>JAWZYU010000026.1:23361915-23980823 GCA_038380435.1 Ryuthela nishihirai
TTATTGCTCAGTTGGTAGCCTGCCAGGATGTAATCTGCATTTCTCAGGTTCGGGTTACAGCTGGGCAAATGTAAAGATATTTCTTTGCTAAACTCCCTGCCCACAGTGAATAGGGGTCACTGTTGGGCTTGAAAAGGCTGCTGTCTGTCAGATGGGATGTTAAGCCGTGGCCCCTTTTAAGGGAGAGCCACACCCATGCACGTTAAAGAACACGCTGGATAGCCTTGATGGGACCCTTTTCCCACACCATTTTCCCAATAGCTGTCCAGTGGATCCTTTCACCCAACCATCCATGAAATCACAAGAACTTCGATCTTGAACATTTGTCCCAACAATCTTATATTTAGGTAGCGAAACCATTTTTTTTTATATAAAAAAATCTCGAATTTACCCTTTAAATAATGGAAGACTTTGGGCACAATTCTTTTACAGAGTTACAGTAGAAATTTAGACTATAATGCTACCTAACCATATTGGCAATAAATCTTTGGCACTGTTCAAAATTTGAAAAGTTTCTTATTCCAGATAAGACTGAACAGAAAAAAATTAAATTATAAATCTCAGTAATAAAAATATGATTTGATTCCTTGATTAATTACTGTAGAAATTAGGAATTTAAGTCAAGAGGCGCTCTTTACAATTCCTTAGAGTCAACAATGTATTAAACTGTTTAGTTCTTAAATTAGATTCCTTATACTATCTTCTAACAGCTATCCTTTTCCTCATAAAGGTGCTATAGAGAGCAAACAAACTGTATTTACCAGTTCAGATCTTGCGGTTGTAGTAACTCGCTGGCACAGGTACAGATTAGCTGTATTTCCTTGTGTTGTTAATATGGAAATTATAGTTGATCTTCTTTAGTGCAGTAGTCAATATTTATATGCTGTTGCTGCACAATATCAGTCATCAGTTGTAAGTCGAGACTGTTTTCAGGACCTAAGTGCCTCACTAACAGCTTCTGTATACCAGTCCGTTTGGATTAGTGCATGGTGGATGTCTCATTTGAGGTTCTCACTTTTCATACAACTGCAACAATTTGACTCAGCGATTTCTGGCACATTTTCACAACTTAAATAACTTAAAATCTTAAACCTTTTAAAGACTTTAAAAGAACACTAAAACCATTGGTCCCCTTCTTCCGTGTGACGTGTTTCGCCAGTGCTCACGTGCCGGTGTCTTCAGGCAACGACTTGGCAATCTTATGCTGTCTTATATAAGTCTCTCACTGATATCAGATTGTGACTATGCGTGATTTTTGCACACATGCTCACGCAACAGGAGATTCCATGCCGCTGATAGGGGTGGAATCTCCATGTTGCAGAGCCGATGCTGATTTACATGAATCAACATATTTTCTGTACTCTTAAGTTGAAATTTTGTTTGTGGTGTAGCCAAAGGTTTGTATTTAATTTCATCAATTTTTATTTTGTGTTCCAAAACTGTTTTTGCAAAGGTTGTTGATGGGTATTTATTTTTAATATCCATGTAATGTTCAATCATTCGTTGCTCATAGGTACGATATGTTTTCCCAATGTAATTATTTTTCCCTTTTAATATATTTTCTGGATCTGGTATTTCTATTTCATATACCCCCCCCCCCCCCCCCCAGTTGACTTAACTGTATCTCTATTATTAATTACTAAATTACTAATTGTAAAGTGCTCCTCTTGACTTAAATTCCTAATTTGTACAGTAATTAATCGTGGAATTAAATCATAAGAATGAACAGGCTGACAGAATTAGATAACATTAGGTTATTGCAGATCATTCAAGGTACAATCTCCACTGCTTTGCAGCTCTAATGCCAGTTTACTTTTAGGCCTCATTCAGCACACAAAGGTGGCTTGTGGTGCCATCCATCAGATGAAATACTGTCTTGTATAGTGGAACTTTGGATGGCATCATTTCAATCATACTCTAGTTCTTTCATAGATATTAACTAATTTAATTATTTCAAAACAATATTGAAACATTCTTATTAGCTGATATTATAATTTTCTTGATGTGATTAAGATACTGACTGTCAAGCTTCCATTAATCTCTAAAATGTTGAGAACAGTGAACTCTGGCTAGTAACTACTAATATTCAGGTGATTTTAGAAGAAAAAAATTATTTGGAACATTATCTTGAAATAGCTAATGAACAGAAGTAGGTTATGTTAAATTCCAAAAGAAAGACTATTTAACTCTGAATAGTAGTAATAAAGCAAAACATTTAACTGAAAGTGTAAATATATTAATTTTAATAGTTTTTTTAGAATAATGATGTAAAAGGAAAGATTTTTTATTTGAATCTGATTATGAAATATTGAACAGTAATAAGTCTTGTCAAATATCAAAGGGAAGGTAATTTAATTCTGAATAAAAATATTAAAACTTACCTAAAGCATGACTGCCATGCCTTTTGTAGCCTTTTTTTTTATTGTATAGCAGTCCTCTAAGTTTGAATGCACAAGATCACATGACAATCCACATTCATAAGTACTATATGTATTTGCTGTTGTAAATCACACTACACATTTTCTGACTGACAATTTGTTGAAGACAATTTTTGTGTGTGTTTGGGGGGGGGGGGGACAACAGATCAACCATTGTAGCACATTGGCACAGAGGTACAGTTAATATCCCTTGGTGAAATTGCTTCCCACCCTCTCAACTATAGTGGGAAGGGAAGGGGAGATTCTGAACCAAGGAGATCCTATTTGTTTCTTTACTAAGTATTTAATCACTATTAGGCTGTTTAAGTATAATGCTGACATTGGGTGTGTAAAAGAAATTGTTGTGAGCTGGCTGGGAATTGAACCTACAACCTCCTGATGATATGTTGTATGATGACCACTCAATATCTCCTCTATTACTGATGTTGAGCTTTAAACTATAGGGTCAGTCACTGTCTTTGAGTCCATTTGGAGACTATACTTCAGAGCCATTTCAGTGATGTGCTTGTGACCAGCTGTACTCCAATCACATTCTGACTAAAATTTTTTTTAGTGACTCCTAATCTGCTTCGCTTCTGATATGATCACTAGTATCTTGTAGTTACACAAATTAATCCACAGCACCATTAATTTACTAAGTATTTAATTACTGTTAGATTGTTTAAGTATTGTGATGACAATGGGTGTATAACTAGTAATGTGTGGCAATTCCAATGTTCCGCTATACTGGACAGCACTATATCTTGTGGGAGTTGCCATGAAACAACCATCCACTCGCTAGAGAACCTTACTGTGTTCTTTTTGTTGTTTAAACAAGTCTGATAAGATAATCATTGAGGTGCAGTGAGTGGTCTTTTCGAATTTTGATCATTGCCTAATAAGTCTAATAACTTGCTGAATTTTGTCCAACTTCTTTTGCCAAACCAGATAACAGATGGTAATTTTTGAATTTAGATTGCCAAACTTTAGATGGTAATCCTAACTTTTAGAACTGAAGTCATCCGTGGTGGAGACTCTCAGGCTGTCCCGTTGAGCCACACTTAATCGAGTCGATCAAGCCCTTTCAGCATGACCCTCAACTTCATCTTCTCCATAGAGCCGACTTGCAGCCCCCAGCGAACAGGTTGCCACCCACTTCGGGGCTCGCAACTGAGCCCTTCGCAGATGCCAGGATGAGTCTGCCTAATCGGGTGCTCCAAATCCTTTCAACAGACTCTCCCGTTCGGCATCTCCAGGAGGTTGCCGGCGTAGCTGCACACATAAGGACCAACAGTCCACCCTACTTCACAGAGGCACCTAAGCCCCTCCACCATGTCATGGGGTTTGAAACCATGACCCTCCTAATGACATTTCAGGTGTTCTGACCACTGAGCTACTGCCTGCTGATCACTGTTCTCTATTACTGATGTATGAGTACTATTACTGTTATTTTATGAATATTTTTAATATTCTTATATTTAAGGATGTTTTAATAAGTTTCTAGTAATAAACAGCATTATAATATTTTTGTTCTTGAAAAATTATTTTTTGGATTGTAATGAATTCTCTCCAGAACTACAGGCAGAAGTAGCTGAAAGTTGTGATTCACTCTGTTCATCTGAATGTAGCAGCTTAGGTCCAGATCTTGACAACCTACTAAGAGCAGATTTTCCTCACCTTGATTATGGTAAAATATTTAATAACAGTTAGAAGGATGCTGTCACAATCATTTCTAAATATTGAAACCAGCTTGGTCTTTATTGCTAACAAACTTTCTTTTTCTAGTGATGACAATTCCTATCTAACATAGAAAATTAGTACAGTTTTTTCTCACCTTAATTGTGGTAAGATAGTTAATAATAGTTTGAAAGATACTGTTGCAATCATTTCTAAATACTGACACTACTTTGTCTTTGCTGCTAACAAACTTTCTCTTTCTCAGTGATGGCAATTCCTGTCTTAAGTAGAAAATTAATGCAATTCTTAAATTATATCTTGTATTTTTCTTTTGCATGATAAATTTTTGTATAATTGGGACTATTTTTATAAATATATGACAGAACATAATGCTTTATTTATTAGAGTTTTTGTTCGAAGAATTCTAGGTAAATATAAAGAAATTAGAAGATAAGAAAAAATGAAGTGGTTGCATCCTATGTGTGGATGTTCTTCCATCACAGTTTCTGCACTTCTATACATTTAGTTTCTTTATATTTAAGTTATCACATGTCAGGTATACATTAGTGATGTTTCATCAAAATGTATATAATACCACAAAAAAGTGTAGCATGATCATATAATCATTCTTTAAATTACACAAACCATTACTTAGTCATTTAATTTAATACCAAATTTAAAGTCACAAGACATTTCAGATTTACTAGAAAATTTCCCATTGAAATTTTATAGATTCCTGCATTCAAAACATAAGAGGGATTTTAAACTTAAATTTGAACTTGATTTTATCAAAGATAACTAGAATTTTTAATGCATCACAAGGTAGCATAGGAAAATCTGTGTGCTAGATTTGTGAAAAAAATCCAAGCCTTATTTATTTTGACTGTAAGTCCAGATAGTCAACAGATGCAGCTGGTGATATAAGCTGTGAAATGTATAGCATTACTGCAGCATCTTTTAAGGTTTTAATTTCCACTTATTTTAATAATAATAATTTATTTCCTTCATACAAGAATATGTTCATACAAGAATATGTATAACAAGCCTTTGAAGGTGCTACTCGTGAAGAAACTTATATGTGAGTAGTAAAAAAAAAACACAAACAAGAGCTGTACAAACACAAAACAAGATACAAAAATGACAAACATAGCTGAACATACACTTACAAGCAGGCAAGCCTGTGGCCATGCAAGCTGGAAGGGATTTTGTTTAACCATCCTTTACTATACAATTAAAATGGAAACTGAAGCATATCTTCAATGTCAGAAGTGTCCATCAACCATATCTCTAATTGCTTAGAGAAACTTCTTTAATTATTAGCCATTTTAATTTCATAAGGTAGGGAATTGAAAATCATTGGTGCCATGTAAAGATAAAATTTTTGAAACTTGGTTGAATTTGCCCTTGATATAGGGATAATCTTTTCTCTTATTACATTTCCATATCATCCAAAATAGTTCACAAACCTGTTACCACTACTGTTAAAAAAATCTTTAAAACTGTATAGGTAAAACAAATGCCTAAATGGCAGAATAGGTAAATTGTGAAAAAATGGGAATGAGGGTTCATTTCTAGAGTTAAAATTAATCCTAAAAAAAATGTTTATGAGTAATTAGTAATGCACAATTAAAATGACCTTCTTGCTCAGAATTTTATTGCTAGTTTAATTAGTAAATGTTTTAAAACAGTAACTAGGTACCACCCCAATAAACTATAGGATAATTCAATCCAGAATAGTTAACTTAGTTTTAACTAGTGAGTCTTAACTTATTTTAACCTGCACATGGAGATAGCATAGTAATATATATATATAACTATTTTAACTTTAGCTTATTATGATAGTAAAACACCTTCAAATAATTGCAGCATCATTATAATATCTTATGTGGACTTTCCATACTGTGGACGTACATTAATTGTTGCCAGCATATTGTGTATTTTCTGCTCCCCTGTCATTACAGCTGTTACACTATCTATTTTCACAATATTGAAATTGTCATATTGTTTGTATCCCTATAACAACAAGCCCTGTAACACCAATATCACATAATAGTGAGATTGTGTACACTGTCTCTACCAGTATAAAGGTATTGAGGACTACTGCACATAATATAAGCAGACAGTAAAAAATACTTTACCTTTAGGACACTAGCTGAATTAGCTTGTCATCTATTTCTGATATCTGCTTTTGATCTGTGTGCAAATTACACAGCTCATTATCTTCAGCATGTATGCAGTACCAATTTCAACATAGAACAATATCTTCACTAATTTGATGTAATGGATTGCAACATTTAGTGTTGTACACAGAAAGTTATTATTTTATGGATGGATTGGTTGGGGTTGATATGCTGCTTGAGTCTAATATTTTACAAACATTTTAGTCATAATTGCAGTTTGTTACTTTTAATTATTTTGTATGTTACTTTTCTGCTATTTTTGATATTTGCAATTATACCTGCTATTTGAATTGTTTATCATTATTTCTTCAACAGATTCAACTCATGCACTCTTTTTGCGAGCTACTTATCTTATTTGCCATCATTTGATGTCTTCATGGAAAACAGATCTTAATGTGTCATTGGCTGCTTTAGAAGTATTATCTGGCTTAGCACGTATTCACTTACCACAAGCAGGTGTGTAGTTACATATATATTATATATTATGTAATGTTATAGCTAGGATATTTGGAAGGAATAGGAAAATTTTCTTAATGTTTTTGCACAGATTGATTAAACTGGGGATGTTTTAAAAAATAAAATTTCTCCGAGGAGGAGGTTTAAATCTCCAATCTCTCACTTTGCTACATCACAAATGAGAACTATTGACATATTTAATTACTGAAATACACTATTTAAACTCTGATGAAATAGCAATAATAATATAGGGTGGTACTTATTCAAGTCATATAAAATCTCTTGTTCAGGTACAAAATCATGTTATAAGATGTATTGCCAAAAAAAAAGAAAACATGACAGCACTAGAAATATTTATAAAGAGTTTGATATGTTACCCTTAAGAAAATTGTATGTATTCAGAATTCTTTTGCATTTGTTTAAAAACTGGAATTAACAAATTTTAGTAACATCAATTTACAAAAGTAGTAGTAGCAAACGTCCAAAGATTCAAATTCCTAAGACTACAAAACTCTCATCCAGAAGCATTTTGCCTACAGAGCCCCTAAAATATTTCAATGAAATGCCAGAATGTATTAAAACTGAAAGAAATCTGCATAAATTTAGGAATAAACTAAGAACTTGGTTGCATAATGTACATGATATAGAAGTTTTACTGTGACCTCTGTTTTATATTTTTCTATTACTTATGTTTAGATTGTATGTAGATTACTCAATAGAGTAATAGCACTTCAGAAAACACTTTTATGTCTTGTATATAATATGATCCACAGGTGAGTGTGTTACTCTTGTGAGTAGTTTATTTCCAAATATCAAATGTAAAAGTGTTTTTAGACACTATTTTATATGGAAATAAATTTCCGTTATTTATATATATTTTTATATGTTGATTGATTTTTTCCACTTTATCTTTTGTCAAATTTCAAAAATGTATATTTTTTCAATTTTATTTTATTACTTTAATATATGCAGTTCATAATATTTCTATTATTGCTTAAATCTTTTGTTTATTTTGTTTTTTCTAAATTATTTAGTCATTTATGCATGTACCGCATAATGCATATTCTTAGACTTTTGACAATTGACAAACTCTAAACCTAAGAAAAGCAGTGTCATGAAAATAATTTTGCTTTAAAAACAAGATAATTTAAATAAAAATTGAAAAATATATCAGAAAATGACAAGTATTATGAAAAAAATTCAATAAAATGTTTCAAAGCATTTAAAGTTTAACTGAAGCACTGAATTTGAGAATAAGTCACTTTATTAAATTCTAAAATTTCGACAAAATTTTTGTTTAGAAATCACAATTTTCTGACCTTAATTAGTTTATTTGATTGAAATGTAATTAAAAATATTGATAAATAAAGTCCTACTGTTTAAAAATTGCACTTTGAATAATCCTAATGCTCGATGGACTGCCGCCATTACAAATCACTAGCAGATTCGTTTTTGATCGTTTAAAGTAAATTATTGTTTATAATCACAATATCCATTTGAGAAGCAAAAAATAATTTTAAAAGCATTAAAGTTAATAAAGTCTTTAAAATCGAAATTCTGCTAAAATATTGATCGAAAGCTGATGTACATAGTTTCCGGATGGTGCAATTTCCAGTAGTAATAAAATCAATATCTTTACATTAAAAGTTTAGAAAACATTAAAACTAGTAGAGCTATAAATAGCCCAATGTAAAGGGAATTGCAACCGATCGATAATCTAAGTATGGTACGACAGAATAAGGGCATAAATTAAATCAGCGCTACTTGATGCTATTTACTGTAACTGAACATGCACATACATTTACTGCACACTCAAATAGATTTATTTTTTAACTTTATCATAATTTTTTCAAGTGGAATCAACAGGTAAAATTATATATATTATAGATTTAATGTTATTTTGGATATTTGATTAGCAACAGTTGGAAAAAAAAATCAGATTTCTATTTGTAAAATTTTTTTTCACAATTTTTCACTATGAAAGCGAAACTTGCATGTCGGATCACTAGAATTCGAAAGTTGAAAGTATTTCTTTGGGCTCCAATGCGGAAAGGGTTAATAAAATTCATGAAATTGAGAAGTTTAATGGTTAACTTCTGCGCAGTTTTTATACTTTATTTTTATCATGATATTTCTTAAATGAGATGAAATGATCATTCAAATCAATTCATAATAAATAGGCACTTTAGCGTCGATTTAAAGTTTAGAGGAAAAATTGTCGAGCCTATTTCATTAATTATTTATGATCATTCAAACACGACTATATTCATTCATGAGGAACTGCCTTATTATTATCTAATTCCAAACTACTTTTCAATCTTAAGTGGAATAGTGATTAGGTAGCTAAACTGAGACTGAGACTGAAATGGTCAGAGAACTGAGATGGTCAGAAACTGAGATGGTCAGAGAACCTATTCTTGTCTGCATTGAGCACTCTCCATACATAAGAAAATCTATGTAAATTAAGAGTAGTTTCTAAGCTGCACTGTCCGATATATAGCATACAGTACTGTGCAAATTAGTTGGGACAATAGGAAAATGCAGTAACAAAGACACAACTAAAATATTTATTTGTTTAATAGTGTAGTTAATAGTGAATGTGACTCCCCTTAGCTTTAATTACTTCTTTCACCCTCTCAACCATTGATGACACTAGCTTCCCACACATCTCCTTCACTTCAGGGTTGTGGTACCATACTTTCATGACAATTTCTATCATTTTGGTTTTCGTTGTGCAATCCATCTTAGATATGCATGCTTTAATAATGGCCCATAAATTTTCAGTGGGGTTTAGGTCGGGTGAATTTCCTGGCCACTCCAGTACCTTCAAATGATGCTGGGTAAAGAAGCTCTTAGTAAGCTTAAAATTGTGGCATGGAACCAGATCCTGTGAAATACCCCATCGCCATTAGGAAACAGCTTCTGCAGTGTTGGGACTATTTTCGCCTCAGAACGACTATGTACTTTTTGCTGTCCATCATTCCTTCAATGGGGTGAAGCATCTGTGGCCCAGAAGCTGCACACACAAGTTTAGACTTGCAGCACAAGGTTACGAACAAGTTTAAACTCTGCAGTGGAAGGGACTTAGCATTCCTTTGCTTGTCCCAACTAAATCACACAGTACTGTATATCATATACTTTAGATCTCTATTTCCACATTTTCATCTGAGTTTAAGTAAAAAGTGTACTTCATGTAATTAACTGTAATACTGAGATATAAATTTTATTATTATGTATGTCATCATCATCATCCTCAAGCAGCCATGGGCTACGGAGGTCCAACTAGACTGTGCAATTTAGTTCTCCAAACAAGTGAGCTACATCTACTGTATCTGGCCACTGCACACTAATTCTAACAAGGTTCTGTTAGATATTGTCTGCCCACTGCATCCTAGGTCTTCCCTCTTTCTGAGGCCTTTAGGCACACTGTTCATAACCCTATTCGCCAATCTATAATTATCTGTATGGGCAACATGGCCAAACCAATGGAGTCTCTCTCTGCACAATACGCTGCTTAAAGGAGGTTGCAAACTCCTTTGCCTAACCTCATCATTAGTTACAAAGTTGAACCACCTAATGCTCAAGATACTGCGTAAGCATCTGGAATCAAAAGCATCTAGTTTCCTGTTATCATGTTTACAAAGTGTTCAAGTTTCAGTACCATAACTAACCCTAGAAAGAACCAAACTATTATACAGTTTAATTTTAGTCTTTAGGTGTATTTCTCCACACTCTCTGTAGATTCTTAAAAGTCCCGGCAGCAATCCCTATTTGTCTGTTAATCTCATGCCGCACACCACCATATCACACCTGCTCAAGACTGCAACCATTTAGATTAACTGAATCACAACATGCCTGACCAATTTTCATCACTTTAGTTTTCTCTCTGTTAATAACCAAACCTACTCTACTACCAGTTTCATCAACAGCTCGAGTGAAAGAGTTCGTCTCATCAACATCATTTGCCAAAAGGGCTAAATCATCAGCATAATCTAAAAAAGAAATTTTCTTATCTCCAGCCCATTTAAGGCCAAAATCTTTCCCTTGAAGTGAATTTCGCATAACATAATCAATAACCAAACTAAAGAGAAAAGGAGACAAAATGCACCCTTGTCGAACACCAGAAGTAATGCTAAACCAATTGCTACAAGCCTTACCAACTCTCACACACGACTCATGTCTGGTATACCATATGATTGCACAATCAACCACAAATTATGGCGATCAACAGAGTCGAAAGCCTTTTTGAAATCATCAAAGCTAGCAACCAAAGGTTTCTGAAACTCTAAACATTTCTCAAGAATCTGCCGAAGTGAAAATATATGATCCACACATCCCCTACCACTTCTGAATCCACATTGCTCATCACACAATTGACTGTCAACCAGATTCTTAATTCTATTAAGCACAATCATGGAAAGAACTTTACCTGGAACAGAGAGTAGGTGGATACCCCTATAGTTATCACAAGAACTGCGATCACCTTTTTTGAAAATAGGGATAACAATAGCTCTGGTAAAATCCTTAGGAACCATGCCTTTATCATAAAAGAGATTCAGAATTTCAGTCATCCAAGTGGTAAACGAAACATTCCCAGCTCTAAGCATTTCTGTGGTAATTTCATCTACCCCTGGGGATTTGTGAAGTTTAAGTTTTGAAATTGCCAAAATAACTTCAGATTGTGTTATAGGGCCAACATTAAAGCCACCAATACATCTATCATCATTGCAAACAATGGGAGTAGAACTAACCAATATTTTAGCAGAATTTCTCTGCTAATTAAGCTCTCACTGAAATGCTCAGCCCACCTAGCCATGACAGAATCTTCACCTTCTATAACCTTATCTTGTTTATCCTTCAATCCCTGTATGGCTGTCCATTTTCTATTACACAAAACATTAACTATCTGGTACAGCTCTCTGCTGCTGTGCTGTCTAACTGCTTCCTCAGCTTTGTCATCCAAGCCATCAAGCCAAAGATTCTTATCAGCAGCTAACTGATCTTTTATATGTTTATTAAGCTCTCTGTAATGCTTTCTATTAGGACTAGTAGGGTATTGATTAAGGACATTCCTGCAGTTCTTTCTTTCCAAAATAAGCTCAAGTGCTTTATCACTCAGATAATTCTGCCTTCTCTGTTCCTTTTTTCCTAAAAGAGTACTGTTAATGTCCAAAAAAGCCTGTTTAAAATGATCCAATTCTTCCTCAATTTCAGTAGTAAGCATACCATGACTGTCATAATGACTAAGTAACCTATCATGGTAAGCTTTGGTTATAACTGGGTCTTTCAGAACTTCAGTATTAAAAGTAAATTTTTTAACCCTAGCACAACACTTCTTAAGTTTAAGTTGCAAGACACTTTTAACAAGGTAATGGTCAGAACCAATTTCAGCTCCCCTATATGACCTGGTATTCCTAACAGAACTAGCCCATTTGCTGTTAATTAATATATAATCAATCATATTCTTATGCAGCCCATTGGGTGAAACCCATGTGTACTTATGTATGTTGCGGTGTTTGTAATAAGTGTTGGTTATTCTCAAACCATTGAGTTTACTTACCTGTAGGAGGTTGCCCATTGCCATTGCAGCTACCAATAGGGCCTATTACTCGTCCCCAAAGGTCAGAGTCAGTACCAACTTTGGCATTGAAGTCACCTAGAACAAGGGTAATATCTCCTTTCTTGACAGAATTCAAAATATCCTGAAGTTGTCCATAAAACCTATCCTTCTCATCCTCATCAGCATCCTCAGTGGGGGCATAACAGCAGATAACATTCAAGTCTTTAACGCTTGTCTGAAATTTTGCTGTAAGAAACCTTTCATTAGTGCACTCATATCTTAGAAAAGCATCACTAGCGTGTCTGCTGAGAAGCAGAACCACGCCTTGGTGATGTTTATTATCGTCCCTCCCTGAAAAGAGAAATTTACGATTATTTTTAAGAATCTGACCTTTATCTGTCCATCTGGTCTCTTGCAAGCCGAGAATATCTAAATTATAACGGTGGAATTCTTGTGTGAGGACATCAAGAGAAAAAGCTCTGTGCAGAGTCCTCACATTCCAACTACCTATGGAGAGAAAATGTTTAGTGGGATGTTTAAAGAAACTATGTTTATTGAGAGAGGGAATGCTGACAATATCAAACAGCCCCTTAATCACAGACATGGGACAAAGACCCATTCCCCCACCACTAAAGGCTGAAGCCATCTACACTGGAAGACTTCCTCCAATGCAGAATTTGACGATGCCAGTAGAAGCAAAGTTCAGGTGCCTGCGATGACCTCTGATCAGGATTATCCACCAGCTGATAAACATATCCTGTGTATCTATTTACTTTGGGCTGTCAACTCACAAACAAACAGAAAACACAGTGGAAGATTTTCCCACCACAGAAGCATCTTGTTAAAATGTGTAGGCATCTTGTTAAAATGTAGTAAGCAAAATCAGGATCCATAATCAAGCTCAGAGTCATAATTCCATTCAAGTTGGTATATGTGGTCAGCACCAAGACCCTGTGTGGTTAACCACTCCTCAGTAGGGTAGAAAAAAAAGAAAAGTTGCCATTGTTGTCCAGATCAGTAGGCCACACTAATCTGGCAACCTTCCCCTTCCGTTTACTTCCACAAGAGAGTATCTCTTTTGAAATGTACTAACGATCCGCACCATGAGAAGGCGGGGTTGGACATTAGGTGCTAGGCCTGGCCAGTTCTATGCATCATCACAGAGGATCGGTGCATAGCTCTCCTCCCAGTGACTACCTAGCTACCATTTACAGGGCGTTATGTATATAAATTTTTTATATACTGCAAATTTAATTGATCATAATTTGACTTTCTTGCTCTTTTTTCTTGTTTTCCAAAATTTATTTTAATTGAAAATTATGTAAAAACTGAATAACTTGTTAAATATTTTGAAGAAAACTGTACAATGTTTATTTTAAAACCCAATTAGTTCAAGTTTCTAATTTCTAAAAAATTTCGCTCTATGACTGTTCAACACAATTAAAAGCCCTTAAAAATCTGTGGGCAAATATGCATATCTTTTTTTTTTGTAGGATGGCAAGTCTTGATGCAAATGCTTCATTCTGTGGGTACTTTATCCATTCGCCGTTTGTTTAACATTGCACTTTTCATCCAAAAGTGATACTATTGCATAAAATCTGCTGTAGAGATGACCACAATCTTTTAAAAACTTTTAATTAAAATAAAATGAAATTTTGATGTTATGCTATTCTACATGTTTTGGCATCCATGATGCCTTCCTCAGAATGGTTTCACAAAAGGCGGAAATTTTCATATCAGCTGTATTTAAAGGGTTCATGTATGCAGGTGACTGGATAATTTTGACCGTGGACAAGTTGATCTTTCTTAGGAGGTTTTTTTTTTTCATTGTCTAGTAATAAATTCCAGGGGTGTGGGAGAGGTATTATTTCTTCATTACAGCAATTATTTCTATTTTTGTATATGGCATATACTTCTGAGATATTAAGTTGGTATTCAGTTCGCTTATATAAAGTATCCTGTGTCTCTGTTCACTTGGAGCTGTCAATCCATAAAGAAATAGAAAACACAGTGGCAGATTTTCCCTCAGCAGAAGCCCACCGTGTAGCAAGTTCAGGATCCATAATCATACTCATAGCCATTGCACATTCCAGACATGTAAGTGGTTAGCTTAAGACCCTGTAAAGTTAACCAGTCCTGGGTAGGGAAAAAAAAGAAAGTGGCGATAATAGTCCAGATCAGTAGGCCACACTGATCTGGCAGATGTCCTCTTTGGTTCCTTTCCAGAAGAGAATATTGTTTTTGAAAAGTGTAATGGTCTGAACCATGAGTAAGGTTGGACTTAGGTGTTAGGCCTGGCTGGTTCTGTGCATCATCACAGGGGAGCTATCAGTTAGTCAAAAAAGAGATTCAATATCATTCACATATTGTATTAACTTGATTTGCTTAATGTAGGTGGCCAAGTATAACAGCAGTAGCCCCCGGATAGATGAATAAGGAGAATTAAATTGCACAATCTAGTTGAACTTCTATGGCCAATTGAGGATTGTGTTGTGTGTGTCTGTCATAGAAAACAATACAGACTATACAGGGTATCCTGAACAATCGCATAAATTTTGCATGGTGATATTCCTTTTTGTGAGAGGATCAAATGTGTCCAAAGAACTATGCTTATGTGAAATGATAGTTTCTTAATGAAACAAGTCTAAAAATTGACGATGTCACATCCATCTACAACTAAACATAACTTTATTGCAATGGCTACACAACAGAAGATCACTGAACAGGCATGGTACAGGCAATGGATAGAAAAATGGAAACAGCCTCATCTTTTGTCAATGGAAAATCAAATTTGAGTCACTGAACTGGTTAAATAAATATTTATGGAAAAATATGACTGAAGATAAATATAAGATGTCAATTAAACTGTCTTAATTTTGAATTTGAGCAATATCTGTTCAGTTATCGGTATAATTTATAGCATTTCACCACAGAAGTTAATTAAAACTTAAAAAAAGTATTATTTAAACCATTTAATAAAATAAGCTTATGTTTTAGAATTTTGTGCAAATAGTTCTTTTAATAATTGTCAGTTTTACACAAGTTACTTAGGGCTGACATTGCTGCTGTTAAGTATTCAAGCTTCCATAGCTCTTTAAATACCTAAGAAATATTGTTGAAAATCGAGATTTGGATATATTTGAATGAGATTTGAATTTATCTAGTTCTATTTTCCTATAGAAAAGCTTCTTGTGGAAATTATAGATCTTCAAATTTGACTCTCCATTCACTTAACATCGCAGTGTTTTGATTTTTCCATCCAGTATCTGTATGTACATAATGTCATGGAAATGATCTAGCTTATATCACAATGGCAGATGCTGAGATCACGGAAGAGTTGACTGGGCACATTACAATAGTGCGGCATCAATGAACGTGAAGGCAACATACAGGTCTGATACAAGATCCTCTTTTGTAGTGGGTGATGTTCAGTACACCAGCTCCTTGATATGACTGCAGAAGAAGAAATCCAATGGTGAGAGATGCAATGATCTGGCTGGCAATTGAACAGGACCACCACATCCAATCCATCAACTCGGGTATGCAACATCCTATCACTCTGAGACATCAACACTAAAATGAGCTCGTATCCCATTGTGTTGTATCCAAATGTTATATAACATTGACAATGGTACATCATGAAGAAAATCAGGGAGTATATTGCATAGAAACACTAGATATGTTTGTCCACTCAGCCTATCTAGCAGCAGATATGAGCCAATAATGCAGTTGGTTACCCATAATCCTTGTCCACACATTCAACGACCTGGTGTTGCTGTGAGTGGTGGATGTGTGGGTTGTAATGTAACCACACATGGCTGCTATGGCAGTTGAAGATGCACATGTGAAACATGCTTCACCCATCTGCACTAGATGTCCAATTAAGTGGGCATCTGCCCCATGTTGGTGTGATAGCCATTCACAGTGTGCATTGTGGCATTAAAAGTCACCCAGCTGCAGACCCTGCACTCACATGTAATGGAATGATTGAAAACTAGCCCAAATCATAATTCTGTTGATGGTGTTCTGGTGTACTCCAAGATGCTTGCCCAGCAGATGTGTACTATGCTATGGGTGTGCATCAGTTATCCTCAATGCAGATTTCTGCATTACTGACATCTGCACACCAGGTATCTGACTGGTGTCATGAATACTTTTAGTAGTAATATCCTTGCCACACATTCAAGGACCTGATGCTGCTGTGAGTAGTGGATGTGTAGGTTGTAATGTAACCACACAAAGCTGCTGTGGCAATTGAAGATGCCCTCACATATGATGATCATAATCATGCAAGTAATGTAAAGCAACCATATGTAGTTACATTACAACATACACATTCACCATTTACAGCAGCATAAGGTCCTTGAATGTGTGGGCAAGGATATTGGGTAACCAATTGCATTATTGGCTCATATCTGCTGCCAGATAGGCTGAGTGGACAAACATATTTGGTATTTTTATGCAATATACTCCCTGATTTTCTGGATGATGTACCAATGTCAGTGCTATGTCATTCTTAGAGAATTAAATTACTCAGTGTGGTTGGACCTCCATAGCCATGGCTGCTTGAGGATTTTTTTATGAATTAGCAGATGGGAATAACAACTGTCTACAACATTCAATGATCTAATTTATTGCTATACACAAGCTTATTTTAATGTTGATGTCCGAGAGCAGTTGGATGCTGCATACCCAGGTTACTGGATTGGATGTGGCAGTCCTGTTCAATGGCCAATCAGATCATTGGATCTTTCACCATTGGATTTCTTCTTTGAGAATCTGTTTGCTTGATTGTAAACAGATGTAAATCATCAGTCTAGATTTGTCCTATCTGAAAATTACCCCTCACACAGGGCATGTTTGATCCTCTCACAAAGAGAATTATCACTATGTAGCATTTATGCACTCCTTCAGGGACAATCTGTATAGGAGTATCAGCTTACTGTCTTCATCCTTCATTCTGTCTGTTCCAGATAAAGTTCTTTGTGTGATTGTGCAAACAATATTAAGAATCTAGTTGATGGACAATTCTGTGAGCAGTGTGGCTTCAGATGGGGTAGAGAATGTTTAGAGTTTCAGAAATCTCTGGTTGCTTAATAGCTTTGTAGATTAAGTTCAAAAAGCTTTTGACTGTTGATTGTCATAATTTGTGATTGATTGGAAGATCATATGTCATACCACACAAGTTAGCATAATGAAAGCACATTGGTAATAACAGTGAGTCATATGCCAGAGTTTGTCAGAATTGTAACAATTGTTTTAACATTGCTACTGGTGTTCAATAAGGGTGAATTTTGTTTCCTTTTCTCTTTAGTTTTGTTGTTAATTATGTTATATGAAATTCACTATAAGGAAAAGATTTTATCCTTGAGTGGTCTAGAGATTTGAAAATTTCTGATTTAGATTATGCTTATGATCGGGCCCTTTTGGCAAATGATGTTGATCTCTTAGGTCTGTTGAGACTAGTAATAGAGTAGGTTTGGTGATAAACAAGGAGAAAAAATGAAGGAATGAAAATTGATTCGTCAGATGGTGCTTCAGTTGCTTTGAATGGTTGTGCTCTTGAGCAAGTAATCAGTTCAGATACTGGTGATGTGCAGCATGATATAAACAGAAGAATATGGATTGCTGCTGTGACTTTTAAGAATATATGGAGAGTGTGCAGAAATAGGCATATATACTTAAAAACTAAAATTAGTTTGTATAATAGTTTGATCTTTTCTAGAGTTAGCTATGGTAGTGAGACTTGGACTCTTTATAATAAAGATAACAGGAAACTGATGCCTTTGATTATAGATGCTTATGCAGTATCTTGGGCATTTGGTTCAACTTTGTAAGTAATGATGAGGTTAAGCAAAGGAGTCTGCAACCTCCTTAGAGTAGCATATTGTGCAAGGAGAAACTGTTGGTTTTGCCATGTTACTGAATGCATAGCTGCAGATTGGCAAATAGAGTTATGAACAGTGTGCCTAAAGGCACCAGAAAGAAGGGGAGACGTAATATGCAGTGGGCAGACTATGTCAAATAGGACTTTGTTAGATTGGCTTATAGTGGTCAAATGCAGCTCAGGACAGTCATTCTTAGAGAATTAAATTACAAAGTGTGGTTGGACCTCCATAGCCCATAGCTGCTTGAGGATTTTTTTATGGATTGGTGGGTGGGAATAATAATAATCTACAACATTGAATGATCTAATTTATTGCTATGCATGTTTATGACCAGAATGTGCATTATTATGTTACAAAAGTTTCAGTTAAAATCAAATTCTCCAAGTTTTTAAAATAATGCTTTACTTACACAATTGATAATGTATTTTTTTTTATCATGGTTCAGTGATAAAAATCATCCTAATATATGCTGCACAGTTTAAGTAGTCTAAATTTATGATTTAGTGTATTTTAACTGGTTAATTGATGTGAGAAATAGTAATTGTTTTGTATCCTTCAAAATTAATAAGGAGAATTCAGAGTTATGTTGCTGTAAAATGCTAAAATATTCTTTTATTTTGCGAATTATAAATAATACTTAATTGAGATTTATGACTGATACATTAATCTTAAAAGTTTCATTATTTGGTTTAATGAAATCAAGTTTTTATTGTAATTTGGGTGTCTGGAAGAAAATTGTATTTTTGCATTATATTCTTTTGTGTCGCTATTTTGTATAGTTTCAACAGAAAAGGTTGTTGATGTTGCAGATCATATAAAAGCTTGTTGCATGGGTAACCAATTAATGTATGGTACACTTGTTTCGTAAGGTTCATTGAACATTTATCACATTGTACAAAATGCCCACAGAATTCGAAATCTTGGTTCTGTTGTGCCATTACTGGAAGAAAGGCAGTCTGAAAAATAAATGAAATTGAAGAGTTGCAGTCTCTGGACAGCACAAATCAGCTTCAAGAAGTTTGTGGCTGGTGACGAGCATGGAGAGGGAGAAATGTTTGGGAAGGCCCTCTGTGGTTGATTCAGATACCCTGCTCACAACTGTTGAAGCAAATCCAACAACTAGCACCCATATGTGTTGACCAAACTGGGAGTTTCCAAATCCACCTGCACAAGTTCAGAAAGGTCTACAGACATTGACACAAGGTGCCACCTGAATTGACCCCAGTTCAGACTCAACGACACATTGAAGTCTGCAAGGAACTGTTCAAGATTCCATGTGACGCTCAGTTCATCAAGCAGTTAATTACTGGGGATGAGAAGTGGATTTACCTGTGTAATCCAGACATCAACCAGTAATAGGTCCCACTTGAACCAGCTTTACTTTCTCCAAATGTGTGTGTTTCAAGAAGTTAATGCTATGTGTTAGGTGGAATTTTGAGGGTGTGATCCACTTTGAGCTCATTCTAGATGGCTAGATTATCAGTGTCGAACTGTATTCTAAGAATCTGGATTGGATATATGACAAACTAATGCAACAGTACCCTGCTTTAGTCAGTTAAAAGTGGGTTTCTTTCAACAAGACAATGGCAAGCTACATACTTCCATTTGAACCCAGGTAAAGCTTCACGAACTTGAGGGAATTGAGCTCCTGCCACACCCAGCATTCAGCCCCAACTTCACCCCTTCTGATTATCACTTGTTCAGGTGATGGCACATTTCCTACATGATAGGCACTTTACTGATTCAGGCAAGGCCAAACGCTGGTATCAAGAGTTCTTCACCTCTAAGCTGAATGCATGGTACTGTGCCAAGATTAAACACCTTTCAGAAAGATTATTACAAACTCTCGAACATGATGGTTCATACTTTGAAATATAAGCATTGAAAATGAGGGAGTATATGACATAGAAATACCAGATACGTTTGTCCAGTCAGTGTATCTGGCAACAGATATGAGCTAACAATGCAGTTGGTTGCCCAATATCCAATATCCTTACCAGGTTCTGAGTAAGTACATTTTTATATCCGAAATGCAATTTTTTTTCAGACACCCCAGTATTCATTTTCTTTTCACCAAGTGATGATATATTCTAATGTTACTTAAGATATTGCAACTTATTTGAAATTGGTATTCCATCAAGTTATTAAATAGCATTTTATTAAGAAATTTGTAATTTAAAATGCATTTTATCCGTAATTCCTAACATTTTAGAGGAATTCGAAACCTTTACTGTTGAATGTATTCCTATGGTTATGTACATTTGTATGTATGCATTAATCTAATCATCATACAAACAGTTATAAAATTTTGCTGTTCTTTGCTAATGATGATTTGAATTTTAAGGAAATTTTTAAAAATTTATTAGCAATTATTTTTGCTAAATTGTAAAAATTTAATTATTACAACACAGTATTGGCTCCCAATTGTAATAAAATTTTGCAATTTTTCATGCTGCTCTTAATTAATGTTTTAAACAGTAAAAATTGCAACAGGTTAGTATACTTTTAGATTTGCATTTTAACAATATTTAATTTTCTAGATTTTTATGTACAATGGCAAATGGAAAATTTTAATCATTTAGCTTGTTTCACAATGATATAACAATGATAAGTATTAGGTCATGTAAAAAGTTCCAGCAATTTACACAGTCCAATCAGAATGCAGCCCTATGTCACCAGTCTGCTAGGGGCAGATTGTATAAGATATGTGATCAGATGTAATTCACTATCAGACAGTGGAAGTTGCTCTTCAAACAGTGTTAAAGTGTTGATGCAATCATGGTGAGTTTGCAGATCAAAATTCCTGTCTCACTACCATGTAAATTTAAATTTGGGAATACCATGACCCAGGCAGCCTGTAGCATATGTAATGCATATGGAGAGGTAGTGTATGGTTTGTACAGCACAGACATGGTTCAAACAGTTTTACAGTTTTGTGGAGGTGGTGAGGATCTTGGGGAAGCGGATAACACAAGATCCTGATGGCTCATTATTCTGGACAATGAGATCCTACAGGCAGTGATAGAGGCCAACCCCAGTCAAACACATGGAACCACCTATAACAGTTGGGAAAGGCCAAAAAGTTGGACAGATGAGTTCCTCATGCTCTTACTGGGACTAGGTTACAAAGGTGACTCCATCATTAGCCCACAAGGGTCATAACCTGCAGTTCTTAGGATTTAGTCCCACATGGGCCAGCATTGAGATTTATCTCTGCAAAACTCCATGGCTCAGTCCCTAGTGGACACCAATGGGCTTGCAAAGGCTGCCATCTGTCAGATGGGATGTTAGCCATGGCCCCTTATGTGGTAGAGCCAAACCCTGTGCATATTAAAGAATTCCCTGGATGGCCTTGATGGGACACTATGATCTAATTCATAAGAGCTGTCCAGTGAGTCCTCCCTCAACATTCTCTGAGCCTTTAGGTCTGGTCATTTAGCCCATTGTATGCAAAAAAGTACCACTCGGAGGTAAAGCAACTCAACTCAACCCACGCTCTAACTGAACAGAACAACATGCAATTGCTGAGCATCTGCAGTTCCCTCTTCTCACACCTCAATTTAAGCCTTTACTCCACATGATCCTGACGTCTAATGAAAAATGAATCCTAAAGGACAACAGCGTGTGGTCATATCAGTGGTTTTCACTGTAGGAACCACTGAAAAGACTCCAAATCCCAACCTGCATTCCTGCAAAGAGTTGTTGACTGTGTTGCAGCATATTCCCCTGATATTTCACAATGGACAACCACTTATCCATGTACTGGATAGTCATATGCAGCAGACATGTTCTGTACTGCATGTACTACCATGCAACCATGTTCTGTACTACCATGTACAGAACATGTCTGCTGTATAGCAGCAGACATGTTCTGTAGTGGGACACCTTGGAGAGGGTTCTGTAGTGGGACACCTTGGAGAGGGAGCTGCAGGACATCATCGCTCATAAGAATACTAAATTTTAATGGAAGAGTATTTTCTACCTCAATTAATATTGGGGTAAGGTCATTGCAATATGCTGGTGAATAATTTGAAGAATAAAGATGTTTCTCTGTGAATATCAGATGTGTTTATGATAGTGCAAAAGCTCTGGAACTCTTTGCATTATGTAGTATTATTTGTTGATATAATTTAGAAAATTGTAGTTAGGAATGTGTGACATAATTTGTAAGACTCTATATACACTGATCAGCCAAAACATTAAAACCACCTACCGAATATGTTGTAGGTCCTCCTTTCGTTTTCAAAAGAGATATCACCCGATGAGACATAGATTCAACAAGATGTTGGTAGGTGTCGCTTGATATTTGGTACTATGACTGCAACAGAAGATCCTGCAGTTCCTGTAAATTACATGGTTGGGGTGATGCTGCTCGTACCCGTTTCTCCAACTCAAACCACAATGCTCGTAGGATTCATGTCCAGCAAATTTGGCGGCCATGACAATAAATGGAATTCCTCATCATGTTCTAGGAACCATTCCTGAACCTTCTTCACAGTGTGACATGGGGTATTGTCTTGTTGAAAGATGCCATCTGCACCAGGGAATACAATTGCCATAAAGGGGTGTATTTTGTCAGCCACGATGTTCAGGTAAGGTGACAGCTGTCAGAGTTTGTTCTACAGGGATGATTGGTCCAACTGTTCCCCAAGAAAATATTGCCCAGACTATTACACTCCATCCAGCCACCTGAATCCATCCCATAGTGCATCCAAGTGAGAAGGCTTCTGTGGGTAAAGTCGCACACAAGCTCGTCCGTCTACATGGTGTAACAGAAAATGATTCGTCTGACCATGCGACCTTCTTCCAGTCTTCTATGGGTCTAAAGTCGATGATTACATGCCCACTGCAAGCGTTGACGATGGTGAACTGCTGTGAGCATAGGCACATGAAAATCCAACCATATCCAAACATATAGGCACACGTATATACACCCATATCCAAGAGCTCACAATGAACTATGTGTTCGGACACATTGGGCCCTTTACCACAATTAAAATTATGGATAATGTCAGCCACAGTAGCCCTCTTGTTGTGCGGACAAGACGAGATAGCCTGTGCTGACCTCTGGCATCAATGAGACATGGCCTGCCCATGCCTTGTCGACTGGTCGAAGTGTCACCTGTTTCAGACTATCTTTGATAGGTACTAACTATTGCATAGCATGAGCAGCCTACTAATGTTGCTGATTTGGAGATGCTCTTACCAAGGCATCTTTCCATAAAGATCTGGCCTTTGTTGAAATCAGATAAATCCTTTGCTTTTCCCAGGTTGAGACAAAACGAAGTACTGCCTGCGAGAGCTCTGACCCAGGTATTATATATATATATATTATTCACGACCTTGACACGTGACACTGATTGGCTGCACTCATGCTTCTTTGCATAGTGCAAAGGTAATTTTAATGTATTGGCTGATTGGTGTATTATGTTCCTGAAGTATCCATCAACTAAGGAGGTCTAACTAGACTGTGTAATTTAGTTGTCCATACACCCATATCCTGAGCTACTTCTGTTCCACTTCACCATAGCATACCAATCCTAACAAGGTCCTGTCTGACGTCCACTCACCTCATATTTGGGTCTCAAACCCAGGTCCCTGTGATTAGCTGTCAAGTGTACTACCCACTTAGCCACTTGGATTGAAAAGGGTTAATACTAAATCTAGTATTGCAAAGTTGTATAAAGAGCTAGCTTGGTTTGTCCACTTTAAAAAAACATTGGGTTCAGTCATCTGCTTAATACCCAAACTTTGCATAGCATCCAAACAAAAAGGGGAAAAAATGGAAAATAGAAATTGTTAGTAATTGATGGCCTCTTTTGACTGGAGTGATCTCATTTGCATATGTGCAAGATGCCAGCAACCATAATCTCCACCAGACTTAGCCATTGGGGAGCTGCTTGAAATCTTACTAATACCTTCATCATCTGTACAGTAAGGTCTGCTCTAAAACAGAATAATACAAATAGCTGAGGAAACCCTGATGCTCTTATTCAAACAAATACGTGATTATCACTAATCAAACATAAATTTTTCTTGCCTTTCTGTCATTCATTTCTAACACACTAAAAAGGATCAAATGACACTCTAGGTGATATCCATTACCATATTACATTATTTCACACAGATAGCTATTACATATCATGCATTCTGTATAATAACTCACTATATCAAATAGAATTCAATTCAGTATAGAATTAAGGTTGGGGGTGGCTCAGTCATTAGTACGCCAAGCTCGTAATCTGTAGTTCTCAGGTTTGAGTCCCAGCTGGGCCAGTGTTGAGATTTATCTCTTCAATACTCCATGCCCAAGGTCAGTAGGGGACACCAATGAGCTTGGTAAAGGCCACCGCTCATGGGATGGGACATTAACCCATGAACCTGTGTGTGGGAGAACCATACCTGTGCACATTAAAGAACACGCTGGATGGCCTTAATGGGAGACTACCATGTCTCCAAACAGCTGTTCCAGTGGGTCCCCTTCCTCAACTTTCTCTGATCCTTTGGGGTACATGTAACCTGGCCATTTAGCCCATTGTGTGCAAAAAAGTGCTGCTCAGAGGTTAAACAACCCAACCAAAAATATAGAATTATTAATCAGTATCATAGCATCATAGTTTTAATTAACTTGAATTACTTTTACTTGAGATACCAAATACCGTTTCTAGCATTTCTCAAGCAGCTGGTGAAGTTCTGTCATGGCTAGGTGGGCTGAGCATTTCAGTGATGTTCTAAACGATGTGGTTAGTTCTACTCCCATTGTTTGCAATGATGATAGATGCATTGGTGGCTTTAATGTTGGCCCTATAACACAATCTGAAGGTATTTTGGCTATTTCTAAACTTAAACTTCATAAATCCCCAGGGATAGATGAAATTACTACAGAAATGCTTATAGCTGGGAATGTTTCGGTTGCCACTTGGATGACTGAAACTTTGAATATCTTTTATGATAAAGGCATGGTCCCTTCAAGGGAAAGGTTTTGGCCTTAAATGGACTGGAGATACGAAAATTTCTTTTTTAGATTATGCTGATGATTTAGTCCTTTTGGCAAATGATGTTGATGACATGAACTCTTTCATTCGAGCTGTTGATGTAACTGGTAGTAGAGTAGGTTTGGTTATAAACAGAGAGAAAACTAAAATGATGAAAATTAATCAGGCAGGCTGTGGTTTAGTTAATCTGAATGGCTGTGCTCTTGAGAAGGTGTATCAGTTTAATTATCTTGGGGGCTGTGTATCAGATATTGGTGATTTGCAGCATGAGATTAAGAGACGAATAGGGATTGCTGCCGGGACTTTTAAGAATCTATGGAGAGTAGAGAAATAGGCGTATACACCTAAAGACTAAAATTAGACTCTATAATAGTTTGGTTCTTTCTTGGGTTAGTTATGGTAGTGATACTTGACACTTTGTAAACATGATAACAGGAAACTAGATGCTTTTGATTCTAGATGCTTACGCAGTATCTTGGGCATTAGGTGGTTCAACTTTGTAACTAATGATGAGGTTAGGCAAAGGAGTTTGCAACCTCCTTTAAGCAGCATATTGTGCAGAGAGAGACTCCATTTGTTTGGCCATGTTGCCCATACAGATAATTATAGATTGGCGAATAGGGTTATGAACATTGTGCCTAAAGGCCTCAGAAAGAGGGGAGACCTAGGATACAGTGGGCAGACAATATCAAACAGATCCTTGTTAGAATTAGTGTGCAGTGGCCAGATGCAGCAGATGTAGCTCAGGACAGACATGCTTGGAGAACTAAATTGCATGGTCTGGTTGGACCTCCGTAGCCCATGGCTGCTTGAGGATGATGATGATGTCCTTCCAGGCTTTTTATGCACAAATGTTTCAAAGTTTTACCAAGAATGATGCGGAAAGCAAACAACCACCAGTGATCTGTAATCCTCTGGATGAAAACAGCTTATGGATTAGAGGGGTCAACAGAGACAAGCGAAAATCATGCAAGCAAATAGACTGGCCACAACCAGTCAAATTACAGCAGAATTAAACATTGGTGTGCAGAAGGTTATCTCTTAATGCACCGTGTATCAGACCTTGTCACAAGTGGACTACAATAGCTGCCAACCATGTTGAATGCCAGTGTTATCAGCAAAGAACAAAAAGTGAAGAATCCATCAACTTCAATAAAACAAACTTCCACAAGTCAAATCTGCAGTTGGCGCAGCAGCATCAACACTGGACTATTGAGGACTAGAAAAAGATACCCCGGTCAGACAATCAAGGTTCCTTTTGCATTATACTGATGGAAGGATCAAAATTTGGTACAAACAGCGTGATGCCAAGTAGCCGTCTTGTCTGGTGTCAACAGTACAGGTCGGTGGCAGAAGTGTAATTATGTGGGGAATGTTTCCCGGGCACATATTAAGCTCCCTGATATCCATCGAACGACCTATTAAGCTCCCTGATATCCATCGAACGGCCTATTAAGCTCCCTGATATCCATTGAACGACCTATTATGCTCCCTGATATCCATTGAACGACCTATTATGCTCCCTGATATCCATTGAACAACCTCTGAATGCCACAGCATATTTGAACATCATTGCTGACCATGTTCATCCCTTCATAGCTACAGTTTATCTTCACTTGGATAGACACATTCATCATGATAAGCTCGTAAGGCATGTATTGCCACTGAATGGTTCCAGGAACATGCCAACGAGTTTTCCTTGCTTCATTGACCTGCACTGCACAGTCCTCTGATCTCAACCCTATTGAGCATCTTTGTGATGAGGTGATAGGGGCTGTTCTTAGTGAGACTGTGCCACCGTCCAGTTTGCAGCAACTGCGTAACAATCATTTATGGGCGGTACAACATTCTTGCACAATGCCTCCAGCATCTTGTAAGTTCCATGCCACTGGCATCTCAGTGTAAATGTTAAATATTTCATTGTTAATATTAACCATACTCTGTATTTGTAGGTTTGCTTCATTTTACTGGCTCATTTGATAGAAAGGAAATTGTCTCCACTGATTTACAAACTCCTCTGTATGCCAAACACCCATTCATTGATTGGATATTTTTAACATTTCCAATATAAAGTTATATAAAATGATAATAGTAAAATAAAGTGATATAGGTGCAAGTCTATTATACTGGACACTGGATGATTCCTGCTTTAGCATGCTTTTCACCAAAACAACGCATGTGACACATAAATAAGGCTATTTTTACTCTATTTTGTAAGTAAATTTATGCGAAATTCATGGGTCCCATCCCACAAAAACAATCGGAGCTCAACAAAGGATGGTCATTTTATGACTCCCATTAGCAGATTACCAATGAAATATTTACTTTGCCTAAATAACAAGGAAAATTGAATCCTTTTATTTACATGTCTGCAATAAATGACTAGTTATTTTTTCCGTGATCTCTCTTTATAGCCAGTGATATAATAAAGACTATAAATTAAAGAGATTTTTCAACGTATTTGTTCAACTATCAAGGTAGATATCACTTTAAATTTAACGTCGATCAATTTTAGAGGAAAAATTGTCTTGAACTGAGTTGGGATATGAACCCACTCCACTACCTCCTGATAATATGTCAGGTGCTCTGACTGCTGAGCTGCCAGCTGCTGATCAAGATCTCTAATGGTAATGTTATGGACTTTCTACCAACAGTACACAATTCTGTGTCTCTCATGAAAGTGTTGTCCTAGCTGCTCTCAGCCTCAAGAAACAATGACAAGTATGTCATAAGATGGCAAGTATGATTTGAGTATACAATTGTATAAATTGAAGAGATTTTCCTATGTATTTTTTCAACTTTGAAAGTAGATATTGCTCTGAATTTAACGTCAATCAATTTTAGAGGAAAAATTGTCTTGAAATGGGTAGGATATGAACCCCACAACCTCCTGATAACTTGCCAGGTGCTCTGTCCACTGAACCACCAGCCACCAATCAAGATCTCCTCTTATTGATGTATAAACTTTCTACCAACAGTACATAATTCTCTGTGTCACAATACCTTCATGAGACACAGAGACTTGTGTACTGTTGATAGAAAGTACATAACATCAATTGTCTCCAAGCAGACAGCCTTTGTCAGATCTGTGTCTTACATTATTGTCCTATCTGAATCAATCCATAATTTACTTAGAGCCCAAAATATCAAAATTGTATTTAGGAGATCTTGATTGTAATAACACTTGAGAAATTGTATTTAGAAAATTGTATGAGGAGATCTTGATTGTATACAAATTTCTCCTACATTTACTGGATAATTCCATCATTTACTATATTGGTAAAAACATGCGTTCACTACAGGAGAGGTTCACAGAGCATCAAACATATGTCAGCCAAAACAAACTAATGACTGTTGCTGTGTAACGCTCCAAAAGTATGTTTAACTTCTTTGGACTTTTGACCTTTTGGCTGATCCAAATTAAAATGATTTTCCAGATAGCCTTAGGTGCCAGGCAATTAATCTTGCCAAATAAAGTTAAATAAGACTTCGTTTAGTATATAGGCATTACTTAGTGAGTAAGAAATCAAAAGATTGCCAAATTATTGAAGTTAAATCTTAATAAAAAATCAATTATCATTGCTCAAGAGAAATAATAGCAAATTCATAATATTTCATATAATCAAGCTTATTTCCAAAAATTTCAAGCTTCACCAAATAAACTGATGAATACAAAAGTCTGAGCAACTAAAAGCTCACATCTAGCTCCATTTCTACTAACAACTCTATACTACATCTTACTGACTTGCTACTAACTTTCTTCCTCTTACTGACTGACTACTGACTCTTACTAACTCATTGCTACTCTCTGACTCCTCTTCCTGACTTGTTGCTGAATCCGTGACCTAATGTCACCTAGTATACATGTGGCGTGCAACTGACAAGTGTGTTGCATGCTGGGAAAAACATTTGCATAAATTTTAGGATCGCATGCTTGCGCTAGCTATGATGGAAGAGGGCGCATGTCCTTAACGTGCACGTTAGTGGCTGTCAAGCAAAAATCGGAGTTGCACATGTGCAACTCCTTTAGCAGTGGGGCAGGGGTGGCTCAGTCGTTAGCGTGCCAGGCTCGTAATCTGTAGTTCCCAGGTTCGAGTCCCAGCTGGGTCAGCGTTGAGATTTATCTCCGCAAAATTCCCCGCCCTGCCCACGGTCAGTAGGGGACACCGATGGGCTTGGAAAGCCCGCCGTCTGTCGGATGGGACATTAAGCCATGGCCCCGTGTGCGGGAGAGCCATACCCTGTGCACCTTAAAGAACACGCTGGATGGCCTTGACGGGAGGCTACCATCTGTCTCCCAACAGCTGTTCCAGTGGGTCACCTCCCCCAACTTTCTCTGAGCCTTCGGGGTCCATGTGACCTGGCCATTTAGCCCATGGTGTGCAAAAAAGTGCCGCTCAGAGGTAAAACAACCCAACCCAAAACCCTTTAGCAGTCTGCATGAGGAAAAATCATAGTGCAAACTGAAATTTAAAGCCCCAAAATAATAAATATAATGTAAATAAAGTAAAACTGGTTAAGTAAAAGTGAATGTGTGGACTATCACAACTTCACCTACCAAAAGGAGTCAGAATTTGACCTCACAGATTTTGATGAGCAATTTTGAATGAAAGGACGCTTTCTACATCATTTACATATCACTGAATGTAAATAAAGTAGTGAGTATGCAAATTTTATAAGGTGAGATACTCTCAATTTGATCAATGAAAAGCAGTCTTCCATCACAACTAAAGGTACCTGCTCCCATTCCTCCTAACAATGTGTGTAAGCTTTCTAGTATAAATGCATACCAATGGCTGTGGCAGTTAACTGCATAATAGCGTTATCGGTCTAACTAGTATCACATTCTGATACAATTCCAAAAATTACATACTGTACACTGTACAGAAGGCTTGTTAATTTACTCCTGTCCTGCTTAACTTCTAAAAGATTAAAGAAAAAAAAATTTAAAAATTACAGCAATTCTGCTCTTTCACGGAATATAAATACAGGTGCATCAAGCGGGGTACATAATATCCACTTATTCCCCTAACAACAATCAAATTTGCGAAATCTAATCTTCTTTCATGCTTGCCATATATATATAAAGGGTATTGGTACTCCATTAAATCCTCCTAACTATAATCAAATACATGAAGCTAATAATTTCATTTTACAAACAAGGGGGAGTGTAATCATCCACTAAAACTTCATCTACATAAATACAATAAATTGTGAGCTAGCTGAAATAAAAATAGCATTTCCTCCCCTTATCAAGCTTTACGTCCCCCTCCCAAATGAGTTTTACTAGTGACCATCTCAGTCAAACTAGGCTTTGCTGTTGGTGACAGCTCTAAAAGGGTACAAAAACTTCAAGACATCAACTCAATATGTATGCAAACAAAGGCTGCAATGTCATCCCAATAATTACGCATCATCGTTGCATCAATATCACTGATGACACTGAACAGATTTAAACACATATACATCAATCTAAGAGTAAAGAATAGCTGTATCAATAATTTTATCATATACGATTCTAACATTTCATGCAATACAATTCCATCCATGTTTTACATGAAAAAAAAAAGCACTTTAAATAAAAAATTCAATTCAAATACAATTTGTACACTTCAAAATACAATTTATATAACCACTGTATACTAAATTCTCTTTCATTCACATCATTCACATCCATAAACATTTTATAATTCCTTAAATTCCTTAATGTAAACTTAAAACACTCAATTCAGCTTTCAGTCAGCTGAAACAAATAGACCTACAATTCATAATTACACTTGAAAGCACGTTAATGCAATATACACTGGCGGAAATTGAAAAACGAACACCATTAATAATTGAAGCATAATCTGAGATTTATTTAGTAGAACCAACTTGTTGAGAAAAGACAGTAATCACATGTGTGAAGTGATTCAATGTTTATTTTACCTTTTAATGTATATTACATTTTACAGAAGGCCCATTTTAATAAGGCGTTGAACCTCCTTGAGCAGCAATACAAGTTTCCAATCTGGCATACAATCGGTCATACAAATGCTGGATATCAACTGGGAGATACCATTCCTTGTGCTTTCAACGTGAACATGTAATTCAGTGATGATTGTTGTCTGCTGTGGTCCGCGGAATAGTCTTTGATCCAGTCCCAGACATGCTCAATTGGAGATGTCCAGAGAGCATGCTGGCCAAGGGAGTTGGTGCACTGCCTGAAGAACATGTTGAGTTGCCTGGGTGGGGTGTGGGTAGGCGTTATCCTGCTGGAATATCGCATTTGGGATTACACTCAAATATGGCAGGATTACCAGCTGTATGATGTCACTGACACATGTATTGCTATTCAGTGTACTGATCACTCCCCACACCATGATGTCTGGCATGAGCCTGTGTGTCGCTGGTGGATGCACGATGGAAGAAACCACTCACCTTGTCGCTTTCGGATGCATAAGCAACCATCAGACGCTCCTAAGCAGAATTGGCTTTCATCACTGAAAACCACAGATTGCCATTCTTCCCTCCAATGAACGTTCTTGATAAATGTGCTCAACAGTGATGAGGTGACAATGGTAACCATGCCAGCGGCACGCATGCCCATAGTCCTGCTTCCAAAAGACGATTGCATATCATTTTTGTAGACACCCTTGGTACAACAGAGGATCGAATTTGTGACACCATAGCCATCTGCTCTGCCATCGCCACCAACCTGATATGCCAATCCTCTCGTGTGTCTGTAATTCTGTGTTGCCTGGAATCATGTCTGTGAGTGTGCAAATGCTCTTCTGACCATCGACACCACTATCATACCACTGCTAGTACCTCTTGTCCAACGTGGTGTGCAATTTGACGAAAAGACCAACCTGCTTCCCGACGGCCCACTATAGGACTTCGCTCAAACTCTGCTAACTGAACAAATATTGTGCACCTATATCATCCAGGCATGGTAGCTTCTTCAAAGAGCACTGAACAGCACAACACAAGATGAATAACTTATTTTTTCACACCCTTATCCTTAAATATGCGCTGCGTACATTTGCATGTTTTCGTCCTCAGTGACGTCATTATTTCATCCAATGACTTTCAATCTTGGATCAAGGTTTCTGCTGCCCTTAACTATTAACATATTATAATATGACGTTCCTAAAGGAATTCCTTCTGGTTGTTCTTTTTTCAATTTCTACCAGTGTATAACCCATTGTGGTTCAACTAGAACTTCAGACAAACCAGAACACATAAAAAAAAATTCTGATCACTTCACATTCTAAACTCAAACTATAAACTTGAATAATAAGTTCACTTTTCAAAAAATAAATATCGAAACTCCAAAGTTTCAACATGAAATTAAAACATTTGAAAATCTCTAAGTATGAACAACAATAAATAATCTTCAATCATCTCTGTCTTCATCTATTCCAGAGAAAATAGATAACACATCATAAATAATTAATGCCACAGTGGGAGAGTAATAATATACTTAAATTTTAATTGTTGGCATTCTGTTGCAATAAATTGTCATCCACTCATTTTTCTGGAGGCTTCATTCCCACATCGATCGATAAGCGAAGTGTAGGTGCTTCTGAAGATCTCATTGCTGACATCATCTGTGTTGAGAGCTTCATTGCCAGTTGTCGCTTTGTAGGCTGTGGTCATCTCGTTGACATCTTGCTACGTGTTTGCCTTTGAAGAGCCTGGCTTTTTGCTTTCCAGGGTTATTGCTGCCTTCTTCTCAATGATGCTCCAACAGTTGAAAATTTCTTAACTTGTTAATTTATCAGGATTATTTACTCTCAAAACAATTTCTGGGATGTTGGCTTATTATCTATAAATTCTTCATTAGCATTATTTTCCTTTAAAACTTCTACTTCAACGTTTTTTTCATAAACTAATTTGGCACTATTTTCATTCAGAACTTCTATTTCAACAATTTTCTCGTTATCAACTTGCTTTTCATCATCAACTTGTTTCTCTAAATTCACATTAATTTAGCTGACAGGATGTTTTACAGTTTCTTCCTGAACATTCTGCTTTGGGCTACAAGTTAAATTGGAAAGCCCACTGGACTGTGGCTGCAATTTCAATTCACAACTTTCATTAATTTCATCTGAAACTTTTTCAGGTGGACATGAAAGATCAGCTCCTGTATCAATGTGATCTGTTAATCAGTTTTTTCTTGATAAGGTTTCATGAAAAGTTATTCTAAAATATTATGTGTACCAACAGTGGCAAGACTTAATTCATGAGAGGGCTTTTCTTGAGGAACTTTGGCCTCTCGCTTCAAAGATTCTAATGTAAGTTTCCAAAATTGTTCGTTTTTTTCTGTAGCAATATTGCTCCATGTGCCCTAGTCGGCCACAAAAATTACATCTGATTTTTTCTCTATTCATCTTAGTTTTTCTCTATTATTCATATTAAAAGTTTTTGGTCTAGTTTCATCATTTAAAACTTGATGCGGAACATAATCACTGCTTTGTTCATTCTGCATTGGTGTAGGCATGTTTGGCGCAAATTGTCGGGACTGTGTAACTTTTGATCAAGTAGGGTGCAGGAGTCATTTTGCGAGTCTCAACCTGATTTTGCTGTTTTGGCGAGGATTGCATCCATTGTTGATTTAATTCCGTTTTTACGGATTCTCTTCTTGCAGTGTATTGCCAAGCCAATTTGACTAAAGTTGAAATTGAAGTTGTGTTTTTGACTTCTAAAAACAGTCTCAAAGACAGTAATAACTGGGACATAATGTAGTTGGTTATGTACATTTTGGCAGCATCAGCATTGTACAGTTTGTATAACTCTACTGTACCCTAGATGAATTTTTCGATATCATCTCTTTCTCTTTGTCTTCATGAAAAAAGTTCTGTGGCTAGATGTGTAAAATCATCGTAAGGTGGATAGATTTCCAAGAGTTCATTTTTTAAAGCCAGTCTTCCCAAAATTCTATTCCATGACAACATCCTATGTTATTCCACCATTGCTTAGCACATCCAATTAAACAAAGTACTGTGTAAACCATCTTTTTGTTACTGGGTACTTCAAGTAAACAGAAATGCTCTTGAATGAATCTGACAAATGTCCATGATGATGGACGTTTCAAACCGTTGAACTTTATCTCAGGCAAAGGTCAATTAACATAAGGACTACAGTTAATAAATGGATTGGCAACTCTTCATTGAGGCAGTTGATAATACTCTGTTCTGTCACTTGCTTCTGATGGAACAAAAAATGAAACTTTACATTTAAAGTTTATGTTCCTGAGCTGACATTACATTGTCAGCTAATTTAGGAGTTGTTGTCTTAAGGACTTAATTTAGGAGTTGTTTCGACTTAAGCTGCTGTTAAATCTATGATTAATATAACTAATGAGCTCAAAAATTTGTTAACTTTGACAATCACATTAAATAATATACAATTTATACATTCGGTGTGTGTGTGTGTGTATATATATATACACACCAAAATGTATATATATACGCACACACACACCGAAGAGCCAAAACATTATGACCAGCACATCTTTATGCAAATATACACACTGAAGAGCCAAAACGTTATGACCAGCACATCTTTATGCAAATTGAAGCAACTGCAGGAAATGATGCACGTGTGAAGGTCATGAAACGGTATAAATGACACCTAATACTAAGCTCTGTTAATCAGTGTTATTCTTCTTCTTTAGATTGGAGATGCAGTAGACTTAAGTGAGTTTAACAACGGCCAAATTGTAATGGCCAGACGATTGGGTCAGAGCATTTTTGAGATGGCAAGGCTTGTGGGGTGCTCACAGTCAGTCATTTTTAGTACCTTCAAAAAAGTGGTCCCAAGAGGAAAAAACCACGAATGCTGGCAAGGTTTGGGTCAACCACAGCTCATTGATGCAAGAGGTGAGCGAAGGCTATCCTGTATGGTACGAGCCAACAGAAGGGATACCATGGTGCAACTCGCCCATAATTTGAATGCTGGTGACATGAATAATGTGTCACATCACACAGTACATCGAATCCTGCTGAAAATGGGGCTGTGTAGCCACAGGCCACTCCGAGTGCCCATGTTAACCTCAGTTCACCATCGAAAGCACCTACAATGGGCATGTGAGTATCAAAACTGGGCCTTGAATGATTGGAAGGTCATCTGGTCTGATGAATCTTGTTTCCTGTTGCATCATGTGGATGGCTGTGTGTTGTTTATCTGGGGAAGTGTTGGCACCAGGATGCACCGTGAAACGAAAACAAGTTGGTTGAGGGAGTGTAATGCTTTGATCAATGTTCTGTTGGGAAACCCTGGATCCAGCCATTTATGTGCAGGAAACTATGATGTCTACCACCTACCTAAACATCATTGCACACCAGGTACATCCTTTCATAGCAACGGTATGTCTCTCTAGTAGTGCCTTCTTTCAGCAGGATAATGTTCTATGTCACATTACCTGGATTGTTCAAGAATGGTTTGCAGAACATGTGGAAGACTTCCAGGTATTGCCCTGGCCTACAAAATCCCCAGACATCAAACCAATGGAGCATCTGTGGTTTGTGTTTGAACAGCATATCTGATCTGCGGCAGCTCAACCATGTAACTTACAAGAGTTAAAGGATCTGCTGGTAACATGTTGGTACAAGATATCACAAGATAGATTTAGAAATCTTGTAGCATCTATGCCTCACTAGATAAGAGCTGTTTTGGTGGAACATGGAGAACCAACATCATATTAGGCAGGTGGTCATAATGTTTTGACTGTTCTGTATATATATATAGATATATACACAGTCATATCAGAATAATATGACCACCTACCATAGTATATGTATTGTAGGTGGTCATATTCTGATACGACTGTGTGTATATATATATACAGTCACTGTTCGAGCACCACTTTCTTTATTGACTTTGTAATGCTCTAAAAGTATGTTAAGCTTCTTTGAGCCTTTTGACTGATCCAAATTAAACTGATTTTCTGGATAGCATCAGGTGCCAGGCAATTAATCTTGCCAAATAAAGTTAAATAAGACTTCGTTTAGTATATAGGTGTTACTTAGTAAGAAATCAAAAGATTGTCAAATTATTAAAGTTAAATCTTAATTAAAATCAGTTATCATTGTTCAAGAGAAAAAACAGCAAAGTCAAAATATTTCATATAACAAAGTTTATTTTCAAAAAATTCAAGGCTCACCAAATAAACTGATGAATACAAAAGTCTGAGCAACTAAAACTCACATCTAGCTCCATTTCTGCTAATAACTCTATACTACATCTTCTGACTTGCTATTATCATCCTTGTTCTTACTGACTGACTCTACTGACTGTTACTAATTCATTGCTACTCTCTGACTCCTCTTCCTGAGTCATTGCTGAATCTGTGACTCAACATCACCTAGTATACGTGCAGCATGCAATGGACATGTGTGTGTTGTATACTGTGAAAATCATTTGCATAAACTTATGATTGTGCACTCATGCTAGCTATGATGCAAGAGGGTGTGTGTCCTTAACACACACATTAGTGGCTGTCAATCAAAAATTGGAATTGCTCATGAGCAACTCCTTTAGCAATCTGGATGAGGAAAAATGATGGTGCCAACTGAAATTTAAAGTCCCAAAATAATAAATATAACATTAATAATGTAAAATTGGTTAAATAAAGGTAAAAGTGAATGGGTGAACCATCACAGCTGCCGAGCTTCCAATACAACATGCAAGAACCATAGACTGGGAGCACCCCACACTGCTAGTACGTGCATCTACTTACTATGTAACCAGAGTCTGCGAGGCTATTGAAATAATGACCTCACCCGGCTCCACCTGCAACTAAGACACTGGAATCACCCTTCACAACATGTGGAAAGAAGCTCTCAACAGCCCTAATGTCGCCACATACAATAGTGTCACTTCACTGAAGAAGGAATGCTGTCTTTGGCCCAAAAAGCTTTCCAGTTTTCTCCTAAAAACTTTTAACATTCAAATAGTTTGAAGGATAAATAAAAATTTTATTGCTCAAGACAGAGAATATTAATTTGTTTTAATCACATTTAATTGCATGATTCTGCGAGGCTAGAAGCGTACATGGCAAGAAACATACTGGTTGGTCTTCTGTATTAAGTGATGAAAGTGAAGAGGGAGGACACTTTCAACATCTGTTGTAATCCTTTGTTAACAATTTGTAGACATATATTGAGAATATGCCGTCCAAAGGCCAAGTGGTTAGTGCACTTGGCTAGTGATCTAAGGGACCTGGGTTCAAGTCCTGGGTAAGGCATGGTTGTACATGTTGTTTTTCTGCTGAGGTCCCGCCATCCTCACAAACCTACTATGGCGTATAAACTGACAGGCTCTTGTCAGACCTTTGTGGCAAGCAGCTGCTTGAGGGAGTATTTATTTATTTTTTATATTGAGAATAAATGAAATTTTCTAACATGAGTTGCACAGATTTTGAATCACTCTGTAGTTTTGATCTCAGTAGTGGGAGATAGCAATCATAGAGAGCTGGGATAACTGATATAAATGATAAAAATAATTCTAGGAATATTGAAATAGGTTTAAGGCAGAAAAGAATGAAAAAAAAGGGGGGAAAATAAAGGTATGTATTTTGTGCTTATTTCAAAATCTGCCATTTTTAAAAGTAGCAGTTTTTTGTTAATTTTCCTGAGAATTTCGAAATTTTAAGGAAAAATTAGACTTGTGAGCTTAAAATTGGGTGGGTGGAGTTAGGTCAGCATAGAGTAACATTAACAAACAGATCAGAATACCATATATTGGGTCTAAGAAATGGCGATCAGATGGCTTTAGCAAATTGTTTATATCACAGTTTAATAAAATATAATTAAATGATATATAATTTCATTATATTTTATGTATGAATAATATATTTTTATAAAATATATATAAAAAGAAATTACAAATGACAATTTTTTTTTTTAATTCAAAGTTTCATGTATTAAAAACTGAGATAGGCATCGTTGGTCTCTCATTTCGGATTCTGCCAACTTGTATAATGGACATGGGCCCTAGAAGAGATAAAACCAGTAATGTATATATTCTCATCACAAATGATGGGTAGAAACAATGGGAACACATTGTTTTAGACATTTCTGAAATATTCAGCCCACCTACCCATGAGAGAATCCTCACCTTCAATGACTTTACCATGTGTATCCTTAAATTCCTGTATGCTAGCCTGTTTCTTTCTACATAAAGTGTTGATTATCTGATAAAACTCTGCTGTGTGCTGTCTAGCTAATTCCTATATTTTCAGCCAAGCTATTGCCAAAATTTCTTATCAGCTGTTAACTGATACTTTATGTTTATTAAGCTCTTTGTAATGCTGTCTGTTAGGACTAGGAGTGTGTTGATTAGATTATCTCCTCAATTCCATTTTTTGGATATAAGCTCCATAGCCTTATCACAAATGACTTTGTCTCTTCTGTTCTTTCTTACCCAAAAGAGTACTGTTTGTTTCAAGAAAAGCCTGTTTAAACTGGCTCCATTATTTCTCAACTTCAGTAGTAAGAACATCACGATTGTTGTAATGATTAATAGCCTATCATGGTATGCTTTGGCTAAAGTTGGATCTTTCAGAACTATAGAGTTAAAGGCAAATACCTTAAACTTACCTCAAGATTTCTTAGGCTCCTGTTGTAAGACACTTTTCACCTGGTGATGGTGAAGTTAGTGAACTTCCCTGATCTGTGGGCCATGATTGACATTTCAACTTGAATGTGTCTTATGCCTGGCAATTTTTGTCTTGGTTGGGTTTTCTGTTGATAAGAGATTAAAACTTTTCTTTCACTAGAGTTGAGGCATTTTTAATTATAATCAGTTATGCCCTTTATATTCCCTACTATTATGTTACATTACTATTGCATTTCATTTGTCATTTGTTGGCCAATGTAAGTTTTGTTTCATCATAACTTCATAACCCGACAGCTGATCACAAGAGGTATGTATGATTGTTTTAAGTCCAAGCTGCATGAAAATGTGGCTCAGAGGTTATCAGTCGTTTACACTGGTCTGCTTGAAAATCTTCCCTCTAAAAAAAGGGGTTTCTAGATTTGAGGGTGCTGAATCCGAATCTGGCATCCAAATGTTTATATCAGGCACTATTTTTGTGGGATTGTGTTTTTTGAGAAAATGACATTTTTTGTGAATATATATGATTTTATTTTTTTTTTCGAACCACTTTGAAGCCTCAGTTTTATGTGAGATAACCAACAGATGGCACCACTTGTATGAGGATTCAACCTGTCAAATCTGCTTTTCCTTCTAGATTCCTCGCATCTTTTCTAGTATATTTGTTAGAGTATAAATAGCTATGTGTGAGACACTGTAGCAAAGTGTCTGTAAATTTGATGTCAGCAAATTTTAATTAAATTTGTCAACAAATGACAAATGAAATGCAATAGTAATGTAATTTGCTCAAGTTATCATTTTTAAAATGTTCATCAACTATTTTTAACATTGTGTTTTGCAAATTCAGCATTTTATTTGCTTTGTGAAATCAGTGCTGCTGATTCGAGCATAGTGTCTCCTTATTTCTTTTGCTACATAATTTTTACATTGTAATGTCGCAGTCATCTCGTTCTTGCAAAAAGAACCCATTCCTCACAATGACACTTTGCCTGTACTGTTACCATCTGCAAAATACAATCTGGTCTCAGATTCAGAATCGGAGGCTGAAGAATCATCTCCAGAATTTAGTCCCAGCAACATGGAAGGCAGACAACAGAGCCACATATGATCACTCAGGCAGAATTGAATGATCTGGTTTGGGATTTTGACCTTCCAAAAACCAAAGCTCAGCTACTTGGTTTGCATATCAAGAAATGGAAATTTTTAGAAAAGATGTGAAAATTTCATTTTTCTGACAGAGGCAATCTCAAATTCTGAATTTTTTTTTTCAAAAGATGTTTATCTGGTATAGTGTAACAGTATTCAAGGCCTGTTAGAACTCAAGCTTCTGAACTCCCCTGAACAGTGGAAGCTCTTCATTGATTCCTCCAAGGTGAGCTTGAAAGCAGTTCTTTTGCATAATGATAATGAGCATTCTGCAGTGCCTATTGGGTACACAGTTCATTTGAAAGAAACATTTCAAAACATGATGATTCTTCTTCAAAAAATTCAATACGAGGAATATAGATGGAATGTACATGTGCAGACTTAAAAGTAATTGCTTTGTTGACTGGGCTACAAGGAGGATATACAAAATACTGTATTTTTTTTTGTATTGCTGCAACAGCCAAGACCCACTATGTGGTGAAAACATGGTCTGATCGAACTGAAACTATCCCTGGTGAGAAGAACATAGCACATCTGGCATTAGTGGATAAGACAAAAATCTTGTTGTTACCTCTGCATATCAAATTAAGATGAATGAAAAATTTTGTGAAAGCAATGAATAGAGAGGGTGATGGATTTGCTTACTTAAGGCGAAATTTTTCAGCGATTAGTGAGCAAAAATAAAAGAGGAAATTTTGTTGGTCCTCAGATCAGACAGTTGTTTCAAGATCCCAAGTTCTAAAATAAATTAAACTACAACGAAAAGAAAGCCTGGGAAGCATTCAGAAATGTTTGCCACAACTTTTTTGGCAATTTAAGGGCAGAAAACCATGAAGAAATCATCGAAGAACTACTTTCTTCATATAGAGTATTAGGTTGTAATATGTTACTAAAGCTACATTTCTTACATTCACACCTGATTTTTTCCCACAATTAATGGGAATGGTCGCAGATGACCATGGAGAAAGGTTCCATCAAGACATATCCATAATGGAAAAATGATATAACAGCAAATGGAACAAGGGTATGTCGATGGACTGCTGTTGGGCCCTGCAGCAAGAGGCTTCAGAGATAAAATATAAGCGACAGAAGACAACAAAATATTTTTTTTTTGTAAATCTTTATATATATCAGGATTTATTAGTGTCAGCTTTAACTTTTCATAATGTAAATAAATATTTGGATAAATATATTTTTCTCTGAGTAAAATAGTGTTTTTTTTTAATTAAAACCATATCTCTAGAAAATTGCAGGTGATAGAACAAATTGGTTCGTCAGATTTGGATTCAGCACCCTCAAAAATATAAAAATCAAACAAATTTTGGAAGGGAGGGAAAAGTTTTTTTTTTGCAGACCAATGTTATTAATCAGTGAATGATATTTATGTATTGTTTGTTAGTTACTAATTACTATAAGGTTAACTTTCATTAATATTTAAAGTGTATGGATGCAGTGACTTGGATGCTTAAAGCATCCAAGTCACTGCATCCGTACTTTTTAAATACGCATTTTTTATGCGCATGCCGCAATACAAGCTGCCACTGCCAGCATTCTAAGTACTTAAAAAAGCAAGGTCACAATAACATTTGCTGTTATTCCCAATGTATTGTAATGCTAACTTTTGAAATATATTGATTGATCTGTTATTAATCAGGGGATGATGTCTAAATAGTGAATAAAAAATAAATTAATAATTAATAAAAATTAATTATTAATTATTTGTGAATTAATTTTTGTTAATATCAAAAACTTCTGCTGGTTCCATGGGATTATATCTGGGCAAAAAGTATGGATGCAGTTGAGATGGCTGCTGTGAGCACCATTTCCTGTGCCACATGTGAATCTTGCCACAGCCAATGATCCAAGCATTGTGCAAAAAAAAAAATGGAAAGGGGCACAATATTTGTTGTTATTCTCTCTGTATTGTGAATGCCAACCTTTTCAATATATCATTAATCACTTGATGAAGCCTACTACATATTATTGATGGTATACCTGCAGTTTGTCATTCAGCTCACTAGATGATGCCAAGAGTGGTAACTGAAATTTCTTAAGATCTGGAAAGTAGCATAAGTGAAAAGCATACAGTATAATAACTTTTCATTGTATTGAGTGATTTATTGGATTGCCTGTTGGTATGTTTCTTGTGGTCTGTAAATGGTAGCTAGGCATAAACTGGAAGGAGAGCTGTTTACCAATCCCCAGTGATGCACAGAACCAGCCAGGTCTAGCACCTAATGTCCGATCCTGCCTTCTCGTGGTGCAGACCATTAGTACCTTTCAAAAGAGATGTTCTCTTTTGGAATGGAATGGAAGGGGTGGGCTGCCAGTTCAGTATGGCCTACTGATCCATACAGTTTGTTTTTTTTTCACCCTGCTGAGGAGGTCAACTTCACAGGGTCCTGGTGCTGACCATTTATACCTACTAGACTGGACTTGTTTATGGATTTGAGCTTGATTATGGATCCTGGACCTGCTGCACTAGTAGGCCTCTGTTGAGGGAGAATCTGCCGCTGTGTTTTCTGTTTGCTTCTGGGTTACCAACCTTAAGTGAACAGAGGCATGGGATACCTTATATCAGCTGGTGGATAATCCTGATCAGAGGCCATTGCAGGTACCTGAACCTATTGCTAGTTGGGCATCATCAATCCTAAAATGGAGTAATGTGTCTCAGGCAGGCCATTTGGTTCTTGAAAAAGTCCACTTGAAAAGGTGGTGCCTGAAGTTCCTACCAGCATAGGTAGCTTCAGCCTTTAGCGGAGGAGGAAAAGGTCTTTTCCCCATGCCTATGATCAGGGGGCTGTTTGATATTGTTGGCCCTACCTATCTCAATAAACTTAGTTTCTTTAAAAATTCTACTAATCATTTTCTCTCTGCAGGAACGTGGAACATGAGGACATTACATAGAGATTATTCTCTTGATGTCCTCATGCAGGAATTCCAGCGCTATAACCTAGATATTCTAGGCTTGCAAGAGACCAGGTGGACAGGTAAATGTGAGATACTTAAAAATAACTTTAAATTTTTCTTTTCAGGCAGAGAGGATAGAAAGCATCTCCAAGGTGTAGGTTTGCTTCTCAGAGACACGCCGGTGATGCTGTTCTAGGATATGACTGCATTAATGAAAGATTTCTTAGAGCAAAATTTAAAACAAAATTTAAAGACTTGAATGTCATCTGTTGTTATGCCCCCACAGAGGACTCTGATGAGAACAAGAAGGATACATTTTACAGCCAGCTTCAGGATATTTTGAATTCTGTGAAGAAAGGAGATATTTCTCTTGTTCTAGGTGACTTCAATGCTAAAGTTGGTACTGACTCTGGCAGTACTCTGACCTTTGGGCAGGAGTTTTAGGTCCCTTTGGCATTGGTAGTTCCAATGACAATGGGGAATGTCTCCTACAGGTAAGTAAACTTAATGGTCTACAAACATCGGGACATTTATAAATAAACATGGGTTTCACTTGATGGGTTGCACAGGAATATGATAGATTATATTTTAATTAACAGCAAATGGGCCAGTTCAGTTAGGAATACTAGATTGTACAGAGGAGCCGAAATTGGGTCTGACCATTACCTTGTCAAAAGTGTCTTGCAGCTGAAGCTTAAGAAATGCTGTGCTAAAGTTAAGAAAATTACCATCAGCACTGAAGGTCTGAAAGATCCAGATATACCCAAAGCATACCATAATAGGCTACTTAGTCATTATGACAATCATGGTTTGCTTACTGCTGAAGTTGAGAAAGAAAGATCAGTTTTAACAGGCTTTTCTTGAAACCAACAGTACTCTTTTGGGTAAAAGGGAACAGAGGAAACAAATTTACTTGTCTGATAAGGCTATGGAACTTATTTCTGAAAGATGGAAGTGCAGGATTAATATGAATCAACACCCTACTAGTCCTAACAGAAGGCATTACAATGAGCTTAATAAGCATGTAAAAGATCATTTAACAGCTGATAAGAATCTTTGGCTTGATAGCTTAGCTGACAAAGCAGAGGAAGCAATTAGACAGCAGGGGTTGTACCAGATTGTTATCGTTTTATGTGGAAGAAACAGAGAGGGATTCAGGGATAAACATGGTAAGGTGGTTGAAGTTGATTCTGTGATGGCTAGGTGGACAGATTTCAGAAATATTCTAAATAATGTGATTATTTCTACTCCCATTGTTTGTAATGAGGATAGATGCGTTATTGGCTTTAATGATGTCCCTATATCACATTCCGAAGTTGCTTTGGCTATCTCTAAATTAAAACTGCAGAATCCCCAGGGGTGGATGAAATCACCACTGAAATTCTTAGAGCTGGGAACATTTGCGTTGTCACGTGGCTGATTGAAATTTTGAATATTTTTTTATGATAAAGATGTTGTTTCTGAGGATTTTACTAGAGCTATCATTGTCCCAATTTTTAGAAAAAGGTGATCGCAGTTCTTGTGATAATTATATGGGAATTAGTTTACTTTCTGTTCCAGGTAAAGTTCTTTGCATGATTATACTTAATATAATTAAGAATTTGGTTGATGGACAACTATGTGATGAACAGTGTGGATTCAGAAGTGGCAGGGGATGTATTGATCAAATATTTTTACTTAGGCAGATCCTTGAAAAACGTTTAGTTTCAGAAACCGTGGTTACTAGCTTTATAGATTTCAAAAAGTCATTTGACTCTGTTGATCAACATAATCTGTGGGTGATTGTTAGATCATATGGAATACCTGATAAGTTAGTTAGTGTAATGAGAGCTCTCTATATTAACACTGTGTCATATGTGAGAGTTGGTACGTCTTGCAGCGATTAGTTTAGCATTGCTAGTGGAGTTAGCCAAGGGTGCATTTTGTCTCCCTTTTCTCTTTAGTTTAGTTATTGATTAAGTAATTTTACATTTGGTAAAGGAAAATCCCAGTTGTACAGCAACATATGGTTGCACACCAACTATGGGGAGAATGCCAAAATCTCCACTAACTACATCGGGGCAAGACAGTGCCATAAGGACACAGCTCATCCATGACTACCTATGGTGAACAATCCTATAGAAGGAAGGTTCATCCATCGGTCAAAACCTAAATTTAATCTGTTCCCCGGTTAGCCACAAAAATGGATATATAGATCCAAGTTGACTTGACTCCCGAGGTGGAGACACTTAGTTTGGCTTTTCCATCGATAAGCCTGTCAACCTAGGATCTTTTCCAGTATCAAGCCTTCAACTTCATCCTCCCCATCAGTGCCATGCACTTGCTGCCCCCCAGAAGCAGTCTGTACCCCAACTTCACTGAGGCTGCACCGATGAGCCCATTGGACTGTTGCCCCCCAACACCAGTCCGCAGAACTCTCAGCCACAGCCCCTCCATCGGGGCTGTAACCTAAACCTTCCCTGAGCAAGCGAATAAGCCCTCTAGACTGGCCTCTCCCATACTAGTCTGGGATGGCTATTCATATAATTGTATTTTTTTTAATTGCAATTTCGATTTTATTCTAATATATGTAGCATAAAGTTATAAATTTTGTCTCAGGTAAATACTGAAAATTGCCCACGATTTATGATAGTTAGTTAATGCATATCTCTATTATTGTGTTAAGTGGCAAATGGGACAGTTTCTCCTTTAGCAATATGCTTTGTTTAAAATGGTTGACTTCGATGAGATTATCCTTTTTTAAAAATAATGTGGATGGTGGTACAATGTTTACGATAATTCACGTTTTTTAGGCTTGTTATCTCTAATGGGATTATTAGTCCTGGAGGGTTTTTTTATACTGTGGATGGGGGAGGGTGAATCGTTCAGATAATTCGTGTTTTTTAGACATATTGTCTCTGATGGCATTTAGTTTTGGGGGTTTATTTATATTGCGGATCAGCAGTAAATTGTTTACAATAATTCGTGTTTTTAGCCTTGTTTTCTCTGATGTGATTATTTAGTTCCAGGGGCTTTTCTATACTGTGGATCAGCAGTGAATTTTTATGATAATTTGTGTTTTTTAGGCTTGTCTCTGATGGGATTATTTAGTTCCAGAAGCTTTTTATATTGAAGATCAGCAGCAAGTTGTTTATGATAATTCGAGTTTTTTTTTAAACTTGTTTTCTCTAATGGGATTATTTAGTTCTGGGGGCTTTTTTATACTGCAGATTGGCGGTGAATTGTTTACAATAATTCCAGTTTTTTAGACTTGTTATAGGATTGGTTTGTTTTGGGGCACTATGTTCAGATTAAAATGATTGTCTCCGATAACTTTATTCTGGAGTTTTCGTGGCCCAGACATCTTTCTGAAACCAAACATTCTTGAATACATAAAATGATTGTAAAATTTAAATATATTAGCAATTTTTTTTCACATTTTTCTTCATATTTTTTCTGGAAATTTAAAATCTATTTAAAGAAAATGATAAATTAGAATCATTAAATTTTCTTCAAACACCCCCATGGATTGGCACACAATAGGATGTGGGCACCCCAATTTGGAGACCACTTGTCTGGAGTTTTTCTTACTTAGATTCTGCAGATTATAGAGATATTTCACATACCCAAAACTCTCTTTAATATAGGCTTCCTTGCCAACAAAAGTTACAATCTAAAAAAATGTTTCTCAAACATTAAGTAATCTAGCTTTTTTTCATGCTAAAATATTTTTTTAGAGCTTGTTATAATGATGTTGAGCAAATGAATTCTTTCATTAGGGTTGTTGATGAGACCAGTAATAGGGTAGGTTTGGTGATAAAGAGAAAACTAAAGTGATTAAATTTGGTCTAGGAGATGATGCTTCAGTTGCTTTGAATGGCTGCATTCTTCAGCAAGTTCTCAGTATAATTTTCTTAGGAGCTATGTAACAGATATCGGTAATGCATAGCATGAAATCAAAAGAAGAATACGGATTGCTGCTGGGACCTTTAACCCTTAAAATGTCAGGTTTCTGAAACTAGTCACACTCTCATGGTCAGGTTAATTTTGAAGTATTTTCAGAAAATAAAATACACAACTTTAGAACCTTATCCTGAAGTAAGTAATGAAAGAAAATACTTATGTTATATACCAAAAGAAAGAGCATTTAATTTTGATTAATAAAGTCAATTAAAGGAAAATAAAAAGCCGTCCCGTGGCCGAGTGGTTAGCGCGCTTGGCTACTGATCTACGGGACCTGGGTTCGAGCCCCGGTAAGGCATGGCTGTTTGTGTCGTTTTTCTGCTGAGGTCCTGCTATCCTCTCAGACTTTCTACTGTGGCATATAAACTGACAGGCTCCTGTCAGACCTCTGTGGCAAGCAGCTGCTTGAGGGGGTATTTATTTTTTTTAAAATACCAATTAAAGTTTTTAATTAAAACTAAATACCCCCTCAATTAGCTGCTTGCCACAAAGGTCTGACAGGAGCCTCTCAGTTTATATCCCATAGTAGAAGATCTGTGAGGATGACAGGAACTTTTTCAAAATATTGCAAAATTTACTGCATTTTTTCTATTTTTTTTGTACTTCAAGTAAAATTAAAAGAAAAGTTTTTTTTTTTTCTGTTTTTCTAAATTATTCTAATATAAATAAGTTCATAATATTTCTATTAATGCTTAAATCTTTCATTTATTTTGTTTTTTCTAAACTTTTTAGTCATTTATGCAATAATGCATATGCTTAGATTTTTGGTGATCAGCAAACTCTAAGCTTAAGGAAAGTGTTGTCATAAAAAATTCATTTCTGTTTAAAAACAAGGTAATTTAAATAAAAACTAAGAAAAACATATAAAAAAATAAAGAACAGTGAAAATATTTAATAAAAATATTTCAAATTGTTTAAAGTTTAACTGAAGCACTGAAATTGAGAATGAATCATTTTAGCATGAAGCTGCATAACTGCTATGCAAAAGTTTATTATTTGGTTAAAAATCGTAATTTCCTAATGTTAATTAGTATGTTTGGTTAAAATATTAAAATTATCACTAAAATAAGTTCTGCCTTTTAAAGAATGCACTTTTAAGCTACTCACGTAATCCTACAATTTTTCCGATATTGGCCATTAGAGATGACTAGCGGCTTCATTTTCAATCATTTCGTATTAATTACTCTTTATAATTGCAGCACACATTTGAAAAGTGGTAAAAAAAATAATTCCAGAAGCACCAGAGTAAAAAAAAAAATCTTTGAAATCAAAAGTTTGCTAAAATATTGATATAAAACTTTCTGCAAAGTTCCAGGATGACCAACTTTCAGTAGTAATAAAATCAATAACTTAGGTTAAAAGTTTAGAAAGCATTAAAATTAGACTACAGCTAGAAGTAGGCCAACATGCCAGAATTTCAAAATCTATCTATAATGTTAGAAAGGCAGAATAAAGGCATAAACTGAATCCTTGCTACTTGATGCTTTTTACGGTGATTCAACATGTGCATAGGAAGCTCAAATAAGATTTTTTAAAACTTTTTCATAATATTTTCAAGCAGAATCAACATGGGAAAAAATATATATCATAAATTGAAATGTAATTTTCAAGATTTAATTAGAAACAGTTAAAAAAAGGCCAATTTCCGTTTGAAAAATATTAAATTTACGACCTTGCATTACAGAACTGTAGACCGACTCTAGGCCTCTAGAATGAGAAAAGTGAAAGTGATATACCAAGTTTGAACACAGAAAAAGGGTTAATAACCTGTGGAGAGTATTGAAAATTAGTTTATATACACCTAAAGGCTAATATTAAGCTATGCAATGCTTTGGTCCTTTCTAAAGAAAGTTTTGGTAGATAACATGGATCCTTTGTAAGCAATATAACATTAAATTTGATGCCAATGATTATAGTGTTTATGCAGTATCTTGGGCATCAGGTGGTTTGACTTTGAAAGTAATGATGAGGAACATATTGTGCAAAAAGAGAATTGCATTAGCTTGATCATATTGATCCTATGCATAGCTGAAGATTGCCAAATAGGATTGTGTGCCTAAAGGTCTCAGGAAAAGAGGAGACCTAGGATGTGGTAGACAGACAATATCGAATAGGACCTTGCTAGAATTGGCCTACAAAGTTTATTGGAACAGCTGTAGTTCAGGACACATATTTGGAGGACTAAATTACAGTCTGGCTGGACCTCCATAGCCCATGGCTGCATTAGGAATTTGTATATCTGTTTAGTATGCATATTTCATTACCTATTCAATCCAGTGCTGCAGATTCACATATACGAAAATAAACTATACAAAGCTCTGCAAAAAAGCATTTTAGCATGAAAAAAACTGTTTTTATTTTTTAGTGTTTGAGAAACATTTTTTTTAGATTTTAACTTTTATTGTGCAATGAAGCCTATATGTAAGCAATTTGGGGTGGTGAAATATCTATATTTTGTAAAAATTGAAGCATGATTTAAAAATTAAATATGATTTAAGAAAAAAAAATGATAGACTGGTAATTGAAGTGAAATCTTCCCAGAATGAAGTATATTGTATAAGCCTAATTTAAACTTTTTTTCCCGATGTTTGTTACTGACAGTAGAGAAGGAATTTTGCAGATCCCTTATAATTATACTAGGTGCTACCAAAGAAATGCAGCCCATTTAACAGAGTGTACAGCTAGAATGGCTTTTTGATTTCATTTTTGAAGAAAATTTACATACATTTGATTACAAAGTAAATCATTAATGGATGCAATGGTGATTTTTATTTTCTGCGAAGTTACCTCTTTAGATATAGCAATATGACATTCAACTTTAAAAAAAAATTGCTGGATCATCAATGTCAGTATCTTTAGGGAAGGAAGGAATTAATTTAGATATGCACTGGGACTTGGAAGTTTAGAGAAAGTGTCTGAGGTGGTACCACTTGTGGAAGCTTTAGTCCCTGCTCCATTGGGTAAACATAAGTAATCCACAATACCAATTTTATGCAGGACAACCTGCAAATTTCATAACTGCTACAGCATTTGTGGCCTAAGACCTGATTGAACAACTAAAATAGATTCACCAGTTTAGTGTTCATTCCATTTTGGGTCTTGATTTTTTTACTAGGTTCATTTGGCTTAAAGATCCATTCCACATCAACATTATTCATGAAATCACAAGGAGAATCAGAGCAAACTAGCAAGTTCTTCAAGTTGATATAAGCCTGAGGCATCACAGTATAAGCTGATTCCACACCATACTGAATATACCAGCAGTCTTAGTCCATTTTATTATTGTCAGGTTTGTCCACTACAGACGATATAAATACACTATTCTAAAACAGTAATATAAAGAGATAATGTAATTTGCATTAAAGTTTATGTAAACAGAATTTGAAGTGTGATTGTGAACCAAAATAAAAATATACATTATGGACATGTGCTTTATTAGAGTATGGCTGAACTCTATCATCTCTCCTTCTCACCTTCGATCTCCTTTATTGGCCTGCCCTTTTTGGCTGTGGTTAACACCTTATGGGATCAGAGACAGTGTTTCACTGGAATCAAATGCTGCATGTATAAAACAACACAGTTTGGTTAGCAGTTATTGGAATGAACTTAGAAATTTAATTTAAGTAAAATTTTAATCATTAAAAAGCAGTTTAAAAAAATGCAAAAATATAACAAAAAAAGCCAAATTTTAAACCATAAGCAAATAAAAAAATTTTCAAGGTGAAAAGCATTTCAAAAAGCTAGTTCTAGCTTGAAAAAAGCTAAATTAGCAACACTGATCCAACGAAAAATAATTTTTTATTTATTTTTAAAAAACAAAAAAGTTAAATGTCTGCAGATGGACAGACAAAGTGAAATCAATAGCACGGTTTTTAAATGAGCTAAAAATGACTATTATTGTGTACAGTATGAGATCTAGAGAAAAGTAATGTTGGGAGGGGGATGCCACAATTGAACCAATAAAAGTATAGGGGTGTGGGGCAAGAGACAGTTTTTCCACTACAGTATAATATTTTCCTTCCTGTTTTAAGAGTCTTTAGAAGAAATTCCTGAAAAATGTAGGGCAAGGGTGGCTCATTCAGTAGTGCACCAAGTTCATAATCTGTAGTTTCCAGATTCAATTCCCAACTGGGACAGTGTTGAGGATTTATCTCTGCAAAACTCCCCACCCTGTTCATGGTCAGTAGGGGCACTGATAGCTGCTGTCTGTTGGGTGGGACATTAAGCTGTGGTGCCATGTGCAGGAGAGCCATACCCTCTGCACATTAAATAACACACTGGATGACCTTGATGGGAAGCTACCATCTGTTGTCTCCCAACAGCTGTTCCAGTGGATCCCCTCCCCCAACTTTCTCTGAGTCTTTGGGGTTCTTGTGATCTGGGCCATTTAGACCAACGTGTGCAAGTGCTGCTCAGAGGTAAAATAACCCAACCTGAAAAGTGCATGAAATATACCAAAGTTTAATAATTTTTTTCCCCATTATCCTTATTAGCATTCTCAAAGGAGGCATCTCTCCCCCAAGCCCTGATTGTGTGTATTATTTTTCAGATGAATGGATTTTCTGTAAAATATTTTCATTTTGGGAATGTTTTGCACTAAAGTTATCATTGTCTTTATTTGTCATTTTAGAAATATCTATTCAATGATTAAAATTGTTATATATGATTTAAACGTAACAAAAATATTTCAATATTTTAGACTCTTTAGAAGGCAAGAGAGCTGTTAGGTGGATATGTGATTATATTGTGTATCAGTGTTCTCGACCCCCTCCTGCACATTCCAAAGATCTTCATTCCACTATTGTTGCAGCTTATCAGTGTGTTACAACATGGCTTGTAGAGCATCCAGATCTTCTACAAGACAAAGACACAGTTCACACAGTGTTAGAAGTTGTTGAATTGGGTATATCTGGTTCTAAATCACAGGTGAGATACAAAATATTTATAATTCAAGACAAAATAGGTCATAAATGCATTTACATAAATAATAGAGATGATTCAGTTTTTCAGATATGAAAATTAGCTGAACCTTTGGAATTAATATGAAACTTATAACTAACTTAAAAGTTCTATAAACATCTAATTTCAAATGTCATAATTAATAAGACTTTGCATGGCTTGAATCTTTAATTTTATCATCATTTTATATGGATTAGTAAAAGTGTCTGCAGAGAAGAAGATAAAAATAGAGAAACGATTTCACAGCATCATTATTGACTTAGAAGAAAGAATAATGCTTTTATGCCATTTGCATTTATTAATACATGTATTTAACAGGCACTAATGTTCTATTTACATTCGTGCCTTTTATATACATGTATTAACATGTTGATCACCAAACTAGTTTGAGTTAAAACTACACCCAGGGCCAAAGTAAAAATTACTGATTAATTAGATTAATAAAACTGAATAAATATACTACTTGGTGATTTATGTCATTTGTTCATTTAGCTTCCCAAAAAAATGACTTTTTTTTGTTTCGTGTCTATATGGCTGACATGGATCAATAAGTTACTTTATTTACCTAGAAGTCATGTCAGCCACATATGTATGACATTTCATTGTGTTGCTTCGATTCGATTTGACGAACTTGTTGAAACCTGCATATTGTAATAATGAGAGCACACTTGTCGAATCAAATTCGTTAGTATATTTTATGCCCTGGACAAGACAATAGTGTACTGTGTTTGTTCTATTGTGTTGCGTGTATATTGAACCTAATGTTAGTCTAAAAGTAAATAAATATATAAGTAAAAATAATGGCGAAAAGAAAATATCTAACAGAAGACGAACTAAAAGAAACTGTTGAAAATCATAGTAGTTTAGAAGATGAAATGAAAGATTTCACCTCAGATGATTCAATAAAAGACCCAGATTGGAATTTTTCAGTGGATGAAGTCAAAGGTGATCTTGAAGTACAAGAAAATATTGAAGAAGTGCTTGAAAAATTGATAGAGAAAGAAAATGACATCATCATCATAATCATCATCAAGCAGCCATGGGCTACGGAGGTCCAATCAGACCATGCAATTTAGTTCTCCAAGCAAGTCCATCCTGAGCTACATCTACTGCATCTGGCCACTGCACACCAATTCTAACAAGGTCCTGTTTGACATTGTCTGCCCACCGCATCCTAGGTCTCCCCTTCTTTCTGAGGCCTTTAGGCACACTGTTCATAACCCTATTCGCCAATCTATAATTATTCATACGGGCAACATGGCCAAACCAACGGAGTCTCTCTCTGCACAATATGCTGCTTAAAGGAGGATGCAAACTCCTTTGCCTAACCTCATCATTAGTTACAAAGTTAAACCACCTAATGCCCAAGATACTGCGTAAGCATCTGGAATCAAAAGCATCTAGTTTCCTGTTATCTTGTTTACAAAGTGTTCAAGTTTCACTACCATAACTAACCCTAGAAAGAACCAAACTATTATACAGTCTAATTTTGGTCTTTAGGTGTATATGCCTATTTCTCCACACTCTCCATAGATTCTTAAAAGCCCCGGCAGCAATCCCTATTCATCTGTTAATCTCATGCCGCACATCACCATTATCTGTTACATAGCTCCCAAGATAATTAAACTGTGACACCTGCTCAAGACTGCAACCATTCAGATGAACTGAATCACAACCTGCCTGACCAGTTTTCATCACTTTAGTTTTCTCTCTGTTTATAACCAAACCTACTCTACTACCAGTCTCATTAACAGCTCGAATGAAAGAGTTCATGTCATCAACATCATTTGCCAAAAGGGCTAAATCATCAGCATAATCTAAATCAGAAATTTTCGTATTTCCAGCCCATTTAAGGCCAAAATCTTTCCCTTGAAGTGAATTTCGCATAACTTAATCAACAACCAAACTAAAGATAAAAGGAGACAAAATGCACCCTTGTCGAACACCAGAAGTAATGCTAAACCAATTGCTACAAGACTTACCAACTCTCACACACGACTCAGTGTTATTATAGAGGGCTTTCATTATGTTAACTAACTTGTCTGGTATACCATATGATCTCGCAATCAACAACAAATTATGATGATCAACAGAGTCGAAAGCCTTTTTGAAATCAACAAAGCTAGCAACCAAAGGTTTCTGAAACTCTATACATTTCTCAAGAATCTGCCTAAGTGAAAATATCTGATCCACACATCCCCTACCACTTCTGAATCCACATTACTCACCACACAATTGACTATCAACCAGATTCTTAATTCTGTTAAGCACAATCATGGAAAGAACTTTACCTGGAACAGAGAGTAGGCTGATACCTCTATAGTTATCACAAGAACTGCGATCACCTTTTTGGAAAATAGGGATAAAAATAGCTCTGGTAAAATCCTTAGGAACCATGCTTTTATCATAAAAGATATTCATAATTTCAGTTATCCAAGTGGTAACCGAAACATTCCCAGCTCTAAGCATTTCTGTAATAATTTCATATACCCCTGGGGATTTAGGTAGTTTAAGTTTAGAAACAGCCAAAATAACTTCAGATTGTGTTGTAGGGCCAACATTAAAGCCACCAATACATCTATCATCATTGCAAACAATGGGAATAGAACTAACCACATTGTTTAGAATACCACTGAAATGCTCAGCCCACCTAGCCATGATAGAATCCTCACCTCCTATAACCTTACCTTGTTTATCTTTCAATCCCTGTATACCTGTTCGTTTTTTACCACACAAAACATTAACTATCTGGTACAGCTCTCTGCTGTTGTGCTGTCTAACTGCTTCCCCGGCTTTGTCAGCCAAACCATCAAGCCAAAGATTCTTATCAGCAGCTAACTGATCTTTTATGCGTTTATTAAGTTCTCTGTAATGCTTTCTATTAGGACTAATAAGGTGTTAATTAAGGACATTCCTGCAGTTCTTTCTTTCCGAAATAAGCTCAAGTGCTTTATCACTCAGATAATTCTGCCTCCTCTGCTCCTTTTTCCCTAAAAGAGTACTGTTAATGTCCAAAAAAGCCTGTTTAAAATGATCCTATTCTTCCTCAACTTCAGTAGTAAGCATATTATGACTGTCATAATGACTAAGTAACCTATCATGGTAAGCTTTGGTTATAACTGGGTCTTTCAGAGCTTCAGTATTAAAAGTAAATTTTTTAACCCTAGCACAACACTTCTTAAGTTTAAGTTGCAAGTTACTTTTAACGAGGTAATGGTCACATCCAATTTCAGCTCCCCTATATGACCTGGTATTCCTAACAGAACTAGCCCATTTGCTGTTAATTAATATATAATCAATCATATTCTTATGCAGCCCATCAGGTGAAACCCATGTGTACTTATGTATGTTGCGTTGTTTGTAATAAGTGTTAGTTATTCTGAATCCATTGAGTTTACTTACCTGTAGGAGACATTGCCCATTGCTATTGCAGCTACCAATACCAAAAGGGCCTATTACTCCTCCCCAAAGGTCAGAGTCAGTACCAACTTTGGCATTGAAGTCACCTAGAACAAGGGTAATATCTCCTTTCTTGACAGAATTCAAAATATCCTGAAGTTGTCCATAAAACCTATCCTTCTCATCCTCATCAGCATCCTCAGTGGGGGCATAACAGCAGATAACATTCAAGTCTTTAACGCTTGTCTGAAATTTTGCTGTAAGAAACCTTTCATTAATGCATTCATATCCTAGAAGAGCATAACTAGCATGTCTGCTGAGAAGCAGACCCACGCCTTGGTGATGTTTATTATCGTCCTCCCTAAAAAGAGAAATTTACGATTATTTTTAAGAATCTGACCTTTATCTGTCCATCTGGCCTCTTGCAGGTCGAGAATATCTAACTTATAATGGTGGAATTCTTGTGTTGATATTAAGAGAATAAACTCTGTCAGAGTCCTCACATTCCAACTACCTATGGAGAGAAAATGGTTAGCGGGATGTTTAAAGAAACTATGTTTATTGAGAAAGGGAATGGCGACAATATCAAATAGTCCTCTAATCACAGACATGGGACAAAGACCCTTTCCCCCATCACTAAAGGCTGAAGCCATCTACACTGGAAGACTTCCTCCAATGTAGAATTTGACGATGCCAATAGAAGCAAAGAGTTAAGGTGCCTGCGATGACCTCTGCTCAGGATTATCCACCAGCTGATAAACATATCCTGTGAATCTATTCACTTGGGGCTATCAACCCACAAACAAACAGAAAACACAGCGGAAGATTTTCCCTCCACAGAAGCCCTCCAGTGCAGCAAAATCAGGATCCTTAATCAAGCTCGGAGCCTTTTATCAGTCCAGTTCAGTAAGTTTATATCATGAGCATCAGGACCCTGTGTGGTTGACCACTCCTCAGCAGGGTAGAAAAAGAAAAGAAACGTAGCCATAGTTGTCCAGATCAGTAGGCCACACTAATCTGGCAGCCCTCCCCTCCGTTCACTTCCACAAGAGAGTATATGTTTCGAAAGGTACTAATGGTCTGCACCACGAGAAGGTGGGGTCAGACATTAGGTCCAAGGCCTAGCCGGTTCTATGCATTATCACAGGGGATTGGTGCAAGCAATCTGAAAATGTCGAAGAACCAGAACAGTCAGTTATTGAAGCAAATAATGCTATTGAGTGGAATGATTATGAAGGACATCATGAAATATTTGATTTTACAGGGAAATCAGGACTACAAATAGACTTAGCAAAAAATATAACTGCTGTCGAGGCATTTTTGTTATTTTTTGATGAAGAAAAATGTGACACAGAAAATTCAAAATACTTACTATTCCCACCACAGTCATTTAAATAAGTGGGTAACAGCAACCGCTGATGAAGTAAATTTTTTGGTCTTTTGATGCAGATGGGACTAGTAAGACTGGGAAATATTACTTCTTATTGGTCATCCAAACCTGTATATAAAGGAAGCATAGAACGAGAAATTATGTCCCGCAATAGATTTCCGGGGTTCATGTTACCTGACCATTTAGCCCATGGTGTGCAAAAAAGTGCCACTCAGAGGTAAAACAACCCAAACCAACTCCAGACCAACTAACTACTCGCAGCAAAATGGTTCCTTTCCACAAATGTCCAAGGGGTGATAATGTGTCCAATTCTCTCTCCAGATGTATTGGTGCTGTGAGTCACTGCTTATGCTATATCATGATTCATCTGAAAAGAGAACCTGTTGTTCACATTTATGAATTGGTCCAATTGAAGTGCTACCTGCTCCATTCCAGTCATGCCCTCCAATGAGCTGAGGTTAGTGATATGCATATTACAAGTCTTTCCTGAAGTCTTCTAGACATAGTTACTCTGGATACTGTCCAATATCCAGAGTAACTGTGTGTGAGTGGTAGGAGAGTAAACTTTGCCTTTCTGTGGCAGATGACAGTTCTGATGCAAGTTATCATACTGATGATAACATGTATCATGTCTTTCATTAAAAAAAAATACCCCCTCAAGCAGCTGCTTGCCACAGAGGTCTGACAGGAGCCTGTCAGTTTATATGCCACAGTAGAAGATCTGAGAGGATGGCAGGACCTCAGCAGAAAAACGACACAAACAGCCATGCCTTACCCGGGGCTCAAACCCAGGTCCCTTAGATCAGTAGCCAAGCATGCTAATCACTCGGTCATCGGATGGAGGGACAGGAAATGATTATCTTGAACTGTTGTTGCTCTGTTTGATTGAGCTTGAGGGACGTTGTTACAAGCTTCAAGGATGAATTGAGACTGAATATTTGCAGTAGAACTACCTCATACCAAAGATAGATATTGTGACACAATCTACTACAATCTTGTCAGATTGTAGTAGATTGTGTCCACGAAATTCATCATTGTATATTAAATAGGAACTTAAAAATGCTTTCAAGTTGTTTTCTAAAAGCTATCTTCCTATTTCCTTTTTCTACTTTCCTCAAATTCTTATAAAACAAAGCACATTTTAATTTGTTAAATAAGTGTAAAAAATAAACGTACATATATTAGATATTTTGTAATGAAAATGGCTATGATGCTCTATATATATTTATACCATGACGGATTATGCAGCTATAAAACTGGAAAAGTAGAAATAAGTAATGAAGAATATTAAGTTTTTATGGGTAATTCGGTTTGTGAAATTTTATATATATAGTATGAAATGACAATGTTGATTGATCTTTTGGGAAACATTGCACTCTCCATCTTCAGGATGAGTGTGGCCAGAGCAGAAATACAAGGCAATTAATATTACCGTGTACTGTATTATCCCACAGACTGACTTATGGAAATAATTATATTTACTTTGTTATTTATTGTTATGGTAATTTATTTTTTAAATATTAAAATTATTATAAAGTTAGAGTAGGTACCTATTTGATTTAAGCTGAGATTAATATTTCAGTATTTTTAATAAGGAAATGCAGTACTTTTTGATTATACTTCTGCTAACATTTTTCAAATATCATTGAAGAAGTTCCTATGCCAGAAAGACAGTCTTAACCTAATGAACCTATATTTCTGTCTCCAGAAAAGTTGCTAAGTGTGGAACACTTCGAGCCATGATTGATTACTAGTGGGAAGAAGGATGGAAAACCAAAAAATTCATACAAACCTAACTCTAAAATAGTAATTTTTACTGGAATGATGAAAATCTTTACATCCACTAATTTGCAGTTTGCACAAATGAGACTAATTGAACCTCTAAAGCTAAAAGAACATGCATAGAATATACTGCGATACTCACTTGATAGCTTTCTGCGGGCCCAGTGAAAGAATACAACAATTTGAAACTCACTTCTAAATGTGTAGGAATAGTGGAAATAAGAAAAAAAAAATTAGGTGAAAAAGCAATTGAGAAAAAAATGTTTGATTCATCATGATTTTGAGAACATCATGTTACTCTGGGACCGTGAGAGTGGGATTGTAAAAAAATTGGTTGAAATGATAAGTGATGTCAAACAAATATAGGGGATTTGCATTCTTTCGACTATGATAAGTTTAAATACAGCTAAATTCTACAATAATTTAATAACACGATAATGTTGTGGTACAAAAGTTCTTCCAGGGGAGTAGTTTTCAAGCCCAGGAGAGTGCTGTACATTGCCATTAACTACAATGGAATATACTTAAAACAACACCTTAAAATTACCCCAATTTTTACATTCATACTCAAAGTTAACTCTTCAATATCAGAGACCAACTAGAGTTACATATAAAAATTAACATTTTACCAATTTGCTTGTACAATTGCATTATCTGCAATGATATTATGCTGCAGTTTGTGAATAGAAATGCTACCAGTCCTACAATGGTCCTCCTGTAGTTTTACAATATGTGCATATATGATGTGAACTGAAGTACTTCTTTACGTTCCACATTCAGGTTAAAAACTTCTTTCATCACTGGTGCTTGAAATGCAATTATACTGCCAGTTGTTCATGGCTTTTTCAGTTCAACCTTTATGCCAGATATTATTACTGCAATACTTTTCACCACATAATTGTGTAATTATTACATATTGAAAACATACAAGGAAAATGGCATCTTCCATTGCGCATTCATTAACATAAGGTAATGAACAGACAGTTGACATACAGTGATTAGCACTTTTTCCCCCTGCTTGAAAAGGATCTTTAATAACTCAACTTCTGGAAGTTAGCAAATGTCATTATAACCCATTGTTTAACGTAGGTAACGCTATTGCTTTCAAAATGTTAAGAAACTTTAAAAACATCTAAAATGAGAACCTCACAGGTTCATATGCCATGTGTTTCACCATGAACTCATAACACGTGGCATCCTCAGGCCTGGCCTATCCATAATAATATTCACCAACTACAGCATAATATCATTGTGGATAATGCAATTGTACCAGCAAATTGGTAAATATGTTCATTTTTATATGTAACTCTAGTTGGTCTCTGATATTGAAGAGTTAACTTTGAGTATGAATGTAAAAATTGGGGTAATTTTAAGGTGTTGTTTTAAGTATATTCCATTGTAGTTAATGGCAATGTACAGCACTCCCCTGGGCTTGAAAACTACTCCCCTGGAAGAATGTTTTAACTTTTGTACCACAACATTATCATCATCATCATCATCATCCTCAAGCAGCCATGGGCTACGGAGGTCCAACCAGACCGTGCAATTTAGTTCTCCAAGCAAGTCTATCCTGAGCTACATCTACTGCATCTGGCCACTGCACACCAATTCTAACAAGGTCCTGTTTGACATTGTCTGCCCACCGCATCCTAGGTCTCCCCTTCTTTCTGAGGCCTTTAGGCACACTGTTCATAACCCTATTCGCCAATCTATAATTATTCATACGGGCAACATGGCCACACCAACGGAGTCTCTCTCTGCACAATATGCTGCTTAAAGGAGGATGCAAACTCCTTTGCCTAACCTCATCATTAGTTACAAAGTTAAACCACCTAATGCCCAAGATACTGCGTAAGCATCTGGAATCAAAAGCATCTAGTTTCCTGTTATCTTGTTTACAAAGTGTCCAAGTTTCACTACCATAACTAACCCTAGAAAGAACCAAACTATTATACAGTCTAATTTTAGTCTTTAGGTGTATACGCCTATTTCTCCACACTCTCCATAGATTCTTAAAAGTCCCAGCAGCAATCCCTATTCGTCTGTTAATCTCATGCCGCACATCACCATTATCTGTTACATAGCTCCCAAGATAATTAAACTGTGACACCTGCTCAAGACTGCAACCATTCAGATTAACTGAATCACAGCCTGCCTGACCAATTTTCATCACTTTAGTTTTCTCTCTGTTTATAACCAAACCTACTCTACTACCAGTCTCATCAACAGCTCGAATGAAAGAGTTCATCTCATCAACATCATTTGCCAAAAGGGCTAAATCATCAGCATAATCTAAATCAGAAATTTTCGTATCTCCAGCCCATTTAAGGCCAAAATCTTTCCCTTGAAGTGAATTTCGCATAACATAATCAATAACCAAGCTAAAGAGAAAAGGAGACAAAATGCACCCTTGTCGAACACCAGAAGTAATGCTAAACCAATTGCTACAAGCCTTACCAACTCTCACACACGACTCAGTGTTATTATAGAGAGCTTTCATAATGTTAACTAACTTGTCTGGTATACCATATGATCTCACAATCAACCACAAATTATGACGATCAACAGAGTCGAAAGCCTTTTTGAAATCAACAAAGCTAGCAACCAAAGGTTTCTGAAACTCTAAACATTTCTCAAGAATCTGCCTAAGTGAAAATATCTGATCTACACATCCCCTACCACTTCTGAATCCACATTGCTCATCACGCAATTGCCTGTCAACCAGATTCTTAATTCTATTAAGCACAATCATGGAAAGAACTTTACCTGGAACAGAGAGTAGGCTGATACCCCTATAGTTATCACAAGAACTGCGATCATCTTTTTTGAAAATAGGGATAACAATAGCTCTGGTAAAATCCTTAGGAACCATGCCTTTATCATAAAAGAGATTCAGAATTTCAGTCATCCAAGTGGTAACCGAAACATTCCCAGCTCTAAGCATTTCCGTAGTAATTTCATCTACCCCTGGGGATTTATGAAGTTTAAGTTTAGAAACAGCCAAACTAACTTCAGATTGTGTTATAGGGCCAACATTAAAGCCACCAATGCATCTATCATCATTGCAAACAATGGGAGTAGAACTAACTACATTGTTTAGAACATCACTGAAATGCTCAGCCCACCTAGCCATGACAGAATCCTCCCCTTCTATAACCTTACCTTGTTTATCCTTCAATCCTTGTATGCCTGTCCGTTTTCTACCACACAAAACATTAACTATCTGGTACAGCTCTCTGCTGTTGTGCTGTCTAACTGCTTCCTCGGCTTTGTCAGCCAAACCATCAAGCCAAAAATTTTTATCAGCAGCTAACTGATCCTTTACAAGTTTATTAAGGTCTCTGTAATGCTTTCTATTAGGACTAGTAGGGTATTGATTAAGGGCATTCCTGCAGTTCTTTCTTTCCGAAATAAGCTCAAGTGCCTTATCACTCAGATAATTTTGCCTCTTCTGCTCCTTTTTTCCTAAAAGAGTACTGTTAGTGTCCAAAAAAGCCTGTTTAAAATGATCCCATTCTTCCTCAACTTCAGTAATAAGCAAACCATGACTGTCATAATGACTAAGTAACCTATCATGGTAAGCTTTGGCTATAACTGGATCTTTCAGAGCTTCAGTATTAAAAGTAAATTTTTTAACCCTAGCACAACACTTTTTAAGTTTAAGTTGCAACACACTTTTAACAAGGTAATGGTCAGATCCAATTTCAGCTCCCCTATATGCCCTGGTATTCCTAACAGAACTAGTCCATTTACTGTTAATTAATATGTAATCAATCATATTCTTATGCAGCCCATCAGGTGAAACCCATGTGTACTTATGTATGTCGCGGTGTTTGTAATAAGTGTTAGTTATTCTGAATCCATTGAGTTTACTTACCTGTAGGAGACGTTGCCCATTGCTATTGCAGCTACCAATACCAAAAGGGCCTATTACTCCTCCCCAAAGGTCAGAGTCAGTACCAACTTTGGCATTGAAGTCACCAAGAACAAGGGTAATATCTCCTTTCTTGACAGAATTCAAAATATCCTGAAGTTGTCCGTAACCTATCCTTCTCATCCTCATCAGCATCCTCAGTGGGGGCATAACAGCAGATAACATTCAAGTCTTTAACGCTTGTCTGAAATTTTGCTGTAAGAAACCTTTCATTAATGCACTCATATCCTAGAAGAGCATCACTAGCGTGTCTGCTGAGAAGCAGACCCACGCCTTGGTGATGCTTTTTGTCGTCCCTCCCTGAAAAGAGAAATTTAAGATTATTTTTAAGAATCTGACCTTTATCTGTCCATCTGGTCTCTTGCAAGCCGAGAATATCTAAATTACAACGGTGGAATTCTTGTGTGAGGACATCAAGACAAAAAGCTCTGTGCAGAGTCCTCACATTCCAACTACCTATGGAGAGAAAATGGTTAGTGGGATGTTTAAAGAAACTATGTTTATTGAGAGAGGGAATGCCGACAATATCAAACAGCCCCCTAATCGCAGACATGGGTTAAAGACCCGTTCCCCCACTACTAAAGGCTGAAGCCATCTACACTGGAAGACTTCCTCCAATGTAGAATTTGACGATGCCAATAGAAGCAAAGAGTTCAGGTGCCTGCGATGACTTCTGCTCAGGATTATCCACCAGCTGATAAACATATCCTGTGGACCTATTCACTTGGGGCTGTCAACCCACAAACAAAAAGAAAACACAGCGGAAGATTTTCCCTCCACAGAAGCCCACCAGTGCAGCAAAATCAGGATCCATAATCAAGCTCAGAGCCATATATCTGTCCAGTCCAGTAGGTTTATATGGTCAGCACCAGGACCCTGTGTGGTTGACCACTCCTCAGCAGGGTAGAAAAAAAAGAAAAGTAGCCATAGTTGTCCAGATCAGTAGGCCACACTAATCTGGCAGCCCTCCCCTTCCGTTCACTTCCACAAGAGAGTATCTCTTTTGAAAGTTACTAACGGTCCGCACCACGAGAAGGCGGGGTTGGACATTAGGTGCTAGGCCTGGCCGGTTCTATGCATCATCACAGGGGATTGGTGCATAGCTCTCCTTCCAGTGACTACCTAGCTACCATTTACAGACCCACAACATTATAGTGTTATTAAATTATTGCATTCTTTCTTTAGATATGAAAGATCTCTAAAAGAAGCAATATGTTAGGGGAGCTACCAGTGACATTGTGATGCAGATGCCAATGTCAACAAAAATTTTTTATTTGATTTCAGCTTAGCTGCTATAGTACACATGTCTAGTATTTTTAGAGTACAGAGGAACATTAGATTTGTTGTATGATAATCGGACTGATTCAGTTCTCACATATGAATTTCCTAAATTCATCACAATTCTAAATTCGCTTATCACAAAATAATAAAATTTATTATTCTTTGAGGCATTCTGGGCCCCTCAGATTTACAGGGTCTGTGCATGTGCCTAGGCAAAGACATGGCCTGTTCTGTACTGAAAATAATTTAGAAACACTAAAATTGTTTTTAATTGCAAAATGTTTTAAAATGAAACAAAAACATATGCATCTGTATTTTTTGTGCAAATCACTGAAATCTTCCAATAGAAAGATGCTCTATTGGCATCTGACTTTGTTTTATTGAGAACACAGATTGTTGGGCGTTTAGTAAACAACTTATTTAACTTGCCGGAGCTCTCTGGCAGGTAGTGGAGTGATAGGAGTGTAAATTAGCCAGTGGGAACTCCATCTCTTCCTCTGATACATCAAGTTGAAGAGTAATTTGAAAAAAACACATTGTTTAAGAGTAGTGCAATGTCTCAACCCCATATTTTATTTTCATTGTTCACACAATGTTACCAAACAAAATTTAATGATTTACTGCACATCACTATTAAAATGGAACCACTGTACTAGATGTTCCCTTAAGAATTAATTTCTGCTGATACAGATGGGACTTTACTTGTTGATGTTCTGTGCCTTTTTTAGTGGTGTGGCATCTGAAGTGCATTACACTTCACTTGCTTCAGGATTTTCTCACAGTTGCATGGCTGCTTCCAAATTTTTACACAGCTGAATGACTGCCAGCATGTCATCAAGCAGTCCTTGTATACATTGCTAGTATCCACTGCTTGTTGAAGATGCTTCTTTTAGAAAGCCATAGAACACTCCTCTTAAAAAAGCTCATTTTACTCCATAATAAAACTATTTATATTGCATCAAACTGTGTTAATATAAATTGAAATTCTTATAAAAATACCACTGTAACACTCAAAAGATTATTAACTTTTCAAGTTGGACCTTTTGTCTGATCCAAATTTATTCAAAATTCCTGATAGCTTGTCAGGCACCAGGCAATAATAACTTGACAAATAAAGTTTAAATAGGGTTCGTTTTGTATATCTAGCATTACTTATCGAACAAAAATTCAAAAACATTTGTAAAATTTAATTAAAGTCTAAATCTAATCAAAAATCAATTAACGTTGCTCAAGAGAAAGAAAACAATTCTTTCTATCTACACAACACATTCTTTACTGACTTCTCCTCCTCCTCCTAACTAATACTGATTCAACATACTACATTTCTGACTAACATCATTCTCTACTCAACTTCCACTAACTACTTCAACACATACTTCAGCTCCTACTAACAATACTGATTCTGTGACTAGTTATACATGCTGCATTCAGTCCGGCACATATCTGTTGCACGCCAGGAAAAACATTTGCATAATCTGACGATCGCACTAGCTGTGATGCAAGAGGGGTTGTGTCCTACACATGCGCATTAGCGGTTGATAATCAAAAGTTGGAGTTGTGAATGTGTAACTCCTTCCATGGCTTGGAAGTATATAAAAGGAATCTGTAAAAACTTCTAACAGTGTTCATGCCTAATGAAGAGGTGAAACAAGCCTAGTTTTATGCAATATAAATAAAGTTTTGTTTTGGAGTAAATTGAGCTTTATATGAGGAGTGTTCTGTGGGTTTCTAAAAGAAGCATCTTCAACAAGCAGTGGATACTAACAATGTATTCAAGGACTGCCTAATGACATGCTGGCAGCCATGCGGCTGTGATAAAATTTGGAAGCAGCTGTGCCATTGAGAGAAGACCCTAAAGCAGGTGAAGTGCAGTGTACTTCAGATTCCACACCACCGAAAAGGGCACAGAACGTCAACAGGTAAAGTTCCATCTGTACCACTGGAAGAAGTTGTTCCATTTTAAAGGTGACAGTGCATTAAATCATTAAATTTCACCCTGTATTATATAACTATACCCAGTATTAGCAGTAATACAGCAATGAAGATAGTAGCTTCAAATAAACCTAATGATTGCTGTGAATGCAAAAGATATCCATTTTAAATATATATAAATAAGAAAGTTAGTTCAAACTTTAATGTTTTTAACAAATTTTAATTTTTTTTATGGTACTAATGATGGATTTTATTGTTTATGCCCATATATCCAGGCTTTGGGAACTGGATTTTCATGTTTATGGCAGCATAAGGTTTAAGGTCCCATTAGTGGACTGCAGACTTTCCAAGTCCATCAGCAATTTCTTGGTAGCAGTGTTATGGAAGTAATGCAGCTGCATTGTTTTTTATAGAGTTGTTAATTGTTATCTTAGTATTTTTAGGTTTGTCTTTTAAATGTTTTTAAGAGTACATTTATTTCTTCTTGTGTCATTTCACTTATTCTTCATGTTATGTTTTAACTGCTTGGTTATAGCTAAGATATAAACAGAGGAAATTCATCATTTGTGATTTGTGAGCAGAGTTGTATCACCCAGTGTCAATGAAAATGGATTTGTGTGTTGAACATTCGCCTGATGCAAATTATTTACATTAAGCAGGATATCTGTTACAATTTACAAGAAAAATGAAGTTAGTTTTCATGTATTATTGTATATATATTCCCCATAATTAAGGACTTACATATTGAATTAAAGTGATGAAAATCAGTTAGGCAGAAAATGCTTCTGTTGATTTGAATGGCTGCAACCTTGAGCAAAGCTCAGTTAATTGTTATCTTATTATTTTTAGTATCTTTGGAGCTGTTTAACAGATACTGATGATGGCGTGTGGCATGAGATTAATAAAAGAATAGGGATTGCTACTGGGACTTTTAAGAATCTATGGAGAGTGTGGAAAAATAAGCTTATATGTCTAAAGACTAAAATTATGCTGTACAATAGTTTGGTTCTTTCTAAAGTTAGGTATGGTAGCAAAACTGACAATTTGTTAGCAGAATAACAAGAAACTTGCTGCCTTTGATTCTAGATGCTTACGCAATATCTTTGACATTAGGTGATTTGACTTTGTAAATTAATGATGAGGTTAAAAGAAGGAGTGAGCAACCTCCTTTGAGCAACATTTTGTGCAGAGAGAGACTGCATTGATTTGGCCATGTTGCCTGTATGCATAGTTGTAGATTGGTGAATAGGGTTATGAGCAGCATGCCTAAAGTCCTCAGGAAAAGGGGGAGACCTAGAATTCAATGGGCAGGCAATATCAAACAGGACTTTGCTAGAATTGACCTACAGGGGCCAAATGCAGCAGCTGTGGCTCTGGATAGATAGGTCAGGAGAGGAAAATTAAACAATCTGATAGGACCTCAGTAGCCTATGGCTGCATGAGGAATTTGTATGTAAGTATCCATACCTGCTGTTCATTGATTCTTCATTCAAAGTTCATTTCAATGTGCTTATATCAAACCTTATTATTCATAATAAGTAGACACTCCAACATGCCCTGATGAAAACTTTCTAAGCCATCCAACAAAGTTAGGATGACATAGTGCTAACTTTAGCATAGAACTACTGCACGTTGCACTTTATATGCAGGGTGATCCAAAATTAACAGAAAAAATTAAAAATGCAATAATTTGAAAAGTATAGACAGTAACACGATGCAGTTTTCACAGAAATGCACAGAAAGATATGGGATTGTTTTTAATAATGAAAAATTTTATTGCCAGAATAGTTACATTTGTCACCGACAGGTGGCGCTGTAGCGATCCCGGAGCTGCTGCCTGTCACTATTTAAACAGAGCCACCAGCTGCCGCTCCTCAAACAGTGCGAGACTGTGAACATTGATCAATCTGACTTTGCTGTGAGGTACATAAATTTCAGATGTAGTGAATACTGAAGTTAAACTTTCAGCATTTAACGTTTATTACCGAAGTTAAACGTTCTGCCAAGGTGAGACATGTTATTGTTACGAGATAAAGCACTTTTAGTTAAGCTGTATTATCAGAACTCTGAATGTGCAAGTGTGGCTTTGCGCACCTATCGTTCGATGCGGGGTATTAGAAGTGGAAAGGGACCAATGTCTTGTTCCTCACTGATAGCTATGATGAAAAGGTTTGAGGACACTGGCAGTTTGGAAGCATGTGCAAGAGGCGGGAGACCCAAAAAAAACTATTGCAGTTGTGCACGAGGTCGAACACGAGGCCGACACACAATTGGCAGCTTTCGCATATGGGGAATGCAGTGCGCATGAAATTTCAAGACGAACTGGCATTTCGTACAGGACTGTGTGGCAATAACTCAGGATCATCCTCAAGAGGTATCCTTACAAAATCCAACACTTACAGGAACTGAAACCAACCAATTTCGAGAGACGTCATGAATTTGCAAATTGGGTTTTTCAACAGATGGAAAACAATGCGGACTGGCTGTCAAACGTCCTGTATTACTGTTATTCAGTCCCGTGGACTGACGAGGTGCACTTTTCGCTTAATAGAAGTGTAAATGCACACAACTGCCACATCTGGGTGAGAGAGAACCCACACACGATTGTGGAAACCCCTTTGCATCAGCCAAAGGTGGCAGGTGGTGCGGGTTCACTGTGTCATTCATTATAGGCCCCTTTTTCTTTGAGGAAGTCCACAGCGGTACATTTCGAACTGTTGCTGTCACAGGCGAGCATTATGCAGCACTTTTAAGAGAGAGCATCATTCCCTCCTTGCAAGAGAGGCAAGCACTCCATAGTGTAACATTCATGCAGGTTAGAGCACCTCCACACATACAGGTCCTGTCCAGCACCTGCTGCGATCGACATTTGGTGATGACCACGTTGACCAGAGGTTGCTGATGTCATTGGCCATGTTGAAAGAAGCTATTCGCCATCATGTGACAGGAATTCCAGCTGAAACCCTCTTTGATGCTGTGCAGAGTGTCGTGCCACATCTGACGGTCATTCTTATGAATGATGGCCGTCACATTAAACATTTGTAATCCTAGCTGCTTTGCCAACTGTGCTGCGCCACTGTACAAACTACTGACACAAGTGAAGCGCCACCTGTCGGTGGCAAATGTAACTGTTCTGGCAATAAAATTTTTCCTTATTAAAAAAAATCCCATATCTTTCTGTGCATTTCTGTGAAAACCGCATCATGCTACTGTCTGTACTTTTCGAATTATTGCATTTTTACTTTTTCTGTTACTTTTGGATCACCCAGTACAATATTCAACATTTTAATGCATTTTAGTATTGTGTTGTAATAAGTAATAATATTGAATATATATATATACATATATAAACCTTGCCTCGTTGTCATATAGGGAGCTGTGTGCCTTCAGAACAGCTCGAATTTGACAACATAGATTTGATTAGTGTTGCAAGATGTCTGGCATGATGTGAAGCCATTTCTTTTTCAATGCAACATGCAGTTTCTTTAGGATCAAGGGCAGTAGAGTAGATGCCCATATGTGACATTCCACTGTGTAACACAAATTTTCACTGGGGTTCAGGTCAGGTGACTTAACCAGGCAGCTCGTACCTGCAACTCTTTTCCTGCCACCGTGCTGAGCCCCAGACTTCTTGCCTATCTTCACAGATGGTTCGAAGTGTAGCACATTTGTGGGATTGGCCATGGTCTGCTATATTAGTTATATATTAGTATATATTAGTTATACTATCATTGCAGACCAGATCCTACATTATGTTTCATCTTCACTGCAGAGTTGCACACTATCAATCCCGCCTTGGACCACATGGTAGCTTATCGTCATCTGTGTATTTCCTACACCAACTCGCTTAACTCAGCGTAGGCTTTGATTTCATTAAAGCATTGACCTCACCTTGTTCTTCCCAAGATCTGCAGCAGCTCCATTGTCTGGCAGTCATGACTACCATTTTCTTCTGTTGGGTGTCCTGTCATGTCAGCATCATAAAACATATTTAAAATTTCAGTCATCCGTAAGGTAACTGAAAGATTCCCAGCTCTAAGCATTTCAGTAGTAATTTCATCTACCCCTGGGGGTTTATACAGTTTAAGTTTAGAAATAATCAAAATAACTTCAGACTGTGTTATAGGACCAACATTAAAGCCAGTAATGCATCTATCATCATTACAAGCAATGGGAGTAAAGCTAATCACATTGTTTAGAACATCACCGAAATGCTCAGCCCACCTAGCCATGACAGAATCCTCACCTTCTATAACCTTACCTTGTTTATCCTTCAATACCTGTATAACTGTCTGTTTTCTACCACACAAAACATTAACTATCTGGTACAGCTCTCTGCTCTTGTGCTGTCTAACTGCTTTGTCAGCAATATATTTTTTGATTGTACTGCTTTCAGTTAGCATTAAAAATTTTATATGGCCCACAATTCTTGGCAGTGTGGCCCACTCTTTAGGAAAAGGTTACTGACCTTGGTTTATACTAATTCAGTGTTAAAGGAAGTCTCTGGCCATTGTTATATATTAGGGTGCTTTTTATGGTTTATCAAGATAGAATGCAATATAGCACAAATATCGTGACTTTGTCAGTGGACAGAGTTGTTCATTGACTACAGTGATATCCAACTGCATGATTCTGATTGCACTCCTTCCCCCCAAAAAAGGAGGATGAGATTTAACAGGAATCAGTTACAATGAGTTATATCTCAAAGTTTGTGATGTGCAGAATGTAACATTTTTTTCCCTAAAGCTGGGAGAAGATGTGTGTTTTTAATGGCAAAGTTGCCATTAAAAATCAAAGAACAAAGTGCATAAATGTAATTAAATAAAACTTTTATATGCACCTTAAAATTTGGAAAAAAAAGCAAAATATACTTAACCCTTACAGTGGCAAGCATGAATAGCTAAATTATACCTTGTGAAAAGCTTTTTCTCAATTTTAAAAAACGAGAGAACTTAGAACTTGCCCCCCCCCCCCCAAATAACTAATGAAAGGAAATATGGCAATGTTACATGCCAAATTAAACTACATTAAATTATGATTTTGTGAAATAAAATATTGAATAAAAATGAAATAGTATTAATTTTTAATAAGAATTTTTTGTGATATAATAAAACTCATCACTTCTAAAGTATTTTATTATTTTAGCATAAATAATTCATAAATTTCTGTTATTACTTATAAATCTTTTATTTATATAATTTTTCTGAAATTTTTAGCAATTTATGCAAATAGCACAATACATATGCTTGAAGTTTTTTGACAATTGACAAACTCTAAGACTACAGTAGTAATGTCCCAAAAATTTATACCTTGATTTGATTTATTTGATACCTTGATTTATCTTGATTTGATTTATTTTATTTAAAAGCAAGATAATTTAAGTAGAAACTAAAAGGCTCAGGGGAGGTTAGGGAAGGGAACCCATTGGACATTGTTAAGAAACAGATGGAAGCCTCCCATTAAGGCCATTCAGTGTGTTCTTTAACATTTACAGGGTATGGCTTTCTTTCACACTGGGCCACAGATTTATTCCCCATCCTATAGATGGCAGCCTTTTTAAGCCCATTGATGTCCCTTTTTCAACAAGGGTAGAACAGGGATTAGTGAATAAGATTCTTGACACTGACAAAGTTGGGACTTGAACCTAGTAACTCCAGATTATGAGCCTGGCACTTTATTATTTTGTCAACTGCCATTCCTTTGACTTTCAGGATAAAGCAGCTAACATTCATATAAACTTATAAAAAATTTTTAAATAGCATTACAGATCATTTTAAATATATTAGCATTAGTCCTGAATTTTATTATTTTTAGTAATAATAGTAAATTTTTTTCATTATTAATATTTATCATAGAGAAATATTTACAAGTTTTCATATACTGTTTTATTTGTTTAGCCAAAAATGAGTGATCCCCCTAAATTAAAAGGAGATAAAGAACTAAAGCCAGCATCCATGCGAGTAAAAGATGCAGCTGAAGCTGTTTTGGCATGCATGTTGGACCATGTGGTAAGGTTGTTAAACGTTTGAAGTTCATGCACATAACTAAAATTTTGTTGTTGTTTATTTCCTTATTAGTGGTTTTCTAGTATGTTGGTTTTCTTAATATAGTAAAATGATTCATGATGAAAAATTTTTATTCCATTTTTTTTTTAGTAAAAAAGCATTTAGTCATAATTTTGTAATAAATTGTAATGATAAATTTGCAAAGAAACAGATCTGCTCTTAGTAATAACAAAAATATTCTTCAATTTTATTTTTAGCATTTATCTAAGAAAAAAAAAATCTTTATTTCCTTTAAAAAAAATTTAAAGCAGCTGAAATGTCATGTTACCAGAGATGTAAACAGCCGGCAAATTGCAACTGTTTTTCACAGGAAGAAAAATTTTCTGGTATTAAATGAAAGCTCACTTAAAATCTTCATTTAGCATGAATATTAGGAACATTAATTAATAGATTCTGAAAAAAATTCATCGCTGACACAGCAGGAATAGAACCCTCATATCTCCAGATTCGTGCCAGAGTGCGCTACAATTGCACCACGCATTGGACAATGAAATTTTTCAGAATAAGACCTTATAAATCTTCTTCGTTGAGACATGGCTGAGACAGCGCCATCTATACTCAAAGACATGCAACTTTTTCAGTTGTTGCTATTGATTTTCAGTTGTTAATGAGAAGGTCGCTAATGCTGCCACGTTAATGTATAATTAAAAATCAATCCATAGTGAATGCATAGTATTCCCTGTTAAGATAGACATCAAACATTATTTAATAGATTCTGAAAAAAATTCAGTGCCGACACGATGGGAATCGAACCCGCATCTCCAGATTCCTGCCAGAGCACGTTATCATTGCACCATGCGTTGGACAATGAAATTTTTCAAAATAAGACCTTATAAATCTTCTTCATTGATGCGTGACTGAGACAGCACCATTTATACTCAAGGAGATGCAACTTTTTCAGTCGTTGCTATTGATTATCAGATGTTAATGAGAAGGTCGCTAATGCTACCATGTTAATGTATAATTAAAAATCAATCCAAAGTGAATGCACAGTATTCCCTGTTAAAATAGACATCAAACATTATTTAATAGATTCTGAAAAAAATTCATCGCTGACACGGCAGGAATCGAACCCTCATCTCTCCAGATTCATGCCAGAGCGCACTACCATTGCACCTTGCGTTGGACAATGAAATTTTTCAGAATAAGACCTTATAAATCTTCGTTGAGACATGGATGAGACAGTGCCATCTATACTCAAGGAGATGCAACTTTTTCAGTCGTTGCTATTGATTATCAGATGTTAATGAGAAGGTCGCTAACGCTAACGCGTTAATGTATAATTAAAAATCAATCCAAAGTGAATGCACAGTATTCCCTGTTAAGATAGACATCAAACATTAATTAATAGATTGTGAAAAAAATTCATCGCCGACATGGCGGGAATTGAACCTGCATCTCTCCAGATTCATGCCAGAGTGTGCTACCATGGCACCATGCATTGGACAATGAAATTTTTCAGAATAAGACCTTATAAATCTTCTTTGTTGATACGTGGCTCTCTATTAATTAATGTTTGATGTCTGTCTTAACAGGGAATACTGTGCATTCATTATGGATTGATTTTGAATATTAGGAATATCATTAGTGCAAAAATATTGTTTCTGAGATTTATTATTAAGTTGTCATTATGTTTTAGTTTAAAATTGTATTAGGTGCAGTGATAGAAAAAATTTCAGCACACTAGGCTATTGCTCCATTATATAGTACTTCACTGGAAAGTACAGTGGTGGGTTTATTCAACTTGACGTTCCTTTATTATTTCATGTATAGTTTGAAGATTTGTCCTTAGTATTTTTTATAGTTTTGTGGTATAAAGTATACACCACCATTTATAGAGCTTGAATCTCTGTCTTATTTACTTGCATTGCTATTTGTATTTAACTGGAACTGTATATTGGGATTTCTTCATTATATTGTTTAAATGTAGTTTATTTTAGGAATATATTTTATTGAGTTAGTATATTTTATCTTACTATAGTTTTCATTTGTATTTTTGGAAATATCAGAGTTTTTATTTTGTTTTTGTTTTTTATTGATTATATACACCTGCTGTTCATAATTGTAGTAAGTTGAACAAAATTGCAAATATCTCAATAAATCCTCTTTTGAATTTAATGTAAGTTCAGAGAATTTGGTGGTAAATATTACAGGAGATGTGCTGTAGACACGGGACTCGTGAAATAGCTGAAAAAAATAGTTTTTGTCATGAGTGGGATCCCACTAAACCATTTTTTTCAGCTATTTCATTTTAGAACACAAATATTGGACACACTGCTGCACAATTCGAAGATGTATAAGTATATAATACTATTACATTGTAAAGTCCTTCTTTATGCAATTGTTGCTGTCCTTGCAATTTAAAATTTTACTGTTCAGTTTTCACCAGAGTCAATAGCAAAAGAATAAAGGCAAACTAATAGTCATAAAATTACTGTGCAGTGTGATATTTATGTTTAGGTGGTCCGCTTGTTCCGTCCTTGTTTACAGCAGTTTGTCTTGCTGCCATTCACTTGTGTCCGGTTGCTTGCTGGTTGCCTATTGCCAAGGGAAGTTTTTACATATTTTTCATTCTCACTGAGAGTAGTGTCTTGATAATGAAACTATGGCTTTGAAATATGTCAACACAGTGGTTTGTGGAAATAGTGCACAGAATGAAAAAAGAAGTAAAAAATTGGTACAACAGTAGCTTATCTTCATCTGAAGTGGATGAGCAATATGCAATTTGTATACTTACAACTACATCCTTTTACACAGAACACTGTGCAATATAGAATGCAATACAGAATGTTTAGTTCCCTCAATAGCTGTAGTATTTATATACTGGGGTTTCTTTTAAGTGCTTTGTGGACTTGCTCAACTTCTGACTAGACACATCTGGCTCTTTTAGATTACTAGAGAAAGATGTGGCTTTTTTGGATTACTTTGATACACTTCCTTTTACCAAAAATTTGTTGTATCATACTTTAACAGTGTTATATATCATTAGGTTCTGTAAGTTAGCCTGAAATTATGATGCACTGTAATAATTAATTTTGACTTCACAAACCACACAATAATCTGAGTCTTCTGTAACAGTGATACCATTTTCATATTTGGGTGCCAAAATCATAAATAATTCTAGCACACTGTAACATCAGCCTTGACAATTTTATTGCATAAACGTTTTTAGTTTTAGTTTTTTACACTTCCTTGTTTATACGATTTTTAATTTTTGAAGTAGGTGAGGTTTAGTAAACGACACCTTGTATAACCTATTTGAGTTTAAATTCCTATTTAAAAAATTTGATCTTCATAATGAAAATCTGAGATGGCACATCATGCATACATTAGTTTAATGGCAGTTTTTTAATAGCAAAAATAGCAATAACTTATTCATAGAGGAAACAGTGCAGTGGACACACCATAAGTACATTGTGTAACACTTAATGGCATAGAGTCATAGATATGCATGCTATTTGTTATTTTTGTCATCACTGCAACCATTGATGTCTCCATAGCTACCCGCAATGGACCACAGTACCTGCTACATTTCGCTCTGTCAGTTTTCCTCTGCTGTCAGATGTTTGTCTGTTATTCTTGTGTGAATTCTCTGTGTATTTGTCCTAGCAATGATTGTTTGGGATTTTATGGAGCATGTGCAACAATGGTTATAATCCTGGCACTGTGATTATTTCATAACTTGCCATGATGAGCTCACGTGATTTATTCACATGAATCCATCTGCTGCTTGTATGTGAGGCACTTTCACTGTCAATGTATTTCAAGTGTAAGGAATTATATGATTATGAGTGGAAAAATTCAATGATTTATTTGCACGGATCATTTAGTTATAAATAATATTGTTTTGTACATATATAATAGGGATATTTTCCACCACCATGTGGACCCGAAAATCTGTCTTCTCTTCTTGATGAACAATCGCTCCTTCAACAATGTAATAGCTGGAGTGGAGATGTTCTTACTAGGGAAGACGCAATGCAACATTTTCGATACTTTGTAGTTGAAAATTCCATAATTTTAGCATTGCTTGAGCAACATTTGGGAAATGAACAAGGTAGGTAATTGTAAAGAACCCGAAAAGCATTTTATATTTTTGAAATGTTGGTGTATCTGTATTGCAGTATCTGCTGCCTATTTCTTCATCTCTAGTAGCTCATTTTACTTAATATTGGATCCTATAATATAAGTAATGTATAATATTTCTATTATTACTTAAATCTCTAATTAAATTTTTTTTTCAGAAAATTTTAGCCATATGTGCAAACAATTCATAATGCATATGCTTGTTTTTTTTGGTAATTCAAAAACTAAGACTACAGTGGGAGTGTCACAAAAATTTATTTTGCTTCAAAAACAAGGTAATTTAAACAATGGAAACTATATAACTAAAAATAGGTGAGAAGAGTTGTGAAAATAAATAAATTAAAGTATTTATAAGTAAACCAATTTTATTTTAAGCGCTGAAATTGAGATCACACCATTCTAGATAAATTTGCTTTTGATATGCCACAGAAAAATTGAACTTGAGAACAATTGCAAAAATTTCATTTAAAAATTACAATTTCTTAATGTTAGTCATAAAATTATTCTCCATTTGAATGAAAGAACTCTAAAATAAGTTCTCAGTTTTAAAAATCATGTTTTCTGATATTTCCTGAAGCAATAGCCATTTGAGGTCTACAGATCAATATGGTCTGTTCATCTGAACTTCGTCAACCACTTTTTCTTCCTGCACCCCAACTACACAGGGTTATGGTGCTGGCCAGTTAAACTTACCAGATTGGATAAAGGCTTTGAACTTGATTATGGATTCTGAACTTGTTTCATTGGTGAACTTTGTTGATGAAAAATCTGTTGCTGTGTTTTCTGTTTGTTTTGTGGGTTGACAGTCCCAAATGAACAACTGCACAGGATATGTTATATCAGCTGGTGGATAATCCTGATTAGAGATAATTGCAGGTACCTGAACCCTTGTTTCTACAGGCATTGTCAAACCTAAACTGGTAGAAATCCTACCACCATGAGTGACTTAGGCTTTTAGTGGTGCAAGAAAAACAGGTCTTTGCCCCAAGCCTGTGATTAGTAGGCTGTTATATATTGTCAGCACTACCTATCTCAATAAACTTAGTTTCTTCACAGATCCCACTAACCATTTTCTCTCCACAGGTACTTAGAATGTGAGGAATCTGCCAGAGATTATTCTCTTGATGCCCTCACACAGGAATTCCATTGTTATAACCTAGATATTTTTGGTTTATAAGAACCATATGGCCAGGTAAAGGTCAGCTAATTAAAAGTAATCTTAAATTTCTCTTTTCAGGGAGGATGACTTCGAAGGTCTGCCATCCATCGGATGGTATAATAAGCCATGGTGCTGTGTGTGTGCGTGGGAGAGCCATACTGTATGCATGTTAAATAAGATGCTGGATGGCTTTGACAGGAGGCTACCATCTGTCTCCCAACAGCTGTTACAGTGGGTCCCCTACCCCAACTTTCTCTGAGCCTTCGGGGTCCTTGTGGCCTGGCCATTTAGCCCACTGTGTGCAAAAAAGTGCTGCTCAGAGGTAAAACAACCCAACTCTTTTCAGGGAGGAGGATGGAAGGCATATTCAAGGTGTAGGTTTGGTTATCGGCAGACACAGAAATGCTTTTCTAGGATATGACAGGATTAATGAAAGGCTTCTTATAACTAAATTTAAAACTAGAATTAAAAACTTGAATGTCATCTGTTTTATGTCCCACCAAGGACTCTGATAAGGATGAGAAAGATAAGTTTTATGAATAGGATATTTTGAATTCTATGAAGAAAGTGGAATTACCTTTGTGCTTGATTATTATTGATTATAAGTTAATAGCAAATTGGCTAATTCTGTAAGGAATACCAGGGCCTATAGGGGAGCTGAAATTGGGTCTGACCATTAACTTGTTAAAAGTGTGTTGCAATATAATCTTAAATTAAATAAATTAAACAACATAAATCTTTGAAAAAAAATAAATTAAGTTTGTGGTAAGGTTAAAAAAATTAACTTTAATACCAAAACTCTGAAAGACCCAGATATAGCCAACTTACCATGAATAGTTATATAATCACTATGGTAAATCATGGTTTACTACTAGTGGTGGCTAGCGAGTTTAATTAGTGGGGGGTTCACAATCCAGACCAAAGAAGACAGTAGGAGGAATAGAAATTCCTGTTTAATTTTATTACCCCAATATAAAATATCAATTAATTGTAAAGGGTATATTACTGAAATTACTAGTTAATTTAAAGTTGTTACTGCTAATTACTTAAAATGCAGTTACAGTCAAAGCTGCATATATAACAAATTTAAAGGGTCCACCAAAAAACTATGCTATATCTATAAATTCACCATAAGAAATATTGATCTAAATGTTTTATCTAAAAAGGAAATGTACTATGCATTTAAGCATAAATAATTAATACTAAAATATTAAAAGAAGTCTACTTAAACACAGATAAAAAAGACTGTTTGTTAATAAGCCATAAATCTAATGAACACTGCTTTTTCTTTTCACTTGAAGCAGTGGACCGCTTAATGCTAAATTTTGAATTCTGACTAACCAATCGAAGATAACTTCTCAGCTGTAATCTAAATAGAAAAGAAAATATCACTTCTTGATATTTCAAATTCTATTAATGTTTGCTCTTTATTAAAATTGTAGATAATGAACTTCGTGGAATTCCATATTCCTTGGCCATATTTAGCTTTCTTTTGTTTATTTAGCTTTTTTATTTTTTTTTTCTTTCCTTACTTTTTTTTAATAATTTCACCTTTCTTTGAAGAAATTTTCAAATTAAGAAATTTTCGTCTGTAAAAGGTAGCTAGATAGTCATTGGAAGGAGAGTTATGCACCAATCTCTTGTGATGATGCACAGAACCAGCCAGGCCCAGTATCTAAAGTGCGACCCTGCCTTCTCATGGTGCAGACTTGTTAGTACCTTTCAAAAGAGATGCTCTCTTGTGGATGGGAATGGAAGAGTAGAGCTGCCAGATCAGTGTTGCCTACTAATCTGGACTATTATGGCTACTTTTCTTTCTACCCTGCTGAGGAGTGCGGAACTTCATAGGGTTCGGGTACTGACCAATTATACCTACTAAACTGGGCTGATTTACGATCAGCCAGTCTAGTAGGTTCGACAAGAGCTTGATTATGGATCTGGGACTTGCTTTACTGGAGGGCTTCTGTGGAGGAAAATATTCTGGTGTGTTTTCTGTTTGTTTGTGGGTTGACAGCCCCAAGTGAATAGATTTATTGGGTATGTTTTATCAGCTGGTGGATAATCCCGATCTGAGGCTATTGAAGGTAACTGAACTCTCTGCTATGGGCATCTTCAAACCTGCATTGGAGGAAGTCTTCCAGTGTAGATGGTTTCAGCCTTTAGTAGTGAGGGCAACAGGTCTTTGCCTCATGCCTGTGATTAAGGGGCTGTTTGATATTGTCAGCATTTCCTCTCTCATTAAACATAGTTTCTTTAAACATCTAATCTCTGAACAAAAGACCCAGTTATAGCTAAAACTCACCATGATAGGTTACTTAGTCATTATGACAGTCATGGTTTGCTTACTACTGAAGTTAAGGAAGAATGGAACCGTTATAAATAGGCTTTTCTTGAAACAAACAGTACTCTTTTAGGAAAAAAAGAGCACAGGAGGTAAAATTATTTGAGTGATAAGGCATTAAAGCTTATTTTGGAAAGATAGAAGTGCAGAAATTTTAATAATCAATACCCTATTTGTCCTAACAGAAAGCATTACAAAAAGCTTAATAAATGTGTAATGGATCAGTTAGCAGCTGATAAGAATCATTGGCTTGATGGCTTGGCTGATAAAGATAGATACACCAGATAGTTAATGTTCTGTGTGGGAAGAAACGAACATGTATATGGGGATTGAAGGATAGACAAGGTAAGGTTATTCAAGATGAGGATTCTGATATCATAGTTGGGCTGAGCATTTCAGAGATGTTCTAAATAATCTGGTTAGTTCTGCACCCATTGTATGTAATGATGATAGATATATTACTGGCTTTAATGTTCGCCCTATATCACAGTCTGAAATTATTTTGGCTATTTCTAAACTTCAACTACATAAATCCCCAGATGTAAATGAAATTACTACTGAAATGCTTAGAGCTGGGAATGTTTTGGTTACCACATGGCTGACTGAAATTTTGAGTATCTTTTATGATAAAATCATTGTTCCCTAGGATTTTACCAGAGCTATTATCATCCCTATTTAAAAAAGACATGAATGCAGTTCTTGTGATAATTATGGGGGTATCAGCCTACTTTCTGTTCCAGCTAAAGTTCTTTTTGTTGTTGTGCTTAATGAAATTAAGAATCTGGTTGATGGACAATTGTGTGATGAGCAGTGTGGATTTAGAAATGGTAGGGGATGTGTAGATCAGACATTTTCACTCGGGCAGATTCTGGAGTAATGTTTAGAGTTTCAGAAACCTTTGTTGATTTCAAAAAGGCTTTTGACTCTGTTGATCATCATAATTTGTGATTGATCGTGAGATCTAATGGCATACCTAACATGTTTGTTAACAAAATGAAAGCTTTCTACAATAACACCAAATCATGTGTGAAAGTTGGTAAGGCTTGAAGTAATTGGTTTAGCATTGCTTCTGGTGTTCGACAAGGGTGCATAGTCTCCTTTCCTATTTATTTCGGCTATTAATTACATTATGCAAAATTCACTGCAAAGGAAAGATTTTGTGCTTAAATTATCTGGAGATCTGAAAATTTCTGATTTAGATTATGCTGATGATTTAGCCTTTTTGACAAATGATGTTGATTAGATGAACTCTTTCATTAGAGCTGTTGATGAAACTGGAAGAGTAGGCTTGGTGATAAACAGAAAGAAAACCAAGGTGATGAAAATTGGTCAAGCAGGTTGTGGTTCAGTTAATCATAATGGTTGCATCCTTGAGTAAAATTCTCGCTGACTGTCTGCTCTGTATATCTTCCACCTGGGAGCATCTTCTTTCAGGAAGACCTTGATGATCTCGTCTCGCAGCTGCCGTCCCCCTTCCTCATTATGGGGGACCTCAATGGACACAGTCCACTTTGGGGCAGTGCTGACACCAACGGGAGGGGCGGGGTCCTGGAGCAGTGACTCATGGATCCTTCTCTCTCCCTGTTGAACACCGGTGTCAGTACTTACTTTCACTCTGCAACCCCCTCTTTCACTGCCATTGACCTTACCATCTGCTCCTCCTCGATCCTTCCACTCTTTACATGGGAGGTCGAGGACAACCTCTATGGAAGTGATCACCTCCCCATGGTGTGCACCATCTCCCATGGGGGGCCTTGTAGCCCTTCACGCGTCTCGTGGTGGAGGCTCAATCAGGCTGACTGGGGTGGTTTCAAGCTGCTATCTGAGCTCGATGACCACTCTGTCAGCCAGGAGCCCATCAATGTGGCAGTAGCGGAAATAACGGACTGTATCGTAGATGCAGCTGCATCAACAATTTGAGGAATTGTAAATGCAGCTGCATCAACAATTCCTCAAACTTCGACATGGTTTCCTTGCTTTCTGAAACCGTGGTGGAATCCAGATTGCACCGCAGCTCGTAAGGCTCAGAACAAGGCTTGGGGGGGTTTCGGAGATATCCGACGACCCCCAACCTCGAAAAGTTCAAACGCGCCAGTGCGAAAGCTCGTTTCATCTGACGCCAGAGCGAGAAGGAATCTTGGATCAAATATACGTCTTCTATCACCCGCACGACCAGTTCTAAGGTGGTGTGGGATAAAGTCCAGAAGATGGGTGGGAACTACATGTCCCACTCGTTATCGATCCTGGAGCATAATGGACAGGCAATTGCTGATCCCAAAGCAATTGCCAACACTCTGGTGAGTCATTCTTCTCCATCTCTTCGTCTTCGTATTCCAGTGAGTTTCTGGCCCAGAAGAGCAGGTGGAATGGCTCTCCACTGTCCTTCCACTCGAATGGCCTGTAGTCTTACAACAGGCCATTCACAGCGGAGGAGCTTAGCATTGCTCTGCACTCGTCTTGTGCATCTGCTGTCGGGCCGGACAATGTCCATTATGCCATGCTCCAACATCTTTCACCATCAAGTAAGGATCGACTGCTCCGACTCTTCAACTGTATTTTCATCGAGGAGCAGTTTCCTGACTCCTGGCAGGAGGCCATCGTCTTGGCCTTCCCCAAGCCAGGCAAAGATCACAAGATTCCTTCCAATTATCGTCCAATTGCATTGACGAGCTGCATCTGCAAGGTGTTGGAAAGAATGGTAAATACCAGGCTGGCCTGGTATTTGGAACATCACGGCCTTCTTTCCAACACCCAGTGTGGCTTTCACAGGCACCGGTCTGCTTTAGACTACCTGATCCACCTCGAATTGGTGATCAGGAATTCATTTTTACGTCGAGAGCACCTGGTATCAATTTTCTTCGACATCGAAAAAGCGTACAACACGGCATGGAGATTTGCCATTCTTCGTGACCTCCATAGCTACAGCTTGAGAGGTCATATGCTAATCTTCATCTCCAACTTCTTATCGACAAGTTCTTTTCATGTCCGTGTCGGCAATACTCTGTCGCGGCTGTATCCCCAAGAACAGGGGGTGCCACAAGGCTGCGTTCTGAGTGTTACACTTTTCGCTGTCAAGATCAATTCTATTACTAGACAACTTCCTCCATCAGTAGGCAATGCCCTCTATGTTGATGACTTTAGCATCTTTTGCTCTTCGTCCAGCATGAGGGTCATTGAAAGACAACTGCAAATTGCCCTGAACAATCTTTCGGTTTGGGCGATGGCAAACGGGTTTCAGTTCTCCCCACAGAAGACCGCTTGTGTGCACTTTTGCCACAAGCGTAATCTTCACCTGGATCCTGAGCTGCGACTCGGGGGTAACATCATTCCAGTTGTGGTGGAGACCAAGTTTCTCGGTCTCATATTCGATCGGAAATTGACCTTTTTACCTCACATACGTCATCTCAGGTCCAAGTGCACGCTGGCATTGAACATTGTCATGGTCCTCTCCTCTCTTTCTTGGGGGGCGGACCGATGTTCTTTGCTCCGCCTCTACCGTGCACTTGTCCGATCGAAACTGGACTACGGATCCCAGGTGTACAACTCTGCCCGGGATTCAGTGGTGAAGGTGCTGGACCCCATCCATTACCAGGCTCTCCGTGTTTGCACAGGAGCCTTCCGCACTTCACCAGTCCAGAGTCTTTACGTTGAGACCGATGAACCATCTTTATCTCTTCGCCGTCAGCAGTTGTCCCTACAATATGTATCTAAATTGCGATCCCTGCCTGGCCATCCCACTTGGGACTGCGTTTTCAATCCGAAGTGGGAAATGCTTTACACAAATCGGCCAACTGCCATTCGTCCTTTTGGTTTGCATGTCTGAGGCTACCTCAGAGACATTAACATCAGTCTTGATAACATCGCACAGTCGACAGCTGAGCCACTTCTACCATGGCTCGCTGTTTTCCCTTCCTGCGATTTTTTCTTGTGCAGGACGGGGAAGGCCTTTACACACGACTGTGTGCACCGGCAACTCTTTGCCAGCCATCGTGCTGAGTACCCGGACTTCTTGCCTGTCTTCACAGATGGCTCGAAGTCCGGCACATCAGTGGGATTGGCCATGGTCTGCTGTGATGTAATCATTGCAGACCAGATTTCACTGCAGTGTTCCATCTTCACTGCAGAGTTGCACGCTATTAGCCTCGCCTTGGACCACGTGGCGACTAAGCATCATCGTCGGTGTGTGCTTTACACCGACTCGTTTAGTTCGTTACAGGCTTTGGCCTCACCCAGTTCTTACTAAGATCCACCAGCAACTACATCGTCTGGCAGCCACCACCACCATCCATTTCTGTTGGGTTCCCGGTCACATCGGGATTAGGGGCAATGATTTGGCAGACGCTGCTGCCAAGTCAGCCATGCCCCTGTCCGACTCTCCATTGCCGGTTCCCTATCTGGATTTCCGGCAGCTTTTTACCATCGAGCTCCGGGCAGAGTGGCAGAGATCTTGGTCGAACAAGCTCTTTGAGATCAAACCTATCATCAAACCATGGCAGTCTTGTTATCGCAAGGAGGAAGTTGTACTTGCTCGGCTCCTCTTGGGTCATTCGTTTCTTCTACAGGCAGACGACGTACCTAAGTGTGAGTTTTGTGACACCATTTTAACTATCAAACATATTTTAATTCATTGCCCATGTTTTAATCTAGAACGACATTTGTTTTTTACATTTCATAATTTTACGTCCGAGCCCCTTACACTCAGACATTTGTTATCAGATCATTGTTGTTTTAACGCTGTCTTTCAATTTTTACAATTTACAGGTTATTTTACTCATCTACAGCCATTGTATATACTGTATATATATATATAACTATTTGTTGTTTTACACAAATTTTTCTTCTTCTGTTTTTCTTGTTGTTTTTTATATATATATTTGTTGATTTTGTCTTTCCTTGTTTTGCACTTGTTGCTCTTTTAGTATTGTATTTTATCACATTTTGATGTTGCTTTTAACTCTGGTTGTAGGTTTACACAAATTTTATTTCTTATTTACTATTTGTCTTTGTCTGGCGCATTATGGCCTTGGTTGCCAATGCACTAATAAACCTCAACCAACCAACCAACCTTGAGTAAATGTCTGAGTTTAATTATTTTGGGAGCTATGTAACACCACAAGCAGTTGGCAAAAAATCTGCTGAGGACTGCCATCCTCACAGATCCTTATACTATGGCGTATTAAACTTAAAGGCTCCTGTCAGACCTCTGTGGCAAGCAGCTGCTTGAGGTATTTATTTTTTTATGTAACAAATATTGGTGATGTGTGCCATGAGCTTAACAGATAAAGAAAGATTGCTGCCAGGACTTTTAAGAATCTATGGAGAGTGTGGAAAAATAGGTGAATACAGCTAACGACTAAAAGTAGACTGTGTAATAGTTTGGTTCTTTCTAGAGATATATGGTAGTGAAATTTGAAACTTTCGTAAACAAGATAACAGGAAACTTAATGATTTTGATTCTACATGCTTGTGCAGTGTCTTGGGTATTTGGTGGTTTGACATTGTAAGTAATGAAGTTAGTGAAAAGAGTCATCAACCTCCTTTATGCAGCATTTTGTGCAGAGAGAGCCTATACTTGTTTCCCCATATGAATAACAATCATCATCATCATCCTCAAGCAGCCATGGGCTACGGAGGTCCAACCAGACAGTACAATTTAGTTCTCCATGCATGTGTGTCCTGAGCTACATCTACTGCATCTGGCCACTGCACACCAATTCTAACAAGGTCCTGTTTGACATTGTCTGCCCACCGCATCATAGGTCTCCCCCCTCTTTCTGAGGCCTTTAGGCACACTGTTCATAACCCTATTTGCTAATTTATAATTATCCATACAGGCAACATGGCCAAAGCAATGGAGCTCTCTCTGCACAATATGCTGGTTAAAGGAGGTTGTCGACTCCTTTGCCTAACTTCATCATTACTTACAAAGTTGAACCACCTAATGCCCAAGATACTGCATAATTATCTAGAATCAAAAGCATTAAGTTTACTGTTATCTAGTTTACAAAGCATCCAGGTTTCATTATCATAACTAACCCTAGAAAGAACCAAATTATTATACAGTGTAATTTTAGTCTTTAGGTGTATATGCCACAATCTCCATAGATTCTTAAAAGTCCCGGCAGCAATACCTATTCGTCTGTTAATCTCATGCCACACATCACCAGTATCTGTTACATAGCTCCCAAGGTAATTAAACTGTGACACCTGCTCAAGACTGCAACCATTCAGATTAACTGAATCACAACTTGCCTGACCAATTTTCATCACTTTAGTTTTCTCTCTGTTTATAACCAAACCTACTGTACTACCAGTCTCATCAACAGCTCGAATGAAAGAGTTAATCTCATCAACATCATTTGCCAAAAGGGCTAAATCATCAGCATAATCTAAATCAGAAATTTTCGTATCTCCAGCCCGTTTAAGGCCAAAATCTTTCCCTTGAAGTGAATTTCGCATAACATAATCAATAACCACACTAAAGAGAAAAGTGGACAAAATATGCACCCTTGTCGAACACCAGAAGTAATGCTAAACCAATTGCTACAAGACTTACCAACTCTCACACACGACTCAGTGTTATTATAGAGTGCTTTCATTATGTTAACTAACTTGTCTGGTATACCATATGATCTCACAATCAACCACAAATTATGATGATCAACAGAGTCGAAAGCCTTTTTGAAATCAACAAAGCCAGCAACCAAAGGTTTCTGAAACTCTATACATTTCTCAAGAATCTGCCTAAGTGAAAATATCTGATCCACACATCCCCTACCACTTCTGAATCCACATTGCTCATCACGCAATTGACTGTCAACCAGATTCTTAATTCTATTAAGCACAATCATGGAAAGAACTTTACCTGGAACAGAGAGTAGGCTGATACCCCTATAGTTATCACAAGAACTGCGATCACCTTTTTTGAAAATAGGGATAACAATAGCTCTGGTAAAATCCTTAGGAACCATGCCTTTATCATAAAAGATATTCAGAATTTCAGTCATCCAAGTGGTAAACGAAACATTCCCAGCTCTAAGCATTTCCATAGTAATTTCATTTACCTCTGGGTATTTATGTAGTTTAAGTTTAGAAACAGGAGAAACCTAGTATGTGGTGGCCAAACAATGTCAAACAAGACCTTGTTTTATTGGTCTTCAGTGGCGAGATGCAGCAGATATGGGTCAGAACAAATGTATTTGGAGAACTAAATTACATAATTTGGTTGAACCTCCATAGCCCATGGCTGCTTGAGGATTATGTTGATGACAGACATCTTGATGCAAGACAATGAATCAGTTAACTGTTAAATCATTCGTTTGCTTAATAGGAAAAAACAGAATATTTTGTACAATGTGAGTTCCAGAATTAATGAGAGGCAAAGTGAACAAGAAATGTATTGTAATTAATTTTTTCTTGCCCTGTAATGAGATGCCTAGTAAGTTTTTCTATTTACCCCCAAGCTATTCATCAATCCTCCAGCAATGCACCCTGATTATGTGACAATCAACAAACTGAAAAATGTCATTGTTAAATTTACTTTGATTGACCATAGTTTATTCTTTTCTTTAAAAATTTGTGTTGATAAAACACTTAAGGTGTCACATAGAACTTAGGTGATTCAGATCAAGATCTTCACCTTTCATAGGATGGAAAATATGGGCCACTAGGAAAAGTGTTAGAACATGTTCTCTTTTATGAAAAAATCAGAATTCCCAGATCAGTTGACCTCGAAAACTTATTATTTTTGAAAAATTTACTTTTGGGAGAATTAAACAGGTAATTTGATTGATTTTTCAACTAATCTGTATTCCAAGATATGTACTACTATTACATTGTAAAGTCCTTTTAACAATTGATGCTGTCTGTGAAAATTGAAAATTCTACTTTTGAATTTCCACTGGAGTAATCAATAGCAAAAGAATAACTAATATTCATAAAATTATTATGCAGTGTGATACTTATATTTTAGCGATCCACTTCATGTATCCATGCTTCCAGCAGTTGTTTTTACTGGTGTTCTCTTGTGTGCGGTTGTTTGCCTATTGCCTTTCACATAAGTGAGTCATTTTTCACTCTATAGACTAATTTCACGAACCACAGTGTCAATGTGTTTCAAAGCCATAGCTTCATTTTCAAGACACTACTCTTGGCCTGCATGAATGGAGGTTATATATCAGAGGTGAAGGGTTCTGGTGTCCAGACTTTCCTTGTTGTGGTCGATCCACTGTTTTGGTTGGCACGCCCACTGCTGTTGCATGGCTGGCTTTTCTTGTGCTCTTGCATTAGTCTTGTACTCTTTAATTTTTTCTTTTTTCTTTTCATCTATGATGAGTTTCCATGGGAATGGAGGTTGATATATCTTGTCAGACAAATGTGGTGTGTCTATTTTCGTATATGATTAGTTGCTCTTACCTATCTAATTTTTCTTGCATAGATGGGGTGGTGAGAATTTTAAAATTTTGGAAGTTGGGGATGGCTTGTTTTTGATGGATGATTCGGATTAGGCCAGTATTTTTCTTTTGCTGTTGAATGTCTTTTTGGTGTTCTTTCATTCTTATGGGTGCAGAGTGTTTGGTTTTACCATAGTACAGTTGGGATTCATTACCATTAGGTAGGGTAACTGAAATCTTATAAACACCACCGGTTTTCTTTTTTGGATCTCGATCTTTTTAACATATTAAATATGTTACTTGCTATGTTTATTGCAACTTTAAAATTGTATGGTCTCATGATACTCCTCAGTGTTTCTCCCAGCCATGGGATAGGAGGTAAACTAGAAGTATATTTATTTTTAGCAACTTGCCTTTGTGCTGATGTTATTTGTGTATTTTTGAGATTGACCTCTGTATTGTTACATTTGGCTTCATGATGGCTGGTGGGTATCCTGCTTTCTGCACTTTAGTAAAAATGAGTTGCTGTTCTCGGTTTCAGCCAGCTCTGGTGGCAATGTATTGTAAATTTCATAAGAAGGATGTACTTAGGGATCCTCTTTCTGTTCCAGAGGTTGTTGTGAATTATATGGAATGAATTGCAAAGGTGAAGATGGCTTATGGTAAACATGTATGTTATTTTATTGTCCTTCTGGTGTAAGTACATATCCAGGAAATGTGTAGTAATCGATTTTTCTTCTAATTCTGCAGAAATTGATAGTTGGATAAACACTATTCAAGTCATTTATAATTTTTCCAAGTCATGTTGTGTATAGTATATGATTATAGCATCATTGATATATCTTCCATAGTATGGCAATGGAGGAGAGATTGCACAAATAACAGTATTTTGTATAAGCCATATGAATACTTCTACCAGGAGCTCAGAAAGTGGGGAACCAAATGGAACTCCATTCTTTTGTTGATATATTTCTTCATTTAGAGTATAAAAATTGTTCTCATTGATTAGCTTCAGGCATTTAGGATACTCCCAAGTTGTAGTTCATCAATATCCTGTGCACCAGTTAAGTCATTTTTTTATTAGAGCCAGACTATCTTGTAGAGGCGTATTGGGGTGTAGTGCTTTTATATCCAGTGAACAGTGTTTACCCTACTATCAACTTCTCTGCAGAATTAGAAGTAAATCAATTAATACTTTCCTGGATATGCACTTACAATGGAAAGACAATAAAATAAACATACAAGTTTATCGTAAGTCATCTGCCCCTTCGCAATATATTCCATATAATTCACATCTTATGGAACAGAAAAAAGTAACTTAAGTTCAGCCTTCTTACTAAATTTATGATACACCACCACCAGAGCTGGGCAGACCCGAGAATGGCAACTCATTTTTACTACAGCAAGAGAACAGAATACCACAAGCTATCATTACAAGAGTCAAACACGAAACCAAATGTAACAATACAGAGGCCTATCTCAAAAATACACAAATAACACCAGCACAAAGGCAAGTTGCTAAAAATAAATATACTTCTAGTATACCTTCTATCCCATGGCTGGTAGAAACACAGGAGTATTATGAGACCATACAATTTTAAAGTTCCAGTAAATGCAGCAAGTAACATATTTATTACGTTAAAAAAGATCGAGATCCAAAAAATAAAACTGGTGGTGTTTATAAGATTCCAGTTACCCTACCTAATGGTAATGAATCCCAAACATACTATGGTAAAAAAAACACTCTGCACCTGCCATAACCTGAATCGTCCAGCAAAAACAAGCCATCCCCAACTTCCAAAATTTTAAAATTCTCGCCATCCCGCCTACGCAAGAAAAACTAGATTTGTATGAGCAACTAACCATATATACGAAAATAGACACACCACATGTAACAACGAGATATATCAACCTACACTCTCATGGAAATTCATCATAGATGAAAAGAAAAATAGAAAAAATTAACAAGCACAAGATTAATGCAAGAGCACAAGAAAAGCCAGCCCCTGCAGCAGCAGTGGGCGTGCCAACCAAAACAATGGATCGACCACAACAAGGAAAGCCTGGACACCAGACCCCTTCACCTCTGATATATAACCTCCATTCATGCAGGCCAAGAGTAGTGTCTTGAAAATGAAGCTTTGGCTTTGAAACACATTGACACTGTGGTTCGTGAAATTAGTCTATAGAGTGAAAAATGACTCACTTATGTGAAAGGCAATAGGCAAACAACCGCACACAAGAGAACACCAGTAAAAACAACTGCTGGAAGCATGGATACATGAAGTGGATCGCCTAAAACATAAGTATCACACTACATAATAATTTTATGAATGTTAGTTATTCTTTTGCTATTGATTACTCCACTGGAAATTGAATGGTAGAATTTTCAATTTTCACAGACAGCAGCAATTGCTAAAAGGAGGACTTTACAGTGTAATAGGGGTACATGTGTACATATCTCAGAATTGTGTAGCACTGTCTTATATATTTGTTTCTCATTTGTGTTCTTTGAATAAATAACCTTAAGAAAATAAAATGTTTATTATATCAATAAAGAATATAAAAAGTATTCATAATAAAAAGTACTCGTCAATGTCATCGTCAAGCAGCCAAGTGCTATAGTGTTCCAACCAGATGGTGCAATTTAGTTTTCCAAACACATCTGTCCTGAGCTCTGTACATCTGTTGCATCTGGCCACTGTACATCAATTCTAACAAAGTGCTCTTTAAACATTGTCTGCCCACCACATCCCAGATCTCCCCCTCTTTCTGAGACCTTTTGGCATACTGTTGATAACCCTGTGATGCCCCATCGTTCACTTTTGCTTTACCTTAACCAGTTTTGTTTAATTTACGTTATATTTATCATTTTGGGGATTTTTATTTCCTTTTCGGCATCACAGCACTCGTTTTCAAGTTTCTAGGAGTTGCGTACGCGCAACTCCGAACTTCCGACCGTAACCGTTAAAGCGCGTGCCAAGGACACGCCCCCTCTTGCGTCATAGCTTGCGTCCGTCATTGTATGCAAATGTCTTTCCCGGCATGCGCCGGCCTTTTGTCAAAACCGTGCCCTGCGAGGCACTTGAGGGATTTAGCACTTGAGAGTTGTAGAGAGAGCAGAGAGATGTAGTAAGGTGCGTAGCACAGATTTTAGTTTCTTCATTGATGTCTTGGTGAGTTACTTATTTTTGGAAATAAATCTATTTTGTTATGTTACAAACTTTTGAGTCTATAGTTTTTATCTTGAGCAACGCTGATTTAGAACCTTTTTTACATTAACTATTATTTGTTAAGAATCATTTTGACTCTCACTTATGAACGCTCACTGGAACCCTAAATCAACTTATTCTACATTTTTGGCAATTTGTTAATGATTGCCTGGCGCCCGTCAAAGCTATCCGGAGCATAAAACTTTAAGTATTCTACATTGTTTGGAGCGTTACAGAGTCACATAAAAGAAGTGGCGCAGCGAACAGGGACTCGCCAGTATTTAAAGATAATAACTTTTTGAGCTCAATAGTTGTATGTACTAGTTGTAGATTTAACGGCAGCTTAAGCCGAAAATTTTTGTTGAGCAAGTAGCTTAACATTTTTGTGTATTATTCAAAGGTACTGAAGTTTCAGCTTTGATATTGCTGAATATTTAAGATTGTTGTATGTAATGATTAGAAGTGTCCGGACACACAAGTACGTAGGACGATAAGAAAATTTTTTTTTTTTACAAGCAAATTTATATTTTTGTAAAGCTTAGTTATATCTTTATTATTGTTGTATAGCAGTACCTTTGAGCGCTGCTCAAGATAAAAAAAGTTTTCAAAATTTCCAAAATTCCAAATTTCAGCAGACCGCTAAACATGTCTGCTAATAATATGGCCGATTCCGCCATAATGACTCCCGACATAGAAAGAGTAAAGGGTAGATTGCAAGAGGTAATGATGGAAGCAGAAGTGCTAATGAATCTGCTTGATGATAATCGGGAGAAAAGGGGAACGACAACAACCCCTAAATTTGCTGCCAATGCTACGTCAGTTCACCAACGAAGAAACTTTGAACGTAAGGTTCCATTTTCTGTTCCGCCAGAAGCAAGCGATAGAACAGAGTATTTTCAACCGCCACAACGACAATTTGCCAACCCATCCATTAACTATAGACCTTATGTTAATTGGCCTTTACCTGAGATAAGGTTCGACGGTTCGAAACGTCCGTCATCGTGGACATTTGTCAAGTCCATGGAGGAGCACTTCCGTTTACATGAAGTGCCAAGCAACAAAAAAGTTGTTTTAGCAGTATCTTGCCTAATTGGATGTGCTAAGCAATGGTGGAATAACGTAGGATGTCGTCATGGCATAGAACTTTGGGAAGAATTTAAAAACGAAATCATGGACATATATCCGGCTTATAATGATTTTACAGAACTAGCTACAGAGTTGTTTTCACGAAGACAAAGGGAAAGAGATGACATAGAAAAATTCATATGGGGTACAGTAGAATTATACCAGCTGTACGATGCTGATGCCGCTGAAATTGATATCGTAAATTGCATATTGTCTCAATTACTTTTGCCCATCCGAGAATACCTAGAAGTACGAAACATAAATTCAGTTTCCAATTTAGTAAAATTGGCTCGGCAATACACTGCAAGAAGAGAATCTGCAGCAAATACACATAACCAACAATGGATGCCATTCCCGCCAAAGCAGCAACATCAGGTTGAGTCGCGTAGAATGACTCCCGCACGACCGCAATTTACACGGTCCCGACAATTTGCGCCGAACGCGCCTAGAACTATAGAATATGAACGAAGTAGAGACTTTTTGCCACGTCAAGCTTCAAACCATAACACTAGACCTAAAACTTTGGTTAAACAACCTCAATCTTTCACTTGTAACTTTTGTGGCCGACTGGGACATACTGAAAATTTTTGCTACCGAAGGAATGAAAATTCGGGAAACTTTCATCGGGATCTTTGAAGCGAGAGGCCAAGGTTCCTCAACAAAAGCCCTCTCACGAGTTAAGTCTTGCTACTGTGGGTATACATAATGTCTTACATTTACCTTTTGTGAAGCTTTATCACGATAAGACAGAATTCATAGCTCGCATTGATACAGGAGCTGATCTTACATGTCTACATAAGAAAGTATGGGATAAAATTCAGAAAAATTGTAAACTGAATTTGCAGCCGTGGTCCGGTGGACCTTTGAACTTAGCTTGTGCTTCCAAGCAGTGTTTTCCGCAAGGAACTGTTGAGTTACCTATCACTTTAAATAATGTGGAGATAAGACTTGAATTCTTAGTAATAAGTGAATTATTATACGACTCTTTAATAGGAATAGATGCGATACGGAAACACTTGATTGAATTTGATTTTGCCAACAATACTATTTCATTAAAAGCAACAATGAAAGAAAAACTTGATATCGATCAGATAAAATTAGACATTAGAAAACATGCTGACAACGCTCACTTGGGAAATAGCGAGAGAGTTAAGTTAGAAACTCTGCTCAATGCTAATTACGAACTTTTTAACAACAAGCCCGGTAGATGTCAGATTTTAGAACATCATATCGACACCGGCAATAATAGACCTGTTTACAGCAAACCATATAATTATCCTCCCAGTAAAGAAGAGATAATTTCAACACAAATTAAAGAAATGTTAGAGGATGGGATAATAGAGCCAAGTTTTAGCCCTTGGGCTTCACCGGTCGTGCTCGTTAAAAAGAAAACTGGTGATTTGAGATTTTGCGTAGACTATCGAAAATTAAATGCTGTTACAGTCCCCGACAGATATCCACTACCTATTATTCAGAATCTACTAACACAACTGGCTGGCAAGAAATTTATTAGCACACTAGATTTGTCTTCAGGATATTGGCAGGTGTCCGTATATCCACCAGATCGACCCAAAACAGCATTCCTCACAAAAGATGGATTATTCCAATTTCGTTGCTTACCGTTTGGCTTATCAGGAGCACCCGCCATGTTTCAACGTCTTATGTCCGTAGTTCTGGGTGACCTAAAAGGAAAAATTTGTGAAGTATACTTAGACGACATAGTCATTTTTTCTACTGATTTTTCAGAGCATCTACGTGATTTGAATTTGGTATTTGCAAGGTTAAGAGAAGCCGGACTCACCATAAAGTTGTCCAAATGCACCTTCTCCGAGAGGACGTTCAATACCTCGGTTTTACTGTGAATAAGGATGGAGTAAGAACATTACCTAATAAGGTCGAAGCCATAGAACGATTTCCCACACCGCGCAATTCGAAACAACTTAGTAGATTTTTAGGAATGTGTGGATGGTACCGACAATTTGTACCCAATTTTGCTAATTTGGCCGAACCTTTGTGTGAATTACGTCGAAAGCGAAAGCGGTTTCACTGGACACCTGTTTGCGATACAGCATTTCAGACATTAAAGGATGCATTGTGTCATGCTCCCGTGTTGGCCTTGCCACAGTTAGGCAAACCTTTTTTCATCTACACTGATGCTTCCGATGTCGGTCTCGGCGCCGTGCTGAGCCAAGTACAGAATGACAATTGTGAACACGTCATCATGTATGCCAGTCGCAGTTTGAGTCATACTGAAAGAAACTATACAGTGACTGAAAAAGAATGTCTAAGCGTAATATGGGCTCTAGAAAAATTTAAAGTACAATTAGACACATCCGACATAACTATTTTTACTGACCATGCTGCTTTACAATGGTTACAGACATCTACCAATCTAACAGGTCGTCTAATGCGCTGGGCATTACGCCTACAAGAATTTAATTTCAAGGTCGAGCATCGAAAGGGAAGTGCACATCAGCTACCAGATGCATTATCCCGTGCTCCCGTGTGACCGGCAGAAGTTACGCCAGAGCTCGAAGATAAGCCTTTTGCTCCCTCACTCGCCACAATAGTTCCCATCGAATACAAGGAACATTTAATCACTGAACAACAAAGCGATTTAGAATATGGAAACGTGTATCATTATTTGAAAACTGATGAATTACCTCTAGATCCTAGTATAGCTTCAAGTATTGTTGGAAGAGCCAGACATTTCAGATTAATTAACGATATTTTGTACTACTGCAGACGACCGAGTCAAACAGGCAGTTATCGTCCATTTATTCCCAAGAATTTAAGAGAGTACGTACTCCGAGAATTACATGATGTACCTTCAGCTGGACATCTAGGTACACGGAAAACCTATCAGAAAGTGGGCAAAAGATCATATTGGCCAGCTTTGAAAAAGGACGTAAAAACCTATGTAGAAACATGCCTAATTTGTCAAACCACAAAATTCGATCAAAACCGTCCTTGTGGTCTTATGAAAAGCTCGATCTCCAACTAACCCATGGAATTAGTTGGCATGGATTTCATGGGCCCGTATCCACAAACACAAGCGGGATCCCAATATATTCTGGTCTTGGTAGATTATTTTTCGAAATGGGTCGAAATATTTCCTGTTAGAAATGCAACAGCAACAATCGTAGCAAAGAAATTTGTAAATGAATTTATATGCAGATACGGGGTACCCAAGAGTATAGTTTCGGACAATGGGCCCCAATTCATTTCCAATGTGCTTGCTGAAGTATGTGAAACATTCCAAATAAAACATATATATACAACTCCATATCGTCCACAATCAAATTTGACAGAAAGAATTAATCGAAATATTGGCAGAATGATAGCTGCTTACGTCGAAAATAGACATAGTACATGGGATAAATATTTGCAACAGTTTTCCTTTGCTTTACGCACTTCATTACATGAAACCACCAAATTCACGCCTTCACGGATATTTCTTGGAAGAGAACTAACATTACCCTGGGACAGACTCATTGGCCAACCCGCATCTCCACAATCCATTGAGTTTAGAACGGAACAGCATATTAGAGCCATTTCAAAGGCACAAGATAATTCCCTACGAGCACAACAAAAGCAACGAGAGGATTATAATAAAAGACGACGACATATGGAATTTAAAGTAGGTGATAAGGTCTTGATTAAAACACATCATAAGAGTGATAAAGAAAGAGGATTTATAAAGAAATTTGCACCATTATATGCTGGACCATATGTTATAAGGAAGAAACTTTCTCCACTTCTGTACGAATTGGCCAATATGACCACTAATGCCTCAGTAGGGTACTTTAATGTTGTGAATATAAAAAAATACAAAACTTCTATAGAATTTTCTAGATCAGAAGCAGATGCTCCACAACCAACCCAGGAGAATGATGGCTCTGATGATGATATTGAACCTTTACCACTCAGAAGAGAAAAACACAGATTAGATTATCATCTACTGCACACAACAGGACAAAGACTGACAAAGCCAGATTCAGCTGTTCCATCAACGTCAAGAGCGTAACGAAAAGCCGACGAAACGACCAGAGCCTGCAGAGCGACAACCGGCAGCGAAGCAGCGAACATCGGGAAGATGACGTCACGAGAGAGCTCTACAGCGACGACTTTGACTTGAACGAGATCTTCAGTAACAACTTTACGTGAAGCCACCCAACGACGACGGAAGGATGTTATCGGAAACGGACTAGATGATTTATCGCCACGGAGTGCCAACAATAAAATTTAAGTATATTTTTCTTTCACTTGGCACTTGATTGAGTTATAAAATGTTTTTTTTCCGGAATAGATGAAGACGAAGAAGAAGCCTTATTGTGAATTATATAGTTAGCGATGTTTAATTTCTTGTTGAAACTTTAGAGTTCGATATTTATTTTTGAAAAGTGAAATTTTTGTAGTTCGAGTTTATACTGTGTGAATTGAATTTTTTTTTGCATTCTTGTTCATCGAGGTTCTAGTTATTGTATTTACGTGAGTTAAAATGTATTTTTGTAGATTTTTTTTTTTCAGCTGACTGATAGCTGAAAATTTTGTAAGTCGATATTGGAAAGTTTAGAAATTGTAAAATGCTTCTGGATATGAATGAGAAGAGTGAAAGAGAATTAGTGATTTAAGAATTTGTATTGTAAAATAACGTGCATTCCAAAGTGAATTTATGTAAAAAGGAGATTCATGTAAAAGTTATTGGATGAAATGTTATCATCGTATATTATAAATTATTTACACTCTTTTTTCTTTATTCTTAGATACGATTTATGTATATGTGTTTAAATCTGTTCAGTGTCATCAGTGATATTTATGTGTCAATGATACGTAATTTTTGTGGATGACATTGACAGTATTTATTGGTATATATAGATGATGACCATGATGATGACTGCAGAATTTTGTTTTTTTTTGTGTGTACCTTTTTGGAGCTGTCCCCAAATGGCATAGTCTGATAACAGAGTTGTTATCAGCATAACTCCTTTGGGAGGGGGACGTTAGCTCTGAAGGGGGAGGTAACTAATGATTTTTTATTTCAGCTAGATCGCGATTTCTGTGAATAGGAGAATTAGCGGATGATTACAATCCCGCTTGTTTGTAAATTTTGAATTTTCTTAGCTTTGCGTATTTGAATGTAATTAGGAGGAGATAACGGTGTTCGAATACCCATTTTTCTATGTGATTTAGGTGAAGAATTAGCTTTCACATATTTTTATTGTGGTTAGGGGAAAAGCGGAAGTTATTACCCCGCTAACAACAAATGTAATGAATCACTTTTTCTTTTCATCTTTTTAACATTTATTAGACTTAGAAAAGTTAGGAGTTATTAACCTGTTTTTCTGTACAGTTCAAGATATGCCAATTTCGAGTTTGTATCAGAATGTGATACTAGTTAGACCGATGATGCTAGTATACAGTTAACTGTCACAGCCACTGGTACGTAAGTACACTAGGGTAGCTGTTAAACACATATTTTTGTTAGGAGGAAAAGGGAGGAGGTACCTTTGGTTGTGCTGGAAAATTGTGTCAAAGTAAGAATAGTTCATCATATCCAAATTTGCGCTAGCATACTTCTACTTATTTATGTTTAGCCATGTGTAAATGACGTAAGATGTGTCCTTTATTCAAAATTTGCTCGTCAAAATTTGTTAGGTCAATCATTTTGACTCCCTTTGGAAGGGGGAGTTGTGATGCCCCATCGTTCACTTTTGCTTTACCTTAACCAGTTTTGTTTAATTTACGTTATATTTATCATTTTGGGGATTTTTATTTCCTTTTCGGCATCACAGCACTCGTTTTCAAGTTTCTAGGAGTTGCGTACGCGCAACTCCGAACTTCCGACCGTAACCGTTAAAGCGCGTGCCAAGGACACGCCCCCTCTTGCGTCATAGCTTGCGTCCGTCATTGTATGCAAATGTCTTTCCCGGCATGCGCCGGCCTTTTGTCAAAACCGTGCCCTGCGAGGCACTTGAGGGATTTAGCACTTGAGAGTTGCAGAGAGATGTAGTAAGGTGCGTAGCACAGATTTTAGTTTCTTCATTGATGTCTTGGTGAGTTACTTATTTTTGGAAATAAATCTATTTTGTTATGTTACAAACTTTTGAGTCTATAGTTTTTATCTTGAGCAACGCTGATTTAGAACCTTTTTTACATTAACTATTATTTGTTAAGAATCATTTTGACTCTCACTTATGAACGCTCACTGGCACTGGAACCCTAAATCAACTTATTCTACATTTTTGGCAATTTGTTAATGATTGCCTGGCGCCCGTCAAAGCTATCCGGAGCATAAAACTTTAAGTATTCTACATTGTTTGGAGCGTTACAACCCTATTCAATAATCTATAGTTATTTTATACAATAAAGAAGGACAAGCCAATAGAGTCCTTCTCTGCACAATATGCTGCTCAAAGGAGGCTGCTAACTCCTTTGCCAAACCTCATTATTACTTATAAAGTTGGACCACCTAATGGCTAAGATACTGTGTAGGCATCTAGAATCAAAAGCATCAAGTTTTCTGTTTACGAAGTGTTCAAGTTAACCACCATAACTAATCCTAGAAAGAAGCAAACTATTATACAGTCTGATTTTAGTCTTTTAAGTGTATACACTTATTTCTCCACACTCTCCATAGATTCTTAATAGTTTAGAGAAAAGCTGTTTGAAACAGTCCCATTCTTCCTCAACTTCAGTAGTAATCAGACCATGACTGTCATAATGACTAAGTAACCTATCACTGTAAGCTTTTTTACCTATCACAGTAAGCTTTGGCTGTAGTAAAGTCTTTCATAGTTACAGTGTAAAAGGTAACTTTTCGACCTTGGCAAAATACTTAGTAAGTTTTAAGTTACAAGACACTTTTAACCCTTTAAGTGTCAGAAGCTAATTAATTAGTTTTCAAAAATCAGTACAAATGAACTTAAGCATGATTTTTAGAGTATTTACCATAGCTGTCCCATGGCTGAGTGGTTAGCGCACTTGACTACTATTCTAAGGAACCTGGGTTTGAACCCCGGGTAAGGCATGGATGTTCGTGTTGTTTTTCTGCTGAGGTCCTGCCATTCTCTCCGACCTTCTACTATGGCATATAAATTGACAGGCTTCTGTCAGACCTCTGTGGCAAGCAGCTGCTTTAGGGGATATTTATTTTACTATTTGCATTTTTTGTTCAGAAATAAATGCTCTTTTTGTTTATAATGTAAATTATTTCATTAATTAGTTGTTTCATAATAAGACTTAGAAGTTGAGTTGCATTTTTAGAGAAAAAAAAAGCTTGGCAATGGTAAGGATTAACAAGGTAATGATCAAATGCAACTTTCCTATGTGTCGTGTTATCCATAACAGGACTAGCCCATTTGTTGTTAATTAATATATAATCAACCATATTCTTATGCAGCCTGTCTGGTGAAGCCCACATGTACTTATGTATGTTGTGGTGTTTGTAATTAGTATTATTCTCAAACCATTAAGTTTACTTACCTGTAGGAGACATTACCCTTTGTCATTACACTTACCAATGCCAAAGGAGCATATCACCCCTTCTCAAAGGTCAAAGTCAGTACCAACTTTATTATTGAAGTTATGTAGAACAACAGTAATATCTCCTTTCTTGATAGAATTCAAAATATACTGAAATCTGTAAAGCCTATATTCTCAACTTCATCAGCATCCTCAGTGACAGCATAGCAACATATAAAATTCGAGTCTCTAATGCTTGTTTTAAATTTAGCTGTAAGAAACCATTCATTAATGCCATTAATGCCACATCCTAGAAGAGCTGTACTCTGGTTCTGCTGAGAACCAAACCTATGCCTTGAAGATGTTTTCCATCTTCCTTCCCTGAAAAGAGAAATTTGAGATGATTTATTAAGTATCTGATCTGTATATCTGGTCTCTTGTAAGCCAAGAATATATAGGTTATAATGGTCGAATTTGTGTGTTAGGGCATCAAGAGAATAATCTATGTGCAGAGACCTCATCTTCGAAGAACATGTGGAGAGAAAATAATTACTGGGATATTTAAAGAAACTGTTTATTGAGAAAGGAAGTGCTGACAGTCCCTTAATTGCAGGCATGGGGCAAAGACCTGTTTCCCCCACTAGTTATGGCTGATGCCATCTGTACTGGAAGACTTCCTCCAATATAGGTTTGATTATACCTGTAGAAGCAAGAGTTCAAGTACCTGTGATGTCATCTGATCAGGATTATCCAACAGCCAGTAAAATGTGTCAGGAATCTATTGACTTGAGGCTGTCAACCCATAAACAAACTGGAAACACAGCAGAAGATTTTTCCTCAACAGAAGCCCACCAGTGCAACAAATTCAGGATCCATTATCAAGCTCAGAGACATTATTCCATTCTAGTTGGTATATATGGTCAGCACCAGGACCCTGTGTGGTTGACCACTCTTTAGCAGGGTAGAGAAAAAAGAAAAGCAGTCATAGTAATGCAGATCAGTAGGTCACACTGATCTGGCAACCCTTCCCTTCCATTCCCTTTCACAAGATAGCACATCTCTGTTGAAAGGTATAACAAGATAGTGTATCTGTATTGAAAATTATTAAGTCTCTACATTGAAACTGTAGGGTTGAACTTTAGGTGTTAGACCTGGCAGGTTCTGTGCATCATCACATGAATTGCTGCATAGCTCTCCTACCAGTGAATACCTAACTACTGTTTACAGACCATAATCATTACAGACATATAAAATATTCACCAAGTGCAAAAAGTATTCTTTTTGAAGCTTAAATCATGTAGGTTTTTAAGATATATGTAAGAAAATTTCAAACAGAAATTTCTTTTTTTTTAATCGAAGTTTCACATGTGCCAGAAACAGATATAGCCATCCTAGACCTCTCATTTCAGATTCTGTCAACCTGTATATATTCGATGTAAGAAGGTTACATTTTTAGTACCTACCATTTTTAGTACCATTTACTGTTCTTAACCCTGGAAGTGTTAAGAACAGTAGAATGCTTATTTAACACAGCTCTGCACTCCTTTCTTTCAGAAATGAGTTGTATAGTCTTATCTCTCAAATAACTCTGTATCTTATACTGCATTTTATTGAAATGTTTCTATTGTTTTCAAGAATACCTATTTAAAATGGTCTCCTTCAACCTTAATAGGAAAGAAACTACAAATGTCATTTGACTTAGTCACCTGTCATTGTAAGCATTGGCTATCTGAGGTCTTTCATTGTTTTGGTGATAAAGTAGTTCTTTTAAATTTAGCACACTATTTCTTATGCTTCAGTACAAGGCACTTTTAATGAGTAATGGTCAGATCTAGTTTCAGCTCCCTATATAACCTGATGGGACTAACAGAGCTAGACCATTTGTTGCTAATTAATAAATAATCAATAACATCCCTATGCAACTGATCTAAACCTCAGATATTTGCTAGTGAGTGCAAGCAGTCAACACCATGACTTTGTGAAGTTGACCACTCCTCATCAGGGTGGAAATAAATTAATTAGTGGCTGTAGAAATTTAAATCAATAGGCTACATGGATCTAGCAGCCCTTCCATTTCTTCCTTTTTCAGAAGAGAGATCCCTTTTGAAAGGTATTAACAGTCTACACCATGAGAATGGCCAGTTCTGTGCATCATCACAGGATATTGGCACAGAGTTGTATTTCCATTGTATGCCTAACAGACATTTACAGACCAAACATCATCTAGTGGCCTCGAATTTGTATTGATACCTCCAATAGTAGGTTTCAAGGGGTTAGGCAAACATTTAATTCTATCATCTAATTCCTCAGCATCGTGTCATATGCTAAAATACAACTTCTTATTGATTGACTTGTCATCTTTTGGGAGATATGCTCTGATATCATAATTCTGCCAGACAGCAAAAGATTCTACTAAGGTTTACAATCTTGATTCTGTTGAATGTGGCAATAGTAAAGGAAAATTACAGTAGAGGTACACAGTGCGGTAATGAAAGTAAAGTAATTTAATTCTCTATGACACTGTTAAATGTTTTTAAGCACTTCAACACATGGACTTTGCTATCGAGTATCAATAATTATTATAGAGAGATTTATGTACCATGTCGTAGAGGATGGGAAGTAACAGGAGCTTCTTGGAATGCTTTTGGTGAGAAATTTAAAATTCAACCTTCTTGCTGGCAAGTGACGTCTCAGTGGAGATTAAGATAATGATGACTGCTGCCAATGGTCTACCCGCATTGGCGAATGACATAATTATTTATACTTTTTGATAGCATAGGGTGCTTAAAAAAGTTTTAGATCCACGACGTGCGTTTTGCACCTTTCCTATCGGCGCTTCATCAGGTGGGAAGTGAGGGACTTAATGCAGGAGAGGCAGTTGGTTGGTGAGTGCGGGTGAGGGGTGGGGTGCCATAAATTGACATGTCAGTGGTTCAGCTCCGAGGATCGGAGTGGTTGGCGGAAGTGCGGGTGGCGGTAACGCGATCTGCATGTAACGGAGGTTGGGAGAGTGTGGGATTATGGGAAATCGCTAATATATGCGTATGTCGAAGGAAGCATCACTGTTTCTGGGTAGTAATTCATCTTTATAATGAGTGGGGTACTTTTAGTGAATTAATAAATTTGGTAAACTGAAAATTAGGGTTAAGATAATTATGTTATTCAGGGTCTGAATAATGGTTTTCTTATTGGTATTACTATAGGGAGTTTTCGTGTGTGTGTGTGGGGGGGGGGGGGTACATTGATCGCCAATTTTAGGAGGTATTATGGAGGTGTTCTAAAGGGTTAGCTGGGTTTGTATTATTGCAGGTGACAAATGGGGATCGACGATGAGAGAGGAGAGTGTTTAGGAGTGCGTGGAATTTCCGAGGTGTATGTTATATCCCCTAAGTATCAGACGCCACGCTAGGGGGAGGGGGACAATATCTGTGTTGCAGAGTTCAGTTAGTTTTACGTTAATGAGGATATTTTCTGTGACGGCAAGTTGGAATTTGGTAGGTGTGTATACTATAATTTTAGCGGAGTGAAAATCAGTGGGCAGATTGTTTTCAGTGATTGCTTGAAATAGTGCGGTTTTTTGTAGTTTATTTAAGATGTTGTATTTGTGCTCTTTAAGTCAGGCGTTAAATGGAAGCGAAGTTTTACCTATGTTTTTGTCTTTGGGAAAGATTTTACCCGTGGGGTCATTGAGTTGAATGTAGTAAACTCCTCCAGAGCTGGGTATATGGTCGCGATTGTTTCAAATGAGTTTGGATATAGTGTGAGACATTTTAATTGGGACTTTATAATGGAAAGATTTTAGGTTATTTTTAACAGAGTATGTGAAATTATTATTTATGTATGGTAGGGCTTTTGTGTATTTTTGTGTTTCTTTATTTACAGGTGTTGGAGGGTTTTGGGGTTGTTTCATTTGATTTGTTTGTGAATTTTGTTGATGGTGTGTGAGGTATATCTGCCCTGTTCAGCGAGTTCAAAAATGTATTTTATTTCGTTGAGTGCTTTTTGCGTATTGCAGAATTTATAGGGTCTGGTAAAGTGTGAATAGAAGGTTGATAATTTGTAGTTGTTTGGGTGGGCAGAGGTGCTAGTTATTATGTCAGTTATGAATGTAGGTTTTCTGTATTCAGACCCTGAATAACATAATTATCTTAACCCTAATTTTCAGTTTACCAAATTTATTAATTCACTAAAAGTACCCCACTCATTATAAAGATGAATTACTACCCAGAAACAGTGATGCTTCCCTACGCGTATATTGGCGATTTCCCATAATCCCACACTCTCGAAACCTACGTTAAATGTAGATCGCGTTACCGCCACCCGCACTTCCACCAACCACTCCGATCCTCGGAGCTGAACCACTGACATGTCAATTTATGGCACCTCACCCCTCACCTCTCACCCGCACTCACCAACCAACTGCCTCTCCTGCATTAAGTCCCTCACTTCCCACCTGATGAAGTACCGATAGGAACGGTGCAAAACTCACGTCGTGGATCTAAAACTTTTTTAAGCACCCTATGCTATCAAAAAGTGTAAATAATTATATCATTCGCCAATGTGGGTAGACCATAGGCAGCAGTCATCATTATCTTAATCTCCACTGAGACGTCACTTGCCGGCAAGAACGTTGAATTTTAAATTTCTCACCAAAAGCATTCCAAGAAGCTCCTGTTACTTCCCATCCTCTACGGCATGGTACATAAATCTCTCTATAATAATTATTGATACTTGATAGCATAGTCCATGTGTTGAAATAGTCCATGTGCTTAAAAACATTTAAGCGTGTCATAGAGAATTAAATTACTTTACTTTAATAGTAAAGGACTTGTTACCTGCTGATTTTTCAATTTTATGTATCCACATATCATAAGCTTACTTAGTGGAAGTTGTCACATTGTGTAAATACATACTTTTAGTCTTACTGTGTTTTTAAATTGGTTTGTACAGATTAAATCTTTAAATAGTATGTTATAAAATATGACTTTAAAATTTAAAAATCATACCCTGCTATTGTGAAATTTATGCAATGTTTAGAATTTTATTAATAAAATATCACCAGAAAACATCCTGTAGGGAAGAAACACTTGAAATGATTAATTGAAAAAAAAAAGGCATTCTTCTGGGAGACCTGGGTTCGAATCCCATTCAGAACAACCAATATTTTTCAACTAATTATTTCAAATGTTTGGAAAGCCTCAATGCAATTCTTTGCCTGTAAACGCTAAGATGCTGATTTTGCCTTTATACAGTGTGATAATGAATGAAATCATTAAATCTCTATTGCTTTGAACTGATTAATAGCCTTTTATATAAAGTATACATGTATTAATTACATGGTTTTTGCTTTGAAATGCACACTCCAAGTCAATGTTATACCTGTTTCACAGATCCTCAGCCAACAGTGACAGCCCTGGTAAGAGGTCCATTTGGTCGTCATTCCTGGTGTATTCAATTGAGACATCTTCCCCACCATAAGGTCTAGATTTTTAATTTCTTTACTTTTTATTACAAGTTTTAATTTAAAATAAGTTTTTATTCACAATGTAAAAATTTTGGTATTTAAAATTTGCTTTGTAAATGGATAAGTGTTTTTCAGTTCTATTCTTTTGATAAGCCAAACAAAAATAAACTGCATCAAGAATCAATGAAAACGTACACAGTATCATCATCATCATCCTCAAGCAGCCATGGGCTACGGAGGTCCAACCAGACCGCGCAGTTTAATTCTCCAAGCATATCTGTCCTGAGCTACATCTGCTGCATCCGGCCACTGTACACCAATTCTAACAAGGTCCTGTTTGACATTGTCAGCCCACCCCATCCTAGGTCTGCCCCTCATTCTGATGCCTCTAGGCACACTCTTCATAACCCTATTCGCCAATCTATAATTATTCATACGGGCAACATGGCCAAACCAGCGGAGTCTCTCTCTGCACAATATGCTGCTTAAAAAGGAGGTTGCAGATTCCTTTGCCTAACCTCATCATTAGTTACAAAGTTAAACTACCTAATACCCAAGATACTGCGTAAGCATCTAGAATCAAAAGCATCTAGTTTCCTGTTATCTTGTTTACACAGTGTCCAAGTTTCACTACCATAACTAACCCTAGAAAGAACCAAACTATTATACAGTCTAATTTTAGTCTTTAGGTGTATACGCCTATTTCTCCACAATCTCCATAGATTCTTAAAAGTCCCGGCAGCAATACCTATTCGTCTGTTAATCTCATGCCACACATCACCAGTATCTGTTACATAGCTCCCAAGGTAATTAAACTGTGACACCTGCTCAAGACTGCAACCATTCAGATTAACTGAATCACAACTTGCCTGACCAATTTTCATCACTTTAGTTTTCTCTCTGTTTATAACCAAACCTACTGTACTACCAGTCTCATCAACAGCTCGAATGAAAGAGTTAATCTCATCAACGTCATTTGCCAAAAGGGCTAAATCATCAGCATAATCTAAATCAGAAATTTTCGTATCTCCAGTCCATTTAAGGCCAAAAGCTTTCCCTTGAAGTGAATTTCGCGTAACATAATCAACAACCAAACTAAAGAGAAAAGGAGACAAAATGCACCCTTGTCGAACACCAGAAGTAATGCTAAACCAATTGCTACAAGACTTACCAACTCTCACGCACGACTCAGTGTTATTATAGAGAGCTTTCATTATGTTAACTAACTTGTCTGGTATACCATATGATCTCACAATTAACCACAAATTATGACGATCAACAGAGTCGAAAGCCTTTTTGAAATCAACAAAGCTGGCAACCAAAGGTTTCTGAAACTCTAAACATTTCTCAAGAATCTGCCTAAGTGAAAATATCTGATCTACACATCCCCTACCCCTTCTGAATCCACATTGCTCATCACGCAATTGCCTGTCAACCAGATTCTTAATTCTATTAAGCACAATCATGGAAAGAACTTTACCTGGAACAGAGAGTAGGCTGATACCCCTATAGTTATCACAAGAACTGCGATCACCTTTTTTGAAAATAGGGATAATAATAGCTGTGGTAAAATCTTTAGGAACCATGCCTTTATCATAAAAGTTATTCAAAATTTCAGTCATCCAAATGGTAACTGAAACATTCCCAGCTCTAAGCATTTCCGTAGTAATTTCATCCACCCCTGGGGATTTATGAAGTTTAATTTTAGAAATAGCCAAAATAACTTCAGATTGTGTTATAGGGCCAACATTAAAGCCAACAATGCATTTATCATCATTGCAAACAATGGGAGTAGAATTAACCACATTGTTTAGAACATCACTGAAATGCTCAGCCCACCTAGCCATGACAGAATCCTCACCTTCTATAACCTTACCTTGTTTATCCTTCAATCCCTGTATACCTGTTCGTTTTCTACCACACAAAACATTAACTATCTGGTACAGCTCTCTGCTGTTGTGCTGTCTAACTGCTTCCTCAGCTTTGTCAGCCAGGCCATCAAGCCAAAGATTCTTATCAGTAGCTGACTGATCCTTTACACGTTTATTAAGTTCTTTGTAATGCTTTCTATTAGGACTAGTAGGGTACTGATTAAGGACATTCCTGCAGTTCCTTCTTTCTGAAATAAGCTCAAGTGCCTTATCACTTAAATAATTCTGCCTCCTTTGCTCCTTTTTCTCTAAAAGAGTACTGTTAGTTTCCAAAAAAGCCTGTTTAAAATGGCCCCATTCTTCCTCAACTTCAGTATTAAGCAAACCATGACTGTCATAATGACTAAGTAACCTATTATGGTAAGCTTTAGCTATAACTGGGTCTTTCAGAGCTTCAGTATTAAAGGTACATTTTTTAACTCTAGCACAACACTTTTTAAGTTTAAGTTGCAAGACACTATTAACAAGGTAATGGTCAGATCCAATTTCAGCTCCCCTATATGCCCTGGTATTTCTAACAGAACTAGCCCATTTGCTGTTAATTAATATATAATCAATCATATTCCTGTGCAGCCCATCAGGTGAAACCCATGTGTATTTATGTATGTCACGGTGTTTGTAATATGTGTTAGTTATTCTGAAACCATTGAGTTTACTTACCTGTAGGAGACGTTGCCCATTGCCATTGCAGCTACCAATACCAAAAGGGCCTATTACTCCTCCCCAAAGGTCAGAGTCGGTACCAACTTTGGCATTGAAGTCTTGGTCTTGGTCTCTCCTTTCTTGACAGAATTCAAAATATCCTGAAGTTGTCCGTAAAACCTATCCTTCTCATCCTCATCAGAATCCTCAGTGGGGGCATAACAGCAGATAACATTCAAGTCTTTAATGCTTGTCTGAAATTTTGCTGTAAGAAACCTTTCATTAATGCACTCATATCCTAGAAGAGCATCACTAGCATGTCTGCTGAGCAGCAGTATGAAAATGTGTAAAGCATTGCAGCCATAGAAACTTAACACTAAGTTTATTGAAATAGGTGTGGCCATTATCAAACACCTCCTAATCATAGACTTGAAGTCAATATGCTGGTTGGAACTCGATAAGTATTGTAGTTCTTTACGGCCAGAATCCATCCTACCCTTTCAAGTGCCAGCAAGATGGCATCTGAGATATATTACTCCTGTTTAGGTTTGGTGTTGCAAGAACTAGTTTCAAAGGTTCAAGTGCATGCAACATTTTCTGATCAGGATCATCTGCCAGCTGATATAAAGTATCCTGTGTATATGGTGAATTGGGTCTTATAAATAAGTAGAAAATACAGCAGTAGATTCTCTTTCTACAGATGCTAACCAGTGTATAAGTCCAAAATCCAAAAACAAAATCGTAGCCAGTCACAGATTACTAATAAATTATTCCAGAACAAGCTTGTGAAACTGTGGCAATTTTTTTTTGCCGGAATCTCAAGGAGGAAATTCTACTTTCTCCATTCTGCGTAGCACATTGATATTGGCTAATAAATCAGCACTCTAGCGTCGATTTAAATTTTAGAGGAAAAATTGTCTTGAGCCGGGTGGGATACGAACCCACGACTTCCTGATAACATGTCAGGTGCTTTGGACACTGAACTACCGGCCGCTGATCAAGATCTCCTCTAATTAGCACACTGAACTACCGGCCGCTGATCAAGATCTCCTCTAATTAGCACTAAAGGGCACTATGCCTTTTACTTTTTTATTAGCACTATGAACTACCGGCCGCTGATCAAGATCTCCTCTAATTAGCACTCCTTTTATGTTTCATATAGGTGCTATTCAGACAATATATATATTCATATAGGAACATTCCTTTTATGTTTCATATAGGTGCTATTCAGACAATTTTAGCCACAAGCAGCATTTGTATTTGCCAATAGATGGAAGCATGTGTTACGAGTATGCAGATAATAAATAATGAAATAAGCTCGACGTATTCCATATCGGCTAATAAATCAGCACTCTAGCATTGATTTAAATTTTAGAGAAAAAATTGTCTTGAGCTGGGTGGGATACGAACCCACGACTTCCTGATAACATGTCAGGTGCTCTGGACCACTGAGCTACCTGCCGCCGATCAAGATCTCCTCTAACACTATGAACATTCCTTTTATGTTTCATATAGGCGCTATTCAGGCAATTTTAGCCACAAATGACATTTATATTTGCCAATAGATGGAAGCATGTGTTACGAGTATGCAGATAATAAATAATGAAATAAGCTCGACGTATTCCATATCGGCTAATAAATCAGTATTTTAGCATCGATTTAAATTTTAGAGGAAAAATTGTCTTCAGCCGGGTGGGATACGAACCCACGACCTCCTGATTATGAGGAGGTCGTGGGTTCGTATCCCACCCGGCTCAAGACAATTTTTTCGCTAAAATTTAAATCGACGCTAGAGTACTGATTTATTAACCAATATGGAATACGTCGAGCTTATTTCATTATTTATACATTGATATTTAATGCATTCTTTTCATCTTTTCCTGAATGATCAACCTATATGTGGTTAATCTATAAAAGAAAGGAAATTTATTCTCACCACTGATGTATGTCAATAGATGATATACAAATTCTACATTTTTAACCCTTCAAGTACCCCCCCCCACTGAAAAATTGGTTTACTTACATCCAGAGACCCAGCTTTATTTTCCACTATGATCAGCCAAAAAAATTAACTTTTGAACTTTTTGCAAAATAACTAAGGAAAGGAATTTTGGCATTAATATGCCAAATTAATCAGCATTTAATTCTGGATTTTTAGAAAATAAAATAATGTAAAAAATACAAATAATCCCTCAAGCTACTTGCTACAGTGGTGTAACAGGAACCTGTCAGTTTAACCCTTTCTCTACCATACCAACCCAAAGTGACCCAAACTGCAGGTAGGAGGTTGTGAAGAGGAAGCAATAGCATTGATTGGACAAATCCATTTAATATTTCAGTCGATTTGGGCCAGTATGGTAGGAAAGGGGTTAATATACCACAGAGAAAGTCTCTAAGGAAGGAGAGACCTCAGCAGAAAGACAACCATGCCTTACCTGGGTCTTGAACCCAGATCCCTTTTATCAGCAGTCAAGTAATGCTAATCATTTGACCAATTTAACAAAAAAGATGACTAGTTTCATTTTGATAGGGCTTTTTCATAATCATGTAGTAAAAAAATACATATGGAAATACAATAAAAATTTATTTAAAAAATACTAATAGACAAATGATTATGTTTTAAATATCATTTCTGATTCAAACTAATAGACAAAGTTGTCAAATTCAAACTAATAGACAGGAATGATTATAATGCACATGAATAGAATGACTTGGTGATTTATTTCTGAAAAACAAAACTCATTTCCTTGAAACAACAAAATTACTCTTGTTTAGTAATTTTTTTCTTGGTACCATGCTTTGTAAAAACTCCAGGCTTTTTGCCAACTGTGCTGAGTCATATCAACAATACAGCTGTAGATTTTTTTTTTTTGGAAAAATAACTAATCAATCAAAATAAGTCATGTTCTATACCAAATTAATCCGAATTTAATTCCAAATTTTATGGAAATTAAAAATTTAAGCAAATTTACAAACATATTGATTTTAATAAGTTTTTTTACTCTGATATAGTGAAAAAAATAGATCTGACTATGGAATTAAAACTTAATTTTGGAAAACTTGACAAATAAAAACAGTTAAATTATTTTTAATCAAAAGGAAATTTCTTCCCAAATAGCATAATACTTGCCTGAAACATAATTTTTATTTCTTTTAATGATTCTTTTCATTTTGATATACTTTAAAACATGGCCAATGTTATACTAGGTGACTTGGGCTGCTCACATTAATGGGATTGTTTATAAAATGGTGAAACACTTCGTTTCTAAGAAATGGTGATCAGATAGCATTAACAAATTATTTATATCCTAGCTTAATAAAATATGCTTCAAATGAAAAATGTAAACATTGTTTTTCAAGCTTGAATGATATATTTTTATAAGATACATGTAAGAAAATTTTCAAACAGCAGTTTGTATTTTTTTTTTAATTGAAGTTTTTTTTTGTTGTAGCAAAAATAAACATGATGTCTTAAGCCTCTCATTTCGGATTCTACCAATGTCTATATTGGATTAGAATCTTGGAAGGTTAATAAAGGCTATTTATTAATGTAGCTCATGATTTGGCAGGTTATGCCATGTCATCTGAGCACTTTTGTGCAGCTCAAATGTAGTTGCACATTATCGTGTCTCAAGCAACTAAACATAGATTAGTCAATTCATGGTGACACTATAATAACAAATATAGCAATTTTGTATGGATCATGAAAATTCACCATGATATTGGGAAACAAATTGCTTGACCAAATAATTATGCATACCAATCTAATATTTTATCAGGCCTCTCTGGGCAGATCTGACAGACTTAACTCAACATTACATGCTTTCCACATACTTTCAAAATACAGCAGGAGGGATTTTCATCAACTCTTCCTGCAAGATAGCTTGAACATCTTGAAATGAAGAGGGCAGAGGTCTGTGTGTTACAAATTGTCCCATATGTTTTTGATTGGATTAAGAACAGGTGATTGTGCAGGGAATATGATAAAAGTAAATTTCATGTTCCTCAAACAGTCTTGTATGATTTGAGAACGATGAATCATTGCATTATCATCCTGGAATTTGCCATCTCTACTGGAGTAAAAATGATGCATCAGCAGTAGCTGATCGTCCAAGATGCTGTATACTTCCAGGAATTGATGCGATTCTGCATGGACACCAGAGGATCCAATGCATACCAAGAAAATGTTCTCCACACGATCCTACTGTCTCCAGCACCTTGAACAGTAGAAGCTGTACATGATGGAGTCCATTGCGTCAATGGTGTTGCCTCACTTTTGTGAGCCATCTGTTGAACACGGTGTGTTTGACAATATGTTTCCAGTCCTCCACTGATCAGGTTTGCCACTCCATACACCACTGGAATCTTCGAATCCTTTCGTTTTCAAAAATCGAAGGTTTTGGTATCATGGTACAATTCCCAAATTTCAAAATTTTCAGTTCTCTGTGCATAGTTCTCATTGAATGAGTTTTGAAGTACTGCTAGTAATCATCTCCCTCAGCTGTTGAACTATAGCAGCTCTGTAATGCTGTACAATTTGTGCTAGCAAACACTTCTCATTGTCTGTCAGACCCTGTTTGGTGCAAAATAGCCTCTGTTGCTCTTGTGCGATAAAACCCTAGCAACCAACCCTGTCTGTCAAAGCCTTTTTCCTCTTGTATTTGCCATGATTAGCAGACGTTTTTGAGACCACTGCCATTCTCCATATACTTGGGACATTTTGCCCCATGATTTTCTGCTGAATTTCATCACTTCTGTCATGGATGCTTCATCTCATCATACTCCAATGATGAGCCCCTTTCAAAACCATTCAGATCATCCTTTTTACCCATGTTGCATTTTGCATTCCACCATGTCTTTACGGCTGTTGTAGGACTTTATAGGGATGTAGAATACTAATGTTGGTAAGAAATATTGTGTACATTGGCCTGTTTCATGGTACTTCTTGTACATTGAAGTATTCAAAGAAATGTCAAATTAATGCAAACTACTATAGCCCTTTCATCTACTGTTATACTTGAATGAGATAGACCTCTATTCAACCAAGCTTTCATCATCAGCAGTCATTGAAAGACAGCTGCAAACTGCTTTGAACAATCTCTCAGTTTAGGAAATTTCCAATGGGTTTAGTTCTTCCCATAGAAGACTGCTTGCATAGTCTTCATCTGGACTCTGAAATGCAGCTTGTGGGTTGGTGGGGGTCCCAAGCTTGGGGGCAGCTTGGGGGTAGCACCATTCCAGTTGTGGTGGAGACCAAGTTTCTCGCCTTTACCGTGCATTTATCCAATCAAAACTGGAGTGTGAATCCCAGGTATGCAACTGAGATTGGAATTTGGTAGCAAAGATTCTGTACCCCCTCTATCATCAAGCCCTCTGTGTTTGCACAGGGGCCTTTCACACTTCACTGGTCCAAAGTCTTTACATTGAGACTGATGAACCATCTTTGTTTATTCACCATCACCACTTGTCCCAACAGTACACATCAAAATTGCAATCCCTCTTGGACCATCCCACTTGGGACAGCATTTTCAGCCCTAAGTGGGAAATGCTTTACACTAATTGCCAGATTGCCATTTGTCCTTTCAGTTTGCATGTCGAAGGCTACCTATGAGATATCAACATCAGTCTCAATAGCATTGCCCAGTCAACAGCCAAGCCATTTTCAATGTGGCTCACTGTTCCCTCTTCCTGGAACTTTTCTCTTTGCAGGAAGGGAAGGCCTTTGCATGTAACTGTGTACTAGCAACTCTTTGCCAGCCATTATGTTGAGCACTTGGACTTCTTGCCTGTCATCACAGGTGGCTCAAAGTCTAGCACATCAGTGGGATCAGCCATGGTATGCTCTGATGTAATTATTGCAGACCAGATCCCACAGTGTGTTCCATTTTCACTGCAGAGTTACATGTTATCAGCCTCACTTTGGATCGCATAATGGTTAAGTATCATCAGTGTCGCTACAGGCTTTGATCTTGGTGGGGCATCAGCCTCACCTTGTTCTCTCCAAGATCTTACAGCACAATGTATATGTTCAACATATGGTAGGTAAACAAACAGCTTAACTTGGCCCTACAATCCAATCCCAGCTTGTAGTGCAGACTGTTAGTACCTTTCAGAAAGATATTCTCTCACCTGAAGGGAAACAAGGAAAGGGTCACCAGATTAGTTTGACCTGCTGAGTTCAGTTTTCAGCTTCTATGGCCACTTTTTCCTTTTTTTACCCATGCTGAGGAGTGGTCGACTTCACAGAGTCTTAACCCTTCCAGAGCCCAGCCTGAAAAACAGTTTTCTATCCTAAATTAAAAAAGGTATTGTATCTTTAACACCTCTAAAATATAAATTTTTTGGGCATATATATTAAAATTTTCATTCTTTGTCTATATGAACTGTCTACATGCCAGTTCATATAGACAAAGGGGACAATGAAGTAGCAAATGCATTGGCAAAACACTCGCAATAGGTTAGCACCTGCAATAGGATGTGAAATTTCATATAATTTTTCGAATAATAAGATGAAAGACATAAATGAAAAACACAAAAATGAGCAATTTAAAACTTATCAAATAGAAGCTCCTAATAGCACAGAAAATCACAGACAAAAAAATTATGAATTTCAGACTGGACTATGAAAATCAACAAAGAAAAGCAAACGAAAATCATTAGGATCATTAACGACCACATTTTATCCAACAAAACTCAATTTTTATGGAAAAAACTAATTATTCCAACTGTGAATATTGTCAAGAGATAGAAGATGTGGAATATTTAATCTTAAAATATAGAAAATGGAAAATTATAGAATAATCCTGATTAACAATTTGACAAAACTTAACATTAAAACCCAAATGCTAAAAGAAATACTCAGTCTGGATCAAGAAGAGAAAAAAATAAAATATTGGCACCTAGTGTGCCAAAGACAAAATGTAAAAAAAAACAAAAAAAAAATGTCTATCACAAAATTTAAAAAAAAAAACTGTTGTCATCCCAGAAGCATTAAATGGGAATATTAGATCAAGTTGTCTTTCACATTATTGCACTTAGAAATGGAATTTCCTCAAAGATTCCATATTAGAGATCAGCATACCTGAGGTAACATAACACAGCACAGGAAACAAAAGCCTCAACAGATGGCCAAGCCACAAACATCATGCGACTCACATTAGAATGTTGATCCCTGTTGTTCCCTATTGCAGTACAAGATAAGGACAAGGTGAAGGATAAATGGGATGATGCACAGAGTGGAGTTACAGTTGGACCCCTGCTATGCTGGAGTCTAGAAGACAGTTACCAAAATGATATGTAGGAAATAAGAATAAAGCAGAGAAAAAAATTATAAATTTAATGCACGAAGAAATTGGAACCTATTGACTCAAAAACGTTTAATTTAAGGGAGAAAAAAAGGAATTCATACTAATATAAAAACACTACGTAAATCATTTAAATCCCTATAACTCTACATGGCAAAACTTCCAACTTATAACTCTAATTCAAAGAAAAATGATGCAAATTGAAGATATCTCCAATAAGGATAAGTCAACTCAAGATCAAGTATCTGAAATTTAACTATTTAGAAAAACTTGTTATCAATTGAAATCGAGGCATCTTTCATCCAGACTTGTGTTAACCCTTTCTCCTGTGAAAACCAAAGAAAATAAAGTTATTAGGCACATGGTAATATAAGGCTCAATAGACATAAACTTTCTTGCAGAATTGAAATTGATAGATATATCATGATCAGAAGCCATCACAGGTTCCTGAACACTTAAAACTAGTTCTTGTGTCACAAACCTGAATTGGAGTAATATTTGTTAGATGCCATTGCTGACACTGAAAAGGATGGGATGGATTCTGATGGTAAAGAACTCCATTACTTGTCTGAGTTTCTACCAGTATGGTAGTTTTAGCTCCTAATAAACAGCAAATGGATCTTTGCCACACATTAACCTATGATTAGGGGCTGTTTGATATTGTCATACTTCTTTCAATAAACCTAGCTTCTTTTTTAAAAAAAAAAAAACTCCTGACTATTTTGTATCCACAGCAACTTGGAATATGAGGATTCTTAACAGAGATTGTTTTCTGAATGTTCTCACACAGGAATTCCAGTGGTATAACCCAGACATTTGAGGCTTGCAAAAGACCATATGGACAGGTAAAGGTAAGATACTTAAAGATAATCTTAAATTTCTCTTTGCAGGATATGAATATGAGAAACATCTACAAGGTGTAGGTTATGCTTCTTGGCAGGAATGCCAATAATGCACTTTTGGCCTATGAATGTATTAATGAAAGATTTCTATAGCTAAATTCAAAACAGGGATTGAAGACTCAAATGTTATCTGTTACTATGCCCCCACTGAAGACTCAGATGATAATGAGAAAGATAGGTTTTTTGAATAGCTGAAGGTATTTTGAATTCTGTCAAAAACAGTAGGTATTACTTTTATGCTTGGTGACTTCAATGCTAAAGTTGCTACTGTCTGTGACCTTTTGGCAGGTGTGATAGGTTCTTTTTTTAGGAACACTGCAACATCATTCACTTTACTAATTTTTATCACTTTAGTTTTTTCTGTTTATCACTAGCCTTATCCTATTACCAGTCCCATTAACAGTTTAGTAAAAGAATTCATCTCATCAACATCATTTGCCTAATGGGCCAAATTGTTAGCATAATCTAAGTCAGATGTTTTCGTATCAACCACAAATTATGGCAGTCAACAGAAATAAAAGCCTATTTGAAATCTACAATGTAAGTAGCTATAGGTTTTTGAAACTCTAACATTTCTCAATGATTTGTTTTTAAGTGTAGACCTCTGTGGCAAGCAGCTGCCTGAGGGGATATTTTTTTTAAGGATTTGGTCTGCACAGTTCCTGCCACCCTCAAATCCACACTTCATCCTGAAGTTCATCAACAAAATTTTTAATTCTATTTAAAACAGTAATGGATAGTACTATACCCGTAAGAGTAGACTGATGCTTCTGTAATTAGAACAATAACTGCAATCAACTTTTTGTGAAAATAGAGATTATAATACCTTTAATAAAATCCTTAGGAACTTTATCATAAAAAATATCCAGCATTACAGTTAACAATCTGACAACAGAATTATTCCAACTTCAGCATTTCAGCTGTTATTTCATCTACCCCTGGAGACATGTATAATTTTAATTTAGAGATTGCCAAAGTAACTTCAGATGATGAAATAGGACTATTAGTAAAGTAGTAATAAATTAATTGCACAGTCTTATCACTGAAATACGCTGTCCCCTATGCTTCATTTTACCTAAAATAGCACTCTGGATTTCAAGAATAGTCTGTTTAAAATGGTACCATTCATCTTTAACCTCTGTAAGTAAGCTACAATTGTCATAATGACTGTGTAACCTATCATAGTAAGCTTTGGCTATTTGAACATCTCTCACAGCTTCGGTATTAAAGGTAATTCTTATAACCTTAGCACAACATTTATTAAGCATTTTTCAGTTGCAAAACTCTTTTAACAAGATAATAGTCAAACCCAATTTCAGTTTCTCTCTATGATCTAGTGTTTGTAACAGAGCTATCCCAGTTACTGTGAATTAATATATAATAAATGATATTCCTATGCAACTGAAATCTTTCATTAATGCAGTCATATTGTAGCAGAGCATCATTGACATGTCTGCTGAAAAGCACACCTATGCCCTGTAGATCCTTTCCATCCTTACTCCTTGTAAACCAAAATTTAAGATTATTTTTATGTATCAGACTTTTACTTGCAAGCCTAAAATGCTCAGATTATATCACTGGAATTTCTGTGTAAGGACTTGTAGAGAATAGTTTCTGCTAAGGGTAGAAACAAAATCTATATCATAAAAAATATTAAAAATTATAGAAATGTTTTGTAATACATTTTTATTCTTATAATTACAGTCAGGAAGTAAACAATATGGTGTGAACCCAGGTCGACCACTACCAATGAATGATGTTAGCATTTCATATAATATCAAACCTCGATACTTTCCAGAGTCTGTAGAAAGAATAATTCTTTGCAAAAGGTAAGTGCTAAATGTTATGTAAGTGTTATGTAATGTAATTTCTGCATATAATCCATGTCAGGGTATATAATTCACAGGACTAAATAGATGAAAAGAAAAAAATTATACTACACCACTAAAATTCTAATATGGGACTCAACAAAGTCCTGTATTAGCATTTAACAAAAACTAATCACAAAATAGACTGGAATATAACAACAATTATTAAAGAAGCAAAAAATTCATAAAAAAAGCAGAAGAATGATAACTAATGCAATCAACAGATGGTGCCATCGAATAATGTGCATGGAATCCTCACCCAAAATCCAGCATCCATTAATGAAACTAGGAAGAAAGTTCCAACAGAGCTGCAACCTTCTCGCATGACAACCCCAGTCAGGGGTTGAAATATTAGGATATTTATTTCACAAGTAAGTGAATCTCTTTATCTTAAGTTCAACAGATACTGATATTAATCTACCTATTCTAAGACAGCCATGAATGCAATTATTAAATTGAAATCTTTAATTCTCTACAACACTGTTAAATGTTTTTTTTAAGCACATCAACAAATATTCTATGCTATAAAGTATCAAAAAATTCAAAAGTTATTAAGGGGAAATTTACATACTGTATCACAAAGGATGGGTAGCAAGAGGAACTTCCAGGATGCTTCAAGTGACAAGTATATTTATCTGTAACCCACAGCTTAGTTTGCAAAATTTATAAAATTAATAAAAATATCCCACTCATTATACTCGCAATGCACCTGAAACCAAATGAATTTTTAATCTATTCATAAAATGAATCATCCATTGAGACTCACTATTCTTATACTGGCAAAATGCACATTTCCAGTATAATGCACTGAAGCCAGAATATTATACTGGCTTCAGCACATATTGTCAGTATGGAAAGTTACCGTAACGCCACACCCTCTTTCCAATTTTCTTCATATGCAGATCGCATTATGGCCACCTGCACATCCACCGGCCACTTGGAGCTGAGCCACTGACATGCGATTTATGGCACCCCACCCCTCTCCCGTGCTTAACAACCAACTGCCTCTCATGCAATATCTAAAGCTGCTCACTTCCCACCTGATGATGCACTCAAAGTAAGGGCGTGAAACACACATTGTGGAACTTTAATTTTTTTAAGCACTCTATGCTACCAAAAGTATTATTGGTTATTTCCTTCACTAAATCTTAAGCAAATAAATTATCAGCATCCCTCATCGCCTTCTCAAATTCTACTGAGGTGTCACTTGTGGGTAAGAACATCGAAGATTAAACTTGTCACTCAAAAGCATCCCGAAAGTTACTCTTGCTACCCAACCTCTGTAGTACGGTATGTAAATTTCCCCTTGATAACTTTCGATACTTGATAGCATAGAACATTTGTTGATGTGCTTAAAAACATTTAACAGTGTCATCATCATCCTCATCCTCAAGCAGCCATGGGCTACGGAGGTCCAACCAGGCCACGCAGTTTAATTCTCCAAGCATATCTGTCCTGAGCTACATCTGCTGCATCTGGCCACTGAACACCAATTCTAACAAGGTCCTGTTTGACATTGTCTGCCCACTGCATCCTAGGTCTCCCCTTCTTTCTCAGGTCTTTAGGCACACTGTTCATAACCCTATTCGCCAATCTATAATTATTCATACGGGCAACATGGCCAAACCAACAGAACCTCTCTCTGCACAATATGCTGCTTAAAGGAGGTTGCAGACTCCTTTGCCAAACCTCATCATTAGTTACAAAGTTAAACCACCTAATACCCAAGATACTATGTAAGCATCTAGAATCAAAAGCATCTAGTTTCCTGTTATCTTGTTTACACAGCGTCCAAGTTTCACTACCATAACTAATCCTAGAAAGAACCAAACTATTATACAGTCTAATTTTAGTCTTTAGGTGTATACGCCTATTTCTCCACAATCTCCATAGATTCTTTAAAGTCCTGGCAGCAATTTCTATTTGTCTGTTAATCTCATGCTGCACATCACCAGTATCTGTTACATAGCTTCCAAGGTAATTAAACTGGGACACCTGCTCAAGACTGCAACCATTCAGATGAACTGAATCACAACCTGCCTGACCAATTTTCATCACTTTAGTTTTCTCTCTGTTTATAACCAAACCTACTCTACTACCAATTTCATCAACAGCTCGGATGAAAGAGTTCTTCTCATCAACATCATTTGCCAAAAGGGCTAAATCATCAGCATAATCTAAATCAGAAATTTTTGTATCTCCAGCCCATTTAAGGCCAAAATCTTTCCCTTGAAATGAATTTCGCATAACATAATCAATAACCAAACTAAAGAGAAAAGGAGACAAAATGCACCCTTGTCGAACACCAGAAGTAATGCTAAACCAATTGCTACAAGACTTACCAACTCTCACACATGACTCAGTGTTATTATAGAGAGCTTTCATTATAACTAACTTGTCAGGTATACCATATGATATCACAATCAACCACAAATTATGACAATCAACAGAGTCAAAAGCCTTTTTAAAATCAACAAAGCTAGCAACCAAAGGTTTCTGAGACTCTAAACATTTCTCAAGAATCTGCCTAAGTGAAAATATCTGATCCACACATCCCCTATTACTTCTGAATCCACATTGCTCATCACGCAATTGACTGTCAACCAGATTCTTAATTCTATTAAGCACAATCATGCAAAGAACTTTCCCTGGAACAGAGAGTAGGCTGATACCTCTATAATTAACACAAGAACTGCGATCACCGTTTTTGAAAATAGGGATAATAATAGCTCTGGTAAAATCCTTATAAACTTTATCATAAAAGATATTCAAAATTTCAGTCATCCAAGTGGTAACCAAAACATTCCCAACTCTAAGCATTTCCATAGTAATTTTATCTACCCCTGGGGATTTATGAAGTTTAAGTTTAGAAACTGCCAAAATAACTTCAGATTGTGTTATAGGGCCAACATTAAAGCCACCAATGCATCTATCATTATTACAAACAATGGGAGTAGAACTAACCACATTGTTTAGAACATCACTGAAATGCTCAGCCCATCTAGCCATGACATAATCCTCCCCTTCTATAACCTTACCTTGTTTATCCTGCAATCCTTGTATGCCTGTCCATTTTCTACCACATAAAACATTAACTATCTGGTACAACTCTCTGCTGTTGTGCTGCCTAACTGCTTCCTCAGCTTTGTCAGCCAAGCCATCAAGCCAAAGATTCTTATCAGTAGCTAACTGATCCTTTACACGTTTATTAAGCTCTCTGTAATCCTTTCTATTAGGACTAGTAGGGTACTGATTAAGGACATTCCTGCAGTTCCTTCTTTCTGAAATAAGCTCAAGTGCCTTATCACTTATGTAATTCTGTCTCCTCTGCTCCTTTTTTCCTAAAAGAGTACTGTTAGTTTCCAAAAAAGCCTGTTTAAAATGGCCACATTCTTCCTCAACTTCAGTAGTAAGCAAACGATGACTGTCATAATGACTAAGTAACCTATCATGGTAAGCTTTAGCTATAACTGGGTCTTTCAGAGCTTCAGTATTAAAGGTAAATTTTTTAACCCTAGCACAACACTTTTTAAGTTTAAGTTGCAAGACGCTTTTAACAAGATAATGGTCAGATCCAATTTCAGCTCCCCTATATGCCCTGGTATTCCTAACAGAACTAGCACATTTGCTGTTAATTAATATGTAATCAATCATATTCTTATGCAGCAAATCAGGTGAAACCCATGTGTACTTATGTACATCGCGGTGTTTATAATAATTGTTATTTATTCTGAAACCATTGAGTTTACTTACCTGTAGGAGACATTGCCCATTGCAGCTACCAATACCAAAAGGGCCTATTACTCCTCCCCAAAGGTCAGAGTCAGTACCAACTTTGGCATTGAAGTCACCTAGAACAACCCCCTCGGTGTGAGCGCCTGTACGTGGTGAGGGGGACCACCCTGTGAAGGTTCCCGCTGGCTCGGTTACCTTCGCAGGGTCCGAAACGCTCGCCCGCGTGTTTGCCGTGCGCGGAGACCCGTGTCCCGGGAAAGGAGGATCCTGGCAGTTGCTCGGGGGTCCCCGTCTTCTCTCCTCAGCTCATGACTGGCGTGGTCCCCATTGGCCGTCTTGCCATTGGGGAGCCTGTCTGTCGCGGGGCTGGGCAGCGGATTCCGGGGCCTCTGCTATACACTGCTTTGGCCTCTGCTTCCGGTAAACGGGAGCTCCTGGGGTGGCCCCCCCAGGAGCAATCGGCTGGTGGGCAGGTCCTGCTAGGGTCAACCGTGCAGAGCGGTGAGTAACCTTGCCCACGGTCCGGGTACAGGTTTACAAGTTTCCTCACAACTTATTTTCATTTTGTCGTTATCTTTTCTTTGTGAGGCCAGTTTGGCCATTCACGATTTTCTTATTTTACGCTTTGTTTCATTTGTGTAGAACGTTTTTGTTCTGCACATTTCTCTTTTTATTTTCTTTGTATTTATTTGTGAGGGCTTGGCTCACTGTCTGTGTGGGTATAGTGCCTGCGTAGCCCTGGCGCCCGACTGGGCGTCCCCTTGTTGGGCTCCGTGGAGGGTGGGGACAGCGGGCACTGAACCACACTAAAATAAACATGAGAGAGAGTGAGGAAAATTCGATCATTGCAAACAAGAGGGCTCGACATGAACCCCCGTCTTCTTCGTCTACGTTATCACTGCCGTCTTCTTCTGTGTCTGTGTCTTCGTTCCCAAAGTTCCTGATCATCCACTCCACGGGTGATCAGGTACTTGGGGACATGTCCCCATTTTTTGTCAATAAAGGTTTGAAAGGTCTTGCGGGAGAGCCGAAATCCGTCAAGCGCTTAAGATCTGGCGACTTGCAGGTTGAGACCGCTTGTTCGAAACATTCTGAACTGCTCCTGAAAGTCAAAGAAATTGGTGGGGTGGCTGTCGAAGTCACTCCCCATAAAACTTTGAATTCCTCTCGGGGTGTGATCACCGAGTGGGGCCTCCTCAAAGTCACTGAGGAGGAAATCCTCTCGGAGCTCACACCTCAAGGAGTAACAGCGGTCCACCGGGTTTCGACACGGCGTGATGGGAAATTAACACCCACCCGGGTGTTGATTGTGACATTCAATACGCCACGCCTGCCTTCTTACATCAAGGCAGGTTATTTACATTGTGAGGTTCGGCCGTATATCCCAAACCCTCTGCGCTGTTTTCAGTGTCAGATATATGGTCATGCCCGCACAGCATGCAGGGGCAAGCCCACCTGTGCTCGCTGTGGCAGTAAGGATCATCTCGATCCTGACTGCACAGCAGAAAAGGCATGCTGTGTGAACTGCAGTGGCGAACATCCGGCGTATTCCCGCGACTGTCCAAAGTGGAAAGAGGAAAAGGAGGTACAACGCCTCAAAGTAATGAACAACATCTCATATGCTGAAGCGAGAAAGCTTGCTGCACCGCCCGCCCCGCCTGGCAAGGTTTCCTATGCCAGTGCAGTCATTGGAAAGCCCATTATTCCAATGACTTCGGTTGCGGTGCAGACAGACATCAGTGTACCACCTACTGAGTCTTTCTCGCCAGCTGCGAAGTACCTCCTCACGCAGGCGAGACCGCGGGTTGTGTCGACTTCGACATCAACCCCGGTTTCCATTCCTGCAGCTCAGCCTTCCACCTCCACCGGAAGGCCTCCTCCTTCCCGACCTCAGACAGCAAGACCTTCCAAACCAAAGGGGCCCCCACCGGGGCCTAAAAAGAAAATAACAGCACCACAAAGGGCGGTCACCGATCCATGCCCCTCGGACGATTCCGAGGACATGGATACCGACCGCCCCCTATTCACTAAACCGTCCTCTGCGACGGTTAAGTTGAATAGGAACACGTCGTCCGACCACTCTTCTAAGTCCTGAGATGGCCACACTCCTACAATGGAATTGTCGTGGATTCCAGAGGAATCTTGACGACATCAAGGCCCTCCTTCAGGCACACCAGCCCATCTGTGTGTGTCTGCAGGAGACATACTTGCAGCCAGTCACCGATCCCACGATCCGGCACTCTTCACTAGTTCGCCGGGACCGGGATGGAGATGGTCCAGCTCGCGGGGGTGTCGCCATCCTCGTGAGCAACCATTCTCCATTCCAGGTCGTACCCCTCACCACCAACTTGGAGGCGGTAGCCATCCGTCTCTTCGTGGGGTTCTCACTGACTGTCTGCTCTGTATATCTTCCACCTGGGAGCATCGTCTTCCAGGAAGACCTTGATGATCTCGTCTCGCAGCTGCCGTCCCCCTTCCTCATTATGGGGGACCTCAACGGACACAGTCCACTTTGGGGCAGTGCTGACACCAACGGGAGGGGTGGGGTCCTGGAGCAGTGGCTCCTGGATCCTTCTCTCTCCCTGTTGAACACCGGTGTCAGCACTTACTTTCACTCCCCAACCCGCACTTTCACTGCCATTGATCTCACCATCTGCTCCTCCTCGATCCTTCCACTCTTTACATGGGAGGTCGAGGACAACCTGTACGGAAGCGATCACCTCCCCGTGGTGTGCACCATCTCCCGTGGGGGGCCTTGCAGCCCTTCACGCGTCTCACGGTGGAGGCTGGATCGGGCTGACTGGGGTGGTTTCGAGCTGCTCTCTGAGCTCGACGACCACTCCGTCAGCCAGGAGCCAATCAATGTGGCAGTAGCGGAGATAACGGACTGTATCGTAGATGCAGCTGCATCAACAATTCCTCAAACTTCTACACGGTTTCCTCGCTTTCCGAAACCGTGGTGGAATCCAGATTGCACCGCAGCTCGTAAGGCTCAGAACAAGGCTTGGGGGGTGTTTCGGAGATATCCGACAACCCCCAACCTCGAGAACTTCAAACGCGCCAGGGCGAAAGCTCGTTTCGTCCGACGCCAGAGCCAGAAGGAATCTTGGATCAAGTATACGTCATCCATAACCCGCACGACTAGTTCCAAGGTCGTGTGGGATAAAGTCCGGAAGATGAGTGGGAACTACACGTCCCACTCGTTATCGATCCTGGAGCACAATGGACAGGCAATTGCTGATCCCAAAGCAATTGCCGACACTCTGGGGGAGTCGTTCTCCTCCATCTCTTCTTCTTCTTCTTACTCCCCCGAGTTTCTGGCCCAGAAGGGCAGGGCGGAACGCTCTCCGCTGTCTTTCCACTCGAATGGCCTGGAGCCTTACAACAGGCCATTCACAGCGGAGGAGCTTCGCCTTGCTCTGCACTCTTCTCGTGCCTCTGCTGTTGGGCCGGACAATGTCCATTATGCCATGCTCCAACATCTTTCACCATCGAGTAAGGATCGGCTGCTCCATCTTTTCAATCGCATTTTTCTCGAGGAGCAGTTTCCGGACTCCTGGCGGGAAGCCATCGTCTTGGCCTTCCCCAAGCCAGGCAAAGATCCCAAGATTCCTTCCAATTATCGTCCAATCGCATTGACGAGCTGCGTGTGCAAGGTGTTGGAAAGAATGGTAAATGCCAGACTCGTCTGGTATTTAGAACATCACGGCCTTCTTTCCAACACCCAGTGTGGCTTTCGCAGGCAACGGTCAACTCTTGACCATCTGATACGCCTCGAATCGGCTATCAGAAATTCATTTTTAAGAAGAGAGCACCTGGTGTCAATTTTCTTCGACATCGAAAAAGCGTACGACACGGCTTGGAGATTCGGCATTCTTCGTGACCTCCACAGTTTCGGCTTAAGAGGTCACATGCCGATCTTCATCTCCAACTTCTTATCGACACGCTCTTTTCGTGTCCGTGTCGGTAACACTCTGTCGCAGCCGTACCCCCAAGACAGGGGGTGCCACAAGGCTGCGTTCTGAGTGTTACGCTTTTCGCTGTCAAGATTAATTCTATAACTAGACAACTTCCTCCATCAGTAGGCAATGCCCTCTATGTTGACGACTTTAGCATCTTTTGCTCATCGTCCAGCATGAGGGTCATTGAAAGACAACTGCAAATTGCCCTGAACAATCTTTCGGTTTGGGCGACGGCTAACAGGTTTCGGTTCTCCCCACAGAAGACCGCTTGTGTGCACTTTTGCCACAAGTGTAATCTTCATCTGGATCCCGAGCTGCGGCTCGGGGGTAACATCATTCCAGTTGTGGCGGAGACCCAGTTTCTCGGTCTCATATTCGATCGGAAATTGACCTTTTTACCTCACATACGTCATCTCAGGTCCAAGTGCACGCGGGCATTGAACATCGTCAAGGTCCTGTCCTCCCTCTCTTGGGGGGCGGACCGATGTTCTTTGCTCCGCCTGTACCGTGCACTTGTCCGATCGAAACTGGACTACGGATCCCAGGTGTACGACTCGGCCCGGGATTCAGTGGTGAAGGTGCTGGATCCCCTCCATCATCAGGCTCTGCGTGTTTGTACGGGAGCCTTCCGCACCTCACCGGTCCAGAGTCTTTACGTTGAGACCGACGAACCTTCTTTATCTCTTTGCCGTCAGCAGTTGTCCCTACAATATGCGTCTAAATTGCGATCCCTGCCTGGCCATCCCACTTGGGACTGCGTTTTCAGTCCGAAGTGGGAAATGCTTTACAATAATCGGCCGACTGCCATTCGTCCTTTTGGTTTGCGTGTCCGAGGCTACCTCAGAGACATCAACACCAGTCTCGATAGCGTTGCACAGTCGACAGCTGAGCCACTTCCACCTTGGCTCGCTGTTTCCCCTTCCTGCGATTTTTCCCTGTGCAGGACCGGGAAGGCCTTTACACCCGACTGTGTGTACCGGCAACTCTTTGCCAGCCATCGTGCTGAGCACCCGGACTTCTTGCCTCTCTTTACAGATGGCTCGAAGTCCGGCACTACAGTGGGATCAGCCATGGTCTGCTGTGATGTAATCATTGCAGACCAGATCCCACTGCAGTGTTCCATCTTCACCGCAGAGTTGCACGCTATCAGCCTCGCCTTGGACCACGTGGCGACTAAGCATCATCGTCGGTGTGTGCTTTACACCGACTCGCTTAGCTCGCTACAGGCTTTGATCTCGGTGAGGCATCGACCTCACCCTGTTCTTACTAAGATCCGCCAGCAGCTACATCGTCTGGCAGCCACCACCACCATCCATTTCTGTTGGGTGCCCGGTCACGTCGGTATCAGGGGCAATGACTTGGCAGATGCTGCTGCCAAGTCAGCCACGCCCCTGTCCGACTCTCCGTTGCCGGTTCCATATCTGGATTTCCGGCAGCGTTTTACCACCGAGCTCCGGGCACAGTGGCAGAGATCTTGGTCGGAACAGCTTACCAACAAGCTCTTCGAGATCAAACCTATCATCAAACCATGGCAGTCTTGTTACCGCAGGAATCGCAAGGAGGAAGTTGTACTTGCTTGGCTCCGCTTGGGTCATTCGTTTATTACTCATTCGTTTCTTTTACGGGCGGACGACGTACCCAAGTGCGAGTTTTGTGACACCATTTTAACAATCAAACACATTTTAATCTCATGTCCATGTTTTAATTTTGAACGGCGTTTGTTTTTTAATTTTCACGATTTTATGTCCGAGCCCCTTACACTCGGACATTTGTTATCTGATAACTGTTCTTTTACCTCTGTATTTAGATTTTTAAGATTTACTGGATATTTTACTCGCCTATAGTTTTTTACTCTTCAATTTTATATATATATATTTAACCTAGATTGCTTTTACCTGGGTTACTTTTATTTCTTTTTTAACATATTTCTACATTTGTTTACTGTTAATCCGAACGTGGGATTTTATTGTTTTACATTTTTCTTGTTATATTTGTAATTTATCTTTTAACATATTGGTTCAGGGTTTCATGATTTTTATCTTTTTACTTTTTGGACTTTCGTTTGGCGCATTATAGCCGCAGATGCTGATGCGCCATAAAACCCTAAACAACCAACCAACCAACCACCTAGAACAAGGGTAATATATCCTTTCTTGACAGAATTCAAAATATCCTGAAGTTGTCCGTAAAACCTATCCTTCTCATCCTCATCAGCATCCTCAGTGGGGGCATAACAGCAGATAACATTCAAGTCTTTAATGCTTGTCTGAAAATTTGCTGTAAGAAGCCTTTCATTAATGCACTCATATCCTAGAAGAGCATCACTAACATGTCTGCTGAGCAGCAGATCCACGCCTTGGTGATGCTTTCCATCCTCCCTCCCTCTAAAGAGAAATTTAAAGTTATTTTTAAGTATCTCACCTTTACCTGTCCATCTGGTCTCTTGCAAGCCTAGAATATCTAGGTTATAGCGCTGGAATTCCTGTGTGAGGACATCAAGAGAATAATCTCTATGTAATGTCCTCACGTTCCTGCAGAGAGAAAATGATTAGTAGGATTTTTAAAGAAATTTGGTTTATTGAGATTGGTAGGGCCAACAATATCAAACAGCCCCCTGATCGCAGGCATGGGGCAAAGACCTGTTCCTCCTCCGCTAAAGGCTGAAGTCACCAATGCTGGTAGGAACTTCAGGCACCACCTTTTCAAGTGGACTTTTTCAAGAGCCATATGGCCTGCCTGAGACACATTACTCCAGTTTAGGCTTGACAATGCCCAACTAGCTAAGTAAGGTTCAGGTACTTGCGATGGCCTCTGATTAGAATTATCCACCAGCTGATATAAGGTATCCCATGCCTCTGTTCACTTAGGGCTGGCAACTCAGAAGCAAATAGAAAACACAGCAGCAGATTCTCCCTCAACAGAGGCCCACCAGTGCAGCAAGTCCAGGATCCATAATCAAACTCAAATCCATAAACAAGTCCAGTCTAGTAGGTATAAATGGTCAGCACCAGGACCCTATGAAGTTGACCACTCCTCAGCAGATTGAATAAAAAAAAGAATAATAAGTATGGCCTACTGATCTGGCCATAGATGACCAGATCAGTAGGCCATACTGAACTGGCAGCCCTCCCCTTCCGTTCCCTTCCAAAAGAGAATATCTCTTTTGAAAGGTAGTAACAGCCTGCACCACGAGAAGGCAGGGTCAGACATTAGGTGCTAGACCTGGCCGGTTCTGTGTATCATCACTAGGGATTGGTACCCAGCTCTCCTTCCAGTTTATGCCTAGCTACCATTTACAGGCCAAACAGTGTCATAGAGAATTAAAATTTCAATTTAATTTTAATTACTACACTGTGACCTCTACTGTAATTTTTGTTAATGCAATTATTACTTGCTTTTTTTGCTGAAAATGAAAAAAAAAGGTATTTGAACTTTTAATTAGGATTAATTTTTTTTAAGTAATTTCCTTTCACGAGGATTAGTTAAAAAAATTTTTAAAATAGGAAATCAGCAGCTGACTGAAAGTGTAGCTTTATTGAACAGGAGAAAAAAAAACTGATGCACGATTAAAAAGAAATACATATCTGTAACCATAATAAATACACAGATTATTTGTAGAAATAGACTTCAACAATTATTAAAAATGTCTGAAAAAAATTATCGCAGACGTGGCAGGAAATGAACCAGCAACTCTCCAGAACTTCCAGAATCTCTGGCATGTATCTAGAGAGTTGCGGGTTTGATTCCTGCTGCATCACACATCTGTAATTTTTAGATATTTTATTTTTATTGAGAATCATCAATGTCTGAGAAACACATTTGTGAATATTCAGTGTTTAAGAGCTCATGGTTTATTTTCATTTATCCATCATTGTAACTAATGTCTTCTGAGCCAATTTGCTTGAAAAATTCCTGCTTTTCAAAAGATATTTGTAGTCATTCAAATTCTCATGTAATCCCAGGCTTCTTTCACCCAACATGCTATCAAGGAAAGTGTTCTTCAGCATATTTTGTCAGTCATTGTATATGTATGAAGTCCTTCAGACATACATTTTTCCCAAAGACTTCTCGCCATTGACCTGAAGGATTTGTTTATTCGAGTGTCTAATGGCTGCTCCTTTTTCATAAGTTCTCCTGGAATAATATATAATTGCTAACCACTAGACCCTACCTGGTCTAGTGATTAGCATATCTGACTACTAAGACCAGCAAGGCATGTCCTTGTGTAAGTGTTTGAATGTGTATTAGAAACCAGAACAAGCCTAATTTATCCTCTAGGTTGTATCCATCCTTTGTGTAGGAAAGTATCTTCTTCCTGTAAAAATATTATTGATAATTCAGCAGACACTTTTTTGCAAGCTCTTTTAACTTTGCTTTGAATATGAGATTTCATAGAGTCCGTTAATAACTTTTAAAGTACTGAAAGACACTACAGTTCATAGAAAAATTTGCTGCAAGTTTTTATATTTTTGCTAAAATTACCTTCTCTAACTTTTCCAAACTAAACATGAAAATTAACAAATTACATTGTGTACAATAATATGACTGAGTTCTGCCAGTTATTTACTTAGATAAAATTCCACAGCTCTTTAAAAATTCATGTTAAGCAGAAATAATAATTAATGTGGCCCTTTAAGGGTTGAAATCTTTAGGCTTAACCCTTTGCATACCTGAACCTTAAAATCATTTTCATCTTTTGAAATCTAGTGACATGAAAAGTAAGCTTTGTTCCTGTAATACAAGATTGTAAAAAAATATTTTACGAATAAAAATCTGAATTTTTTTTCAACTGTTTCTAATCAAATATTGAAGATGACACTTAAATCTATGATATATCTTTTTTAACTGTTGATTCCTCTTGAAAAAAATTATGATAAAGTTTAAAAATAAATCTGAGTCTGCAGTGTTCAGTTACCATGAAAAGCATCAAGTAGCAATGATTTAGTTAATGTTTTATTCTACAGTACCATACGTAGATTATCAATTGGCTGTGATTCCTGATAGTTTGGGCTATTTATAGCTCTAGTAGAGTTGTGATACTTTCTAACTTTTAACATATTGATTTTGTTACTACCAGAAATTGCATCATTTGGGAACTATGTGCATCAGCTTTCGATCAATATTTTAGCACACTTTTGATTTTGAAGACTTTTATTTTACTTTAATGCTCCTAAAATGATTTTTTATTGCTTCTCAAATGGATATTGCAATTATAAACAATAATTAATTCTATTATATGATTACAATGTATAATGGCAGTAATCAGAACAACATTAGGATTACTCATAGTGCGATTTTCAAAAGCTAGAACTTTATTTATCAGTGTTTTTAATTACATTTCAACCAAATAAACAAAGGTCAAGAAATTGCGATTTTTAACCAAAATTTCTGTCGGAATTTTAGAACTAAACTTTTCCACAGCAGTTATGCAGTTTCATAATAAAGTGACTTATTCTTAAATTCAGTGCTTCAGTTAAACTTGCAGTGCTTTAAACATTTTATTGAATTTTTTCATAGTTCTTTATTACTTTTTAGATACATTTTCCAATTTTTATTTAAATTCTCTTGTTTTTAAAACAAAAAAGTTTTTAAAGCCAATCATCAAAAGTCTCAGAATATGCATTATGTGTTATATGCATAAATGACCAAAAAAATTAGAAAATATATTAAAATAATAAAATAATATAGAAAAAAACTAGAAAAAATGTATTTTTAAAATTTTACCAAAGATAAAGTGGAAAAAATGCAGTTAAATTTTGCAATGTTTTAAAATAATTTAAAATTCTCTGTCATTGAGCAATAAAATTTCAGAGTTTATCCTTCAAACTATTTGGATGTTGAAAGTTCTTAGGAGAAAACAAGCTTAGGAGAAAGCAAGAAAAGACAGCGCTTTGTCTTCACTGAAGACGGAGCGCTGTCTTTGCTCCGAAAAGCTTCTGAGAGTTTTCTCCTAAGAACTTTCAACATCCAAATAGTTTGAAGGATAAACTCTGAAATTTTATTGCTCAATGACAGAGAATTTTAAATTATTTTAAATTAATTTTTGAGCAAGAAGGTCTTTTAATTGTATACGCAATGTTTTAAAAAAAAAGTGCTTCAAAAATTTATAATGCCATTTTTTTCTTCTTCGAATTTTTACCATTTAAAAATTAAAGCACAGTTAAAAATGCTCTTTCGTTTGGTATATAACATGACAAATTTCCATTCATTAGTTACTTCAGGATGAGATTCTAAAGCTGTTTGTTTTATTTTCTGAAAACACTTTAAAATAAATCCGACCAACACAGTGAGTTCAGTTTCAGAAACCCAACACTATAAGGATTAAAAAATGTTCTACTGCATATTCCCCATATGATGTTTAACCACTTTGTCATAATACTCATGGGGTGTGGGCTCAGTTAGTAACACGCTAGGCTTATAGTTGCAGTTCCCAGGTTCAAGTCCCGCCTGGGCCAACATTGAGATTTATCCTTGCAAAACTCTCCATCCTTCCCTTGGTCAGTAGGAGACACCGATGGGCTTGAAAACACCGTTGCCCATAAAATGGGATGTTAACCCTTCCAGTGTCCATGTCATATGTATAAGTTCCTGTATGAGTTGAAATATTTGTGTTATAGAGAATTAAAGATTTCAATTTAATAATTGCATTCATGGCTGTCTTAGAATAGGTATATAAATTTCAATATCTGTTGAACTTAAGATAAAGAGATTCACTTATTTGTGAAATGAATATCCTAATATTTCAACCCCAGGTCATCTGTATAAGTCCAGTAAGTTGAATCTGTAATGAGAAGCTGGACAGCTATATACATTTTTAGTACAACAAAACAAAAAATCGATTTTTTTTAAAATAAAAATTGCCATTGTAAATTTTTTTATATATATATTATAAAAATATATAATTCATGCTTGAAAAATAATATTTTGTTTTTTCATTTGATGCATATTTTATTAAACTACAATCTATAAATCATTTAATAAAGCCATCTAATTACCATTTCTTAGAAGCGCTATACAGTATTGCCAATTTGTTTGTTAACATTACCCTACGCTGAAACAATCACCTGATTTAAGCTCACAAATTTGATTTGAACTATTATCAACAAATTTTTCCTTAAAGTTTTGAAAATCTCCTATAAATGAACACAAAAGTGCTATTTTTAAAAACGGAAGATTTTGGAAATAATTGCAAAGTACTTACCACCATTTTTTTTTTCATTTTACACTCCTTTCTGCCACAAACCTATTTCACTATTACTAGAATTATTTTTATCATTTACCCAGCATTCTATGTATCTCTCCTGGCCTTCAGATCGAAACTGTAACTAAAGAAAAACCTTTCTTAGCAATCTGAGTTGCAGTTCCAAAGTTCCCTAGAGTCTAAAGTACACAAACCGGCCACTGAATTAGAAACTTCTATACAGATGTACGTAAACGTCACTTGTGCAGCATATATGCAAAATATGTGGTCACATGCATCACCACGTGATTTAGGCAACTATTTAAGACTGCTACTCATCAGAAATCATAAGTTGTCAGCAGTTGAGAGGGTTTCAAGCTTACATTCCCACAATTCTCTGCAAAACTCTCATACTCTCTCTCTCTCTACACAGTGTTCTTAACAGCATTTAGTTGATTTTTCACCTGTAAATCCCTAGTCTTCTGCCAGTTTCTCCTAATCTTGTTCTTTGGGTGAATTATGTTAATTATGTCTTGTAGTAATCCATTTGGATCAGTTATCTTACCCAGAGGCTTCCTGGCTTTGGAGTGGGCATGTTTGATGTTCTCACAGAGGGAGAAGATCTCAATTCTCATCTGATGGGGAGAATTAGCTTGAGTAGCACCACTTACATAGTTTGTTATGAGAGACTTGAACTTATCCCATTTGATATATTGAGCTATCTTTTGGATGGTTGGTAAGTCAGCCCTCAAGGATATAAGGATTGGCTCATGATCTAGCTGGGCTTATGTAAGACCTTAAGGCTCATAAAGAGGACAGAAATGGCCAAAAATAGAGATGTCCAAAACATTTGGTCTCTAGCGGGTATTATAAGGTAATATGTGGGCTTCTTCATTGCATCCACTATCAGACTCTTTTGAGTGCTATACTCTAGCTATATGTGGTCCACCTATTCCCCCTACGTGAGTGTCATTCCGTAGGTTTGGCATTCATGTCACCTGCAAGCAGGGTAAGCAGTCCGTGATTAAATAACTTATCTTAGTCCGTAACAAGGAACTCTGCATTGGGGGGCTTGTACGCAGCTGTTAGGCAGAGATCTCCGTAAGTGGTGTTTTTAATGATAACCATAGTTGTCTCAATATTGCGAATACCAGACACCTGAAACTCATAATGGGAGATATTTTTTCTGATTACAATTGCAGTGCCCTCTCCTCTGTTCTGTTCCCTATCTGTACGGAACACATTGTAATTGCTCTGAGTCTTGCAGAGCAGTGCAGCATCAATTCTTTGGTTATTGAGCAAGTTGTGGAACTCCTGCAGGTCTTGTTTTAAGCTGTTGGAGTTCCAGGACAATATTTGGAGGCTACTGATGGAAGAGGTGGAATTTTCCGTCACAGGGTAGCAAAGAGACTATATAGTTGAATGCCTTAAGTCCAACATTAAGTTTTGTATCTCAATCATTGGCTTGTCTGATTGATGAATGTAAATTTTGAAGTTTGAAATGATTTCCACAAAGTTTAAAAATTAAAAGAAACTATGCCCCCGAGTCATTAGAAAAACTTGCATTTGGCTCAATATTAGCAGGGCTTCTTTTTATTGGCACTTTTGCAGTTGCTTTCCCTTTATTTGAGGTCTTGTGAGATATTTCACCCTTATCTGGTTTAGGTAAAGGTGGGGGTATCGCAGCAAAGGTGCTTGGCAGCTCCTTTGAAGTCTGCAGTGAGTTGTGCATAAGAAATTTTAGAAATCACCATTTTAGCCTTTTTATCTAATGCCACCTTTGATTTAGCGGAATATGGGATATTCGCCTTAGTAGATGTTTTGGGAAAGAACTCCCAGCCCTTATAGTTGGCTGTGTGATCCTTCCCACAATTGGCACACTTTGGTGAGCCATCTCTGTGTGTACGCTCACAGGTGGAAGTCTAATGTCCACCAGCACACTTGACACATCTTGGTGTATGTAGCAGTTGCCCTGCATATGGTCATGTCTCTGACACTTATAGCACTGAGATGGGCCACCACTCTTTTGATATGACTCAATAGTGACTTTCAGATGAAAAAGATTAGTCATGTTAAAAAAATTTTGTTGCAGTCATTCTTAGGCATTTCAATCAAAAAATAGGAAGTGGGGTACTATTTTTAGTTTTCCTCAGTTGTGAGACCTTAATGACTGAAAAGCCAAGTCCAATGAGCTTTCCATGACATCCTGACAAGTAACTTCATCTGGGATGTTTTCGATTACAACCTTAAGGTTCTTGTCGGATTTTAATTGATAGGTGTGAAATTGTTGTCCTTTTCCCTCAAATTTGTTTACAAAGGATCTAAAATCCTGTATACATCTGATTTGTATATGAATAATTTCTCCTGCCTTTTTGGCACTGAAAGATTCTAAGGCTATTGTAGTCAGTGCCTTATGTGTAATTAACCAATTTTTCGGTTGGCTTAAGACAATGGGAGAGATCTTTTTCGTTCTATTTAACTGCCAAAGGTTTAGTAGCATTTTCCCCTATCATGGGCAAGCAGTAATCTATATTCATTTCATATTTCTTATCCAAGTCATTGACTAGACAGAATTAGAGAATATTTGGATTTGCTGAAAATAATTGAGTCATCAAATGCAGCAAGGGGCCTTTGCACCCTTTTCTAACTAACTGAAAGTCTGAATCTTCCAATGAAATTTGATTTATTTCAGGTGTAGCAATCATTGAATTGCCATTAATCATAACATTGTCGTTCTCATCGGACATGACCTTACAATTTTCTGACAACATACTCATCAGTAGTCTTTTCTAAGAAGAATCTCTGAAGTATTGCATTATTCATAAAAACAGCAGTATTCCCCTTGAGCTGTCTCCATGAATCCATTGTTGGAAGGCTTTCAATCCAGTGCAACTGATTAAATGGTCAACAACAACAATCAAGGTGCAACTGATTAAATGATCAAAGAAGCACTTGATCGCTTCTTGCAGAAGCTTGTGACACATATCAAATTTACCACTCCTCTTGAGGTGAGAGAAGCTATAAATAAATTAAAACTGCAAAAAGCACCAGAACCAGATGGATCACCAATATTAATCTTAAACAGCTCCCTCCAAAAGGCTGTGGTTGGGATTTGGTCTCTTTTCAATGCCCTTCTTCACTTCAGACATTTCCCTGATGTTTGGAAAAGAACAAACATCAATTCTTATTCCCAAGCTTGGAAAAGATACCGCTTTCCCTCAAAATTACTGGCCAATCAGTTTTCTCTCTAGTCTGGAAAAGCTTTTTGAGTGTGTAATTCTGAATCATCATCATCCTCAAGCAGCCATGGACTACGGAGGTCCAACCAGGCCATGCAATTTAGTTCTCGAAGCATATCTGTCTTGAGCTACATCTGCTGCATCTGGCTACTGCACACCAGTTCTAACAAGGTCCTGTTTGACATTGTCTGCCCACCACATCCTAGGTCTCCCCCTCTTTCTGAGGCATTTAGGCACACTGTTTATAACCCTATTCACCAATCTATAATTATCCATACACACAATGTGGCCAAACCAGCAGAGTATTCTATGCACAATATGCTGCTAAAAGGAGGTTGCCAGCTCCTTTGCCTAACCTCATCATTAGTTACAAAGTTAAACCACCTAATGCCCAAGATACTGCATAAGCATCTAGAATCAAAAGCATCTAGTTTCCTGTTATCATGTTTAAAAAGTGTCCAAGTTTCACTACCATAACTAACTCTAGAAAGAACCAAACTATTATAGTGTCTAATTTTAGTCTTTAAGTGTATTTGCCTATTTCTCCACACTCTCCATAGATTCTTAAAAGTCCTGGCAGCAATCCCTATTTGTCTGTTAATCTCGTGCCGCACATCACCAGTATCTGTTACATAGCTCCCAAGATAATTAAACTGTGACACTTGCTCAAGACTGCAACTATTCAGATTAACTGAATCACAGCCTGCCTGACCAATTTTCATCACTTTAGTTTTATCTCTGTTTATAACCAAACCTACTCTACTACCAGTTTCATCAACAATTCGAATGAAAGATTTCATCTCATCAACATCATTTGCCAAAAGGGTTAAATCATCAGCATAATCTAAAAAAGAAATTTTCGTATCTCCAGTCCATTTAAGGCCAAAACCTTTCCCTTGAAGTGAATTTCGCATAACATAATCAATAATCAAACTAAAGAGGAAAGGAGACAAAATGCACCCATGTCCAACATCAGAAGTAATGCTAAACCAATTGCTACAAGCCTTACCAACTCTCACACACGACTCAAGTGTTATTATAGAGAGCTTTCATTATGTTAACTAACTTGTCTGGTATACCATATGATTGCACAATCAACCACAAATTATGACACTCAACAGAGTCAAAAGCCTTTTTAAAATCAACGAAACTAGCAACCAAAGGTTTCTGAAACTCTAAACTTTTCTCAAGAATCTGCCTAAGTGAAAATATCTGCTCTACACATCCCCTACCACTTCTAAAACCGCATTGTTCATCACGCATTGCCTGTCAACCAGATTCTTAATTCTATTAAGCACAATCTTGCAAAGAAATTTACCTGGAACAGAGATTAGGCTGGATACCCCTATGGTTATCATAAGAAATGCGATCACCTTTTTTAAAAATAGGAATAATAATAGCTCTGGTAAAATCCTTAGGAACCATTCCTTTATCATAAAAGATATTTAAAATTTCTGTCATCCAAGTGGTAACCGAAACATTACCAGCTCTAAGCATTTCCATAGTAATTTCATTTACCCCTTGGATTTATGAAGTTTAAGTTTAGAAATAGCCAAAGTAACTTCAGATTGCATTATAGGGTCAACATTAAAGCCAGTAAATGCATCTATCATCATTACAAACAATGGGAGTAGAACTAATCACATTGTTTAGAACATCTCTGAAATGCTCAGCCTGCCTACCCATGACAGAATACTCATCTTCTATAACCTTACCTTGTTTATCCTTCAATACCCGTATACCTTTTCGTTTCCTACCACACAAAACATTAACTATCTAGTACAGCTCTCTGCTGTTGTGCTGTCTAACTGCTTCCTTGGCTTTGTCAGCCAAGCCAAAGATTCTTATCAGCAACTAACTGATCCTTTACATGTTTATTAAGTTCCCTGTAATGCTTTCTATTAGTACTAGTAGGATATTGATTAAGGACATTCCTGCAGTTCTTTCTTTCTGAAATAAGCTCAAGTGCTTTATCACTCAAATAATTCTGCCTCCTCTGCTCCTTTTTTTCCTAAAAGAATACTGTTAGTTTCTAAAAAAAAGTCTGTTTAAAATGGTCCCATTCTTCCTCAACTTCAGTAGTAAGCAAACCATGACTGTCATAATGTCTAAGTAACCTATCATGGTAAGCTTTAGCTATAACTGGGTCTTTCAGAGCTTCAGTATTAAAGGTAAAAATTTTAACCCTAGCACAACACTTTTTAAGTTTAAATTGCAAGGCACTTTTAACAAGGTAATGGTCAGATCCAATTTCAGCTCCCCTATATGACCTGGTATTCCTAACAGAACTAGCCCATTTTCTGTTATTTAATATATAATCAATCATATTCTTATTCAGCCCATCAGGTGAAACCCATGTGTATTTATGTATGTCACAGTGTTTGTAATAAGTGTTAGTTATTCTGAAACCATTGAGTTTACTTACCTGTAGGAGACATTGCCCATTGCAGCTACCAATACCAAAAGGGCCTCTTACTCCTCCCCAAAGGTCAGAGTCAGTACCAACTTTGGCATTGAAGTTACCTAGAACAAGGGTAATATATCCTTTCTTCACAGAATTCAAGATGTCCTGAAGTTGTCCATAAAACCTATCCTTCTCATCCTCATCGGTATCCTCTTTGGGGGCATAACAGCAGATAACATAAATAGGGTTTAAACTTAGCTTTTTCTAATTCGTGTTTTCAACATGCCACGTTGCGATGTCTGTCATGAGTCCCGACAGTGGTGATCCCAATGGGACCCCATCTGTATGAACCCATGCTTGTTGATTAACAGTGAACCAGTTGGAGTTGGTAGCCAGGTTCAGGCCCTTGTATATGCTGAAGTACTCCTGGGTCATGGGGTCTGTCTTCCTTCAACCATTCAGTCTTCAGCCACAACTGTGCATCCAAACATAGTGTGTTGGGATACAATGATATGATCTATAGAGTGAATGGTCATTGTCTCCTTAAATGGGGTATGTCATATAATATTAACAGCATCATAACTTGAGGTAACTATATACTTGGTGAGAGTAAAAAAGGGTATGACAAAATCAAAAAGTGCTCTTTCTAAATTATATGTAGGGGATTTGCACTTACTTATTAGGGGCTGAAAAAGTTTGTTGTCTTTATGTAACTTTATTTTTACGAATAATTGAGATAAGTCAGGGTACATGGATGGTATACATTTTTATTTATACTACTCCATTAAAAGGGATCCCTTTTTAATTCTGCTAATATATTTATTACTTTAGATATCAAGTTACCTACCAGTAGTTTACAGTTTAAATCTGTTATTGTATTATTAATTTTCAACTCATTATCAATTTTAGCCATTAACACTCTTTGATCTGTTTTATCTGCTTGTACTATTTTAAGTTTTGGGTTACACTTCAAATTATGCAATATTTTAATATCCTGATTTTATTTTTTTTAATCTTTTTTTACTTTGTTGAAATTTATACTCTGGCACAATTTAAAATGTTCTTTATCTATTTGTATATTAGGTATATTATTTATGGATTGCTCAATTTGTGGTATTAATTCTTTTAAATTAGAGTTAGAATTGTTATATGCATATTTAGCTCCTTGTAAAATTCTATCTTGGTCCTCATCTAATGTACAACTTGAAAGATTTAAATATTTTTAACAGATGCTGTATGCACTCTTTTTTCACTGCATGTCTCTTTTCCTTACTTATATTAACCTATTATTTTTATAAATTTTCTAATTTATTATTATGTATTTGATACGATACTTCAAGACGTCAACAGTATCTCGTGAGGCAAGGAATTCTTAACCATATACAAGACCTCTGAAACTGCCAGGCAAAGGGAAGCAGATGGCCCTTCCTCCTCAAATGAAGTCTCTGATCCAAGTCCCTTAGGTGACTCTGAGGATAACCCTCATTTCGTGTTGCTCACATATGGTCATCCAAAATATATGATGTATCATACAAGCATGATGAAGAAAAGTCATTCAAAACGTTACCCAAATTTTTCAATCATTTGAAAAACATCATGAATTCCTCAACATTGTTTCAAAGTGCGCCAAATATTTCAGACTTCAAGAATGCAACCCTACCCTGGACCCACATCTCTATTAACACAGAATGAGTTGAAGAAATTAGCCAGATCCAGTATATATATATATACTGAAGTATTGAGAGCTGAGAGCCTAATTTCTTACAGGCATTTAGTTCTGAGGCACATGTTGCATCCAGTATTAGAGTTTCCAAGACAGAAACATATGAAAAGAGTATAAAGTGTAAATGGGAGAAAAATGTTTTTCTTATGCTAGTGTTGGGTAGCATGTTCTTCTAGCCTAGTACTGTATTCTGAGGGAGGAAAAATATGTTGCAAAATATTTAAACAGTCACACTCCAAATTATAAGTAGACAATCTACATTTAGATGCTAAGAGTCTAACACGTTTCTCATTTTTATGGAGTTTTTGACAAATATATATATTTTTTCATTTGAAATACATAAGACAGAGAAGAATCCTAGAAGCTACTTCTAGCTTTTACAGGTCTTCTCATACAAGGATATGCCCTACTAAGACCACAGTCAATGCTGACCATTGCCTCTGCTAGAGCTAACACAACGAAACAAATTTTGCCTTTCTGGAACAGTCGCTAGCTCCACCACCACTTCGCCAATTATGTTGTTGTATAGCAGTATGCATAATTGGAGAACATTTCATTTTTTCAAAGGATGAATGTAAAAAAGGGTCGATTTTGAATTTTACTAATTTAGTTAGAGAACTAAGTATCGAGTCAATAATTTTATAGATGTGCACTTTATTCTGTGATTACTTGTTTTATTTTATCAATGTATTCTTTTGTATTACAATATGATCAGTCTTATCAAAAGGAATTATTTTTAAGTCAGGTTTTTCTTTAGATTGTCTAACATTTTAATGTCATAATATTATAAAGGGATATTAGCTGCACTCTCCTGCAACTGTTAGTCAATATTAAACTCCAGAAAGATGATAAACCTAGACTTCTATTGTCTAAGTATAACTTGACTACCAATAATAATAAACTTTTTAGACCTCAAATATCTAAATGTAGGTTTCCTACCTATAATGGAGTGTGGCCTTTTTGAATATTTTTCATTATGTTTTCCTCCCTCTGAGTGCATTACTAGGTCAGGAGAACATGTTATCCAGCACTCGCATGAGATAACATTTCTCCCCATCAGTACTTTTCATTCTTTTAATGTTGTGCTGCTGAACCGAGTATTCCAATACTCAGTGCAGTGATGCGCCTCAAAACTAAATGTCTGGAGGATTCCAGACCAAAGATTCCTCAGTACTTTACTGTACATGTAGGTCCTGGACCTGTCTACTTCCTCAAAATGGTTCCATGTTGATGGGCATGTGTGGTCCAGAGAGAGTGTCCAAATGGGATCCTTTTTATGGCTTTACAGCTATGTCATCACACTTCGTATTAAAAAAGCTGTCTTAGCTGCATGCCTTAAGAAACCTGTGTTCTATAAGCATGATATAGATGATCATGGTATGGCAAGACTCCATTAGTCAGCTGGAGTTATTTAATACACTTCTTCAATAGAATTATATCCACCATTAAATTGAACTTCAACATTGTGCCTTGAACTCTGCTTCATGGCTTTACTCTGAAACCTGCTAATAATATTGTTGATATCTGACTTTTGTATCTGTCAAAAAGAAATGTCATTTACCAGTGCATCATTTCTGTATATGAGTTACAATAACTACTACTAACTATAGCAATGGATAGAGCAATGTGTTTTTTAAATGTGGTATGCTTATGTCATCTGCATACAACCTTTTATTTACTGTTATTTAATTAACTTTATGTGAATTATAGGTCCTTATCTTTTAATAGTGTCACTGTTGAATGTTTTTGTTAAACCCACTGCACTGTAACTGATTAAGAATCTTGTATAAATTTACATTCAATATTTAAGAAATAGATTAGATTAAATTGAGAATCAAAATGTATTTTGAGTTATTTTTTCTTTAGTGATAAAAGCATTCCTCTACTTGAAAATATAATACCTGATCATGAAGCAGAAGAGCATGATAAACTAGCCAGATTAATTGATAGTCAAATTTCCTTTGAAGAAGCTGTTCAGAAGCAAGTTCTTGCTCAAGATAGAGATTATCCTAATCCTGATACTGAATGCAAATCTCCTAGGTAAGAAACATATAGAAGAAACATTTAATACTTAAATATTATGTGCAGTCAAACTTGGTTATAATGAACATTACGGGACTGACAAAATTTCTACATTGCAACCATTACTCACTATATCAGTGATGAGTTAAACCTTTCTCCTATGTTTTTTAATTCTCAATTTTATTCTAATTTCGACTTTTTCATGAATGTAGTGACACTTTCTTTTGTTAGTAGACATGTTTCCAACAGAAGGATTTGTTTCTAACTGATTTTAAATGATGGCAGTGTTTGAGTAAAGTTGGGGAGCAGGGCCGGAGTCTTAGACACTGGAGAGGTGGGTAGAGTGGGGACTGCCCCTAAGGACAAAGTTAGGTCATAAAGTGGCCTGTAATCTGATGCAGGTGGTCAAAAGCTAAGCCACCCATTTCATTTTTGTCTATTCCAAGAAATGGGTGCTGTTTTCGACTATCTAAACATTTAAGAATGTTTGCATGGTTCCATAATTACCAAAATTTGTACTTTATATCCATGTAATATGCTAGTTATAAAAGTGAGCAATTGTATGGGAATATGTGAAAATTAAAAACATTATGGCTTTTTGCTCATCACAGCCATGATCTTGTTATTTCCATGCTCATTACAACCAAGTTCGGCTGTATATAATTATTTACATGTGTAACTTTATTTGTAATTGGAGGGTTTGGAAAGTCATAGTAACAAAAGCTTTAAGAGACCAAAATCTAAAAGTTCAACCAGCTAGGGCAGTTTTCTTCAAACACACCTTTCTTGAATAGCAGTTGCCTCATTCTGCTATTGAAAGCTTCTTTTAAGAAAAGCCCATTTTAATATTGCCCTCCCATCTCATTCTTTTCTTTTGACTCATTTACTTCACTCCAGTAAAAACACCATTAATAATTTCTATTTGCTAATCTTTCACCTTGTATTCAAGACTGGATTTCCCATAAGGCATATTAGATGCTTATTTAGGGGTGCCAGCATTTAAGTATTATAGTTGTTTATTTAGATAACAAAATTATATCATTTTCAATACTCAGAAGGAGTACACAACTGGTTGCAAATATCCTTGATACTTAAAGCACCTGCATTATCTTCAAAGCACTCTCTCATGATAATGAGACATGAACTTTTAAAAGAATATGTGTTGTGAGAATATACACTATATTATCAAATGTATTTGAATATTTCAATGTTCAAATAAGTTTTAAGGTAAATTCATATGACCAATAACACTGCTGTTATACAGTATGCTTAAAATCAATCCAAAGTGAATGCACAGTATTCCCTGTTAAGAAACATTAATTAATGCATTCTGAAAAAAATTCATCGCCGCCACGACGGGAATCGAACCCGCATCTCTCCAGATTCATGCGAGCGCGCTAACCATTGCACCACGCGTTGGACGACGAATATTTTCAGAATATGACCTTTTAAATCTTCTTCTTGAGGCGTGACTGAGACAGCACCATCTATACTCAAGTAGATGCAAGGTCTGAAAACGTTGCATCTCCTTGAGTATAGATGGCGCTGTCTCAGTCACGTCTCAAGAAGAAGATTTAAAAGGTCATATTCTGAAAATATTCGTTGTCCGACGCGTGGTGCAATGGTTAGCGCGCTCTGGCATGAATCTGGAGAGATGCGGGTTCGATTCCCGTCGTGGCGGCGTATGCTTCATCTTGCAAAACCCTTTATGCAATAAACAAATATTGCTCAAAATTGATATCTTGGGAAATTTCTTTTTAAGATTTTTAATTCCTGTGACATTTTCAACAGAATATAAAATATGCACAATTTACAATGTGCATATTTCATAAATAGTAGGCTTTGAACATAAATTTGCATTCACTCAATGTGGAAGTGTCCCAATACTCTTAATAATTTAGTACAGTTTGCTCATTTAACCCTTTCTGTGTCAGAGCCCCAATAATCGTTTTCATCTTTCAAATTATAGTAATCAGAGATTAGAATTTCATTTCTGTAGTACAAGGTTGTAAAAAAAATTCCAAATACAAATCTGAATTTTTTTTCAACTGTTACTAATCAGATATCAAAAACAGCATTTTGATCTATGATATTATATTTTTACCTGTTGATTCCACTTGAAAAAATTATGATAAAGTTCAAAAATAAATCTATTGAGTGTGTAATGAATGTATGTACATGTTCAGTCACTTAAATTGCATCAAAAATTTAGTTTATGCCTTTAATCTGCCATACTTAGATTATCAATCGATTGTAATTTCTTGTACTTTGGGCTATTTATATCTCTACTAGAGTTGTAATGCTTTCTAAACTTTTAATATAAAGATATTGATTTTATTACTACCAGAAATCATATCATCCAAGAAATGCACACATCAGGTTTTGATCAATATTTAAGTAAATTTTTGATTTTAAAAATTTTTTTACTTTAATGCTTGTAAAATAATTTTTATTGCTTCTCAAATGGATACTGCAATTATAAACAAATTATAAATAAAATTAATTAGAAATGACCAAATATGAAACTGTTAGTGGTGTATAATGATGGCAATCAGAACAACATTAGGATTACTCAAAGCATGATTTTTAAATGGTAGGACTTTATTTATCAATGCTTATAATGTTATATTTCAACCAAATAAACTAATTAAGGTCAGGAAAACACAATTTTTAATCAAAATTTCTCCTGGAATTTTAGAATTAAACTCTTTATAGCAGTTGTGCAGCTTCATAATAAAGAAACTCATTCTTAAATTCAGTGCTTCAGTTAAACTTTAAATGCTTTGAAACATTCTATTTAATTTTTTTCTTAGTTTTTTTTTTATCAGTTTTTTGATATATTTTTCAATTTTAATTTAAATTATCTTGTTTTTAAAAGCAAAATTATTCATCAAAAGTCTAAGAACATACATTATGTGTTATATGCATGAATGACTAAATAATTTAGAAAAAGCTAAATAAATGAAAGATTTGAGCATTAATAGAAATATTATGAACTGTTTATATTAGAATAATAAAATAGAAAAAAATGGGGGGAAATGTATATTTGTAGAATTTTACTGAGATCAAGTGGAAAATACAGTAAAATTTTGCAGTGTTTTTTTTAAGAAAAATGTTTAAAAAATTTAAGATACCATATTTTTTTCTTCAAATTTTTACCATTTGAAGAAGCACAATTAAATGCTCTTTCTTTTGGTAGGTAACATGACATATTTCCATTCATTAGTTACTTCAAGATGAGATTTTAAAGAGGTTTATTTTATTTTCTGAAAACACTTGACAATAAATCCAGTCACCACAGTTAGTTCAGTTTCAGAACCCGACACTGTAAGGGTTAATAGAGCAGAAAAGGGAGAAAAGAAGTTTAAATTTCAAAATAATTTCATTTTTAAATGTTACCACATGCCGATACTATAAATTTCATGCTATGTATGATATGAATTTTTTTTACCTTAATTTTTACAGTACTTTGGAAGAAAAAATAGCTGTATTATTTATCATTAAAATTTCTACATATATTTTGATTACAATTTCTCTTCTTGACTATGAAAGTTAAAATTTTTGTATAAGCAAAAAAATTGCAATGCATATGGCACACTACCATTTTGAGTGCCCTTAAATTTTTTGTATAAGCAAAAGAATTTGCAATACATATGGCACACTACCATTTTGAGTGCCATGTGAGATGTAAATCTGGCCCTGCTTGTATGCAAACTATGCATCCAAAGCAATGCAACATCCTAAACAAAATGCTGCTGAGAGAATTGATGATTCCATTAAACATCACCATTACTAACAAAATCAAATCATATAATATCTGAATAAAGTGCAAGCACCAGGAATCAAAAATACAAAAGTGTATTGTTATCCTGCATAGAAAGAGTTAATTACCACAACTTTAGAACAAACTGTAGAAAAATGATACAGTTACAAAGCTTTAGTTTTTAAGTATAATTTTTATTCTATTAAACTTTCAGTAGGAGCATCATATGTTAAGGTGGTGAAATTTTCAACATGATCATGTCCTGTGTTTTGAAATCTTAGACCCATTCTTCCTTTCAGACATTTCATAGATTTCAGAGATTTCCTTTCACATTAACAAATGGAACATAATCAGTTATTAAACTAAATGGGATAAATGGTGAACTACAGTCTCATCTAAATTCAGATATACTGCTGAACCAATGAAACTATTGCTTAAGAATTGAATGCCATAATTAGAAAGCCATGATTACATGAATTAACTTTTCAGGTACAACGTTAATCCTCACAATCATCTACAAGTTTTACCTATCATCAAGGGATAGGAGTTGGCTCAGTCAGTAGTGCTTTAGTCTCATAATCTGTAGTTCCCAGGTTGGAATCTCTCCTGGACCAGCATTGAGATTTGTCTCCACTAAACACTCGCTCTGCCCTCAGTCAATAGGGTACAACGATGGGCTTGGAAAGGTCCCCGTCTGTCAGATGGGATGAAAAGACAATGAAAATCGAAGAGTATGCTTGATGGGAGGCTATCATCTGTCTCCTGACAGTCCAGTGGGTCCTCTTCCCCTAAACTTCTCTCCAGAAACATGTCAGAGTATTTTACAATTGAACTAATGTCGCACTGGCAAAATTATGCTGGTGCAATAATTTGAAAGCCCATTGTTGTGATGGCTCCCATGTCGGTGCAAACAGATATAAGCTTACCACATCTAAATCTTTCTTGCCTGCTCCAAAGTGCCTCCTGATGCAGGCAGAACCTCAGTTAGTGTCAGCATTGACATCAACTGCAGTTTCCATTCCTGTGTCTGTGCCTTCGTCTTCCACTTCAGGAATTCCCCTCCCTCACGACTGCAGGAAGCCAGACCTTCCAAACCAAAGGGGCTCCTGCCAGGCCCCAAGAAGAAAGTTTTATCACCTCATTTGGCAGTTTTCAATCTTTGTCTCCCAGACGACTCTCAGGACATGGATTCCATCCACCCTATATTCCAAAACTGTCGCTGGCAATGGTAGAAATAAATCACAAGTCACCTACGAATTCTACTACGACCTGAGATGGCCACACTCCTACAATGGAATTGTTGATTCCAGAGGAATATTGATGACATCAAGATGACACATGAGCCTGTAGGATGTACTTGCACATATAGACTACTACAGGCACATATAGATGGATGCCCATCTATATGTGCCTGTGGGATGTACTTGCAGACAGCCAACAATCCTACAATCTTGCACTTCTCTTGTTCACCAGGATCAGGATGGAGATGGTCCAGCTTGAGGGGGTGTTGCCATCCTCGTGAGCAATCATTCTCCATTCCAGGTCATACCCTTCACCACCACTACCACCCCCCCCCAACCTTGAAGCATTCCAGTGTGCCAGGGCAAAAGCATGTTTTGTTCAGTGCCTGAGCCAGAAGGATCAAGTACACGTCATCTATCACCCACATTACCAGATGGCACTCGAATGACCTTGAGCTGTAGAATAGGCCATTCACATCAGAGGAGCTTCCCCATTTCAGCAGTGGTTGGCGCACCTCTTAGGTGTTGTTGGAGCTATCAGCTCATCATGTTCTAGACATGTTCAATAGGTGAAAGGTCTGGCGAGCATGCTGACCATGGTAGTAGTTGAATGTTTTTTTCTTGTGTAGATACTGCAGACTAATGCAGGCCGTGTGGGGATGGGCGTTATCTTGCTGGTAAAAGGTTCCATGCTGCTGAACAAATAGGACAGCCACTGGCTGCAAAATGTTGGTAACATATCGTTGGGCAGTTAAAGGTCTCCTTATGATGACCAGTTCTGACTGAGATGTCTGACTAATGGCATCCCATACCAAGACACTGGTGTTGGAGTTGTGTGATGATGTCGCACACACTGGATGATATTCCTTTCCCATGGATGATGGCGAACACGTTGTCTACCGTCGTGCTGACCAAAACAAAAACGAGATTCATTACTAAACACCACGGTACTCTAGTCTTGTTCATTCCAATTCTGTCTGAGGTGACACCACTGAAGACGTGCTTGCATGTGGGCAGATGTGAGGGGCAAACGCAGTACCAGATGATGAAAACTGTAAAAGCCTGTTGTTTACCGTCTACTTGGTAGGTATTCTATATGTTACCTGTTGCCAGTCCCTTTGCAGTTGCATTGTAGTCACAAATCTGTCATGCAATGCCATGTGTCACAAATGGCTGTCCTGTCACTCTGTGGTCATACATCATCTTCCTGATCATTGTCAGCATGTGTTAAATCCTTCTTGAACCCACTGGCGTCATGTGTACAATGGTGCTGGGATTGCAGTCAACAAGGTTGGCCACATCTCTGTATGATAAACCAGCTTCTCTAAAGTCGATGATTCTTCCATGCTCAAAGTCTGTTAACTGTTGGAATGGCTGTCGACTTCTGCATAAAGGCATCTTTATCAGTTTATAACAATTTCCACAACGTTTTGTCAACCAGGGAGCTTTGGTTGCCTTTATCTGTGTTTGACTGCTCCGCACCTGTGATGTCAGTTTGTGCCTGTCCATTCATTTCAGTCGCCTTGCAAACCTAATCATTTCCATGCATTTACATATACTACCGCCTACCTAAATTTCTTCACATTTGTATAACTTCTTGCAAGTATCACATTTTTTATTTCCTTTAGGCTGTCTTGTTGCTGAGTGGTTAGCAATCTTGGCTACTGACATAAGGGACCTGGGTTTGAGCCCAAGGTATGGCATGGATGTATGTGTCATTTTTCTGCTGAGGTCCCTCCATCCTCTCAGACCTTCTATTATGGTGTATAAACTGACAGGCTCCTGTCAGACCTCTGTGACTAGCATCTGCTTGAGGGGGTATTTATTTTTATGTATTAGTAGTGTAGAATTGCCTTTTAGTACTTCTGATAATAGCTGTAACTTTATTCCTATGGTATTTTTATGTTCTTCACTGGTTTTGTTGCTTTTATATTTATTCCAAAATATTGTCTCTTTCCTTAATACGTATTTTTATTTCATCAGTGATCCAAATTTATCCATCCTTTTACGTGGTTTAGTTTTGGAAATGAAAGAAGTTTCAAATTTATTATTATTATTAAAGATTTTCAGCTGTTGTCTCATAGAATCTCTTTAGCAGCAGTTTTACCTCTTGTGATTAACCTGACAATTAATTTTGCTTAGACAATCTTTGATTTTTCAGTCATTGTACTTAACACTATGTTGAAAAAAGTGTCCGGACACTCCCATGTTATGTGAATGGAAAGCCACTTTCAAAGCTCCCTAACATTGAAAATAAACCTTTTACGCAAAAACTGTTATTGGCGATAAATTGTAGATGTCACTCAAATCTTTCTAAATATATTTCCCACAATATTCGTTTAATATTTAAAGAATGAATGGAAGCTGAAGCATTTATCTTCAACTTTTGACACTTGTGAAAAAATTCTACAATAGATAAAACAACTCTTGTAACAGTTTGTTCACTAACATAGGTTAAGTATGACAATTTTTTAAGATTTCATCAATTTGGAGGCAATGTGACAGTGTCATCTGCTGTTAAATGGTCCCACTTCAATGACTCTTTAAATATTGATCGAAGATTGTTGAAAATTGACATTGTCACATCGCCTCCAAATTGATGAAATCGTAAAAAATCGTCATGCAAACTTCAGATATTTAATATATGTTAGTGAACAAATTATTACAAGAGTTGTGTTTTATCTATTGAAGTATTTTTTTCACAAGTGTCAAAAGTTGAAGATAAATGCTTCAGCTTCCATTCATTCTTTAAATATTAAACGAATATTGTGGGAAATATATTTAGAAACACTTGAGTGACATCTACAATTTATCGCCAATAACAGTTTTTGCGTAAAAGGTTTATTTTCAATGTTAGGGAGCTTTGAAAGTGGCTTTCCATTCACATAACATGGGAGGGTCCAAACACTTTTTTCAACATAGTGTAATAAATGTCACAGGATTCATAAACATTTTTGCATACCTTTTTAGTAGAAGTATTGTGAGTTTTATTATATACTAATGCTACAATCAGGTAATGATCAGAAAATTTTGTTTCTAGAATAGCAGTGGAAATAGCTAACTGTTTCAGTCTTGCATTAATATGATCAATGCATGTGTGTATTTTCAACATCATACTTATGCATATTATTTATATCAGTGTTTTTTACCAATTATAATCATATTTTTAAGCTTAGAATAAGTTTTGAACTCCTCATTCAAATTATTGTTGAAAGCATTGACACATGTACTAAGGAATCTGTAAATTGTTTGTAAAACTACATTAAAATTAAATATGATATTTGGATTCTTTCTAACATGAATTATTTCTGAAGGAAAGTTAGAATCAGTAATAGTTGTGGAAATCATGTCTTTCTTAAGGAATCCATCATACCTATGTAATCACTGTGCTAGAATGTAGCGCATTTTTTTATTTATTTGGCAAATTTAACATTAGAATTTCAGATTGAGCTTGTGTCTGAGACAGCAATTTTATCAAAATCATTTATACTATCATTAACCTCAAAAAGAAATTCACTCCGATGCTTTATAATACTGCAAATGTTAATATACAAAACTGAGAGTTATCATTACACAAGGTAGTTTCACTTTTTGCTGTATAATCCAATCAGTAAAATCATTTGTACTAGAATGTTCCAATTCAGACAGGGGTGTTAAAGTCCATTGTTGTTTTTGTTTATTGCAAGTTGTTGAAGTCTTGTTCATGATATATTGTGATAATATTTTCATTTTCAGACTTTTTAAGGACATTTTGCCATCTCTATACCATACATATTTAAATTTATTTTAAAAGATAGTGATTTAATTCACAATGCTGATTTAAAATTATTAAAATTTTCTCTATATCACTGTAATTGTTGGAAAAACTGAGACAATTAGATGGAAATACTATTTAGGTATTTACCTTGTTTTTTTTTTTGTTTTTTTTTCTTGTGGTGATATCCAATGGGTAGAGTAGTCTATTATCCTGTGGTGGGTAGTTCAGTCCAATATAAGTTCACATGTGTTCTTGATTTTTTTTTGTTGTTGTTCCTTGTGGGAATGCTGGTTGTAGTTTGATATCGATTTTGTGCACACGTTAATTAATGTATTTTTAGATTTCCAGCTATGTCCCAACTTTTCCCGGAAGTATGAATACTATATTTCAATACATAATCGCTCTGCATTTTGTGGCAGGCACAGATGTTGGCGTGCTGCTGTCAGTGTTTGTTTACATTAGGCTCGTGGCATGTTGTGTGGAGGGTGGGTGGTAGTGCATGTAATGTCCTCTATTGAGGGGGCTGGGAGGGTAGAATTTTAAGATTGGGGTATAGGAATTTAAAGTTTACATTTATTGTTGGGGGCTTTATTTATACCTAATCGTGGGAAGTTTTGTAATATTTTTATATCACGATAATGCTATGGTACAAAAGTTAAAACATTCTTCCAGGGAGTAGTTTTCAAGTCTAGAGAAGTGCTGTACATTACCATTAATAATTATGGAATATACTTAAATAACACCTTAAAATTACCCCAATTTTACATATTGACTCAAAGTTAACTCTTCCAATCAGAGACCAACTAGAGTTACATATAAAATGAACATATTTACCAATTTTGCTGGTACAATTGCATTTTCAGTGACGATGTCATGCTGCAGATGGTGATTATAAATGCTACCAGTCCTAAAAATAGATGTTCTTCTTGTAGTTTTACAATGTATGCATAGAGGTTATGAACTGACGAATTTCTTTAGTTTCCACATCCAGGTCTGAAGCTTCATTCACCATTGATGCTTGAAATGTGGTTTATGATGCCAGTTGTTCGTGGTTTTATCAGTTCAATCTCTTCTGTACAAGATGTTATTTACTGCAACACATTTTGCCACGTAATTGCACATTGAAAACATCAAGGAAATGGTATATTCCGTAAGGTAATAAATGAACAGTTCACGTATGGTGATGAGCACTTTTTTCCCTGCTTGAAAATGATTTTAGTAACTTAACTACTGGAAGTCAGCTAATGTCATAATGACCCATTGTTTAACATGTGTCAAAAGCCTTTGCTTTCACAACGTTAAGAACTTTAAAACATCTAAAAACAAGAACCTTCCAGGTTCATACACTACGCGTTTCACCATGAACTCATAACACATGGCATCCTCAGGCAAGAGAGATGGTAACAGGTGAGTGTTTAAGTAGCACCCTTCAGTCTGGCCCAGCCCACTGCGTGTGCAATTCATGACGAAGGCTGCAGCAGGAGATGCCACGCCGACGGGAGGGGTGGAATCTCGGTATTGCAGATCTCGTCACGATGTTTATGAATATGTAAAGTCTCGGCATATTGCAATTGAAATTTTGTTTTTGGGACTATCCGGGTTTAAAATTAATTTTGTCAATTTTAATATTGTTTTCAACTATTGTTTTTGATAAGGCTGTTGTAAGGTTCTTTTTACTTATATCTGTGAAATGTTTATGCATCCGTGTCTCGTATTGTCTATATGTTTTTCCTATGTGTTTAGTTTTGCCCCCCAGTAAGTTATCAGGATCAGGGATTTTGACTTCATATACTCCCCCCGTGGGGGGTTTCGGATCTCTATCGTTTAAAACTAAATTTTTAATGGAGTGGGTAATGGTACTGGGTAATATAATATTATGTTTACTTAAAGAGTTTTCAAGTGATTTAGTTATAGTTTTCATATAAGGAAAACTAACAGCATATTGATTTTTATTTTGTATTTGCTGCGGATTTGGTTGGGTATCCCTATTTACTGTGTATTTCGCAGCTTTTTCCCATTTTTGCAGTAAATCATCTGGGTATCCCACCTCTTCCACGGTTTTCCAAATGTACTGTAATTCTTCTTTTAGTGTTTTTCGTTGAGAGCAATATCTGTAGGCTCTAACATAATGAGGGATAATACTTGTTTTTTTATATTTCATTGGATGTGAAGAATCTATTGGTATATAATAAGGACATATGTTGGTTTTCGGTATACGGTAGTCTCACAGAATTGTGATTTGCGGGTTATTTTAATATCTAAATAAGGTAATTGACAATTTTTTTTCCGATTGTGTGTAAACTTAATTGTAGGAATTATATTAGTAAATGTATTAATAAAATCGGTTAATTTTTTAACAGGGTGAGACCAGAAGATTAAAATGTCATCTACATACCGGATGTATAGATCAGGTTACATGTGGAAAGGGCTGTTTCCTCGACATGCTTCATGACCACATTGGACATGAGTCCAGACAGAGGGAAATCCATCGGGATGCCCTTGGTCTGGAGCCATGTACGACCACCGATGTCAAAGAAATTAGATTTTATGGCAAGATCCAATGCTTCATGAATAGCAAAGTATTGTGCATATGAAGGTTTTGCTACTCGTAGCCATTCAGCCTTTAGTCGCATCACTGCATCCAATACCATATGTAACAATGCACTCGCTAGATGTTGTATAGCTGTATCCTAATACCCCTGTATCCTAATATCCATAGTTCATGGTGAAACGCGTAGCGTATGAACCTGGAGAGTTCTTGTTTTTAGATGTTTTAAAGTTCTTAACGTTGTGAAAGCAATGGGTTTTGACCCACATTAAACAATGGGTCATTATGACATTAGCTGACTTCCAGTAGTTAAGTTACTAAAATCATTTTCAAGCAGGGAAAAAAGTGCTCATCACCATATGTGAACTGTTCATTTATTACCTTACGGAATATACCATTTCCTTGACGTTTTCAATGTGCAATTACGTGGCAAAATGTGTTGCAGTAAATAACATCTTGTACAGAAGAGATTGAACTGATAAAACCACGAACAACTGTCATCATAAACCACATTTCAAGCATCAATGGTGAATGAAGCTTCAGACCTGGATGTGGAAACTAAAGAAATTCGTCAGTTCATAACCTCTATGCATACATTGTAAAACTACAAGAAGAACATCTATTTTTAGGACTGGTAGCATTTATAATCACCATCTGCAGCATGACATCGTCGCTGAAAATGCAATTGTACCAGCAAAATTGGTAAATATGTTCATTTTATATGTAACTCTAGTTGGTCCCTGATTGGAAGAGTTAACTTTGAGTCAATATGTAAAATTGGGGTAATTTTAAGGTGTTATTTAATTATATTCCATAATTATTAATGGTAATGTACAGCACTTCCCTAGGCTTGAAAACTACTCCCTGGAAGAATGTTTTAACTTTTGTACCACAGCATTATCGTGATATAAAATTATTATAAAATTTTTGCTGTGTTTAATCTTATTAGGGAAATTTTGTGTGGTGCTGTTGTGTTAATGTGTGCATGTAGGAAGAGCGAGAAATGGAGAAGGGGTTTTATTTAGTTTATTGTGTGGGTAATTATTGAACAGTATTTTCCATGCTGACAATGGTGGGATTATGTCATCATTACATATTTCATTTCTGTTTAAGTACATTACAAGGTTTTTGGCAAAATTTAGCTGAACATTTTTTTTTTTTTGGGGGGGGGGGATAGTATTCTTGCATCATTGAATTTTAGTGTCAAGTTGTATGTGATGGCAGCTTGGGTTAGGGCTGTCTTTTGGTTGGCTTTTTCATAATCTTCCTGGTGTTCTGCCAGTCGGGTTGAGAATTCTCTGAAGGTTTTTCCTATATAGTTATTTTTTTGCTGGAGTATAAATGCCACTTTTGCTGGATAACATAAATGCCACTTGAAGGATGGTCATTTCTAAATAATTTTGAGGTGGTGCTTTGGACTTTTATAGGCACAGTGTAATTAAATTCCTTCATAATTTTTGCCAAAGAGTTGGTTAGGTGTGGGATAAGAGGGAATTGTGTAGTAAAATTTTTTCTGAAAGTCTATGTTGGTGGTACAGGTAAGGAAACATTTTGTTGTGACTACCTTTTTTTAAGATATTATTTAGAAATTTATGATTGTAACCTGCTTGCTTGCCTGACTACCCTTTACAGGACAATAGACTCATCTACCCATCAGATATCATCGCAAGAAAAAATAACCAAGGTAAATACGTAGATAGTATTTCCGTCTAATTGTCTCAGCTTTTTCAACAATTACAGTGATATAGAGAAAATTTAAATAATTTTAAATTTATTTTGTCTTGGAAAAGTCTTTGTTTTTCTGAAACTTTTTTTTATTTTCAGTAGTTTAATTCTCATTAATATAAACATATCCTACTTTGTTATTGTCTGTGATTTCTTTGTTATTTGAGTTCATTTTTATCTCCATCTATTGATTTCCATCAGATTCACATTTAAATCACACAATGATAGCTGGTAGTTTCATTTTATTTTTCATGGGGAGTCTGAATAATGTCTACTTGGGTTGGTTTGAAATCTTTGATTCTTAACTTAGAAGACATTTTAGTCATAACTTTTAGTAGATCATTTTTTTTTGTATTTCGGCATATGGTCATGAAACTCAATGTTGTCATTTCGACCATATTGTTCCAGATTATTAAGCTGTTTCAACTGGAAATTTTTTTTTATTTTGTTTTTCTGTTTCTAAAATCTGTAGTTCTTCAACACTCTTTTTTGGTTCACAGATTTCATTCTTAATGTCAGAGAAGCAATCCAGTTTCCAATAAATTTGTTTGGTTTCATCATTTAATTTAATAAAATCCAAAAATGCTGTATCTGAGAACAAATGGTCTGAACAAAAGACAAAACTTCATTTTCTTTGAAAATGAGCATCATGTATTTGCAAAAGACATTATGTTATTATTCATCTAGATTTTTTCCTTTGTTCAATTCTGGAAATTAGAATTTCTAATAGAACTGATATTGGAAAACTTATTGAAAATAGAGTACTGAAAGATTTGTCCTTTCTTAATATAACGTTGAAGAAAAACGGGCCACTTTCATACTTACATACTTTCATTACTTATTAACTATCACTGCTATTCTGTACTAAAAGGAACAGGGAAGATAATTAATGTGTCACTGTACTTATTTTTATTAGAATTAAATGCAAGTAAAATTGGATCAACACAACCATGGAAATGTTATAGAATAACAATATGTTTTGGAAAATTGCCAATAATGTGCCCAAAATAAAAGAGAATGAAATGAATTAGTTCTGAAATATGAAAGTTATTGTATTTTTTTCTTTTATTTGCAGTGTTTGCCAGGAATTCCAGACATCTCGCTTATTTCTATTACATCTTGGATTTCTAAATCAAGAGGCTCTTAAGGTAAAAGATTTTTTTAATATATTGAATATTTAAAAGTGTAATTTTTTTAAATTCTATTTTTATTTCTGTTTACTTTCTTCATTAATTTGCTTGACTGCAGTGTACTTTTCAAGTATGGCAGATATCAGTAACTACCAAACAGATTTTAGATTCTTTTTTTTCTTCTTCAAAGAAAGGAAAGACAAAAAAGTTTTTCTTTGTTCCATTATGAAAATTAGGTTTTCTAATAGAACTAAAATTGCAAAATTTATGGAAAAATATATTACTGAAAGAATAACACAATTAAAAAGACCTTCTTGCTAAGAAAATAATTTAAAGTTCTCTCTCATTGAGCAATAAAATTTTGAAGTTTATCCTTCAAACAATTTCCATGTTAAAAGGTTTTTACAAGCAAGCAGAAGCTTTTTAGGGCTAGGATAATGCTCCATCTTTAGTTAAGAGACACTATATGGTGACATTAGAGCTGTTAAGAACTTCTTTCCACATGTTGTGAAGGGTGATTCCAGTGTCTCCATTGCAGATGGGGATGGGCAAGATCATATTTCAATAGCCTTGTGGGCATTGGTTCTGTAATAAGTGGATGTATGTGTTATCAGTGTGACAGGCTCCCAGTCTATGGTTGTTGTGCCAGCAACCATAGACCATGTTGTATTGCCAGCATGACAACAGCAGTCTTTAGTTTGTTTTGTCTCATCTATTTGATGTGCTGTGAACCTCTCCTGTAGAGAATGTATGGTTTTTCTGACATAGTAGATGAAGGGTCTGTTCAAATTGTGGGCTTATTCCAATATTAGAAACCACTCTTGCCAACGAAGTGGTTTGTTTTTTCTAACCATACATCCCTTTTGTGTTCATTTATCTGAGTTCGACGGTTCTTTTCGTTTTTCCAGAATAAGGTTTTTGTTTGGTACTTTCATGTAATGGTATGTTATATACTCCTCCTGTTATTCATTCTGGTCCTTATCGGTTTTAATTATATTAATTGTAGTATTGCTAGTTTTAATTGGCACTATGTAATTGTAAGGTTGCATTGCATTTTTCAATGAATTTGCCAGCCATGGGATGTTTAGAATCCCTGTGATGAACTTATTTTTTAATTTTTTTTTTTGGATTGCTGCATAATGGTAGATAGGTAGTCACTGGAAGGAGAGCTATGCACCAATCCCCTGTAATGATGCACAGAACTGGCCAGGCCTAGCACCTAATGTCCAACCCCGCCTTCTCGTGGTGCAGACCGTTAGTACCTTTCAAAAGAGATACTCTCTTGTGGAAGTGAACGGAAGGGGAAGGTTGCCAGATTAGTGTGGCCTACTGATCTGGACAACAATGGCAACTTTTCTTTTTTTTCTACCCTGCTGAGGAGTGGTTAACCACACAGGGTCCTGGTGCTGACCATATATACCAACTTGAATGGAATTATGACTCTCAGCTTGATTACGGATCCTGATTTTGCCTTACTAGTGGGCTTCTGTGGTGTGAAAATCTTCCAGCTGTGTTTTCTGTTTGTTTGCGAGTTGACAGTCCAAAGTAAATAGATACACAGGATATGTTTATCAGCTGGTGGATAATCCTGAGCAGAGGTCATTGCAGGCACCTGAACTCTTTGCTTCTACTGGCGTCGTCAAATTCTGCATTGGAGGAAGTCTTCCAGTGTAGATGGCTTCAGCCTTTAGTGGTGGGGGAATGGGTCTTTGTCCCATGTCTGTGACTAAGGGGCTGTTTGATATTATCAGCATTCCCTCTCTCAATAAACATAGTTTCTTTAAACATCCCACTAACCATTTTCTCTCCAAAGGTAGTTGGAATGTGAGGACTCTGCACAGAGCTTTTTCTCTTAATATCAACACAAGAATTCCACCATTATAAGTTAGATATTCCCGACCTGCAAGAGGCCAGATGGACAGATAAAGGTCAGATTCTTAAAAATAATCGTAAATTTCTCTTTTCAGGGAGGACGATTATAAACATCACCAAGGCGTGGGTCTGCTTCTCAGCAGACACGCTAGTTATGCTCTTCTAGGATATGAGTGCATTAATGAAAGGTTTCTTACAGCAAAATTTCAGACAAGCGTTAAAAACTTGAATGTTATCTGCTGTTATGCCCCCACTGAGGATGCCGATGAGGATGAGAAGGATAGGTTTTACGGACAACTTCAGGATATTTTGAATTCTGTCAAGAAAGGAGAGACAACAGCAGAGAGCTATACCAGATAGTTAATGTTTTGTGTGGTAGAAAACGGACAGATATACAGGGATTGAAGGATAAACAAAGTAAGGTTATAGAAGGTGAGGATTCTGTCATGGCTAGATGGGCTGAGCATTTCAGTGATGTTCTAAACAATGTGGTTAGTTCTACTCCCATTGTTTCTAATGATGATAGATGCATTACTGGCTTTAATGTTGACCCTATAACACAATCTGAAGTTATTTTGGCAATTTCTAAACTTAAACTTCATAAATCCCCAGGGGTAGATGAAATTACTACGGAAATGCTTAGAGTTGGGAATGTTTCGGTTACCACTTGGATTACTGAAATTTTGAATATCTTTTATGATAAAGTTTCTAAGGATTTTACCAGAGCTATTATTATCCCTATTTTCAAAAACGGTGATCGCAGTTCTTGTGATAATTATAGGGGTATAAGCCTACCCTCTGTTCCAGGGAAAGTTCTTTGCATGATTGTGCTTGATAGAATTAAGAATCTGGTTGACAGGCAATTAGTGATGAGCAATGTGGATTCAGAAGTGGTAGGGGATGTGCAGATCGGATATTTTGACTTAGGCAGATTCTTGAGAAATGTTTAAAGTTTCAGAAGCCTTTGGTTGCTAACTTTGTTGATTTCAAAAGGCTTTCGACTCTGTTGAATGTCATAATTTGTGGTTGATTGTGAGATCATATGGTATACCTGACAAGTTAGTTATAATGAAAGCTCTCTATAATAACACTGAGTCGTGTGTGAGAGTTGGTAAGGCTTGTAGCAATTGGTTTAGCATTACATCTGGTGTTCGACAAGGGTGCATTTTGTCTCCTTTTCTCTTTAGCTTGGTTATTGATTATGTTATGCGAAATTCACTTCAAGGGAAAGATTTTGGCATTAAATTGGCTGGAGATACAAAAATCTCTGACTTAGATTATGATGATGATTTAGCCCTTTTGGTAAATGATGTCGATGAGATTAACTCTTTCATTCGATGAAACTGGTAGTAGAGTAGGTTTGGTTATAAACAGAGAGAAAACTAAAGTGATGAAAATTGGTCAGGCATGCTGTGATTCAGTTAATCTGAATGGTTGCAGTCTTGAGCAGGTGTCACAGTTTAATTATCTTGGTTAGCTATGTAACAGATACTGATGATGTGCGGCATGAGATTAACAGACGAATAGGGAGATTGCTGCCGGGACTTTTAAGATTCTATGGAGAGTGTGGAGAAAGAGGTATGTACACCTGAAGACTTAAATTGGACTGTATAATAATTTGCTTCTTTCTAGGGTTAGTTATGGTAGTGAAACTTGGACGCTGTGTAAACAAGATAACAGGAAACTAGATGCTTTTGATTCTAGATGCTTACGCAGTGTCTTGGGCATTAGGTGGTTCAACTTTGTAACTTATAATGAGGTTAGGCAAAGGAGTCTGCAACCTCCTTTAAGCAGCATATTGTGCAGAGAGAGACTGTTGGTTTGGTCAGGTTGCCCATATGGATAATTATAGATTGGCGAATAAGGTTATGAACAGTGTGCCTAAAGGTCTCAGAAAGAGGGGGAGACCTAGGATGTGGTGGGCAGACAATGTCAAACAGAACCTTGTTAAAATTAGCGTGCAGTGGCTGGATGCAGCAGATGTATCTCAGGACAGACTTGCTTGGAGAGCTAAATTGCACAGTCTGGTTGGACCTCTGTAACCCATGGTGCTTGAGGAGGAGGAGGATGATGATACATTGGTGTCGGTTGAGATATCTTTGCCAAGTTTGCCTTACCATATTTTTGGCTAGCTGTAATATTTTTAGTGGGTAACCCACATTTTGAGTTTGAGCATACAAATATATTTTTTCTTTTTCATAAAATTGTGGTCTAGAGGCATATCTCATATTTTTTAGGAATGAAGTTTTTAGTGCACTTTTTTTGTGGGCTAGTGGCTGTTGGGAGGCATATGGGATGATAATGGGTGCCACTGTAGTCTTATGGTAGACTGCAATTTCCAGTTTTTGCTCCTGCCAATGTAGTAGCATATCCAGAAATGGTATTTGTGTATCCTTTTCCTTTTCAGTGGTTATTTTAATGGTTGGATAGACATCAATTTTTTGTGCTTTCAACTTGTGAAATTTCCATATCTTGTCTGTATATAATGATGATATCATCTATGTTTCTTTTATAATGTTTTAATTGCTGGAGTGAGTATCTAATGACAGTTTCTTCAATATGCTTGAGTGTGATGTCTCCCAGTGGTGGTGATAAGGGGGATCTCATTGGTACTCCTTTTTTTTGTCAGTAGATCTGTTTATTTATTTTGAAAAGATTATTTTCTCTGGCCAACTGTAATGCTTTGATCATGCAGCACGTTATGGATGAGGGGCCTCCGTTTTGGCATTCCAGTTTATCTTGTATTATGCTTAGGACTTCTTGTAGAGAGGTATAGTGGAAAAGTGACACAACATCTAGTGATGCTAGTCTATCTTGAGGATGCAAGTGAAGACATTTGAGTTGTTCCAAAGTTTCACACAGAGATTTGAGGGTGAGGTTGGTTGGTTCAAACTAATTCTTAAGATAGGTGTTAAAGTAGAGTAAAATGGAGTGCTTTCTCCAGGTTGATTGTTGGGGCTCGTTATTTTGCCACTAGTGGTGTGCCTGGTTTATGGGCTTTGACAAAGAGTTGCGGAACAAATGGGTATATAGGCAGAAAGCATGCTTTCTGTATTGACTGTGGTAAATGCTTGTGATTTTTTATCTTCGTTAAAAACAATAAAAACATTAGAATACTAGGTAGAAAAGCTAATTTTATCTGGTGCCATTTCTCTAGATTGATACCTTTGGCGGGCTTGTGATTAAACATTTCTTGTTCAATGGTTTAGTTCTTTCAACAAATGCCTGCATTATAAATTATGCATATGAGGATGGCAACATTTCGTATATATGTATAAGAGCATCAGCAGGAAGGAACTGTTACATTCAAAGTGGTGCATAAGGGGGTGGCATTTTTAAAAGCCATCACTCAAATTGAAATAAAAGATACCGTTTTTCTTTCTCCCTTTAACTGTCTCTTTGATGTGATAAATATGTTTCAGTAGGCAGCCAATCAATAGCCATATGAATTAACTTTGTAGTTCTGATAATACTTTATAATTCTGATAATAATGCAGCATATTCTAATGGTAAATATTAACATTTGTAATGACTTCAATTTAGACAGATATATTTTTTATTTATCAGTCGTACCACAGTTTGCAAACCCTGGCAGTCCAAGTTACAAGCTTTTTTTTCACATGCATTTGTTGCTAAACTCCATTTTGCTGCTTTTTTTTCTTAAAGAAAATGAAAAAAAAGGAGCAAAATTATGATAATAAATTAAAAAACCATGCAAAAATTCAACTTTTTTTAGACTCTGCAAAACTTGATTTTTGAGTTTGAAAAACTATGTCCTACCCCACAACCTTGTTTTCTTTGTACAGCCCTGAATGGAACTTTTGTCTCTCTGCATTAGGTATGTGTATGAGAGAGAAAGTAAGTGTTAAGGTAAATTTTGAAATTAAAATGTTGAGTGAGAGCATTCTACATATTGTGGGGTAGCATTTTTTAAAGATTTCCAAGCTAATCGACAGCTTTAAATTTAAAGTCATTTCCTGTGGCTGAGTGGTTATCACACTTGTCTGCTGATCTAAGGGATCTGGGTTCAAGCCCTAGGTATATTCTAAATATTATGCAATTTTCTGCCAACTTTGCAATAGACATTAACTAATTAAAATTGTCTTTGTAAGGCATGGATGATCGTGTTGTTTTTCTGCTGAGCTCTTGGCATCCTCACAGACCTTCCACTATGGCATATAAATTGACAGGCTCCTGTCAGTCAGACCTCTGTGCCAAGCAGCTGCTTGAGGAATATTCAGTTTATTTTTTATTATAACTTTATTATATTATAATTTAGTCATATATTGCAAAGTGAGCACCTTATTATCATTTACAATTTTATTCTTTCAGTCAAAATAACTTAAAGTTCTCTGTCATTGAGTAGTAAAATTTTGAAGTTCAACCTTCAAACTATTTGCATATAAAAAGTTTTTAGAGCAAACTCAGAAGCTTTTTCAAGCAAGGACAGCACTCCATCTTCAGTGAAGTGACACTATGTGGTAACATTAGGGCTGTTAAGAAATTCTTTCCACTTGTCATGAAAAGTATTCCAGTGTCTTGGTTGCAGGTGGGGACAGGCACGGTCATTATTTTTAATAGCTTCGCTGATGATGATTCCATAGTAACACCTATTACAGAACCACATATTGTACCCTTCACAGCACATGGAAAGAAGTTCTTAACAGAGCTAACGCCACCACATAGTGTCTCTTCACTGAAGATGGAGCACTCTCTTTGCTCTGAAAAGATTCTGAGTTTGTTCCTAAAAACTTTTTAATGTGCAAATAGTTCAAGGGATAAACTTCAAAATTTTATTGCTCAATTACGAGAACTTTAAGTTATTTTGACTGAAAGAATAAAATTGTAAAAGACAATAAGGTGCTCACACTGGAGTATATAACTAAATAATAATATAATAAAGTTAAAATAAAAAATAAACTAAAAACCACTCAAGCAGCTGCTTGCCATAGTGGAAGGTCTGTGAGGATCCCAGGACCTCAGCAGAAAAACAACGCGATCGTCCATGCCTTACAAAGACAATTACTTTAAATTTAATTAGTTAATGTCTGTTGCTAAGGTGGCAGAAAATTGCATAATATTTAGAATATGCCTAGGGCTCGAACCCAGGTCCCTTAGGTCAGTAGCCAAGTGTGCTAACCACTCAGCCATAGGAAATGAACTTTAAATTTAAAGCTGTCGATTTAAAATTTTAAGCTGTCTGCTTCCTCAGCTTTGTCAGCCAAGCCATCAATCCAAAGATTCTTATCAGCAGTGAACTGATCCTTTGCATGTTTATTAAGTTCTCTGTAATGCAAAATTAAATTGAAATCTTTAATTGTCTATGACACTGTTAGATGTTTTTAAGCACATCAAATATTCTATGCTATCAAGTATCAATAGTTATTAAGAAGAAATTTACATAACGTACTGCAAAGGATAGTTGAATCTTTGACATTCTTGCCCGCAACTGACGCCTCAGTAGAATTTGAGAGTGTGATAAGGGATGCTGATAATTTATTTGCTTAAGGTTTAGTGAAGGAAATAAGCAATGATACTTTTGGTAGCATAGTACTTAAAGATTTGTGTTCCACAATACGCATTTCACACCCCTATTTTGGGTGCATCATCAGGTGGGAAGTGAGCAGCTTTAGATATTGCATGAGAGGCAGTTGGTTGTTGAGCATGGGGAAAAAACAGCACTACCCCAAGTAATCACTGAAAACAATCTACCTGCCGATTTTCACTCTGCTAAAATTATAATATTCACACCTACCCAAATTCCAATTAGCTGTCACAGAAAATATCATCATTAACTGAAAATTAACTGAACTCTGCAATGCAGACATTGACCCCCTTCCTCCAACGTGGCATCTGATCCTTAGGGAATATAATCTACCTCTCAGAAATACGAACCCCCTAAACACACTCCCCTTTTCTCATCACTGATCACTGTTCCAATCTGCATTAACTCTTATACCTCCAGATCCATTTAAACAACTACCATATTGATTACTAAGAATTGGAGAGTAAAATACTCCCCCCCCACACACACACACACACAGAATTCAATATCCCTACCAATATGAAAACCATTAATCATGTTCTCACTAGCATATTTATCTTGAACCCACAACTTAGTTTACAAAATTTATAACATTAATAGGAGTATCCCATTCATTATACTCCCAATGCAAAGTACCTGAAACCAAATGAATTTATAATCTATTCACAAAATGAAGCATCCATCGAGACTCGCTAATCTTGGACAGCTTCCATAACCCCACACCCTCTTTCCCAACTTCTTTCACATGCAGATCACATTATGGCCACCTGCACATCTGCTGGCCACTCCAAACCTTGGACCTGAGCTGCTGAAAATGCAATTTATGGCATTCCACCCCTCCCCCATGCTCAACAACCAACTGCCTCTCACGCAATATCTAAAGCTGCTCACTTCCCACCTGACGATGCACCCAAAGTAGGGGTGCAAAATGTGTGTCGTGGAACTCAATTTTTTTAACTACTATGCTACCAAAAGTATTATTGGTTATTTCTTTCACTAAACCTTAATAAAATAAATTATCAGCATCCCTCATGACCCTTTCAAATTCTACTGAGGTATCACTTGTGGGCAAGAACGTCGAAGATTAAACTTGTCACTCGAAAGCATCCTGGAAGTTCCTCTTGCTACCCATCCTCTGCGGTACAGTATATAAATTTCTCCTTAAAAATTTTTATACTTGATAGCATAGAACATTTGCTGATGTGCTTAAAAACATTTAACAATGTCATAGAGAATTAAAGATTTCAATTTAATTTTAATTACTGCACTGTGAATATCTATTTTAATTTTTGTTCTTTGTAATGCTTTTTATTAGGACTAGTATGGTGTTGTTTAAGGACATTCCTACAGTTCTTTCTTTCTGAAATAACCTCAAGTGCCTTATCATTCAAATAATTTACCTCCTCTGCTCCCCGCCACTATCTGGTAGGAATGCCGACATCAATTGCTGCTATCCATCAATATCCGGTAGGAATGCCAACATTGCTCCCTTTTTCCTAAAAGAGTACTTTTAAACTTGATTTATATAACAAGGTAAGATCTAATTTCAGATCCCCTATATGATCTGGTATTCCTAACAGAACTAGTACATTTGCTGTTAATTGATATATAATCAATCATATTCTTATGCAGCCCCATCTGGTGTAACCCACGTGTACTTATGTATGTCACTGTGTTTGTAATAAGAGTTAGTTATTTTGAAACCATTGAGTTTACTTACCTGTAGGAGATGTTGACCATTGCAGCTGTCAATATGTAAAGGATCTATCACCCCTCCTCATAGGTCAGAGTCAGTACTAACTTTGGCATTGAAGTCACCTAGAACAGGGCAGTATCTCTTTCCTTAACAGAATTCAAAATATTCTGAAATTGTTCATAAAACCTATCCTTCTCATCCTCAGTGGGGGCATAACAGCAGTAACATTCAAGTCTTTAATTCTTGTCTGAAATTTAACTGTAAGGAACCTTTCATTAATGCACTCATATCCTAGAAGAGCCGTCCCATGGCTGAGTGGTTAGCGCACTTGGCTACTGATTTAAGGGACCTGGGTTCGAGCCCCAGGTAAGGCATGTATATGTGTGTTGTTTTTCTGCTAAGGTCCTGCCATCCCCTCAGACCTTCTACTCTGGCATATAAACTGACAGGCTCCTGTCAGACCTCTGTGGCAAGCAGCTGCTTGAGGGGGTATTTATTTTTATTTTTTTTTTCCTAGAAGAGCATCACTACTGATCTGTGTGTCTGCTGAGAAGCAAAATTATGCTTTGGAGATGCTTCCCATCTTCCCTCCCTGAAAAGATAAATTTAAAATTATTTTTTAGAATCTGACCTACATCTGTCCATCTAATCTCTTGCAAGCCGAGAATATCTAAATTATAATTCTGGAATTCTTTCGTGAGGACATCAAGAGAAAAATATCTGTGCAGGGTCCTCGCATTCCAACTGCCTATGGAGAGAAAATGGTTAATGGGATATTTAAAGAAATTATGTTTATTGAGAGAGGGAATGCCAACAGTATCAAATGGCCTCCTAAATACAGGCATGAGGCAAAGACCCATTCCCCCACCATTAAAGGCTGAAGCCATCTACACTGGAAGACTTCTTCCAATGAAGAACTTGACAATGTCCATAGGAACAAGAGTTCATGTGTCTGTGATGACCTCTGCTCAGGATTATCCACCAGCTGATAAAGTGTATCCTGTGAATCTATTCACTTGAGGTTGTCAACCCACAAACAAACAGAAAATGCAGCAGAAGAATTTTCCCTCTATAGAAGCCCACCAGTGAAGCAAATTAAGGATCCATAATCCAGCTCAGAGCCTTATTTCAGTCCAGTAGGTTTATATGGTCGCCACTATCCTGCTGAGGACCCTGTGTGGGTCCTGGTGGACCCACACAGGGTCCTCAGCAGGATAGAAAAAATTGAAAAGTAGCCATAGTTGTCCAGATCAGTAGGCCACATTGATCTGGCAGCCCTCTCCTGCCATTCACTTCCACAAGCAGGTATCTCTTTTGATAGGTACTAACGGTCTGCACAATGAGAAGGTGGGGTCGGACATTAGGTGTCAGACCTGGCCGGTTCTATGCATCATCACGTGTGATTGGTGCATAGCTCTCCTTCCAGTGACTACCTAGGTACCATTTACAGACCAATTTATATTTCATACATTTTTAAAGAATTTGTTTTAAAACTCATAAAATGGAGGAGGAAATGCTTGACTACATTGAAAACTAAGTGTCTTGGCCCCTCTTTTACCTTTTTTCAGTTTAATAATTGTTTCTCCCTCCCCCTTGATTTTTTTTCTAAATCCAAGTCTGTATGCAGGACTTTAATTATTGGTATTTAACCCAGCTTTGAGCACTTAGGGATTGAAGTTCTATGAGTTCACATCTATGCAAAACATTAAAATTAATAAATAAAAGCAACTACTTGTCACTGAGGTATGACAGGAATCTGTCAGTATAATATGCCACAGAGACAATTGTGAGGAAGGCAAGACAACACCTGAAGAGAAGTATCTATTGTTTATTCAGAACTCAATTGCTTTACAATTGTTTGGCCACCCTTATAAAATGCTATTCTTGTAGTACATAAACATATTGTTCTTGTCATAATATATATATTTGTTGTGGGAACAGTGGACATTCTTCCTTTCTTTTTGAAACAGGAACCAAACCTACTTTTTCCTGTGGTCCATTGTTTCATTATTTGCAGTGTTTTTTCTCGACCATAACCTTGACGAATAGTGAGAACCTGCTGCATATCACATAGAAATAATGTTTTGAACCTACATCTACAGTAGTTGTAATATTGTTATGATAGGCTAGTGACTGGTACTCTTTCTGATATCCTTGATTATAGATGGCATATTGCATATATATGAAGATAAGAGCGCAATTTTATCGTAATTGCTACCTGCAGATAGTAATAGGATATTTCAAACTTATGTATATTTGTTTAAAATCTTATATAATAATGCATTTATTCATAAAGGAATCATTGACTCAGCCTCTACCATCATTGATGGCTTTGGATCAAAATTTAGAAGGTTTTCATGCTAAGTTGGAAGATTTAGACAACACTTCTAGTAGAACTGCTGATACTGTTTTCATCCTGTATGCTAAATCTGGCCAGACATCAGCTCAGGAAATATTTGAAAATGTGGTAATACTGTTTTCTGTTGCTCTTTTATAATTTTTTCTTCCTAAAGTTGTATTATTTATAAGTTCAGTAAATTAATTAAAGAATCATAAACTTTAATAGGTGCTGCTATGGAACTAAATTAAGTTGAAAGATAATTTAGCTAAGATAATTTCTCAAAAATTTTCAGTTTCAAATAACATTTAGGTTTTAGTTTTATCGTCAAGTATTCATATTTATATTAACATTTGTAAAAGCTTATAATATATATTAAATAAATGGTTTGCTGACATTTATTCCATGTCTTACAGTATGTCAGAATTTTTTCTTTTAATCTAGCTTGGGAAGACTCAGATGCAAAACATTCAGTCTAAACTTATCTCTAATATAAACAGGCTCACTCACTCACTTCCTCACTCATTCCATACCCAAGCAAGCTCCTGTATATGGCAAGGGGACCAACCTGTGAAAGTTCTGCTTTTTCACATACATTTCATCATCATCATCATCAAGCAGCCATGGGCTACGGAGGTCCAACCAGACGTGCAATTTAGTTCTAAAGGAAGTCTCCCTGAGCTACATCTACTGCATCTGGCCACTACACACCAATTCTAACAAGGTCCTATTTGACATTGTCTGCCCACCGCATCCTAGGTCTCCCCCTCTTTCTGAGACCTTTAGGCACACTGTTCATAACCCAATTCGCCAATCTATAATTATCCATATGGGCAGCCTGACCAAACCAACAGTCTCTCTCTGCACAATATGCTGCTTAAAGGAGGTTGCCGACTCCTTTGCCTAACCTCATTATAAGTTACAAAGTTGAACCACCTAATGCCAAAGACACTGCATAAGCATCTAGTTTCCTGTTATCTTGTTTACACAGCGTCCAAGTTTCACTGCCATAACTAACCCTAGAAAGAATCAAATTATTATACAGTCCAATTTAAGTCTTCAGGTCTATATACCTCTTTCTCCACACTCTTCATAGATTCTTAAAAGTCCCGGCAGCAATCTCCCTATTCGTCTGTTAATCTCATGCCGCACATCATCAGTATCTGTTACATAGCTACCAAGATAATTAAACTGTGACACCTGCTCAAGACTGCAACCATTCAGATTAACTGAATCACAGCATGCCTGACCAATTTTCATCACTTTAGTTTTCTCTCTGTTTATAACCAAACCTACTCTACTACCAGTTTCATCGAATGAAAGAGTTAATCTCATCCACATCATTTGTCAAAAGGGCTAAATCATCATCATAATCTAAGTCAGAGATTTTTGTATCTCCAGCCCATTTAAGGCCAAAATCTTTCCCTTGAAGTGAATTTCGCATAACATAATCAATAACCAAGCTAAAGAGAAAAGGAGACAAAATGCACCCTTGTCGAACACCAGAAGTAATGCTAAACCAATTGCTACAAACCTTACCTACTTTCACATATGACTCAGTGTTACTATAGAGTCTTACTTGTCAATACTTGTCTGATGTACCATATGATCACACAATCAACCACAAATTATGACTATCAATAGATTAGAAACGATCACAAATTAGAATGACCAGAAATTATGACGATCAACAGAGTCGAAAGCCTTTTTGAAATCAATAAAGCTAGCAACCAAAGGCTTCTGAAACTTTAAACATTTCTCAAGAATCTGCCTAAGTGAAAATATCTGATCAGCACATCCCCTACCACTTCCAAATCCACATTGCTCATCACGTAATTGCCTGTCAACCAGATTATTAATTCTATTAAGCACAATCATGCAAAGAACTTTCCCTGGAACAGAAAGTAGGCTTATACCCCTATTATTATCACAAGAACTGCGATCACCGTTTTTGAGAATAGGAATAATAATAGCTCTGGTAAAATCCTTAGAAACTTTATCATAAAAGATATTCAAAATTTCAGTAATCCAAGTGGTAACCAAAGCATTCCCAACTCTAAGCATTTCCGTAGTAATTTCATCTACCCCTGGGGATTTATGAAGTTTAAGTTTAGAAATTGCCAAAATAACTTCAGATTGTGTTATAGGGTCAACATTAAAGCCAGTAATGCATCTATCATCATTACAAACAATGGGAGTAGAACTAACCACATTGTTTAGAACATCACTGAAATGCTCAGCCCATCTAGCCATGACAGAATCCTCACCTTCTATAACCTTACCTTGTTTATCCTTCAATCCCTGTATATCTGTCCATTTTCTACCACACAAAACATTAACTATCTGGTATAGCTCTCTGCTGTTGTGCTGTCTAACTGCTTCCTCAGCTTTGTCAGCCAAGCCGTTAAGCCAAAGATTCTTATCAGCAGCTAACTGATCTTCTACACGTTTATTAAGCTCTCTGTAATGCTTTCTATTAGGACTAGTAGGGTATTGATTAAGGACATTCCTGCAATTCTTTCTTTCCAAAATAAGCTCAAGTGCTTTATCACTCAGATAATTCTGCCTCCTCTGCTCCTTTTTTCCTAAAGGAGTACTGTTAATGTCCAAAAAAACCTGTTTAAAATGATCCTATTCTTCCTCAACTTCAGTAGTAAGCAAACCATGGCTGTCATAATGACTAAGTAACCTATCATGGTAAGCTGTAGCTATAACTGGGTCTTTCAGAGCTTCAGTATTAAAGGTAAAATTTTTAACCCTAGCACAACACTTTTTAAGTTTAAGTTGCAAGACACTTTTAACGAGGGTAATGGTCAGATCCAATTTCAGCTCCCCTATATGACCTGGTATTCCTAACAGAACTAGCCCATTTGCTGTTAATTAATATATAATCAATCATATTCTTATGCAGCCCATCGGGTGAAACCCATGTGTACTTATGTATGTTGCGGTGTTCGTAATAAGTGTTAGTTATTCTGAATCCATTGAGTTTACTTACCTGTAGGAGACATTGTCCATTGCTATTGCAGCTACCAATACCAAAAAGGGCCTATTACTCGTCCCCAAAGGTCAGAGTCAGTACCAACTTTGGCATTGAAGTCACCTAGAACAAGGGTAATATCTCCTTTCTTGACAGAATTCAAAATATCCTGAAGTTGTCCGTAAAACCTATCCTTCTCATCCTCATCGGCATCCTCAGTGGGGATAACAGCAGATAAGAGCAGCTCATAACAGTCTTTAATGCTTGTCTGAAATTTTGCTGTAAGAAACCTTTCATTAATGCACTCATATCCTAGAAGAGCATCACTAGCGTGTCTGCTGAGAAGCAGACCCACACCTTGGTGATGCTTATTATCGTCCCTCTGTGAAAAGAGAAATTTACAATTATTTTTAAGAATCTGATGCAAAGAATCTCTTGCAAGCCAAGAATATCTAAATTATAATGGTTTAATTCTTGTGTGAGGACATCAAGAGAAAAAGCTTTGCGCAAAGTCCTCACATTCCAACTACCTATGGAGAGAAAATTGTTAGGTGGATCTTTAAAGAAACTATGTTTATTCAGAGAGGGAATGCTGACAATATCAAACAGCCCCCTAATCGCAGACATGGGGCAAAGACCCGTTCCCCCACTACTAAAGGCTGAAGCCATCTACACTGGAAGACTTCCTCCAATGTAGAATTTGACGATGCCAATAGAAGCAAAGAGTTCAGGTGCCTGCGATGACTTCTGCTCAGGATTATCCACCAGCTGATAAACATATCCTGTGAATCTATTTACTTTGGACTGTCAACTCACAAACAAACAGAAAAAACAGCCGGAAGATTTTCCCACCACAGAAGCCCACTAGTAAGGCAAAATCAGGATCCGTAATCAAGGTCAGAGCCTTAATTCTGTTCAGGTTGGTATATATGGTCAGCACCAGGACCCTGTCCATTCCATGGGTGATCAGGTAAATTAAGACATCTCTTTAATTAGCAAAGGATTGGAAATTCTTGTAGGAACATAAAAATCTGTCAGGTGTCTAGGATCTGATGACTTATTGGTTCAAATGGCATGCCGTAAACTCTCAAGAGCTCCTCCTAAATGTAACGTAAAGCCGTGATGTCATGACTGAACTACATTGCATCAGACGATGCAATACCTCTGGGGGTTGTGTGTATGGCAGACTGATGCAATACAATGTAATATGTTGCAGTATGGAGTTTAAAATATGGTGTTGTGAAATGGTTACCTATGTATTCAATGCAGACTGAGTTGTTTATCCATGACCATCCTGTCTCTCCTAAACAAGAGCCAATCAACAAATTTTATTGTCATTTTCGTGTTCAGCACCTTGAAATTAATGAAGATTGGCTAGTTTCATTTCAAAGCCTTTTTGTGTGTTGCCCAGTGTAATTAGTGCCACACTGGAAAAATAATAATATACTTAAATTTACATTGTTGGCACTCCATTGCGATTAATCAGCATCCAGTCATTTTCCCAAAGACTGCATTCCCGCATTGATCAATAAGCTAGGTTTAAGTGCTTCTGAAGATCTCATTGGTGACATCATTTATTGCATGTTGAGAGCTACATTGCCACTGCCGCTCTGCAGGCCATCGTCGTCTTGTTGACATCTTGCTACGTGCTTGGCTTTATGCTTTCCATGTTGCCTGCTTCTAAATGATGCTTCAACAGTTGAAAATTTCTTAATTTGTTAGATTCATCAGGATTATTTATGCTCAGAACAATTACTGGGATGCTTGGCTTATCATCTAGAAATTCTTCATTATTATTATTTAATAATTCTGTATTATTTTCCTTTAAAGCCTCTATTTTAACACTTTTTTCATCATCAACAATTTAGACACCATTTTCCTCTACAACTTCTAATTTAACACCTTTCTCATTATCAACTTGCTTTGCATCTTCAACTTGTTTCTCTAAGTTTACATTAATTAAGCAAATATTTATCCAGTATATTCCTTGTATATTCCTTGTTTGCCCCAACAGAAGGAAGTGAAGGAGATAAAATGCCTCAAAATAATCAGCAATTCATATCCAGAGGCAAGAAAGCTCACTGTACTGCATGGCAAAATTTCTTTCACTAGTGTGGTCATTGAAAACCCCATCATTCCAATGACACTCTCCAATGATAATGGAGGTACAGACAATGCAGTGTACTGCCAACTGAATCTTTCTCACTTGCCACCAAGTACCTCTTAAAGAGGTACAACAGCACCTATATGTGACATAATGGAATATGTACTATAGGTCGAGAATGTTCATATCATCAATTGGAGGAAATCTTGATTGGCGGCCAGTAGCTCAGTGGTTTAGAGCACCTGACATGCTATCAGGAGGTCATGGGTTCATATCCCACCTGGCTCAAGACAATTTTTCCTCTAAAATTAAATCGACTTACAAAATGGTTAATATTTAGTATATACCAAGAAAGTCGAGTTTATTCAATATTTAAATAATATACATGTTTGTTTCACCTTAATATTAGGCATGATCACTATTACTCTTCTTTTGAAAGTCCAGTGCTTTTACCATTCACCTTGCTCAATGCACACCATTACATTTGCACATCTCATTGTGCGAAGAGACATGTTCTTTATTACTTCAGGGTATGTCCACTTCTGTTGTTGGTAACCCACAATCACCCGTATTTGCTTACACTTAGTAGTTCGTTTATATGCTTTTTTGTTCTTTTCCTGTAGAAGCAGTTTCCATGGGTTAATCTTGTGTTTCTTCATTACAACACCTATCCTTATGTTTCAATATCGTTACTTGTTCTGCTATTGTTGTACAATATCCCCCTAGAACATTTGATTAATGAACCATATATGTATTTTGAGGTGCTGTTAATATTTTAGCCTCCCAGAAGTTTGGTTTATAACCCTCGTTAGTTACTTTTTTAGAAAGCACTGTGCTGCATTTTCTATTTTTTGATATCGTTAATGTGCTTCTGGAATCTTGTGTTAGTTGTTCTTTTTGTTTTACCAATATATGGTTCATTAACATTCATAATCAGATGCTCCAGGGAGATTTTGTACACCCCTCCTACTCTCTTGTTCACACTGCAATCTCTCTGTACAAGTTGCATTGTTGTTTTAGGGGTTTGTATTGCATTTCTTAACTGAATTAAGAAATTTTTCTTAATTCAGTTTAACCCTTACCCAGTCACCATTGAACATAGACAGAATCTGAAATGAGAGGTCAAGGATATCAATAGATCCCTGTTGAGCACCAGTGTCAGTAATATTTTCACTCTGCAACCTGCATATTCACTGCATTGATCTTTCTATCTGCTCCTCAATAATTGCACTCTTTGCATGGGAGGTCAAGGACAACCCATATATGGAAGTGGGGTTGTCCTCGATCCTCCCTGTAGTTCCCAGGTTCGAGTCCCAGCTGGGTCAGCATTGAGATTTATCTCCGCAAAATTTCCCCGCCCTGCCCACGGTCAGTATAGGACACCGATGGGCTGAAAAGGCCGCCGTCCAGTGGATGGGATGTTAAGCCGTGGTCCCGTGTGCGGGAGAACCATACCCTGTGCACGTTAAAGAACACGCTGGATGGCCTTGACGGGAGGCTACCATCTGTCTCCCAACAGCTGTTCCAGTGGGTCCCCTCCCCCAACCTTCTCTGAGCCTTCGGGGACCTTGTGGCCTGGCCATTTAGCCCATGGTGTGCAAAAAAGTTCCGCTCAGAGGTAAAACAATCCAATCCAATCCTCCCAAATTTTTATTGCAATTTTGTGACATAATAATTAGAAAAGTAAAGACGGTTCACATGAATATGAGTTAAATTGAATACACAGTGATAGAATAGTTTGAGTAAATATAGCCACTTTGAATTTGAAATTAAATTTATTTAAATATGATTGTGAGTTTTTCTGTCATAAATTTTATATTCACTTCATCACCATACATTAGGTGTAAAATAATGTTAATTGATAAGAAAAAAACTTTTTTTAACTATATGTAATTTTATACAGATAATGGTATGATTTAAGTAGTGTTTCTTAGGTTTTAAATTGTGTTCTATGTAATATTTTATTTCTTTCATTTAGAATTCTTCCCAAAATGTTCATCCCTATTTTCTGGAATTCATTAAGTCCTTGGGATGGCCTGTAGATGTAGCTAAGCATGCAGGATGGACTGGTCACATCTCCACAGCATGGAAAATTCTCCCAACCATAGAAACAGGTGGGGAAAAAAAATTACTGTTTTATACTTTACAATAATTTTCAGTAAGGAAATTTTAAAATATGATTTGAAGCTGTTGATTCAAAAACTTGTTAGTGCTGGGGAACAAAATTTGTTTCCTCAGAAGTTCTCAGATGGAAACTCATACCAGCATATACCCGGCATATTTTAGTGCTTTGTTATTCATGGGTTAATAAATCCAACTGGCAGAATAAAGTGTTTCCTTTGTTATATGTTGATTATGATAATGCGAAATCGATTTTTGATTTATCACTTCCTGTGGCTGAGTGGTTAGTGCACTTTGCTACTGATCAAAGGGATCTGGGTTCGAGCCCTGGATAAGGCATGGATGTTTGTGTTGTCTTTCTGCTGAGGTGTCACTTTCTTCACAGACTTTCTACTATGGCATATAAACTGACAGACTCCTGTCAGACTTCTGTGGCAAGCAGCAACTTGAGAGGTTTTTTTATTATTATTTTCTACAGCAGTCAAACTTTTCTGTAGTCAGTTGAAAAGGTGGTGAATGTGATCTTGGTGAACATTATTGACCCATGTTTCATGCACCTGCATGATGAGCTTGGAAACAATGGTAGTGGGGTGAGAGGCAGTGATCAGTGAATCCATCAGCTGCACAACATTACGGTATGTGTGTTAAAAGCATTGCACATTCTTCCCTGGTCATTCACCATTTAATTTTCCCACTGACATTAATCCCATTTTTATAAGCTCCTGCTGCTTCTTACTTCAGCTTGGTACTGGACACATCATTGAACATTCTACTGTGTTAATTGGCTTGACATGCAGATTGTTTACATTTATTAGGTTGCTGCAGATGAAATGTCTAATTCCAGTGGGTGGACATGTTCAACCCATTCAGCAGATTTGTGTCATCCAGCAATGTCACATGGCATATGTCACAAGGTCGGTATATATCTGGAGTACGCATTATGTGCCTTGTTTTTTGACAAGGTTCAACCACAAGTGCACAGGCTTTGGTCAAAGTGGACCATGAAGACAGGCCAGCTGCATGTAATTTTTCTGTATGAGTTCAAACTTGGACATTCCACAGGTATAGCAGCCTGAAACATTATTGTGAATTTGGGTAGGGTACTGCAAATGACATACCATATGCCGATGGTTTGCGAAATTCCAAACAGGAGATATATCTCATGAAAATGAACCTTATGGTCATTCACTAGTAGTTGTAACAGATGAGGAGGTGAAGAATATCATTGAAGCTGGCCCACTACAAAGTGTCCATGAGATCACACTGAAGGTTCATGTGAATCATTCAATGGTTGACCGGTGCCTGGCAACCTTGAGGAAGGTGAAAAAGCTGTATGTCTGGGTGCCACACAAATTGACAGCAGCCAACAAGACACTCGGTCTGGAGATGTGCATTGCCCAGAACAAACGGGATGAAATCCTGCATTGGATCATAACCTGTGATGAAAAATGGGTCCTCTGTGACAATTGTCATTGATCAGCACAGTGGTTTGATACCACAGAGCCACCAAAACCTTGTTCAAAGTCATTCCGACACCTGCGGAGAGTAATGGTCTCTGTATGGTGGTCTGCTGCCAGCAGGATCCATCGTTCTCATCCCTGACCAGGTGAGGCCATCAATTTGGACTGCTATTGTGCTGAAATGCTGCTGATGCATGGAAAGCTCCATACCAAACAGCCAGTTTTGGTCAACAGGTATGGAGTCCTCCTGATGCATGACAATGCCCATCCACATGTCTCACAAAGGACCATCCAACAAATCCTCTAGTGGATTACAAAACACTGCTGCACCCTGCATATTCCCTTGACCTTGCTCCCATGGATTATCACCTCTTCTGGCATCTGGACCATTTCCTGGTGTAGAAGACCTTCCCAAATAGCTAAGCTGTGTGTCAAGCCATGCCACATTCTTTGCCTCACAGACTCCAGAGTTTTATTGCTGTGGGATCCACAGCTTTGTAACCCATTGGCAGAAATGTGTCGATGCTGAGGGGAACTACTTTGACTAGACAGGTAACTGCTTCTTATTTTTATGAGGGTTTGCAGGTGGCACTCTCATTTTGAACATTTCATGTACACCTACCAATAAATATGTGGAAACATAGACAAAAATGAGTGAATAATGATATTATAATATGTACATTATGCTGGTTTGGTCAATCCATATCCTGGAAGAAGGGTGATTTAAATGAGCTATCGTTGTCCAAAACAGAGGATTTAGGATGAAAAATAAAAAAAACTTTGCAATAATTGTTTTGGTATTTTCTGCAATTCATTTTGAATTTCTGATAAAAATCGATAATGCTTTTTTTTTGCCTGTTAGATTTATTTAGACAAGTATAAAGAAGGTACTGAAATGCGCTAGTTGTATGCTTATAGCAGCCGAATGCTTTTGACTGCACTCAGCAGTCATCTTCAGGTCAGCATAAAGTTCCTTCATGGAGCTGATCATTGTTGGCATGACATGTTAAGATAGATAAAAGTAATACTTGAAGATATTTTCATTTAAGAGAGACCTGCAGCAGGAGTGTTTCAGCATGCTTGTAGTGGTGCAAAAGTCACTGAGTAGCAGATGTTCAGTGCATTGTCAATACAATGGAATTTTGTTCAAAACAGAAATTTGTTAAACAGAAGTTTGTTTGAAATGAAAATTTGTTAGACAGAATTTTGTTCCATGGAAATTTGTTCGAAACAGAATTTTGCTTGAAATGGAAATTTGTGTGATCAACATTTTGTCAAAAATTTGAAATTTGTCACTGAGTAGCAGACGTTCGGTGCATTGTCAATACAATGGAATTTTGTTCAAAACAGAAATTTGTTCTACAGAAGTTTGTTTGAAATGGAAATTTGTTAGACAGAATTTTGTTCCATGGAAATTTGTTCGAAATGAAAATTTGTGTGATCAACATTTTGTCAAAAGTTTGAGAATTGAGAAATATTGAGAGGCACTAGGGCACATTTCCTAGTTAAGGTCTCTTCTGGTTTGTCACTGGGAAAATCTCATAGGGGAAAGAGAGGAGGTCTGGGAAGAGTGACAATAGAACAGAAGGCTTACTTTTAGATTGGGAAGAAGAAAATGCTTGTTTTACAGACAGTATAGCCACTTCTACTTCCTATAGGTTCACTATTATTATAAACTATAGTCATAGCTTTGAAGAAGGGGAATTATATTTGAAATTTTGAATTGGATTATTTTCTGTAACTCTACATTTTTTTCCAATACTGGTACCCTGGTCTAGATGTATATAGATAAATATTTTGGGGAGGACTAAGTAATTGGATCTTGCCAGAATTTAAACCTATTTCCATTATATTGTTACAACAGATGAACGAGCAACAGTGACTTCATGACTTAACATGACTTGAACATTCTTGTGTGCTTCTACGTGAGATTCAATTTAGCCAACGAATTAGAACTGAGAACGATTCAGAAGAATAAAAAAAGATAGCAGTGCAGTGTGAAAAAGTTGTGAGATCTGAAAGGACGTTCAGATGGTCTGATTCAGTGCGCATTAAGTGAAAATCATTAGTATATTTATTAGTGTGTGCATGGGTGTTTGTTTTCTGTTGTTAGTAACAAAAGTTTAGTGAACTAGCACAGGACAAGAGTTTGTTTACATCTGAAGGCATTCAAGTGACATGGTAAAAAAGTGAAGATGTAGTATTTTAGTACAACAGACAGAGCTGATATTGTATGCTCTGTACAAAAAGGTTAATGACTTATGTATGATAGTAGTTAATTTGTTTATAAGATGCTTCATCCATGTTTTTGTAACAATTTGCATTGTATTGTAATTGGTTTGAAAATATAGTTATTAATACTCACGCTCAGTGCCTATCCATTTTAAAAATTCGCAACAATATTATTTTTTTTGCTATTTTAGTGTTCTTTCAGAAACTATACAAAATATTTACTGATCAGCCAATACATTAAAACCACCTCTGTGTTATGCAAAGAATTGTGTGTGCAGCCAATCAGTGTCATGTGCCAAGGTCGTGAATGATATATATAATTCCTGGGTCGGAGCTCTTACAGGCAGTATTTCGTTTCATCTCAACATAATGAAAACAAAGGATTTATCTGATTTTGACAAAGGCCAGATCGTTATGGCAAGATGCCTTGGAAAGAGCATCTCCGAAACAGCGATGCTGGTAGACTGTTTAAGCTATGCAGTAGTTAGTACCTATCAAAGATGGTCCAAAACTTGTGACACTTTGAGCCATCGACAAGGTGTGGCATGAGGGCCCATTTAGGTTGAAGGCTCTGCTGACCAGTTTGGGCCCCTTTTGGACAGGCTAAGATCTTGAGGTCGAAAGCTGTACTCTGTACCGGTTTGGGACCCGGTTGAGTAAGCTAAGACCTCCATCTCAGAGACTCAGGGGAATCGTTCGGGGACCTGCTGACTGACTTGGTCTGTCAGGTCGGACAGGGCCCCAAATTTCAGGCCCGACTAAGATTTCCCACCATGGGAGCAAAGTCAACTTGGATCTACATATCCTTGTTTGTGGCTAACCATAGAATAGATTAAATTTAGGTTTTGACCAATGGATGAGCTTTCCTTCTATAGGACTGTTCACCATAGGATAGTTGGGGATGAGCTGTATCTATATGGTATAGGCTTGTCCCTGACCGTAGATAGTGGTAACATGGCAATTCCCTATACTGGTAGTGCCTCAGGCAGAACTAGTGGGTTTTGTATCAATGAATATCTTACCTGTCACCTAACTGAACATCGTGGCTGACCAAGTACACCCCTTTATGGCCACTGTATTCTCTGACAGAGATGGTGTCTTTCAACAAGACAATGCTCCATGTCACACTGCGAAGAAGGTTCAGGAATGGTTCTTAGAACATGATGAAGAATTCCATTTATTGCCATGGCCCCCAAATTCGCTGGACATGAATCCTATCAAGCATTTGTGGTTTGAGTTGGAGAAATGGGTACAAGGAGCATCACCCCAACCACATAATTTATGGGAATTCCAGGATCTTCTGTTGCAGTCATGGTATCAAATATAAAGCAATACCTACCAACATCTCGTTGAATCTATGCCTCATTGGGTGAGAGTTCTTTTGGCGGCGAGAGGAGGACTTACTACATATTAGGTAGGTGGTTTTAATGTTTTGTCTGATTGGTGTATATTAATATATATATTAATAATTAACATTAATATTTTGACTAGCTTTCTAATAAATATTCTGAAAGGATATTGATTCTGATTAACGGAAAGGAAGGATTCTGATTAATTAGAAAGTTAGTCAAAATATTAATGATAAATAATTATCATTAATATTTTGACTAGCTTTCTAATTAATATTCTGAAAGGTCCATGGCCTCCTGGTTCCTTTGTTCTAAATCCAGCATTTCTGGTACCATGATTTTAAAGAGAAAAACAAGTTTGGAGAGTCAAAAGCCCACATTACTCTAGAAAAAAATCTCTTAATGTATACCAAAACTTAGCCTCAACGACTATATATGTGAGCTTTATCACCATGACTATCCAGACTTTCATACGAAGTCAAATACACACTGTTTAACACAACAGAACTAGAAGAATAAAACATATCACCTCTGGCAAATATGGGGTGCTCATTTCCAAATAGAATCAAGTTTATTGTTTTCTGCTTTAGCATCCTCTAACAGAAGACATTCTAACTAATTGAGAATTGGGAAAATGCAAAGATTAATGTTTTATAAGTAACTATTGAACACAGAAAGGATTTTTCATTCATTTATTAAAACAAAAGAGTTGCATTTTACCACCCTCATAAATGTAAAGAGTGATATCATTGCTGTCAATGTAAATGAAACCTCTTTAACCATGACACTCCGGGGCAGGAATTGGCTCAGTTGGTAGTGTATCAGGCTTGTAATCTGCAGTTCCCAGGTTTGAGTCTGAACTATGCCAGTGTTGAGATTTATCTCCACTAACCCATATCCTTCCTTCAGGGACGAAGGGAACACCAATAGGCTTGGAAAGGTTCCTCTTTATTGGATAGGACATTGAGCATAATGCTTTGTTCAGGAGAGCCATACCCTGGGCACATTAATGAACATATTGGACAGCCTTAACGGGAGGCAACCATCTGTCTCTTTTAACAGCTGTTCAGTGGGTTCTCTTCCCCCAACCTTCTCTGAGCCTTTGGGATCCTTGTTAGCTGGCAATTTAGCCCATTGTGTGCAAAAAGCACCACTCAGTGGTAAAATAACCCAGCGTAAACATTTGATAAATACCTATCCAAGTCAAAGAGAATGTTTCATTTATCATTTAAAAGAATAAAACTCTATTAATGTAATATTTATGGACAAAAATGTGAAAGCTCATAGTGGTTTATCTTGGTCAAAATGGTAAAGAACTTCCTTGGCATTACTCCAAGCATTGGAAGTCATAGCTGTACAGTCAATTTGACTGCTACCATTACTTCATGGGGTAAAATGGTGTAACTTTAAGCCACTTTTATTCAACACAATGTACTTTGTGACCACATGACCCTTTGTGACTATACATGACATGTGAACACTCGTCAAAGCACAAAATGAAACTCAGATTTTTGGTTTACATTTCTTTAAAATCATAATTTAAATCATTAAAATGTTATAGCTTTTAAAAATATAAAAATATTGAAAGCAATATTCAGAGCTGCCAACTACTCTGATTTTATCTGATTTTCTCCAATTTTTTGTTTAAAATCCAAAAGTCTGATTTTTAGGGGTTTTTTCAATTTTACACTTAAGAAAGTCTGCCTCCAAATTATACAATATTTTTGCCCTTTTCCTAAAAGGAGAATGTTAATGAGAGGGAATAATTGTTTCTTGTTTAGCTCTTTTACTGTACTAAAGGGGAAGCTGTGCCCCCACTCCCTAACTTATACTTATTTGTGGGATCACCTGCGCAACAATCAGAGAAAATCTTAAGTTGACCATACACAATTGGGCTTGGAGCCAAGCTGGGCTCATCAGCTCCCCCATTTGATCCAAGTGTGAATGTGTATGGTGGTTGCAGTTCGAAGGGGAAGCCACCTTGTCCAAGCACAAAAGGTAAATTTTATCCATCGGTTCTCTTCGCTCCTTTGCATGGTCCAAAGCTAGAGTGACTGTGTAGGGGATAGCTCTCCTGGTCCTAGCTATGTGCACGTGCTCTCACTTCCACTCACCACATTTGCTACTAACACAAAGCTGTGTACTAACAAGGTATTGTTTGGCACTATCAAATTTCAACATATCAAATCAAAAATACTGATCTCCAGAATTTACTACTAAATTCTTTAGTTTGTATTGCTATTTTCCTTTTTATGGAAAATAAAATCAGTTGACTGCATGAATAAATTTTAAAAGGAACAAGCATTGCAGAAACTTGTTTCTTTATGCAAAACAGTTAGCGATGACACATATATTGAACTGGTTAAACTAAGGATAAATTCATTCTGAACTTCTTTTCAAAAAGAACTAAGAAAAGTGAATACTTCTCAATGAACTGGCACGTCGACAGATAATGTGTATATGCCTAAATTGTAGTATTGTTTTCAAAACACTGCATAAAAAAATGAATTGGTACAAAGATACTCCTACCAAAATACTGGAAAATTTTTATTATGTCAATAAAATTTAAAAAAATAAAATTTAGCCTTGTTAGCAGCATTTGAATGAATGCCCACTTCTAAATCATTGAAAGTGTTAATGGGCTCATCATTTCTCCAGTTTCCATGCATTACATTACTGGTTTCTGTATCCTCTCCATCCAAGAAATTTGTAGGTGAATAGGTCAACTTACAGTTTCGTCTTAATTTATTACACAATATGCAGCAGGCATGACTACAGAATCTATTTTTTCAGAATTTAAATTGCACTATGCAACACTCAGAATCTATTAGCCATTATGCCAAATGCATTTTCATAACCGTTCTTGCACATGGTGGCCTATAATTAAATGTCCTTTTTTGTATCCTTCATCGTCTACTTTAGATATTTCAGCAAAAGGGTTTAATAAGATGTTCATCCAAGGCGAAGGTTTCATCTGCGACCATCTATTATTTTACTTCTATTTGGCAAATTTAGCAGCAGCTACAATTTTGAATAGAAAAGAGAGTTTTCTATGATTTTGCCAATTGGAATATATTTTTAGAGAGTAGCTTTTATAGGTCTGTAAATGGTAGCTAGGTAGTCACTGGAAGGAGAGCTATGCACCAATCCCCTGTGATGATGCATAGAACTGGCCTGGCCTAGCACCTAATGTCCGACCCCGCCTTCTCATGGTGCAGACCGTTAGTACCTTTAAAAAGAGATACTCTCTTGTGGAAGTGAACAGAAGGGGAAGGCTGCCAGATTAGTATGGCCTACTGATCTGGACAACTATGGCTACTTTTTTTTTTTTCTACCCTGCTGAGGAGTGGTCAACCACACAGGGTCCTGGTTCTGACCATATAAACCCACTGGACTGGACTGATATATAGCTCTGAGCTTGATTATGGATCCGGAATTTGCTGCACTGTTGGGCTTCTGTGGAGGGAAAACCTTCCATTGTTTTTCTGTTTGTTTGTGGATTGACAGCCCCAAGTGAATAGATTCACAGGATATGTCTATCAGCTGGTGGATAATCCTGAGCAGAGGTCATCGCAGGCACCTGAACTTTTTCCTTTTATTGGCATCGTCAAATTCTACATTGGAGGAAGTCTTCCAGTGGGCTTCAGCCTTTAGTGGTGGGGGAATGGGTCTTTGCCCCATGTCTGCGATTAGGGGGCTGTTTGATATTGTCGGCATTCCCTCTCTCAATAAACATAGTTTCTTTAAAGATCCACCTAACAATTTTCTCTCCATAGGTAGTTGATATGTGAGGACTCTGCACAGAGCTTTTTCTCTTGATATCCTCACACAAGAGTTCCACCATTATAATTTAGATATTCTCGGCTTGCAAGAGACCAGATGGACAGATAAAGGTCAGATTCTTAAAAATAATCTTAAATTTCTCTTTTCAGGGAGGGACGACAATAAGCATCACCAATGCGTGGGTCTGGTTCTCAGCAGACACGCTAGTGATGCTCTTCTAGGATATGAGTGCATTAATGAAAGGTTTCTTACAGCAAAATTTCCGACAAGCGTTAAAGACTTGAATGTTATCTGCTATTATGCCCCCACTGAGGATGCTGATGAGGATGAGAAGGATAGGTTACGGACAACTTCAGGATATTTTGAATTCTGTCAAGAAAGGAGATATTACCCTTGTTCTAGGTGACTTCAATGCCAAAGTTGGTACTGACTCTGAACTTTGGGGAGGAGTAATAGGCCCTTTTGGTATTGGTAGCTGCAGTGGCAATGGGCAACCTCTCCTACAGGTAAGTAAACTCAATGGCTTCGGAATAACTAACACTTATTAAAAATACCACGACATACATAAGTACACATGGGTTTCAACCGATGGGCTGCATAAGAATATGATTGATTATATATTAATTAACAGCAAATGGGCTAGTTCTGTTAGTAATACCAGGTCATATAGGGGAGCTGAAATTGGATCTGACCATTACCTTGTTAAAAGTGTGTTGCAACTTAAACTTAAAAAGTGTTGTGCTAGGGTTAAAAATTTTACCTTTTGTACTGAAGCTCTGAAAGACCCAGTTATAGCTACAGCTTACCATGATAGGTTACTTAATCATTATGACAGCCATGGTTTGCTTACTACTGAAGTTGAGGAAGAATGGGACCATTTCAAACAGGCTTTTTTGGAAACTAACAGTACTCTTTTAGGAAAAAGGAGCAGAGGAGGCAGAATTATCTGAGTGATAAGGCACTTGAGCTTATTTTGGAAAGAAAAAACTGCAGGAATATCCTTAATCAATACCCTACTAGTCCTAATAGAAAGCATTACAGAGAACTTAATAAACGTGTAAAGGATCAGTTAGCTGCTGATAAGAATCTCTGGCTTCATGGTTTGGCTGACAAAGCCGAGGAAGCAGTTAGACAGCACAACAGCAGAGAGCTATACCAGATAGTTAATGTTTTGTGTGGTAGAAAACGGACAGATGTACAGGGATTGAAGGATAAGCAAGGTAAGGCTGTAAAAGGTGGGGATTCTGTCATGGCTAGGTGGGCTGAGCATTTCAGTGATGTTCTAAACAATGTGGTTAGTTCTACTCCCATTGTTTGCAATGACGATAGATGTATTGGTGCCTTTAATGTTGGCCCTATAACACAATCTGAAGTTATTTTGGCTATTTCTAAACTTAAACTTCATAAATCCCCAGGGGTAGATGAAATTACTACAGAAATGCTTAGAGCTGGGAATGTTTCTGTTATCACTTAGATGACTCTATTTCCAAGCCATCCCAGTCATGTGCACACAACCAGCAAAAAGGGCATCTGGTTGCTATTTGTTGTGAGAAAATCTGAATCTGCCTCACCTTTGGTTTGATCAGTAATACCTTGTATTTATACATATGAATTTGTAATCAGGAGTCGTAGGTTCAGATCCCACCTGGCTCAAAACAATTTTTCCTCTACACCCATCTTCTCCTGTCACTTAAAAACAGCTTGATAGTGAATGAATAGTCATTAAATCAATGATGAGCTAAATAATGTGAATTCATATGTCCTAAATGGATGTTTATTGAACCTGTACCAAACTCTCCTGGTTCTGGCCAACTTAATGTTAATTGGATTACTTAGAATCCAAAACTTCAGAGAGAAGGAAATAATACAGTTTATAGAACTTTCCTTACCTGTGGCCTTGATTGACATTGCAACTTGAATGGGTCTCATGCCTGGCTATTTTTATCTTGGTTGGACTTTTGTGTTGATAAGGGATTAAAACTTTTCTTTCACTAGAGTTGAGGTACTTTTAATTATAATAAATTTTGCACTTTATTATGTTACTTACTGTTGTATTACTTATCTTCCTATTGCATATAGCCTTTTTTTTTGGCCAATGATAGTTTTATTTCACCATAACTTCGTAACTTGGCAGCTCAGAGTCTAGTAGGCGATTATTTATCAGTTCATCATATTTGCTTATTAGTAATTAGTTTTTAGTATTAGCTTTTGTTAATATGAAAAAAGGTGCAGATGTATTGACTTGGCTGTGGTAAGCCAATGTTTCTCATGCTGCAGGACAAGCTACGAATGCTGGCAATCCAAGCGCTTTAAAAAAAGTCGCAATAATGTTTGTTATTACTCCCAATATATTGTAATAACTTTTAAATTACATTTATTGATCTATTATTGACCGGAGATGATGCCTACATATTGAATATTAATTATTAGCTATTAAGTTAACTGTAATATCGAAAGCATACGAATTTCCTGTGTTGCATACAAAACTAGCTAATCCAACAATTGAAGTACTGCGAAAAAAAAACAATGGAGAAAGAGGTACCACAATAATTGTTGTCATTCTCTCTGTATTGTAATTGTTAACCTTTGCAGTATATCTTTTGTTGATTATTAGTGATTAAGTCAAATTTCGGTAATATGAAGAAGTACGCATGCCAAAAACTAAACTAATTTAAGCTTTTTGTCATATTATATAAGATAGGATATTTAATTCATAATCAGTGAGTACGATAAAATGATCATCACTTAAATATGATAAAATTAACATAAACAAATTTCTTGAAAGGGAATGCTAATTTCTTTTCTCCAGTAACCGATCAGGGCTCACAAAGCTACATCGCTAATATATAGTAACTAATAATCAATTTGGTGGTACCTCCTCTGCAGTTTACTGCCCATGATTACTAGATGGCACCACAAGTAGTAACGTAAATTGTTTACAATAATTCATGTCTTTTAGACATGTTTTCCCTGATGGGATTGTTTAGCTCCAGCACCTGTTTTTTATATTGTTGATCAGGGTGAACTGTCTACAATTTTTTCTCTTAGGCTTATTATAAGATTAATGTGTTCTGGAGGGTGGGTAAAAAGGTTGCAAAGGGTGGATTGATTTTTGTGAGTTATTTTTAATTGCGGAATTAATGTTTGTTTGTTAGTAATGATAGGGTGTTGAAACAAATAGCCCCAGATGTACTGACTGATATTTGTCATATAACGATATTCACCGTTAGGAAAATATGTCATAGATACTATTCTGTGATTTTCTTTTATTTGCCAAAAGAAAATTTTATTCTTTGGAATAAGCATTTGTCATTATATTCTTTATTCAGGGCATTTTCTTTGTATGGCCTCTTCACTTCTAGTACTACAATTGTTTAAGTTATTTGTAAAATTTTTCAAGAAGTTGAATATTCTTTCTAATGTGATGTTGAAACACATTTTTCATTAGTTTTAATTGCATATTTTAATGAGTTTTTTATGGAAATAATTTTAAGAAACTTGGTATAATTCAGGAAGAATGAATTTTTTCTTTGTGTTAGTCACTGCTAGAAATCTGGAAGTGGAGCGTTCTGTCAAGATGTAATGCATTATTGCATTGCATTAAAAAAATGGTGAAAGAGTACCATAAACTGCAGAACTTCAGTGCTATGATTTCCTCCAATTTTTTATTCTTCCAAATCTTAATTTTTGTCATGCAAAATTGGCAGCTCTGAATGCTCTAATGCTGATTCTCACAACATGGAAACTTCAAAATGTCATTAAGAAAATTGCTGTGGTAAAATAAGACAAAAAGCTCAATAAAGCAGGTGAGAGATATATCATTTGCATATAAGAAAGTATGCTTACTGATTTATTGTGGTAACATAAGACTGTTTTCTTAGAAAAAGTGGCATATTAGCTGCTTTTTATTCCATAAGATAGGGTTTGCTAATGACCATCCCATGTTGTTCAGTGGAGACATTGACTTCAAATCTCTATAACTTCTAAATAAGCATTTTGTGAGAAAATGTGGTGGAATATAATTTAAATAAAAATAATCTGAATCAAATCTGTCGAAATCTCGATTCTCAATGATATTCTTCAGTATTTAGGCAGGCATGAAAGTTTAAACCTTTCACAACAGCAATGTTTTCTAAGAAATTTATCAAAAAGAAAAAAAAAAACAAGTATTGAAGGATTTATTTGCACACTTTTATAAAATGTGTAATTATATGAGAAATGGTTTGAAATAATACTTCCCATTTCTGTTTTAGTTAATTTCAAAATAGCAATGCTATTCTTATATTTTCATACTTCCATAACTCTTTAAATACTGAAGGAATTATTGTTGAAAAAAAAAACGATGCTTAATTAGAAATGATTTAGAGCTTTATTTTACCTTTGGTCACAATTTCCCAGAAAACGTTTATTTTTAAAGTTATAGGACATCAAAATTAGTGTCCCACTGACATATCATGGGGTGGGGTGGTCATAGTTCAATGATTGACTCAGCAAATAGTTCTGGTAAATACTCCAGTTTTAAATTTCAAACATAATCTTTCTTCTACAAAGCTTTGAATATAGCTTATAAAAATAGGTGAAAGCTAAAAGGAAGCGAATGGTGTCTAGATCATTATGAAACGAGTGTTTTATTCTGCCTAATGTAAAACTTAGCTTTCTCATCTGTTGCCACTCTTCCCAGACCCCTCCTCCCCTAAGAGGATTTCCCAGTGACAAACCAGAAGATACCTTATTGAGGATAGTGCCCCATAGTAGCCTCTAAATATTTCTCAATCCTCAAATTTTTGCCATTTGTTAATTGAACAAATTTCCATTTTGGACAAATTTCCATTTCAAACCAAATTCCATTTCAAATAAATTTACGTTTTGAACAAATTTCTGTTTGAAGGAAATTTCCACCTAATAAGTTTCTGCTGAACAAATTACACCAAATCGAATGTGATGGGTGAACAGTATCAAAAATACCATGTTAGAATTGGCGTATAGTGACCAAGTACGACAGTTGTAGCTCAGGATAGATAGATGTATGTGGAGAATTAAATTGCTCAATCTGATTGGATCTCCATAGCCCATGGCTGCTTCAGAATTATGTGTATATGTATATATGCACAAAGAACTTGCTTATTGGTACAAGAATAGTAATGTCTGCTTACTAGCCAGACAAAATTCCTTGAATTCGTTAATGCTTCATTTAGAAATGATCTATCTAAATCCAATACCCCACAGAAATATATCCATGGACTGCAGTTTCCTGAGCTTATCCAGATTGGAACCTAATACTGTGGACTGGTTCTAGCATCGTATTGAATTCTTTGTTGGCATTGTAGGATCTCTTACAGTTGTTGCTGTTCATGGGACATCAAATATTCCTTTCCCTTTAATTGATTTTAACAGATGCAATTCAAGGATTGCAGTCTTGTAATGAATAGCAACCAATTAAACTATAATAAAAATTCACAGTGCTAATGATACTAATGAATTTAATTTGCACAAAAATCACTATTAAAATTAAAGTTTTTTTAAGCAGAAGACGGTACTTCCCTACAAAAAGGATGGAGATAACCTAGAAGCTATGTTAGGCTTGTCTTGGTTTCTCATACAACATACAGACACTTACACAAGGACATGTTCTGCTGGCCTTAACAGTCAGGTACGCTAACCACTAGACCAGGTAGGGTCTTAGATAATAGGTAGTTGTTCTCAGATAATCTTTACAAGATACTTCTGTGTAACATTTTTACTCTGTAGTAAAAGTACCAAGTATTTACTCTTATTAGTGCTGGTTCTTATGCTAATCGATCTAATTTTAGCAAAGTTTCACCATTAGATTTTTACCATCCTGTTTTTATGTATTACATCACCGGAAGGAGGAGCCCCTACATCACTGTTAGAGAGCTATCACTATAATTGCTGCTACTGCTGATGATGTCATCGGTTGACTGGGGAAATGCATTCTGGAAAGTTCCTGTTTTTACTTTGTTTTTTAATATGGAAATAATTTTGGAAGTAGTAAAGTGAGAAGCAGCGAATATGAAGTGTGTTCTCAGAGAATGCTTATAATGTAGATTTATCTATAATGACTGTACTATGTTCAAGAAAGTCTCTGCAAGTCAATGAAATGTCCGTTCAATTCAAAGATGGACTGGTACCTCTGTGGGAAGAAGTACTATATAGGTGAATGAGATCAGCACTTCAAAAGTGGCAAATGTGCACACACAAAAGATGGAAATGCAGATGCCAGAATAGTACACTCTGAGAAGAGTGGGCCAGCCACTACGTAAAAACAAGACAGTAACCTAATGGTGAGACTTTGCTAAAATTTGATTGATTAGCATAAAAACCAGCACTAATAAAAATAATACTCGTTGCTTTTACTAAAGAATAAAAATGTTAAACCGAAGTATCTTGTAAAGATTATCTGAGAACAACTTTAATATTAATAATGATTTTTGTTTAAATTAAATTTATTAGTAATAGCAACAAAGCTGAAAAATTTTCTTCATTTTTTAACTGATGTATGTAAACTTTAAAAATATATATTTTCTCTTTTTACCTTATGCATTAATTGCAAATATATAGTATATAACATTTGTTCCTACAGACAATCTCTCAGAACTTGCTCTAATGTTTATCTTTGTACATGCTAACACAAATAAAAATTATATTTGTATATTAACTTCTATTTTAATTATAGGTTGTATCTCAGATGGCCATGGCGGTAGCTTATATGGAGGTGAACAGCAAGTATTGTATTGGTCAGATGTTTCATCTGAACTTGCTTTTGTTGTATCAAGCCCCAAGAATAGAATATCAGTCATTGAACAAGAATCTAAGAGTGACGATTTTTCAGATATTACATTAAGGAATAAAAGTAAGATTTCTGTTGTAAAATTTAATGCAATGAAACAGTTGTATATCAAAGATACTTTTTATTTTGGAGGCTATGTTGTTTCTTGACTAAAGCTTTTTGACCAGACCCATGATATATATACAAAAAACATAAGCACACAACACTTAAAATAATGCATAATTTAGATGTAATATTTTCATTAATGTAATGCAGTATTATATAAAAATATATAAATGTAGAAAAAAAAATTGAAAAATACCTGTCTTTATGTAATGCAACCTAAGAAGTAAGAAATAAAAGTAAAATATAACAATGATGAAATTACTAAATGAATTCATATTGCCTTCAAAGGAAGATCTGGCAATTTTTCCTTCAGTTGATAAGTCAGTTTTGCCACCTTATCTTCCTTTGAAGTTACTATGAATTCATCATATTAACTTTAAAGGAATCAAAAAATTTAAAGGAATTAATCAGTGTAAGTCATCACTGGTATCTCTAAATATACTTAATTTCTTTTTTGGAAAATCCTACTAACCATTTTGAACTGTTCAAAGTGCTTTATTGCATATATCTCTCAATATACTAACTGGAGTTGTTTTTATATATTGCTAAATCAATATGTCATTGAGCAGGCTGCTGCCATTGTCTTGTATCCATGAGGGCAGAGATACATTACATTGTGTTGTATCCATGAAGACAGAGATACACTATCTGACCAAAAGTATCCAGACACCCCTTCTGAGTACTGGATTCGCCCATATACACCATAGCCATGGCTCAAACAGGTATAAAAGGATGCACAAACACACAAAAGAGGTATACTTTTTATGGATGCCACCTTAGCAACAAATCACTTTGGGACATTTCGGCCTTGCTTCAGCTGCCCCGATCAACTGTAAGTGATTTTATTGTGAAGTGGAAACCTAGGAGCAACAACAGCACAATCGCAACCTGGTAGGCCATGTAAAATGACAAAGTGGGATTGCTGAATGCTGAAATGGGTGATGCAACAAAATCGCCTGTCCTCAGCTGCACTGCTCACCACCAAGTTCCAAAATGCTTCTGGAAACAACGGCAGCACTGTAACAGTTCATTGCGAGCTGCAGGAAATGGATTTCCATTACTGAGCAGCCTCACACAAACCTAACATCAACAAGATCAATGCCAAGTGTCGGAGTGATGTAAAGCACGGCACCAGTGGACTCTTGAGCAGTGGAACCATGTTCTCTGAAGTGATGAATCACACTTCACCATCTGGCAGTCTGATGGATGAGTCTGGGTGTGGATGATGCCAGGTGAATGCTACCTGCCTGACTGTATTGTTTAACTGTGAAGTTTGGTGAAGGAGGCATCATGCTCTAGGGATGTTTTTCATGGTTTGGGCTGATGAACTCTCACAGATATTATTCTCTTGGTGTCCTCACATGAGAATTCCACTTTTATAATTTAGATATTCTCAGTTTGCAAGAGATGCAATGGATATATAAAGGTCAAATAATCTTAATTTCTCTCTTCAGGGACGGAAAATATAAAGCATCTCCAAGGCTTAAGTTTGCTATTCAGAAGACACGCTAGTGATGCTCTTCTAGGATATGAATGCATTAATGAAAGGTAAAACCTTTAATTCTGAAGCTCTGAAAGACCTAGTTATAGCTTAAGCTTACCATGATAGGTTACTTAGTCATTATGACAGTCATGGTTTGCTTCCTACTGAAGTTGAGGAAGAATGAGATCTTTTTAAACAGACTTTTTTGGAAACCTACAGTACTCTTTTAGGATAAAAGGAGCAGAGGAGGCAGAATTATTTGAGTGATAAGGCATTTGAGCTTATTTCTGAAAGGAAGAACTGGATGAATTCCTTTATCAATACCCTACTAGTCCTAATAGAAAGCATTACAGAGAGCTTAATAAACATGTAAAGGATCAGTTACATGCTGATAAGAATCTTTGGCTTGATGGCTTGGCTGATAAAGCCGGGGAAACAGTTAGACAGCACAACAGCAGAGAGCTTTTCCATATTAAGGTTATAGAAGGTGAGGATTCTGTCATGGCTAGGTGGACTGAACATTTCAGTGATGTTCTAAATCTGCGATTTTCAACTGCTGTGCTGCAAAGGTCTGCAGGTGTGCTACTGGAGTTTGAGAGAGGGCAGAACTAGGTGTCATTCTTCAGTCAGCTGTTGTTTGGATTGGATCTGTTATTCCATGTAGGCTTGCGCTAATGAATTTTTGTATGTTATTCTATTTTGTTTTAGTTATTTTGTTATATCTGAATTTAGTTCCTAAATATGTTTTTTTTTCATAGCTTATTAGACATGAATAGATTTTTTTAATTAAAAAAAGTTAGATGATGACAATGAATCAGGTGTGGCTGGCACTAGTTCAGATAGTAACACACATAGGATCTTCAGTGTTAGTTCTAAAACTCGTGCACTAGTATAACAAAAAACTTTTGTCCTTTGGATTCATTTCATCTGGAGGAGAAGTGCCACATCCTAAGTGTGTTTTGGTGAGAAATTGACAAACCTAGCTATGGTTCCGTAAAGCTGAAAAGACACCTTCACACAAAGCACTCGCATTAATGTGAGAAATAAATTGATTATTTTAAAAGGGTTATAGCTGATCAAACATGTCAGACTAAACAATTTAGCAAAATTACAACTATTTCTGACAAAGCTCAAGAAGCAAGTTATGCTATTGCCAAAATCGTAGCAAAAAAAAGATGAAATCACATACAATTGTTGAGTCAGTAATTTTGCCAGCATGCTGAAAAGTTGTAAATATTATGTTTGGTGAAATATATGAAAAAGATATCTTGAAAATCCCTATTTCAGATAACGCTATTAGTCAGCTTATATGACATGTCTCAAGATGTTGAGTCAAGAGTGATAGCTAACATTAAAGAAGCCAATTTCTTTGCCATCCAGTTGAATGAACCAACTGACATTACTGGAAAAGCTCAACTCCTAGCATTCAGCAGGTTTGTTTATAATGGAGACATCATTGAATAATTGTTATTTTGCAAATCACTTCCAGAAACAACAAGAGGCCAAGACATTTTTTTTTTATGTTGTCGACATCTATTTAAATTCTCATGATTTATCATGAAAGTCATACATCATCATCTGCATGGACAGTGCTCCCTCTATGTCAGGAAGCCTAAGAGGATTCGTCGCACTGGCCAAACTAAAGAGCCCTGGCATTTTTTTACACACTGTTTCCTCTACAGAGAGGCCCAGATTTTAAAATCAGTAGTACCTGAACTCCAAAAAGTACTGGCTAAGACAATAAAAATGGTTTACTACGTAAAGAGTAGGCCATTGAAATCAAGGTTGTTTTCAGCATGGAAGCCACTTACACACAACTTCTTCTGTACATGGAAGTGAGATGGCTATTTTGAAGGCAGGTGCTTTCAGAGTTGTATGAACTGAGGGAAGTGCTTCTAATTTTTTAAGTCAGAAGAGTCAGCTGGCTGACATGCTTAGTGAGACCTGGTGCAATAAAGTTGCATTCCTAGGTGACATTTTCCAAGTCTTGAACACTCATAATAAGAGTTTGCAGGGAAAGAATGAAAATATTCTTGCTTGTACTGACAAAGTTATCTCCTTTAAGAAAAAACTAACACTGTGGGAGCCAGAATCAAAAAAAGAAAAAAAAGTTAAAATGTTTGAACTGACAAAAAAGTTGCAGATTGGGCAAAATCTTATTAATTTAATTCTACAAAGTTTGTCATTGCTGAGTAAAAACAATGAAAAGTATTTCCTGTCACTTGATGTATCTTCCTTGAACTGGGTGAGAGATGTGTTATGTGTGTGCAAGTCAGCAGAATTAACTGTTACAGAAGAAGATGAGCTGACAGAAATCAGAAATAATAGAGGACTGAAACTGAAACACTCATCAGCAGATATGGCCTCATTTTGGATTCACAAAGATGGCAATTAAAGCACTTCTTCCTTTCTCAACATCTTATCTGTGTGAGACTAGTTTCTCTGCTATGAACACAATGAAGAGCTAGAACTGGTTGTGGCTTCAAATGCTGGAGGAGAACTTGAGGGTATGCTTGTCAACCATCTGCCCTCAGACAAGATGCATTATAAAACATCACCAAGCACAGATTTTCCACTGATTTATTTTTGTTTTTTAAATAACACAATGATTAAAAATTTAGTCATTGAACTTTAAACACTATCTTAACACTCATTTTTAAAATGATAAAATATGTTCTTAAAAAACTGATGGTGTGCCTTGACAATTTTAGCACCTTGTCTGTGCTGTGAGATGAAAAAGGTTGAAAATCGCTGTTCTAAACAATGTAATTAGTTCTACTCCCATTGTTTTAATGATGATAGATACATTACTGGCGTTAATGTTGGCTCTATAACACAGTTTTAAGTTATTTTGGCTATTTCTAAATTTGAACTACATAAATCCCCAGCTGTAGATTAAATTCCTGCTGAAATGCTTAGAGCTGGGAATGTTTCGTTTACCACATACCTGACTGAAATTTTGAATATCTTTTATAATAAAGGCATTGTTCCTAAAGATTTTACCAGAGCTATTATTCCTATTTTTAAAAGAGATGATCACAGTTCTTGTGATAACTGTAGGGATATCAGCTTACTTTCTGTTCCATGTAACTTTCTTTGCATGATTGTGCTTAATAGAATTAAGAATATAGTTGATGAGCAGTGTATGGATTCAGAAGCAGTAGGGATGTATAGATCAGATTTTTTCACTTAAGCAGATTCTTGAGTAATGTTTAGAGTTTCAGAAACCATTTGTTACTAGCTTTGTTGATTTTGAAAAGGGTTTTGACTCAGTTGACTGTCGTAATTTGTGGTTGATTGTGAGATCTTATGTCATACCTAACAAGTTAGTTAACAAATGAAAGCTCTCTCAATAACACTAAGTCATGTGTGAGAGTTGATAAAGCTTGAGTGCATTTTTGTCCCCTTTTCTCTTTAGTTTGGTTATTGATTATGTTATACAAAATTCACTGCAAGGGAAAGATTTAGGGCTTAAATGCTCTAGATATCTGAAAATTTCTGATTTAGATTATGCTGATTATTTAGCCCTTTTGGCAAATGATATTGATGAGATGAATTGTTTCATTAGGACTGCTGATGAGACTGATAGTAGAGTAGGTTTGGTGATAAATAGAGAGAAAATTAAAGTGATAAAAATTGGTGATGCAGGTTGTGGTTCAGTTAATCTGAATGTTTGCACTCTTGAGCAGGTGTCACAGTTTAATTATCTTGGGAGCTATGTAACAGATACTGGTGATGTGCGGCATGAGATTAACAGACTAATAGGTATTGCTGCCAGGACTTTTAAGAATCTGTGGAGAGTGTGGAGAAATAGGCATATATACCTAAAGACTAAAATTAGATTTATAATAATCTTACTGGACAAAAAATTAGTCATCTCCTGCCATAAGAGGGTTAGTCCATTTGACAGCAACAGAGGGTGCACCAGTAATAAATGCGTCCTACAAATAGCTGTGCTGTACGCTACAGGGTTCATACAGTTACAAGAAGTGGTTGTGTGCCACGTGTGCTTTAGTCACTCCGTGAAACATGGGTTGCGCCAAAGATGTGAATGAGTGACAAAAAGGTGTTATTGTGTTTGGCCAAGCCAAAGGGCATAGTGTAAAGAAGCTGCTTTTGCAGGTGTGTTGAAACGTGCTGTCCAAAGGGTCTTCCAGCAGTGGCATACATCGCAGTCCACTGCTAATTGTCGCTAGAACTGCAGAAAAGATTGTGCTCACCAATAGGGACTGCTGCAGTGTGTCACAGACTGTTGGTGCAAACTGCATTGCAACAAGACAGGAATTGCTCCAGATAGTCAAAGCAGGCCTACAACAAGCTGTTTCCAAATGAACACTCTGAAGGGAACTGCATGCCCTGGATATCTGGAGCAGAATACTGCAGAAGAGACCCATGTTAACAGCTCTGCACAAGACTGCACAGCACCACAAAGAATGGACCATCTACTTTTCGATCTGGTTGGATGAGTCACATTTTTGCTTGTATTCGAATGATGCGAGGCGACAGGTACATTGTAAGCCACATGAAGCCTTCCATGCAGACTGTGTGTAAGGTTCTGTTTAAGCTAGAGGTGTTTCATATATGAGGAAATTGGTCCTTTGGTTGCGGTGATGTCACACTTGAACCAGAATTGCTATATGGAGCTAATGGACACTACATGTTGCCTTTCATGCAACATCTCCACAGTGAATACGAGAAGGAGTTTCCATTTTTTTTATGTTGGTGTTATGTTCCTTTAATCTTACAGGAAAAGATCAGTATGTTTTACCTACATATTCATTAATTGGGGAGATTTTGAGTTAGGGGTCTTGTATTTTAATATAATATATGCCTCCAGGTGGTGGAATAATATCTCAATTCTTACAGATGATAATAAATATGATATGTTGTGTTGTAGTGGGTGCTCTATATCCATAAGTGGACATTATATTATTGAGAGGTGGTTAATGGGTGGATTAATGGGAATGCAATAGTGTATTTCTCTTCATGTTGGGCATTTCAAGTTGGTTTGGGAGTTTGTGAAGTAGCATTTAATTGGCATTTGACCTTATAACATTTCCTTATTAAGTCAGGGGTGTATCATACATCTAGATTGATCTGGTATATATAATTAAGTTCTTATTTAGTAGTTGCTAATGACTGCAATATGCTAAAACTCTGCAAAAATATGAGTTGAAGGTGGATATTTTGCATTTGTGGGGTGGGCAGATGTAGAAGTTATTATAGTGGATATGTAGGTGTGTTTTCGGTAGATTTCAGTGGTTTTAGTCTTATACAAAATTTGTAGTGGAAGTAGTAAAATGAGTAAGGTAATAGATCAGGTAAGCAGACCTTGATAGGGTAGGGTAATTTGGCTAAGTTAAGTATGCCACTTGTTTGGAATAGTTCTGTGCACTTAGACTTTAAAATATCAAAGCTACTTATCTATTTGATTAGCAGTATCTATGGGCATAAAATCAATCACCAAACTGTAAAACTAAATCAAAAACTATCAAAACCTATAACTTAGTTGTGGTAGAAAAAATATCAAATAAGAACAATCAAAAATAAAAAAAAGACATCAAAGTTGTTTACTTCTCAAAAGCCAAAGTTGTTCAAAGGAAGTTAAAAATGCAAGGACTCTTATATTCCATTCAGCCTAAAGCCTCCAGAAGATAACAGATGAACCATCCCAACAAACAAAGACCACCTGCAACACTCCAATATTCCAAAGATAGCAGCTATCCATCACACACTATTCTGTATTATCTACAAGATACAAATAGCATCAGACTCTGCTGCTGAAACCCCTCAAGACATGGATGGCACCCCAAGTCATATGAGATAAAACAATCAGCAGGGAGAACTTACCCAAAAGAGAAAAAAAATTAGCACAAGAAAAAAACCCCAGATAAAATCAAATAAAAATAAACATTGGAAATAAATATCTATTTTATATATTTATAAAACAATAAAGCTGCAGAAAATAAGAAATCCGAAGGAAAAGAACAAAAATATTAAATTAAGTTACAAAAGCAAAGACAAAAAGCAATAATGAAACAAAAATTACAATTCACAGAAAAATAAACAGAAAATATCACAAAGACCAATCACAAAATATGAAACATGAAGCAATTTGAAGAAAAGTAATATACATGAAAACAAAACATGATGCAACACAAAGAAACCTAACATAGAAACAAAACATGAGGAAATATGAAAAACTCAGACAAAGGGGCCCTTCCCCCCCTTCCTTACCTCTCCTGCTATTTTCTGACTATCGCTAAACTATCAATCTCTTTACTTATCAATACTTTAAATTCTGTCCAAGATAGAAGATTCATATCAACTTAAAATTGGCATGGAATATGTTTACAAAAAAAGTGTAGTTGTGGTAAAGGTTCCAGTTTTAAATATCAAATATTATTGCTCTTCTATAGGACTTCAAAATTATATATTCAAAATTAATATCAAAGCTCCGATCCCTTCCCCTGTGTAATTTATATTTTTGTAATATTTATTGGCTCCACTAGTTTAGAAGATCACCAATTTCCACTTGGTCATTCTATAGCTTGCAAATAGCAATCATATGCATGTCTTGAAAGATACACAGTGAGCTGAACTGATGCTTTTTAATATTCACAGAATTGGCTGGTATTACATTGCAATGCTTTTGCTACTTTTTTCAAATCATTCCTGATTTCTTTGTGTATATGATGTGTGCACTTCCATATATTTATTCCACAATCCCAGGGGGAGGAGGCAGTGGATAGTATGACATGCTTGTAATCTGCGGTTCCCAGGTTTGAGTTCCACCTGGGCCAGCTTAGATTTATCTTCATGAAACCTCACCATGCCTTCAATCAATAGGAGATACCAATGGTCTTGGAAAGGCCAGCGTTCATCAGGTGGGATGCTAAGACATTGCCTCATGTGCAGGAGAGAACATGCTGGATAGCCTTCACAGGAGGCTCCCATCTTGTCTCCAAACAGCTATCCAATGGGTCCCCTCCACCAACCTTTTCTGAACCCTTGGTGTCCTTGTGACCTGGCCATTGAGCCCATTTTGTAAAAAAAAAGTGCTGCTCAGAGGTAAAACAACCCACCCGCAATCCCAATTACCTATATCCTAACTATAATATGTCTTCCTCTTAATATTTTCTTTCTTACTTGGATCCATCTTTAATCTGCGCTATTTCTTCAAACAATCTCCATCACCATTTCTCAATGCAGAAACCTTCAAATTTCTTCCTTAAAAGATGCTGCCAGCTAGGTTTAAATCAGAGATAACACCTAAATCCTCAAATATTTATTAATTGGTTTCATTGATCAATCCATATCAGATAAATTAATATACTACTCAAACATCATTGCTAAACAAAAGTCAGGCATTGGTAGTTTGGTTCACAGATGAGAATGCACTATGTGAAGAGGAGACTGCTTTAAATAGTAAACCATGAAGTCAACACATGCTGTTGGTTAGTATTGCCCTTACCAGTTTTGTTAAAGGGCATGTTTATATTAAGTACACATGCATTCTCCAAATGATCCACTACAACAGAGCTGTGCAAGTCTTTTCAAATATATTGCCTTTCCAAACCACAAAAGTAATGGATTGACCAATGCATTTTTCAAAATAGTTGTCATTGGGGATTAAGACTACTATCTACACACACCTGCCACTGAATTAGAAACCTTTTTCAATACCGAGTTGGACCCCCTTTAGCCTGAATTACAGCACGTAAGCGGTTTGACGCAGATTCCACAAGGTGTTGGAATTCCTTTACATCTCCAGCACACCTGGTGTTCACCAGACAGTCATTTAACTGGCTCAGATTTTATGGAAGAAGATTTTGATCCCTGATCTGTTTTTCTAACATGTCCTATACATTCTCAATGGCGTTCAAATCTGGGCTTTGTGGTGGCCAGGAAAGATGGTGGAAGTTGCTGTCATGCTTGCTGAACCACTGCTGAACACATCTTGTGCGATGGACAGTAGCATTGTTGTCCATGAAACAGCCATCACCTGTTGAATAAAAAGTCAACATTGCAGGATGGAACGGGCCATTCCATACTACAGAACATGACCCACACCTTGACACTGCCTCCAGAACCTTGGTTATGTTTAGAAGGCAAGCTGGGTACATTGCTTCATGGGGCTCCAGCCAAACTCTCTGCCTACCATCGTACAGAACAAGGTGTACCTTGACTTGTTGGACCACGTGGCTTTTTTCCAGTATTTAGTCACAATGTTCCTGACACCACTGTAGATTAACTATTCGGTTCTTCGCAGAAATCAATGGTTTCCATATGGGCATGCAACTGCTAATACCGATCTTCTTCAGTTCCCTGCACATAGTTCGCTGAGATATGGGTCGGGAACAGCCTTCATTGAATGCTTCAGTCAATTGCTGCACACAGGAAGTCCTTTTTCTCCGTACAAGCCTTCTCAGACGACAGCGATCTCTTTCCTGACAGATTGTTGTTCCACCACACTTAAACCTCTTAGACAAGCAATGTGAGTTATTTTTCCACTGATTAAAAACCTGAAATATCTCACCTTTTGAGAAAACATTAGCTTTGCTGTTTTTAAAATCTTCACTCCAGCCAGATGGGCACCCACAATAGGCCCTTTATCAAACCCCAAAAGAACCTTTGTTTTTCCCATTGTGATCAAACTACTGATGAGCAGCAGTCTTAAATTGTTGCCCAGATCATGTGGTGATGCATGTGAGCACACATGCATGGGGCACCCACAATAGGCCCTTTATCAAACCCCAAAAGAACCTTTGTTTTTCCCATTGTGATCAAACTACTGATGAGCAGCAGTCTTAAATTGTTGCCTAGATCATGTGGTGATGCATGTGAGCATGTATTATGCATATACACTGCGCAAATAACATTTATGTACATCTGCATAAAGGTTTCTAATTCAGTAGCCAGTGTGTGTTATGAACACCATACTAATTACTATTATGGCATAGCAAAATTGTAGTTGAAAAAAACTCAGGAAACATTGTTATTTATTACTTATTATGTTGACTGCAACAAATTTAGTTGAATAGTCCAAGTTGAGCATTACTATCTTATTTTATAAAATGTTTGCAGTTTTATTCAGAATTTTTTTTTTATTTTTGTATGTTCTAATGTTAATTTTTTTTTCAGCATTACATGAGCTGTCTACTAGAGAGCAAGAGAGAAAAACAATTCCTCAAACTTCTGCAGCAGAAACTCCCATTTCTCGAGCATTATCTCTTATATTGGAGCCTACAGAAGACATATCTCAAGGTCAAGGACGGAGCTCAGGTCGCAAGTTTGGACGCCAGCAAAGTGGTGCTATTACTTGTGAAGTGAAAGTTGTAGTTGTATGGCTGGAAAATTTAGATGATTATATATCATTGCCATTGTGTAAGTGCTATGAACATAAAGTTATAATGTAATGCATAATTTAGTTATTTAATATAGAGGGTATTTCTAAAAGGTCTAGTCAAACTTTGGGAATGTGTTGTACATTGCATAGTGATGAAAAATGTTCATATGAAATTAGACCAGAAATGCTTACTTTTCAAGTTATAGCACTTTTTGACCGTGCAAGTAGGAAAGCCCATGCAGTTATTGCAGCACACTATAAGTGATCAATGAGAGTAATTTTGTAAGTGTTCAAAGTAGCCTCCTTGAGCACAATACACCAGTGACAAAGCTTCCATAGAAGCAACAAAAGCATTGCTTCCCTAAAAATTCTCATAAAAAATTATGAATATATGTAAATGTTTTGACATAAAAGTAAAAGTATTTTCATAACTTTAATAAGTTTATTCTAACATATATTTTACATTCATATGATATGTTCAAGATTTCCTGTTATACTACATAATAAGTAGAAGCACTAGTTTGCCAGGCTAGTTGAGCTAGTCGTTTATGAAGAACCTTACTTTATTGTTACTAAATTGCTCATCGTATCACACAATGAAAGTCCTATTTTCCATATTCAACCAGAGAAATTTTTCTCATAAATGCTACTTGCATTATCACTTTATAGCATTGCATCATGTTTCATCAGCATTATACATTTCTCACTAACTACTAGAGGCAGATTTTTCACTCTGTGATTGGTTGCTGCTATTATTAGCAGTAGCTTTTAAGACCCAAGTAACAGCAGTGGGTCATTAAAGGTAAATGTAATTTTTTAGATATTTTTTTTTTCGAAAAATGAAGAGTAATCATCCTTTATCTTTAATTGCCCTAAGTTTGGCTTTCACTCATTTCAGGTTGTAAACGAATTCTTAATTTGTAATACTCTGCCTTTTTGGTTTTAATTTTAATTAATGCTATTCACAGTAGGATATATTCAATTTAATTTCTATGAATAATTACTGTACATAAAATTTAATCATAGAATATCTAGAATAGATACTATTTTTAATAGTTATCGGAGATTGTTGCGGTCCATGAGATTATATATGCAGAAGTTGTTTAACTTAGGACACTCTACTGGTGCTTAGTGGCTAGTGAACATGATTAAATTTTATGTACAGTAATTATTCGTGGAAATTAAATTGAAAATTAAATTAAATTTAATACTCTGCCATCGAAAGTAATCATGCTTTTCCCATTTGGATACCGTCTAAGCCTTATTGCCTCAATGAACATTTGCTTAAAATAATTATAACTTTATTTGCTATGTTTTACTATTTTCATCTTTAAAATTTAATATATCACGATTAAGCTGTTACATTTGGTAGCACAGTGTATCACAATCCTAGTATGCGAAGCGCATATTATTTCCCACAAAAGCTGGTGTAACGCTCCTAAGAAATGAAATACTTTTAAAGTTTGGACCCTTTGTCTGATCCAATTATTTTCATGCTCCGGATAGCTGAGTCGGGCGCCAGGCAATAATTAACAAATTGCCAAAAAATAAAGTTTAATTAGGGTTCGAAATACCAGCGAGCGTTAATGAGTAAGAATTCAAAAATATTAAATGATTGTCAAAATTTTATGTTAATGCTAATCAAAACAAACTAACGTTGCTCAAGAGAGAAAAAATTAGTAAAGATTCGAAAGGTTTAAATAACGAACAATTTATTTCCAAAAGATATTACCCTTGTTCTTGGTGACTTCAATGCCAAAGTTGGTACCAACTCTGACCTTTGGGGAGGAGTAATAGGTCCTTTTGGTATTGGTAGCTGCAATGGCAATGGGCAACGTCTCCTACAGGTAAGTAAACTCAATGGTTTCAGAATAACTAACACGTATTACAAACACCGCGACATACATAAATACACATGGGTTTCACCTGATGGGCTGCATAGGAATATGATTGATTATATATTAATTAGCAGCAAATGGGCTAGTTCTGTTGGAAATACCAGGGCATATAGGGGAGCTGAAATTGGATCTGACCATTACCTTGTTAGAAGTGTCTTGCAACTTAAACTTAAAAAGTGTTGTGCTAGACTTAAAAAATTTACCTTTAATACTGAAGCTCTGAATGACCCAGTTATAGCTAAAGCTTACCATAATAGGTTACTTAGTCATTATGACGGTCATGGTTTGCTTAATACTGAAGTTGAGGAAGAATGGGGCCATTTTAAACAGGCTTTTTTGGAAACTAACAGTACTCTTTTAGGAAAAAAGGAGCAGAGGAGGCAGAATTATTTAAGTGACAAGGCAATTGAGCTTATTTCAGAAAGAAGGAATTGCAGGAATGTCCTTAATCAGTACCCTACTAGTCCTAATAGAAAAGATTACAGAGAGCTTAATAAACGTGTAAAGGATCAGTTAGCTACTGATAAAAATCTTTGGCTTGATAGCTTGGCTGACAAAGCTGAGGAAGCGGTTAAGCAGCACAACAGCAGAGAGCTGTACCAGATAGTTAATGTTTTATGTGGTAGAAAACGGACAGGCATACAGGGATTGAAGGATAAACAAGGTAAGGTTATAGAAGGTGAGGATTCTCTCATGGCTAGGTGGGCTGAGCATTTCAGTGATGTTCTAAACAATGTGGTTAGTTCTACTCCCATTGTTTGTAATGATGATAGATGCATTGGCAGCTTTAATGTTGGCCCTATAACACAATCTGAAGTTAGTTTGGCTATCTCTAAACTGAAAATTCATAAATCCCCAGGGGTAGATGAAATTACTACAGAAATGCTCAGAGCTGGGAATGTTTTGGTTATCACTTGGATGACTGAAATTTTGAATAACTTTTATGATAAAGGCATGGTTCCTAAAGATTTTACCAGAGCTATTATTATCCCTATTTTCAAAAAAGGTGATCGCAGTTCTTGTGATAACTATAGGGGTATCAGCCTACTCTCTGTTCCAGGTAAAGTTCTTTCCATGATTGTGCTTAATAGAATTAAGAATCTGGTTGACAGGCAATTGCGTGATGAGCAATGTGGATTCAGAAGTGGTAGGGGATGTGTAGATCAGATATTTTCACTTAGGCAGATTCTTGAGAAATGTTTAGAGTTTCAGAAACCTTTGGTTGCTAGCTTTGTTGATTTCAAAAAGGCTTTCGACTCTGTTGATCGTCATAATTTGTGGTTGATTGTGAGATCATATGGTATACCAGACAAGTTAGTTAACATAATGAAAGCTCTCTATAATAACACTGAGTCATGTGTGAGAGTTGGTAAGTCTTGTAGCAATTGGTTTAGCATTACTTCTGGTGTTCGACAAGGGTGCATTTTGTCTCCTTTTCTCTTTAGTTTGGTTGTTGATTATGTTATGCGAAATTCACTTCAAGGGAAAGCTTTTGGCCTTAAATGGGCTGGAGATACGAAAATTTCTGATTTAGATTATGCTGATGATTTAGCCCTTTTGGCAAATGATGTTGATGAGATGAACTCTTTCATTCGAACTGTTGATGAGACTGGGAGTACAGTAGGTTTGGTTATAAACAGAGAGAAAACTAAAGTGATGAAAATTGGTCAGGCAGGTTGTGATTCAGTTAATCTGAATGGTTGCAGTCTTGAGCAGGTGTCACAGTTTAATTATCTTGGGAGCTATGTAACTGATACTGGTGATGTGCGGCATGAGATTAACAGACGAATAGGTATTGCTGCCGGGACTTTTAAGAATCTATGGAGATTGTGGAGAAATAAGCGTATACACCTAAAGACTAAAATTAGACTGTATAATAGTTTGGTTCTTTCTAGGGTTAGTTATGGTAGTGAAACTTGGACGCTGTGTAAACAAGATAACAGGAAACTAGATGCTTTTGATTCTAGATGCTTACGCAGTATCTTGGGTATTAGGTGGTTTAACTTTGTAACTAATGATGAGGTTAGGCAAAGGAGTCTGCAACCTCCTTTAAGCAGCATATTGTGCAGAGAGAGACTCCGCTGGTTTGGCTATGTTGCCCGTATGGATAATTATAGATTGGCGAATAGGGTTATGAACAGTGTGCCTAGAGGCTTCAGAAGGAGGGGGAGACCTAGGATGCGGTAGGCAGACAATGTCAAACAGGACCTTGTTAGAATTGGTGTGCAGTGGCCGGATGCAGCAGATGTAGCTCAGGACAGATATGCTTGGAGAAGTAAATTGTGTGGTCTGGTTGGACCTCCGTAGCCCATGGCTGCTTGAGGAGGATGATGATGATGATGATGATGATGATTTCCAAAAAGCACTGACCGAAACTTCAATAAAGAAGATATTACATCATTTCTTACTACAAACATCTTCAACAAACTCCAAACTAAAACTGATCTCTAAACTGTACTGTGCTCTACTACTCTCTCTACTAGCTTCTGTGCTGCTGTGACATCATGTCGCCAGGTTATAACAAGAGGTACAAAGCCCGTATGTGTCATGTTGCATGCCAGGAAAGACATTTGCATAAATTGACGATCGGCGCAAGCTATGATGCAAGAGTGGGCGTGTCCTTGTACACGCACTTTAGCGGGTGACAATTGAAAGTTTGGAGTTGCGCATGCGCAACTCCTAACTCTTGGAAACGAGCGCTGTGATGCCAAAAAGGAAATAAAAATACCCAAAATGATAAATATAATGTAAATTAAACAAAACTGGTTAAGGTAAAGTAAAAGTGAAGGAGGGGGCATCACACTGGGAGCATAATAAGTAAGATAAATTGATATTTCAGTAACTTAAGAGCCATAATTGAATCATAAAGCTATGCAAAGATACATTAGACCTTAAATTAAACAATGGATAGTTACCACTTTGTAGTAGTCTGTTCTTTACAATAGTAGTATTCCACTCTTTACAATAATAACTTGAAATAATTTTATTACTACTATAGGTATAATAGAAAGCATATAAAATATTAAAATAATTTTTATGGACAAATAGAGTAGCTTACTAATACTACAATTCATCAAGGCTATGCTCAGTATATATAAAATTCACAGCACATCATTGATTTCACTGAGTATTTTTAGCCACTATCAATATGTTTTTAGTCAACAAGGTAAAGATGGATGTAGAGGGAAAATTGTCTCGGGCTTGGTGGGATCTGAACCATGTCCTCCTGATGACACATCAGGTACTCTGACTGCTGAGCTACCAGTTGCTGATGGACATCATCATCATGTGTGTATGACTAGACAGGCTATGGTCACAAGCCTACCTAGCCATAAGCACATATGGAGTCCCAAAATGCACTTAAATGACAGTAATTGATTGGATGGTGTGTAACATAACATCAGCAGTGGAGGAGAAATTAATCGACAACTGATAGCTCAGCTGTTAGAACACCTAACAGCTGAGCTAACAGTTGTCATCAGGAGGACATGGGTTCAGATTCCACCCAGCCCAAGACAATTTTTTCTCTATCCCCATCTTTACCCTGTTGACTAAAATCGGCTTGATAGTGGTTAAAAATACTCAGTGAAATATGCTCAGTATAATATGAAAAATATAACTTGTGACACATTTCACTTACATCAAGACTATAACCAATATATTATCATTCACTAAATTTGATGTATTGCTGTACCCACTATATTGCACTACATTCAAATGCATGTTAATTAGATGCATTGAAGATTTTTTGAAATGTAATAGAAGCATATGAAAGGAAATTTGAAACCTGAATGTAAAGCATTAAAATATTTGAAAACAAACTACAGGCAGCGCTGTGATAACAAATTTATTAACAATTGGGTCTGTACAAATGTGTTTCTATTTTAGTAAGGGGTGGGGGTGGCTCTCGGTAGCACACCAGGCTCTTAATATGCAGTTCCCAGGTTCGAGTCCCAGCTGGGTCAGCGTTGAAATTTATCTCCGCAAAATTCCCCACCCTGCCCATGGTCAGTAGGGGACACCGCTGGGCTTGGAAAGACTGCCGTCCGTCAGATGGGACATTAAGCCGTGGCCCCGTATGGGAGAGCCATACCCTGTGCACTTTAAAGAACATGCTGGATGGACTTGATGGGAGGCTACCATCTGTCTCCCAACAGCTGTTGCAGTGGGTCTCCTCCCCCAACCATCTCTGGTTCTTCAGGGTCTATGTGACCTGGCCATTTAACCCATGGTGTGCAAAAAAGTGTGTTCAGAGGTAAAACAACCCAACCTATTTTAGTATTATTTTAACATAGAAAGACACGACACACATCTAGTGAATCTTTTCATTATAACAATCAGCTTTCAACTGCATTGACATAATTCTTGTAAATGAATTGTCATGCACTGGCTGATACTGGAAGTGATTGCAAGATATTGTTTGTATAGAAACTTTTGCTCCTGATATAACAAATTTATAACAGAATTGTGCATCATTTCACTTTTTTTTTCAGTATTCACGAATTACTATTGAGCGAACATATTGTACCTTGCAATAGGGATTTAATTAGCAATTTTTTAACACATATATATAATGTGGGGACTAGAATTACCCACTTTTCCTATTCAAACAATATTTGCTTATGTCGATGTTTTCCAGGAATGCATCACTCAGATAAACTACATCATATCATCTTCAAAATTGTCTATAATAAATAGAAAAAGACCTTTAATAGAATCTAGGTCAAACTTGAAAATAGTTTAAACTCTGATGTAAATTCTAAATAAAAATAGAGAAATAAAGGACTGAAATATCAAAGTGGTAGGGAAGTTTAAAACAGTTCATATAAAAAATTCTGCCACATTTCAAAAGTGATTGTTTAGAGTGAAATTACAAAATGTTTTCGTTTCTCATTGAATTTTCAAACAGTCAACTAGTATGAATCGGTTTTTTTAAATGCATTAATAAACAGAAAACTTAATCGCTGGTAGGACCTCATTAACCATTTCAATGGTAAATAACCTTTTGTTCACTTGCATATCTTGAACATAGGGAATCTTGAAACATTAGTTTATATCAAGGCTACTAAAGTAGATGTCTATGGCATAATAAATATATTTTTTAGCCCTTGAAAAATCTGAAAAATACAAAAATTGAAAGAGTGTTTTTCAAAACAAACTATGAAAAACGAATGGCTGGAAATCGTGAAACATTAAATGCAAGTAATTTTATTATTAATTTTTGGCTTTTGCATTCAAGCCATAATTCTTTCGGATTTTTTGCCATTTTGCATTCAAGTCATTCTTTTGGCTTACTCCTATTTTGCTGTCAAGTCATAATTGTTTCGGCTTTTTTCTATTTACTGATGATAAAAGTTTATTCAATGTTAACAACAAATTGGTGCTTTTGCACAGCAGTTCAATGTATTAATTTTAAAAGATTGAATTCATTCTAAACTAAATTAATTCTTTCGGATTTTTTGCCATTTTGCATTCAAGTCATTCTTTTGGCTTTTTCCTATTTTGCTGTCAAGTCATAATTGTTTCGGCTTTTTTCTATTTACTAGTGATAAAAGTTTATTCAATGTTAACAACAAATTGGTGCTTTTGCACAGCAGTTCACTGTATTAATTTTAAAAGATTGAATTTATTCTAAACTAAATTAGAATCAAATTAATTCTCTGTCATTTCTACTTAATTTTGGAATGGCTACACTTATAGCTGCATAATGCAAACCCTTCTATTCTTCTCATAAGCAATGTATTCTGGCTCAAACTTTGTTGGACTGAGCCTGACCCTGCCCAAGCTCAAAATAGCACAGATGACTTTGAGCTTAATCTCAGAATAAATTAAATTTCAAATTTTTGTTAAAATTTTGAAAAAATAAGAAAACATATAAAATAGTTTGATTCTAATTTCAATCTTTTAATCAATCTTTAATAATTAAAAATAAGCACCATGCAGCTTTTATTTTTTTAAGTATTCTCTTATTTTTGATAACTTAATGGCTCTTTGCATTTATAATGATGCTACCGTGATATTTCAGTTTCTGCTTCTATTACTAATATTTTTTGTTCCAAATAGCATTAACATTCAGTTTTGTCATATAATTTTAATTAATATTTTAAGAATAAAATAACACACCTGCCACTGAATTAGAAACCTTTATTCAATGCTGAGTTGGACCTCCTTTAGCCCGAATTACAGCACATATGTGGTTTGACACAATTCCACAAGATGTTGGAGTGCCTTTTCATCTCCAGATCCAAGATGTTGGAGTGCCTATACATCTCCAGCACACCAGGTGTTCACCAGGCAGTCCTTTAACTGGCTCAGATTTTATGGAAGAGTACTCTGATCCCTGATCTGATTTTCTAACATGTCCCAAACATTCTCAATGGAGTTCAGATTCAGACTCGTCAGACCACACGACTTTTTTCCAGTGTCAGTCAATGTTCCTGATACCACTGTAGATGAACTTTCCGGTTCTTTGCAGAAATCAGTGGTTTCTATATAGGCATGCAACTGCTAATGCCGATCTTCTTCAATTCCCTGCACATAGTTCGCTGAGATATGGGTCGGGAACAGCCTTCATTGAATGCTTCAGTCAATTACTGCACACAGGAAGTCCTTTTTCTCCGTACAAGCCTTCTCAGACGACAGCGATCTCTTTCCTGACAGATTGTTGTTCCACCACACTTAAACCTCTTAGACAAGCAATGTGAGTTATTTTTCCACTGATTAAAAACCTGAAATATCTCACCTTTTGAGAAAACATTAGCTTCGCTGTTTTTAAAATCTTCACTCCAGCCAGATGGGCACCCACAATAGGCCCTTTATCAAACCCCAAAAGATCCTTTGTTTTTCCCATTGTGATCAACACTTTCTGATGAGCAGCAGTCTTAAATAGTTGCCTAGATCATGTGCTGATACACGTGAGCACATATTTTGCATATATGCTGCACAAGTGACATTTATGTACATCTGCATAAAGGTATCTAATTCAGTCCGATGGGCTTGGAAAGGCCGCCGTCCGTCGGATGGGACATTAAGCCGTGGCCCGTGTGGGAGAGCCATACCCTGTGCACGTTAAAGAACATGCTGGATGGCCATTATGGGAAGCTACCATCTGTCTCCCAACAGCTGTTCCGTTGGGTCCCCTCCCCCAACCTTCTCTGAGCCTTCGGGGTCCATGTGACATGGCCATTTAGCCCATGGTGTGCAAAAAAGTGCCACTCAGAGGTATAACAACTCAAGTGTCTAATTCAGTGGTCGGTGTGTGTAGATGATTAGCAAAATGCATTTCTCTATATATGTTTTGTGATGCATCAAATTTTTTTCTTCCTAAACTGACTCAGGCAGGTGTCAACTTGAAAAATTGAGCCTGAACTCATCTCTACTTTTCACTAAATGGTCTCTTTTGGTGTTTTGCATATTATTTCTCTGACTTCCCAATCAAAAGTAATCAGAATAGCCTTTGCGTTTCACATATGGTTGGCGTGATTATGTTCAGACTAGTATTCTGGTCTCTCAGGCCCAAGTGGGATTTATTTCTGTTTTGACCTACACTTAGCTCTCGGCAAGAAAGGGAACACTGTTAGACTCAGAAAAACTGTCGTCTATCAGATGAGGCATTATGTCATGACTCCATATTTAAGAGACCCCTACTATGAGTACATTGATGGATACACTAGATTATTTTAATGATAGATTTCCATTTGTCTCCTAACAGTTGTTCAGAGGATCCCCTTCTCAACTCTTGTGACCTGATCTTTAGCCCATTGTGTACACAAAAGTGCTGCTCAGAAGTAAAACAATTCAAATCTGGCATAACAATGTTGGGCATGACTGTTTTTTATTTGGTTACAAAATTTTTCGTCTTCCACATGTCTATTTACAGAAATCAGTATTGGGAGGAGAAATTGTAGTGCATTTTTTAATACAAAAAATATATTTACTTAAGCATAAATGCAATATCAATTAAATGAAAAATAACAAGAATAAAATTTTGGAATTATACATAATTGTTTCATGTACAATCAGTATCATAGCCAAGAATAGCTAAAATATTTTTAATTATTAGGTTTTCAAAAAATATATTACCATATTTATTAATGCCAGTGTATGAACAAATATAAATCTTTACGGTGAACACAGTGAGTGGTAGAAAAATAACTGATTTATTTCACAGTTATCACTGTTAGAAGATTTATGTCTCCTGTGTTGCAGCTAGAGATGCTAAAATGATTGGATGGTTATAATTCATTTTAGGTTTTGTGCAGTTAAAAGCTGAAGTATATTTACTGCTATGGGAGACAAGTCCTTGGCTGGTACACTCGCCGTAGTTGCTGCCGAGGCTTACTGTTGGTTGCTGCGGTGCTCTAGTCATCAGTGTGCTGGTCCTACAGTATTGCCAAGTGGTCATTTGCACTGTCCAATGATGTACAGAATGTTCATCTGTTTAGCACATTATGGCGTTGTTTTTCTAAGCTTGCTGCAGGATGATATACTGTGGGGCATGATGGTCGCAGTAGACCTGTTCTTCCAGTTTTAACTGTGATGTATGGTAGAGATTAATCTTCTGTTGCTTTACACATTTGACATATTTTCATGAGCATAATGCATTTCACCGGTCTGCTTTTCCAACATCTTCAGATGCTGTCAACTCAGCAGATGGGATTGATATAATGCAGTCCCTCTAGTGGAAACACCTGGAACTTGCTATTGCACAATTTCCAGTTTAAATTATAGGAGCACTGCTAGAGGGGACAGCATTATATTAACCACATCTGCCAAAGAGTTGACAGCATCTTAAGATGTCAGCAAAGCAGACCAATGAAATACATTTTGCTCATGAATATATTTGAAACGTATAAAACAGAAGAAGATGAGTCTCTACCATACATCACAGTTAAAACTGGAAAACAGCTCAACTGTGACCATGCCCCATAGCATGTCATTCTGCAGCATGCTTAGAAAAGCATCGCTGCCATGTGCTAAACAAATGAACATTCCGTGCATCAGGGGACAGTGCCAACAACTACACGGCAATGCTATAGGACTGGCACACAGACGACTAGAGCACTGCAGCAACCGAGTGTAAGCCTTGGTAGCAACTATGGTGAGTGTACTAGCCAAGAATTTGCCTCCCATAGAAGTAAATATACTTTAGCTTTTAACTGCACAAAACCTAAAATGAACTATAACCAAACAATCGTTTTAGCATCTCTAGCTGCAACACAAGAGACATAATTCTCCTAACAGTGATAATTGTGAAATAAATCATTTATTAATGAACAAATAAATAAAATAACCCTTAATCAGCTGCTTGCCACATAAATCTTACAGGAGCCTATCCAGGCTCGTAATCTGTAGTTCCCAGGTTCGAGCCCCAGCTGGGTCAGCATTGAGATTTATCTCCTTAAAGTTCCCCGCCCTGCCTACGGTCAGTAGGGGACACTGATGGGCTTGGAGAGGCCGCCGTCCGTCGGATGTGATGTTAAGCCATGGTTCAGTATGCGGCAGAGCCATACCCTGTGCACGTTAAAGAACATGCTGGATGGCCTTGATGGGAGGCTACCATCTGTCTCCCAAAAGCTGTTCCAGTGGGTCCCCTCCCCCAACCTTCTCTGAGCCTTCAGGGGTCCATGTGACCTGGCCATTTAGCCCATGGTGTGCAAAAAAGTGCCGCTCAGAGGTAAAACAAATCAATGGGAGCCTATCAACATAATATCCATGTCTTTTATCCAGGGATTGAACCCTGATTCCTAAGATGAATAGCCAAGCAAGCTAACCACTTGGTCACCAGGACACCAATGAATAAATTATTTCTTAAAAATAAATTTCCTGAATAAGGGGAAGATTGCACCACCAGCTCCCCCCTCCCCCAGACACACATCCCTCATCACTATACCCCCCCCCCCCCATCCTTCATTACTGTAACATTTAGTTATATAATATATATGTATATACAGATACTGGACTAAAAAATGGAAACAGTTCCATATTATCTCAATAGATAATCACATTCAGAGTTAACTGACTTCTTTAATATGATTTTTAATGAATAATATGCTGAAGATAAATTAAAGATCTCAGTTAATCAATCAAATCAAAAAATTCAATAAGTTATGAGGTAAGTGTACCTAATGAACTGGCATCTCAGTGTATAGCGTCACCAACATTGGATTACTTTTCAATTCAATTAGCATTTCATTTGTACTTTTATAATTAAAACTTTGTTTTTATTTCTATGGAACTATTACAATTTTATTTCCATAGATTTATATGTATCAGTCTTTTGAAGTTATGTTATATTGCTTGGTAAGGCAGTGCCAGCTTACAACTTTGTTTTATTGTTACACCTATCGATTTATTGATTTTATTCCTGTAGATCTTTTGATGTTATGCTAGACCACTGATTGTGACAACTGCTGGTTTACAACTAGTTCATTTTTACTTGTATTGATTTATTGATTTTATTGCCATATATTTATATATCATTACCAATCTTTCAGAGTTATGTTATACTGCTGGTTATGATGAAGATAAATTAAAGATCTCAATCAATATAATCTATCTAAAAAAATTTAGCCAAATATATAAGAATATACATTATTTACATAAATGGCTAAAAAAAATTAAGGAACACCAAATAAATGAAAGATCTAACTCTTTCAGTGTCTAGCATGAAAAACTGGTTTACATCCAGAGGCCAAGCTAGTTTTTCACTGTGCTCAGCCAAAATTGTCCTTCCAACCATAGGAAGACAGATTTCCATGGCAAGACATCTTGTTTCCTCCTCTGTATAGCAGGGAAGTAAAATAACTGTTTAAAATTGTCCTCCCAGAGGAAGATTGATTTCCATTTCAAGGAAAGACTTTTTGCTTCTGTATTCAAAACCTAATTCATTTTCAAGAAACAATGAAATATCAAATTTTTTTACTTGAAAACTTAAGATATAATAAAATAAATATCATATAATAAAAAAATGCATTTCATAATGCAAATAAAAATTTATTTAAAAAATATACATAAATAATTCTAATGCATATGAATAAAAAATAAATAGTAAAAAAAGAAATCTGTAACCCAATGCAATGCTAAAAAAACAACAAGTTGTACATTGTCGTTGTAGCCATGAATGCAGCATAATTCTGAAAGATCGGTAATTACCTGTAAATCTTCATAATATAAAAACAAAGATTGGGTTGGGTTGTTTTTCCTCTGAGTGACATTTTTTTGCACCCAATGGGCTAAATGGCCTGGTCACAAGGATCTCGAAGGCACAGAGAAGGTTGGGGGAGGGGACCCACTGGAACAGCTGTTAGGAGACATGTTAGCCTGCCATCAAGGCAATCCAGCAGGTTCTTTAATATACACAGGGTATGGCTCTCCTACCACAACTTAACATCCCATCCAACAGACAATGATCTTTCCAAACCCATCAGTTAAAAAAAGGTTTAATTATAAAAGTATAAATAAAATATGACTGAATCAATGGATATCCAATGCTGTAAACAATCCACTATGCCCCAAGCATATGGAACACATCATCATCCTCAAGCAGCCATGTGCTGCAGAGGTCCAATCAGATTATGCAGATTTAGTTCTTCAAACACATTTCTCCTAAGCTACAACTGCTGCATCTCACCACTGAAAACCATTTCTAACAAGGTCCTGGTTGACATTGTCTGCCCACTGCATCCTAGGTCACCTCCTCTTTCTGAGGCATTTAGGCACTGTTTATAACCTTATTCGCTAATCTACAATTATGCATACAGGCAACATGACCAAACCAATGGAGTCTCTCTCTGCACAATATGCTGCTCAAAGGAGGCTGCTGACTCCTTTGCTTAACCTCATCATTACTTAAAACATTGAACCACCTAATGCCCAGGTTACTGTGTAAGTATCTAGAATCAAAAGCATCCAAGTTTCACTACCATAATTAACCCTAAAAAGAAACAAACAGAAATTGGTGCATACACCTATTTCTCTACACTCTCCATAGTATCTTAAAAGTCGTAGCAGCAATCCCTATTCATCTGTTAGTCTCATGCCATACATCATCAGTGTCTGTTACATAGCTTCCAAGATAATTAAAGTGAGACACTTGCTCAGAATGCCACTGTTCACATTAACGGAATCACAGCCTTCCTGACCAATTTCATCACTTTAGATTTCTTTCTGTTTATCACCAAACCTACTCTACTTCCAGTCTCATCAACAGATCGAATTAAAGAGTTCATCTCATCATCATGTGACAAAAGAGCTAAATCATCAGCATAATCTAAATCAGAAATCTCCAGATCATTTAAAGCAAAAATCTTTCCCTTGCAGTGAATTTCACATAATACAATCAATAACCAAACTAAAGAGCAAAGGAGACTAAATGCACCCTTGTGGAACACCAGAAGCAATGCTAAACCAATTGCTACAAGGCTTACCAACTCACACATGACTCAGTGTTATTATAGAGAGCTTTCATTATGTTAACTGACTTGTCTGGTATGCTGTACAATCTCACAATCAACCACAAATTATGACATTTGATAGAGTCAAAAGCCCTTTAAAAATCAACAAATATAGTAACCAAAGTTTTCTGAACTCTAAACATTTTTCAAGAATCTTCCTAAATGAAAAATTCTGATCTACACATCCCTTACAACTTCTAGATCCACACTGCTCATCACGCAATTGTTCATCAATCAGATTCTTAATTCTGTTAAGCACAATCATGCAAAGAACTTTACCTGGAACAGAAAGTAGACTGATACTCCTATAGTTATCACAAGAACTGCAATCACCTTTTTTTTAAAAAAATAGGGATAATAATATCTCTGTTAAAATCCCTAGAAACATGCCTTTATCATAAAAGATATTCAGAATTTCAGTCATTCACATGGTAACCGAAACATTCCCAGCTCTAAGCATTTCCTTAGTAATTTCATCTACCCTGGGGATTTATGTAGTTTAAGTTTAGAAACAGTCAAAATAACCAAATTGTGTTATAGGGCCAACATTAAAGCCACTAATGCATCTATCATCTTTACAAACAATGGGAGTAGAATAACCACATTGTTTTGAACATCACTAAAATGTTCAGCCCACCTGGTGATGATAGAATCCTCACTTTCTATATAACCTTACCTTGTTCATCCTTCAATCCCTGTACACCTGTCCATTTTTTCCCTCACAAAACATTACTATCTGGTACAGCTCTCTGCTGTTACACTGTCCAGCTGCTAACTGATTCTTTACATGTTTAAGATTTTTGTAACACTTTGTGTTAGGACTAATAGGATATTGATTAAGGACATTCTTGCAGTTCTTTCTTTCCAAAATATTCTCCAATGCCTTGTCACTGAAAAAATTTAGCTTCTTCTGCTTCTTTTTTACCCAAAAAGTACTGTTAGTTTCAAGAAAAGCTGTTTAAAATGGTCCCAATTCTTCCTCAACTTCAATAGTAAGCAAACCATGACTGTCATAATGACTAAGTAACCTATCACTGTAAGCTTTAGCAATAACTGGGTTATTCAGAGCCTCAGAATCAAAGATAAATTTTTAACCTTAGCACAACATGTCTTAAGTTTAAGTTGTAAAACACATAATGAGGTAATGGTCAGATCCAATTTCAGCTCCTCTATATGATCTGGCATTCCTAACAGAACTAGCCCATTTGCTGTTAATATATAATCAGTCATATTCTTATAGAGCCTATATGGTGAAACAAACTTGTACTATTGTATGTCACGGTGTGTAATAAGTGTTAGTTATTCTCCAACTATTAAGTTTACTCACTGTAGGAGACTGCCCATTACCATTGCAACTACCAATACCAAAAGGGCCTATCACCCCTCTCCAGAGGTCAGAGTCAGTACCAATTTTAGCACATTCATGTGTAAGTAATTAGTAACAGCTGCTCTGCTGGGCCATGACCAACTTTTATACCATCATGCATCTAGAAGCTTCAGCATATTGTTTTTTCATTTATTTTCATTTTTTTTTTTTATAAAACTTGTGAGCTTAATGTTAGTTTAAATTGGAGTGTCTTTTTAATGTAGGAAAATGGAAGCAAGCAAATCAGCTTTATCATATATCAGGTCTAAAAATGGCAATCAGATGGGTTTAATAAATTATTTATATGACATTTTAATAAAATATTCATCAAATGAAAAACTTTATATTTTTCAAGAATGAATAATGTAAAAAAAATTAGTTTGTCAATTCACCAAACTTGAACCCACATCTCTCCAACACTCTGTCATGAATCTAGAGAGATATGGATTCGAGTCCCGCGAATCTACCAACTCATTTTTCCCACAAAATCATTGATTGATTTATGACTTGTGTGAACAGGTCATCTGTGTGTTTACTATTGATTGATTATTTCATGAATAATATATTTTTATAAGATATTTGCAAGAAAATGTTTAAATGGCAATTTTTTTTTTCCTTTTAAATCAAAGTTTCCTGTGTTATACTGAAAACAAATATGGGCAGTGTCAACCTGTCATTTTGGATTCTGTCAACTTGCATAATGGATGTGGGCCCTGGAAGGGTTAAAGATACAATTAGGAAAAATTATAAATTCTCTGCCAGATACAAATATTCTTCATCAGTTAAAATAGGGCTGAATTAATAATCTTTTGTGTACAATTCAGTTGTTGAACCAAGAAAATTTTCAGTAAAAACATAATTTTAGATTATTTATAGGAAGGGAGAAAAGGACTATTTTTCCACTGAACAAGATTTTATTGAATTCCCTGATCATGAAGCATATTCAAGTTAAAAAGCAGATATTTCGTAGCCATGGTTGGGTTCTGAAAATCTTAATAAAAGTGAAATTCTATTCACAAATATTTGTCTAACAGCAATCAACTCATTAATTCTAAAATCTTTGGTAAAGATAGACATCAAATATAGCTGAATCTAACATAATTTAGGAAACCAGTTATTGTTCATCTCCAAAAATTTTGTCTAATATTTTAGGATTAATTTAATTAAAACTTGAGATATTCTAGAGTAGTCCAACTACAGCCTCAACATCTAACCAGACACATTGCATGAAACTGTCAATAACTTCCACACAAAATGTAGAGTCATTTTTAAAATTCATCATGAAAATGGATTGATCATACTGGTGAACCATAAAACAAAACTGAAAGCACCAATGAAATAAACAGTTTGATACAAATAAATAATGAAGGAGAGCTGTGTACCAATTAGTACACAGCTCTCCTTCATTATTTATTACAGGTAGAAAAGACCTTCAGCCTAATGTCATTTTCCAGAAGGATAGTGATCCACCACATTTGGGGATTTTGTCTGCAATTACTTGGGTACTGTGTTTGAAGAATGATGGATTGGCAAAGAAGATCTAATTATGTGGCCACCCTGCTCTCCAGATATTATGTCATTAGATTTCTTTTTATGGGGTTTGTAAAGGATGCAGTATACAAAACCAAGATACCCCTATGATGATGCACAGAACTGGCCAGGCTTAGCACCTGAAGTCTGACCCCACCTTCTAATGGTGCAAGCTGTTAATATCTTTCAAAAGAGATATGCTGTACTGGAAGGGAACAGAAGGGGAAAGCTGTTAAATTAGTGTGGCCTACTGATCTGGTCATCTGTGGCCACATTTTCGTTTTTTCCTACCCATCTGGTGAGGTGACCCTTTGAGGACTGTGAATATACATGTATGTTTCTATTTGCATAGTTTCAAAAAAAACCTCAATCCTCAAAGAGATAATCATTTAAACATTTTTCTTCATTATGTTGAACTACTGCAATTTAAAAGGAGGAATGTGCTTTACACATTATTTTGTGTCATTTCAGCTGACATACTGCCAGAGCTAACCACAGGGCTAGAAACAATAAGCTTTCCTCCACGTTTTTCTGATAAAGATGTTTTTGTTATTTTTATTCATGCACTACAGAGTGGTCTGTTTCAAATCAAAATGCAAGGACCCACAAGCAGGTAAACTATTTAAATATTTGTCTCAAAAAATTGTGAGAAGTTTCTTTGTCAATCATAAGCAACTTAATTATAAAGTGTAGTCACAGTATACCATTAAATGAGGTTATAGACAATAAGCAATACATTTCACACAAAGCACAACAGAGTAGGGTGATAGTACAAAGTAATTTTAATCCTATTCTTCCTCTTACCTGGTTATCAGGATTCATCACTAATCACAGTCTCATTTCAGGTATACTATAATGATCATATAGTTTTTAAGTGACAAAGAGACTTTTCATGAATTTTAGTATTATAAGACTGAGTTATCATTCTTAAATTCCTTCATCATTAATGTATAATATATTGTAAAACAATAATATAGCTGAATAGATTCATAGAATTATGCTGAGTACAGTAGAAGTTAGCAAAATCCTCAAGCATTCAAAAGCTATATAGGTATCAAACCAGTTGAAACATTGCTTTCAACACTATTTGCTAAACTGTAATTCTGCATAAGTGCTATTTGAAGATAGTTGATGACTCCTTCAGCTAACTTTACCTTCATTCTTTATTCACCACTCTTAATACCCACTTAATAATCTGAATCAAAAGTATCAATTTCTTGTTATCTTGCTTGCTTACAGAGTTCAAGTTTCAATGTCATGACAATGTTTGTTTTTCCACACTCTTCACAGATTCTTAAAGTTTCAGGAGCAATGTATTTTCTTCTGTTACCTAATGTGGCCATTTACAGTATGACACATAACTCCTGAACTAATTAAACAAAGATACTTAACATGGAGAACAACTATTGAAGTGAAACACCATCCACCTGATCAGCCAATGTCTTCAGCATAATCTAAATGAGTTCTGAGATCTCTAGATCAGAGATAGCAAATACACGGCACACTTCACAGGCCAAAATATTTTATTGTCGTGCAAAAATTCTAAACTTCTCAGTTAAAAAACACATTAATTGAGTAAAAGCATTGTAAAGGTGATTATAATATTTTCTGAAACTAAAAATTATTATATATGATTTTGATATGCATGAGAAACCAGATGTTAATGTATTTATTTTCCAATATATTGAGATTGATTACATTATGTGACACTCATTTCATATGCAAATATGCTTCGCTGATGTGAAACCCATGACAAATAAATTGTGACGACAATGTATGTGGATCAATAGTTATATGCATATCATTTTCTTGAGCTTGAAGTGTGCAATATGTTACCAAAGATTGACAAGTTTTGGAAATGGTATGTCATCGCCCCTTTCCAATGCCCAGTATTGTAAAGTATTGTAATGCACAAATTTTAAAAATGTGCAAAGCCAGAGACTTTAGCATTTATCGAAAAAGCATACATATAATGAATTAGCACATAGAATATGACCCCTGGAAGCAAAGTGGGGATACATAAAAAATATGTAGAGTGTCCAGTCACACATAGGATGTTATCTCAATGGACATAACCATGCAACCCAGAGAATGGTTACCAGAGCCATTGTGTCTTAATTAATCGTCAATGATATCATCCAAGACAATCTTTACTTACAGCACACATATAAGTCAAGTGTCTACAAGTTGCTGCCTTGCCACATAACGGAATGGTGTATCAATTGCCACAAGCTGTGTGAGCATTATCTAGTGGGTGTCAAGTGGAAAAATATGGCCACATTAGATAAGAGTTATGTCTACCTAAGCAACTGCAACATATCCTGGTCAATATACAGGGTGGTTCAAAAGTCTTTTCCTAGTTTAAAAATTTTTATGCATTAAAATGAAACATGCTACAGCAACAAGGTTTGCAGCATTTGAAAGATGAATGTTGATTTTTTCTTTTTAGCTGTGCAGCCAGTTGGCACTAGGTGGCGGGGGTGGGGGTGGCTCAGTCGGTAGCGCGCCAGGCTCGTAATCTGTAGTTCCCAGGTTCGAGTCCCAGCTGGGTCAGCGTTGAGATTTATCTCCGCAAAATTCCCCGCCCTGCCCACGGTCAGTAGGGGACACCGATGGGCTTGGAAAGGCCGCCGTCCGTCGGATGGGACGTTAAGCCGTGGCCCCGTGTGTGGGAGAGCCATACCCTGTGCACGTTAAAGAACATGCTGGGTGGCCTTGACGGGAGACTACCATCTGTCTCCCAACAGCTGTTCCAGTGGGTCCCCTCCCCCAACCTTCTCTGAGCCTTCGGGGTCCTTGTGGCCTGGCCATTTAGCTCATGGTGTGCAAAAAAGTGCCGCTCAGAGGTAAAACCACCCAAGGCACTAGGTGTTATTCAGGGAAGCCACTATCAATGCAAACATTTACCTTGATATGCTGTAGAATTTTGCCATTCCACAGGTAGAAAAGACCTTCAGCCTAATGTCATTTTCCAGAAGGATAGTGATCCACCACATTTGGGGATTTTGTCTGCAATTACTTGGGTACTGTGTTTGAAGAATGATGGATTGGCAAAGAAGATCTAATTATGTGGCCACCCTGCTCTCCAGATATTATGTCATTAGATTTCTTTTTATGGGGTTTGTAAAGGATGCAGTATGCAAAACCAAGATACAGGATTTAAACGACATGAAAGAATGTATCAAGAGTGCCACTGATATTGAACTGTTGCAACAGACATAGCATGAAATTGAGTATATGTTGGACATCTGTGCAACCAAAGGATCACATATAGAAATATATTAATGAACATGAAAAACTTTTGGCATTCATCTTTCAAATGCCACAAACTTTGTTGCTGTAGCACATTTTTTTCTTTCAAATCAATTTTGAATCTAGGGGAAGATCTTTGGACCACCCTGTATTATAAACCAATCGACCAAACAGCGTGTCACAAGTGGTACAGAGAATGTGGTGAAAATTTTCCCAAAGTTTTCTTTATCATTGTTGGGCAATAAACTATACAGTTTAATGGTGATAATAGTAAGTTGCAAATCCTGAGGATGGAAAAGAAAGCCAAAGTGAACTCTCTCTGTCTGCTATCAGACAAACACCCTGGAACTAATATACCAGGACAAATTGTCTACCTTATATCGTTGCATCAAGACAAAGCTTAAAGTCTTACCTCAGTGTCTACACACATATATCTTCAACGGATGGTAGAGGAAACCAGAATCACACTATGCCATTCAAGGACATTCCTGTGAAGTCACTGGATGCTTCGCCCATGGACTTTCATCACGTTTGGATTCTCAAAACAGACTCTGTGTAAATGTCAACCACAAACTGTTTGTGGATTATGGAAAGCTTGTAAAGAGAAATGGAACCAACTGGTTATGATAGGGCTTTATAGAAGCCTACAGTGGAAGGTACACTGTGGGGCAATTGTTGTACAACTGGGACACCAGATTGAGCAAGATCAATGGTGGCTTAATAAAAAAATAAATACCTCCTCAAGCAGCTGCTTGCCACAGAGGTCTAACAGGAGTCTGTCAGTTTTTAAAGGTATGTTATATCATCAGTTGAGCCACATCAATCAGTCAATAATCGAGCAATTTGAAAAAATATAAAGTATGATAAATAATTTCTAGAATTTAATATGAAAATTTAAATATTAAATATTTTAGTTAGTTAAATATAGATAATATTGCAATAGAGCTTTCAGAATTCAAGTGTAGCCATATTTAAAAACAAAATTTGTTGATATATAGATTTTTTGCTTTAAGAGATAATTGAAAATTTCTTTTTAGTTGGATAGACACTAATGGAATGATTCACATTTCTCAAATCCTGAGGTAGTTTTAATTTACATTGCTAAAGCGCTTTATTTTTTAATAAATATTGCAAGTTATATGTTTATGGTAAAAATTGGTATTGGTGATAGTGTCCAGAGATATTCCACTGACAACAATGGTGTGCCCATTGAAAAAGCAACTTTTTCATTTTACAGGATAAAAGAGAAGTGCTTTTATTATGTTGCATTAATAAAATATTGCTATTTGCATTTTTCCAATACTCCATTAGTTTCAATTAAAACTTTCAAGTTAATTTCAATAATTGTGCTCTTAAATGATCATTTTAAAAGACAGTTTGCCAATCTTGAAAACATTATTGTAATACAGTGAATTAAACAATATAATGGGTTCTACTAAGGTTAAGCTTGCTGTCACTTAGTGATCTTTCACAAGGTGCTGAAGATTGCATCATAAGCTTTATTATTAAATGCTAATTTAAAAATTTTATTGATACAGCAGAAAATGCAGGTTATCAAGTATCAGATAAATAAGATTTTCAAATGAGTTAAATTTAAAGTGAAACAAAATTCACACACCCCTTCTGATAATACTAATTATGCATTGCTCTTCCATATATATATCTATCAAATTTAACTCATAGCATTCAACAAATTTTAAAACCATATGAATTAAAAAAAATACCCATAACTATTTTTAATAATATTAAACAATCATTAATTAATTAATAGTGTAGAGACTGCCGTGTCAGATGGAACGTTAAGCCATGGCGTTGTGTGCGGCAGAGCCATACCATGCCCACATTAAAGAACACTGGATGGCCTTGACGAAAGGTTACCATCTGTCTCCTAACAGATGTCCAGTGGGTCCCCTCCTCTAACTGTGTTACAACCTTCTGAGCCCTCGGTTCTTTGTGATCTGGCCATTTAGCTTATTGTGTGCAGAAAAGTACTGCTCAGAGGTAAAACAACCCAATCCTAATGAATTAATGACATTAACCAAAGTACTCCATCTGAGAAATTTATAAGGTTAAGTTAAATAACCCAGATAATATTTTAGATTATAAATATAATTAATTATATTGGCTGTACATATAGAACCCTGGATATCAGAGTAAACAAACACCTACATGGTTTTCATAAAAACTCATTTCTAAGCTCTATCCCATGGCCGAGTGGTGGTTAGCACGCTTGGCTACTGATCTACGGGACCTGGGTTCGAGCCCCGGATAAGGCATGGATGTATGTGTCGTTTTTCTGCTGAGGTCTTGCCATCCTCTGAGATCTTCTACTCTGGCATATAAACTGGCAGGCTCCTGTCAGACCTCTGTGGCAAGCAGCTGCTTGAGGGGGTATTTATTATTTTTTATTTATTAAAAGTTTCCTAAAAACGTTGCTAATCTGGAAATTGTTTTTAATGCAGTGCACAGTGAAATCTACAAATGACAAAATTGCACCTACTACAACTATGTATGTCATCAGAGTTCAAAAATAGTCAGCATCTACCTTTTAGTGGGAACAATACTGAAATAAAGGACTGACATCTGATCCACTACTACATCATACTATGGATATGAGTCAACTAGTTATAATCAAGCAACAACAGTCAAGTGCCACAATATCCATGACTCAACAAGTTATTCTGCAGACAATCATATGTGAGCCAGCAAAGCTTCAAGGAGATGCTAGTCAGTGCACACCAAGTCTCAGCTTATGATGTCATCTTCAACCTCTTGTGAAAGATCACCAAGTAAGATGCAGCAATCTTAACCTTAGTAGCACCCATTACATTGTTTAATGGACTATTACAGTCTCGTAGGCAAGTGATTAGTGTGGTTGACTACTGATCAAAGAGACCTGGGTTCAAGCCCTGTATAAGGCACGGATTAAATAATTTAATCACAATCTACACTGTTTAAAAGGGCTTTTCAAATGCCTTTAGTTAATGCTCATAAGCTTATTCTATCATACATCGTTGCAAACTACATGTACTAGTATAAACTTATATTCCTTAGTACAATAGTACTTTTACAAAGAGAATTTCTAAGTACAGGACTTATTGATAATAATTTGAGTTTTGGAGTTCTTATTAATACTCACATATGTATAGAAGATTGCTATACATGGTTTCGGAAGTTATGCTTGTTAGTCGTATGTCTGTTGAAATTGATGTTTGTGTGTTCTAACATCTGTAGAATTGGCTGGTACACTCAACACAGTAGATTATATCGTCTGTGGAGAAACTCAATCCATGTAATTCAAAGAATCCTTGGTGCATATTGGATGTCAAACAATAGCTGAGCATTAACTTTCTTTTCAGCTGGTACGCTCTCCACTAAATATTGGAGATGACATCACCAATGGTAATTGTGGTGGTAATACTGGTGAAAATGGTATATGAGAAGTAACTTTCAGTTTACAGCCAAACTTTTTAACAGTTTACCTGAAACTATAAAGGATGAAATAAATTCTTTTACGTTTTCTAAAAAACTAAGAGATTGGATTTGTAATATAGATGATATAGAAAAATTTCTTTAGGTTGGAGGGTTTTTCCACTATATTTCTGATTGTAAAATTTTCTTTTTATTTGTTTGCACTTTAGGATGTTAAATTTTTGAATAAAAATTGGTGTATTTATAGTTTATTATTGTTTCTGTTACTATGTTGTTGATGTAACCATGACAGAAAATATTAATATGGTAATATACTTAAAATGTTGTTTCTAATGTTTATATATGTTTTTTATTTTAACCTTATACTCTGCCTGCGAGTCTATGAACTCTTGTGGAGTTGTACATTTCCAAAATTTTTGTAAATACTTATATCAAAATTTAATATAAATGGAAATAAAGGATACTAGTACTTGTGCAATGAGTGTTAACATCATTCACCAGATGTCTTTGTCAGGCAATGGAATGTCTGATGTGAACTAGTTTTATAAGGCAATCCTCTAGCGGTGAGTCACGTGATGGATCCAGTAATTATGCATGAGGATGTTCCATGCTGCCAGTAGGGAGGTTATATCAGTGTTTTGTAGCTTTTTTTATGTAAATGTATAATGAGATTTTCCATAAAGTTTAATTTATTTTGTAGGTAGGGAGGCTCATATTTTATAATTTAATTTAGGTATTCTCAACATGGGGTACACTGTAAAATATTTTGGGGTACACCATGAGTGCTCAGAATTTGCTAGATATATGTTACATATATATGTTTTATTTTTTTCCCATTGTTATACTATAACTATAGTTTTATCTATTCATATAAGGGGTACGCCAATTACATACACATTCCCAGAGGGTACATGAAGCATAAAAGGTTGAGAACCACTGGTCTAGTTTATTAATGGGTAGATTATATTGTATTATTGTTTGCAATAGGCTGTATGTTTTTTTTTGTTTTTGAATATCAGTTTCATGTTCTGATATTCATTCTTCAATAGTTCTGTATGTTCTTCCTATATCATCATCATCATCATCATGCAGCAAAGGGCTACGGAGGTCCATCCAGACAGTGCAATTTAGTTCTCCAAGCAAGTCTGTCCTGAGCTACATCAATTGCATCTGGCCACTGCACACCAATTCTAATAAGGTCCTGTTTGACGTTGTCAGCCCATCGCATCCTAGATCTCCCATTCTTTCTGAGGCCTTTGGGCGCACTGTTCATAACCCTATTCGCCAATCTATAATTATCCATACAGGCAACATGGCCAAACCAGTGGAGTCTCTCTCTGCACAATATGCTGCTTAAAGGAGGTTGCTGACTCCTTTGCCTAACCTCATCATTAATTACAAAGTTGACCCACCTAATGCCCAAGATACTGCATAAGCATCTAGAATCAAAAGCATCTAATTTCCTGTTGTTTACAAAGTGTCCACGTTTCACTACCATAGCTAACCCTAGAAAGAACCAAACTATTATACAGTCTAATTTTAGTCTTTAGGTGTATACACCTATTTCTCCACACTCTCCATAGATTCTTAAAAGTCCCAGCAGCAATCCCTATTCGTCTGTTAATCTCATGCTGCACATCACCAGTATCTGTTATGTAGCTCCCAAGATAATTAAACTGTGACACCTGCTCAAGACTGCAACCATCCAGATTATCTGAATCACAGCCTGCCTGACCAATTTTCATCACTTTAGTTTTCTCTCTGTTTATAACCAAACATACTCTACTACCAGTCTCATCAACAGCTTGAATGAAAGAGTTCATCTCATCAACATCATTTGCCAAAAGGGCAAAATCATTAGCATAATCTAAATCGGATATCTCCTGACCATTTAAAGCCAAAAATTTTCCCTTGCAGTCAATTTCGCATAACATAATCAATAACCAAACTAAAGAGCGAAGACAAAATGGACCCTTGTCACATACCAGAAGCAATGCTAAATCATTTGATACAAGCCTTACCAACTCTAACACATGACTCAGTGTTATTATAGAGAGCTTTTATTATGTTAACTAACTTGACTGGTATACCATATGATCTCACAATCAACCACAAATTATGATGATCAACAGAGTCGAAAGCCTTTTAGAAATCAACAAAGCTAGCAACCTAAGGTTTCGATACTCTAAGCATTTCTCAAGAATCAGCCTAAGTGAAAATATCTGACCTAACATCCCCTACCATTTCTAAATCCACATTTCTCATCATTCAATTGACTATCAACCAGTTTCTTAATTCTATTAAGCACAATCATGCAAAGAACTTTACCTGGAACAGAAAGTAGGCTGATACCCCTATAGTTATCACGAGAACTGCAATCACCTTTTTTTGAAAATAGGGATTATAATAGCTCTAGAGAATAATAGCTAGGTGAAATGCTCAGCCCACCTAGCCATGACAGAATCCTCACCTTCCATAACCTTAACTTCTTTATCCTTCAATCCCAGTATACCTGTCCGTTTTCTACCACACAACATATTAATTATCTGGTACAGCTCTCTGCTGTTGTGCTGTTTAACTGCTTCCTCGGCTTTGTCAGCCAAGCCAAAGATTCTTATCAGCAGCTAACTGATCCTTTACACGTTTATTAAGCTCTCTGTAATGCTTTCTATTAGGACTAGTAGGGTATTGATTAAGGACATTCCTGCAGTTCCTTCTTTCTGAAATAAGCTCAAGTGCCTTATCACTCAAATAATTTTGCCTCCTCTGCTCCTTTTTCCTAAAAGAGTACTGTTAGTTTTCAAAAAAGCCTGTTTAAAATGGTCCCATTGTTCCTCAACTTCAGTAATAAGTAAACCATGGCTGTCATAATGACTAAGTAACCTATCATGGTAAGCTTTAGCTACAACTTGGTATTTCAGAGCTTCAATATTATAGGTAAATTTTTTAACCTTAGCACAACACTTTTTAAGTTTAGGTTGCAAGATACTTTTAACAAGGTAATGGTCAGATCCAATTTCAGCTCCCCTATATGACCTGGTATTCCTAACAGAAATAACCCATGTGTATTTCTGTATGTCGTGGTGTTTGTAATATGTGTTAGTTATTCTGAAACCACTGAGTTTACTTACCTGTACGAGTCGTTGCCCATTGCCATTGCAGCTACCAATACCAAAAGGGCCTATCAATCCTCCCCAAATGTCAGAATCAGTACCAACTTTAGCATTGAAGTCACCTAGAACAAGGGTAATATCTCCTTTCTTGACAGAATTCAAAATATCCTGAAGTTGTCCGTAAAACCTATCCTTCTCATCGGCATCCTTGGTGGGGGCATAACAGCAGATAACATTCAATCTCTTTAACGTTTGTCTGAAATTTTGCTGTAAAAAACCTTTCATTAATTCACTGATATCCTAGAAGAGCATCACTAGCATGTCTGCTGAGAAGCAAACCTATGCCTTGGTGATGTTTAATGTCTTCCCTCCCTAAAAAGAGAAATTTAAGATATTTTTAAGAATTTGACCTTTATCTGTCCATCTGGTCTTTTGCAGGCCAAAAATATCTAAATTATAACGGTGGAATTCTTGTGTGAGGACATCAAGAGGAAAAGCTCTGTGCAGAGTCCTCACATTCCAACTACCTATGGAGAGAAAATGGTTAGTGGAATGTTTAAAGAAACTATGTTTATTGAGAGAGGGAATGCCAACAATATCAAACAGCCCCCTAATCGCAGACATGGGGCAAAGACCCGTTCCCCCACCACTAAAGGCTGAAGCCATCTACACTGGAAGACTTCCTCCAATGTCGAATTTGACGATGCCAATAAAAACAAAGAGATCAGGTGCCTGCGATGACCTATTCTCAGGATTATCCACCAGCTGATAAACGTATCCTTTGAATCTATTCACTTGGGGCTGTCAATCCACAAACAAACAGAAAACGCAGTGGAAGGTTTTCCCTCCACAGAAGCCCACCAGTGCAGCAAATTCCGGATCCATAATCAAGCTCAGAGCCATATATCAGTCCAGTCCAGTGGGTTTATATGGTCAGAACCAGGACCCTGTGTGGTTGACCACTCCTCAGCAGGGTAGAAAAAAAAGAAAAGTAGCCATAGTTGTCCAGATCAGTAGGCTAGACTAATCTGGCAGCCCTCCCCTGCCATTCACTTCCACAAGAGAGTATCTCTTTTGAAAGGTACTAACGGTCTGCACCACGAGAAAGCGGGGTCGGACATTAGGTGCTAGGGCTGGCTGGTTCTCTGCATCATCACAGGGAATTGGTGTATAGCTCTCCTTCCAGTGACTACCTATCTACCATTTACATTCCTATATATTGATTTTTATTGTTTAATGTGTTTTGGGGTCATTTAAATGTATGGAATATATTCCACCAGAGAGGGTATTCTATCTTGATCATTTATAGTTAAAAGTTTTATAGTATTTGTAATATTGGTGGGGGTATTTAAATTATATAGTTTGAGGATGTTATTGATAGTTTGAGAGAAACTCTCAATGTAAGGAAATCTTGTAATAAATTTTTTACTGCTATTTTTGCTGTGTTGGGATGGGTTAATTTGTGTTTCGGTATGATATTTAAATTTGATATATTTGTGAATATTTCTTATCAATATTTCCAAATATCCTGCTTGAATGCCTATTTCATAAATAAAGTTTATTCTTCTTTTAGAAGTTGTGTAGTAGAACAATATCTGTAGGCTCTAATAAAATACTTTTGAAAGTTGCTTTTTTATATTTAATTGGTTTGAGTGATGAGGTACTTCTAAACCCAAGCTTAAGATAAATATCCACATAAACCAGCCTTATATAAGCTTACTGGACAAAAAATTAGCATCTCCCGTCATAAGAGTATTACGACAGTTCAACAGCAACAGATGGTGCACTAATAATAAACGTGTCCTACAAATAGTTGTGCCGTGCGCTACAGGGTTCATACAGTGACAAGAAGTGATTGTGTACCACATGTGCATGAGTCACTCCGTGAAACATGGGTCTCACCAAAGATGTGAATGAGTGGCAAAAAGGTATTGCATTTAGCAAAGCTGAAGGGCATAGTGTATAAGAAGTTGCTGCCTTTGCAGGTGTGTTGAAACATATTATCCAAAGGGTCTTCCAGCAGTGTTGTAGATCATAGTCTACCGCTAATCATTGCCAGAACTGCGGCAGAAAAACTGTGCTCATCAATAGGGACTGCCACAGTGTGTCCCACACTGTTAGGGCAAACCGTTTGGCAATGAGGCAGGAATTGCTCCAGTCAGTCAATGCAGGCATACAACAAACTGTTTCTGAATGAACACTTTAAAGGGAACTGCATGCCATGGGTATCTGGAGCAGAGTACTGCGGAAAAGATCCATGTTAAAAGCTCTGCACAAGGCTGCATGGCTACAGTGGGTGTGGTGCCACAAAGACTGGACTATCGACTCTTGGAAGTATGTGATCTGGTCAGATGAGTCATGTTTTTGCTTGTATGCAGATGATGCAAGGTGAGGGGTACATCGTAAGCCACATGAAGCCTTCCATGCAGACTGTGTGCAAGGTTCTGTTCAAGCTGGAGGAGTCTCTGTGATGTTCTGGGGGTGTTTCATATACGAGGAAATGGGTCCTTTGGTTGCGGTGACATCACACTTGAACCAGAAGGGCTATATGGAGGAGCTAATAGATGAACACATGTTGCCTTTTGTGCAGCATCTTCACATTGAACACCAGGAAGATACCCAGTCTTCCAATACAATAATTGTCGCGTGCACAGGACTTGAAGTGTGTCAGATTGGCACGACGAGCATTCTGAAGCCTTCAAATATCTCGACTCTCGTGAAATCCCTGGATGTGAATCCCATAGAAAACTTGTGGGATTATTTGGGGCAATGAGTGAAGTGCCGTCCTAGCCAACCGGCCGATCTGGCTGAACTGCGGCATTTGCTGCTAGAAGAGTGGATGAATATTAATGTGCACTATATCTGCACACTGGTGGCATCCATGCCAGACAGGATTTTGGCTGTTCTTCAGTCACATGGAAGCATTACATGCTATTAGGTGACATTCAATCAGGGGTGATTAATTTTTTGTCCTGTGAACTTATATGTTATGTAGATGATATTTTACCTTTTTGGAATTATGATAGTAATGAATTGCAAACTCTAATAGATGCATTTAATAGTATAATATCTTCAATTCAGTTTTACCCATGAGGTAGAAAATCGAAACATGTTATCTTATTTAGATATAACTTTAATAAGATAAAGTAATAGATGTCAGAGTACGGTCTGTAGGAAACCAACACACATCCTCAATTGAATTGCAGCAGACTCCACATACCTATTAAATATAAAAAAGAAACTTTCAATGCATATTTTTTAGAGCCTCCAGATATTGCTCTACTCCACAACTTCTATAAGAAAAACTAAAATTTATTTATGAAATAGGCATTCAAGCAGGATATTTATAAGAAATATTCACACACATACCAAATTTAAATACCATGCTGAAATGCAAATTAACCCATCCCAACACAGTAAAAATTTTATATAAGCTTTCCTTACATTGAGGGTTTTTCTCAAACTATCAATAATATCCTCAAACCATGTAATTTAAATACCCCCGCTAACATTACAAATATTATAAAACTTTTAACTATAAATGATCGAGATAGAATACCCCCTCTAGTGGAATATATTCCATTTAAATGACCCAATAACATGTTAAATGGTAAAAATCAATTTATAGGAAGAACATATAGAACTATTGAAGAACGAATAGTGGCCAGTAGCTCAGGGTCCAGAGCACCTGACATGTTATCAGGAGGTTGTAGGTTCGTATCCCACCTGGCTCAAGACAATTTTTCCTCTAAAATTAGAATCAACGTCAAAAGTGCTGATTTATTAGTGGATATTGAACCGTCGAGTTTATCTCATTATTTATCACAATATAATTAACCCATTAATAAACTAGACTATAAAATAATAGCCTCCCCCTACCGGCAGCATGGAACATCCTCATGCATAATTACCAGATCCTTCACATGACTCACTGCTAAAGGGATTGCCTTATGAAACTAGCTCACATCAGATAGTCCACTCCCTGACGAAGACATCTGGTGAATGATGTTGAAAAACATTGCACAAGTTTGACTGTAAATAACTTTTAAACATTATTTTATATTAAACTTTATATTACTCTGTTACACTAATGCACTCCTCCTCTTTTGAATGAATGAAATAATGTAGATGGTTTTATAGTAACAGCTTATATTCATGTATTATTAAACTTCTTTATCTAGCTGTGTAATTTATCTTTTAATATATATATAGCATACATGTAATCACATGTAGGTATGGGAAGGGAGGAGTATAACTTCACCAAATACGTCTCTTGTTGATGCATTTAATTCTTAACCTAACTTTCCTACTTAGATGCAAAAAATTAGCATTAATTCCCAAATTCTTAACTACAAATAAATCACAGTTTGATAACCAAATGTGTCAAATATTACAAAAAGCTGAGAAACTTATGTTAAATAAAACAACTAGGAACTTATGAAATGAAATAAGACTAAAAGAACACACAGTATATCATAAATATTTAAAATTAAAAGTAAATAATTTAACCCTATTAATGGGTAGAATATCTTTCAGAATAGAGCATGAAACTATCTGAATACAAAACGTTATACTAAGAAAATAAATAATTTATTAAAAAATAAAAATAGCTTGCAAAAAAAACTAAAGAAAACAACTGAAATAGGTAATCAATATATTAATCTTTCTAAACTTAACTAAATGCAGAACAAGAAAGAATACTCCAACAAGGTGCAAAATTCGCATATGAAAATGATAGTATTGTGTTAACCGAAATTATACCGCAAATAGAACAGTCTTTTAACAAAATATCATATAAATATAAAGATAAGGAAAGATTTAAATTGTACAGATCTATAAAATATGTACAAAGTAATACTAAAATTAGTAACCAGAAGGATATAAAAATATTAAATGAATTTAAAAAATAATAAAGAAATGAAAATAATACTAGCTGATAAAACAAATCAAATTATAATAATTGATAAGGAACAATAAATCAAAAGGGATAAATTTTTGAATAAGGATCAAAAAATTGAGGATACTCCTAATCAATTAAAATGTCAATCAATTTCTTATAACTCAATCTCAAATATATTGAATAAATTACAAAAACTTCAAACAGATCTATTTTTATTAGAAGATATATCTGGAAAATGTATACCCCCTATTAATTAGATTTCTTAAATTTGCACAAATTCAATAAATATATGCATGTTTATTATTTTAGAATGTCTTTGGCACTTCCACTAGTAGATGGAATGGTTGTCAGTAGGCGAACCCTGGGCACATTAGTGAGACAGACTGCTTTAAATTTGTGTCGTAGAAGACGTCTGGATGCTGACAGGTAAGTTATAAGTAAAAGTAAGGGGAACCTTAAAGGTTTTAAAAATATATACATATTAATCAATAAATATTTTTGTGGAAAAAGATTTCGCTGATGTGTTGGACATGAACCCATGTCTCTCCAAAAACATGGCAGAGTATTCAACCATTGAACTAACGCCAGCTCCATCTTTTCTCCACTTAATATGACTCTTCACTCTTCCCATGATTTCGGCCCCTGTAATTGGCATCATCAATGTTCCAGGACTGCAACTGTTTCTTTAAATGTTGTGATGAGTAAGATGGAAATAAATAATTGTCACTTCACACTATTAGTGTTATTAATAATGTAAACAGTAAATAATATTCACAGGGTTACCTGGTGACTTTAGCATCAATAAATATTTTTATTGAAAAAAGTTTTGCTGATGTGTGGGGATGTAAACCACATCTCTCCAGGAACAAGCCAGAGTATTCTACCGTTCAACTAATGCTAGATCTGTCTTTTCTCCCCTTAATATGGCTTTCACTTTCCATGATTTCAACACCTGGACTTTGTAATGCTCCAAAAGATTGTTAAACTTCTTCTCTTTGGACCTTTTGACTGATCCAAATTAAACCACTTCCGGATAGCATCAGGCACCCAGCAATTAATTTTGCCAAATAAGGTTAAATGAGGTTTCGCTAAATATAACGGCATTGCTTAGTGAGTAAGAAATCAAAAATTATTAAAGTTAAATCTTAAAAAAATAATTATTGTTGCTCAAGAGGAAAAACTGCAAAGTCAAAATATTTCATATATAATAAACAGTTTATTTCCAAAAAAACAAGACTCACCAAATAAACTTATGAATACAAAATAGTCTGGGCAACTAAAAGTTCACATGTAGTTCCATCTACACTACATCTTACTGACTTGCTACTCTCTGACAACTTTTACTGACTTTTACTGATATCTTTCCTACTGACTCCGTGACCTATCATCACTTAGTATACATGCGGTGTGCAGCTGACATCTGTGTTTCATGCCGGGAAAAACATTTGCATAATCTTATGATCGCACGCTTGCACTAACTATTATGTAAGAGGGGGCATGTCCTTAATGCGCACATTAGTGGCTGTCAATCAAAAGTCGGAGTTGCACATGAGCAACTCCTTTAGCAGATCGGAAGAGGTAAGTGATAAGTTCAACTGAAGAATAAATCCCCAAAATGATAATATAACTTAAATAAAGTAAAACTGGTTAAGGAAAAGTAAAAATGAATGGACCATTACAACTTGGCACCATCAATGATTCAGGACGGCAACTATTTCTTTAAATGTTGCAGTGAGTGAGATGGAAATAAATAATTAAGTCACTTCACGTTATTAATTTCAATGTATACCTGAACCCTTGAAAATAGTTTTAATATTCCTGATCTTAAACTGAAGTTCATGTGTTTCAGATAGTTAATGTGTCTCAGATACCAGCTGTCTGATACTTGAACCACAGCTTATTGATGCTGAAAAGGGCTCAGTGTTGCTGGTAAAGATCTCATTGGTAGTAGAATGTTCATATCAGCATGGAAGTTTAACCCTTTTCATGTTGGATCCCGAATAATCACTTTCATCTTTCAAATTACAGCTATTGGAGACATAAGTTTCACTCCCATAGTACAAGATTGTGAAAATAAATTCTGAATAGAAATGTGAATTTTTTTTTAACTGTTGCTAATCAAATATCAAAAATAACATTTAAATCTGTGATATATATATATTTACCTGTTGATTCCACTTGAAAAAATTATGATAAAGTTTAAAAATAAATCTATTTGAGTCTGCAGTGAACATTTGTGCTTGTTCAGTCATTGTAAATAGCATCAAATAGCGACGATTTGTTTATGCCTTTATTCTGCTGTACCATATTTAGATTACACTAGACAGCAAATTGAAACTTTTTTAATAACATTGGTCAAATAGGATGATTTTAACTAATTTTGGGGTGTTGAATTCAAATATGGCTGTGAAAAATCTGCAGCATGTACAGTTTTTTATTTTAATTATGGAATGATGTATTTCAATGAATATGCATATCTGGGAAATGAAAATAAATCTGACTATTTTATTAAATTGCAACTTAAAACTCACTAATTAATTAAATGATTACAGTGAAAAAAATTAGAAACATCATAGTTATAGACCACTGAATATAAAGTAACAAATGAAATAATATTTGAAATGTAAAATAAGAACGTGGGTAAGGATCTTTTATACTTACAAGAAGTTCATTTTTATCTTTTATGTGTTGAGATATCTTCCTTCTGCAATAACCAGCTTGAATATGATTGAAATTGAATATGATCCTGTAGAGTGAAAATTGAATATGATCCTGTAGAGTGGATGGTGCCATCCAACGTTCCACTCTACAGGACAGTACTACATCATATGGATGGCACCAAAAGCCACCTTTGTGTGCTGGTTGAGGCCTATTAGAACACTGACATTAAGGCTGCGAAGTAGCAGAGAGAAAACTTTCGAAATTTGAGCCTTGTGTGCTGGTTGATGCCTATCAGAACATTGACATTAAGGCTGCAGAGCAGCTGGGAGAGTACCTATCGTCTACATTAGTTTAATATTGTGGAAGTCAGTCAGTTCATTCAAATCTCTAAATATGGAACTTTCGAATTTTGAACCGTGCTGATGATTTATTGCCAATATGGTTAGGTATGTGTAGTGGTGAAACATCTCTTTTTGGCCAATCTTTTAGCGTGTTTGGCTACTGATCTAAGGGACGTGGGTCTGAGCCCCAGATAAGGCATGGACGTTTGTGTTGTTTTTCTGCTGAGGTCCTGTCATTCTCACAGACTCTTCTACTATGGCATATAAACTAACAGGCTCCTATCAGACCTCTGTGGCCAGCAGCTGTCTGAGGGGGTATTTTTTTTTTATTTTTTTGTTTTGCAGTGTTCCTTTCTGGCCCTACTGTCCCACCAACACAGAAAACAGCAAAATTTTGTGAAGCCTCCTTGAAGCCTGAGCAAGAGAGATATGACTTTTAGGTCACCACATATTGTCCACTTAAACTGGTCATATTTTATAGCAGTGAGTATTTTTCCCATGCTTTCATAAGTTTCCTTCATTTCCACAGCATGTGTCACTGGAGTGGAAGGTTTCTGGTTTCCTTTATGCAAAAAGACAGCTAAAAATAGATGCCATTCCTTAGAGTCGTGAATTGTTCCAATTTCTTCCATCAGCACTGAAATATCTGTGCAGAAATACAAACCATCTTGCATCTCGTAATAAGCAGATAAAGCCAAATTTCTCGTTTTGAACAGAGAAACTCTGGCACCCTTGGCCATAAGATTCCACTCTTTAAGTCTTGAACCTAAAACCTCAGATTGTTGTTTGGAAAGTCCTAGGTCTCCAACAAGATCATTTAGTTCATTTTGCTGAATCAAATAGTTTCGTCTAACTTTTTAGGGATGTATGTAGGATCAGGATCTCTATGTGCATCAAAGTCTTCCTCTGATGAATGTGAATCCATCTCCTCCCAGTTGGTTGGAGGTGTTGGACGTGCTTAGCAACAACAGTGGCAGAAATGATAGTAAATAACTTTATTAGTAGGTATGGAGTACCTTTGCAACTCCACTCTGACCAAGGACGGAATTTTGAATCCAATGTGTTTAAAGGCATCTACCAATTATTAGGCATTCAGAAAACCAGAACAACCCCCCTACACCCTCAGTCGGATGGTATGGTTGAGAGATTTAATAGCACAATTACACAGCATCTAGCATTGTTTGTGAACGACCATCAAAGTGACTGGGATCGCCATATACCACTCCTTTTGTTGGCATATAGAACAACAGTGCATGAGACAACTGGACAGACACCTTCCATGATGCTCTTTGGAAGAGAGTTATGTCCCCCTTGTGACCTTTTATATGGTCGACCCGAAACGATGCCTGTATTCAATCCACAATACATACAAGAATTACAACAACGACTAGAAGAAATCCATCATTCCGTCAGACATAACATCAACTTAGTAAGCAAGAGAACCGAAACGAGATACGACAGTAAAACAAATAGAACTGTTTTCAACCAAGGAGATCTTTTCTGGCTGTACAATCCACATAGAAAGAAGAGACTTTCTCCAAAACTTCAGAAACCTTGGAAAGGTCTGTATACAGTAGTTAACAGGATTAATGACATGGTGTATCGCATTCGTCGATGTCCAACTACAAATGAGATTTCGTCGTGTCCAACTACAATTCGTCGATGTCCAACTACAAACGATGAAACAGGATCATTTGATCCTGTTTCATCGAATAAGCTTCAGAATCCAGAATTGTTCGGGATGAACAAGACTTAGGAGGGGGCAATGTTACAACAGATGAACGTGCTACAATGACGTGATAGGTGTATCATGAACGCTCATATATGCTTAGCATGACGATTAATGTTATCAACTGTTTAGAACGAGAATGCTTTGAAAAGAGTAAGAAGTGTGAAAGAAAGCAAAGAGATAGTAGAGTATTAAAAGGAAGAAGGAGATAGTGTATTAAATTAGTGTTGTGTAATGCTATGTAAAACGGCTGTTCTTATTTGATTTAAGATGAAACATGGATCTGGTGGAGAAGAGGAATCAACGGTAAAGTTTGTTATTGGGTCCTCTATCAGGGGAGATCAATGTTAAACGTTTCACATGTATAAGGTATAAAGTATTGTTAAGGTTATTTAATGTTGCAAATGAAATTCAATACAAAGTGGTTTGTCTTTATGCTAAGAGAAATAGAAGTACTTATGTTTAGATAAAATTGATGAATTTCTAATAATATTGTCATTGTAATAAATTACATCATTCATACTTTAGTGGTATACATATGTGCTATTTATGAACTCACACTAAACTTCCATCTCTTTGAATTTATAACAATATCTATATACATGTGTACTAGCATAGTAGCTAAAATGTTAAGTAAATATGATATAAGATTACCATTGAAAAAAATTAATAATATTAAAACACTGATGATAGATGCATTGGTGACCCTATAATATGCAATGTTGGCCCTATAACACAATCTGAAGTTATTTTGGCTCTTTCAAAATTTAAACTTCATAAATCCTGAGAGGTAGATGAAATTAATACGGAGATGCTTAGAGCTGGAAATGTTTCTTTTACCACTTGGATGACTGAAATTTTGAATATCTTTTATGATAAAGGCATGGTTGCTAAGGATTTTACCAGAGCTATTATTATCCCTATTTTTAAAAAAGGTGATCGCAGTTCTTGTGATAACTATAAGGGTATCAGCCTACTCTCTGTTGCAGGTAAGTTCTTTCCATGGTTCTGCTTAATAGAATTAAGAATCTGGTTGACAGGCAATTACGTGATGAGCAATGTTGGTTCAGAAGTGGTAGGTGATGTGCAGATCAGATATTTTCACTTAAGCTGATTCTTGAGAAATGTTTAGAGTTTCAGAAACCTTTGGTTGCTAGCTTTATTGATTTCAAAAAGGCTTTCTACTCTGTTGATCGTCATAATTTGTGGTTGATTGTGAGATCATATGGTATACCAGACAAGTTAGTTAACATAATGAAAGCGCTCTATAATAACACTGAGTCGTGTGTGAGAGTTGGTAAGGCTTGTATCAAATGATTTAGCATTGCTTCTGGTATGTGACAAGGGTTCATTTTGTCTTCTTCTCTCTCTTGTTTGGTAATTGATTATGTTATGCGAAATTGATTGCAAGGGAAAATTTTTGGCTTTAAATGGTCAGGAGATTTCTGATTTAGATTATGCTAATGATTTAGCTCTTTTGGCAAATGATGATGAGATGAACTCTTTCATTCGAGCTTTTGATGAGACTGGAGTAGAGTTGGTTTGGTTATAAACAGAAAGAGAAGTTAAATGATGAAAATTGGTCAGACAGGCTGTGATTCAGGTAAGCTGAATGGTTGCAGTCTTGAGCAGGTGTCACAGTTTAATTATCTTGGGAACTATACTGCTCACAAAAATTAGGGGATATATTATCGCTTCATATTCATTTTGAAATATCCCCTAATTTTTGTGAGCAGTATATGTAACAGATAATGGTGATGTGTGGCATGAGATTAACAGACAAATAGAGATTGCTGCTGGGACTTTTAAGAATCTATGGAGAGTGTGGAGAAATGCGTATACACTTAAAGACCAAAATTAGATTGTATAATAGTTTGGTTCTTTCTAGGGTTAGTTATTGTAGTGAAACTTGGACGCTTTGTAAACAGGATAACAGGAAACTAGATGTTTATGCAGTATCTTGGGCATTAGGTGGTTCAACTTTGTAACTAATGATGAGGTTAGGCAAAGGAGTCTGCAACTTGCTTTAAGCAGCATATTGTGCAGAGAGAGACTCCATTGGTTTGGCCATGTTACCCATATGGATAATTATAGATTGGCGAATAGGGTTATGAACAGTGTGTCTAAAGGCCTGAGAAAGAGGGAGAGACCTAGGATGCGGTGGGCAGACAATGTCAAATAGGACCTTGTTAGAATTGGTGTGCAGTGGTCTGATGCAGCAGATGTAGCTCAGGACAGATATGCTTGGAGAACTAAATTGCACGATCTGGTTGAACCTCTGTAGCCCATGGCTGCGTGACAATGTTGATGATAACGACAGATGGCAGCACTAGTAGCAGAATCTCAATATGGTGTAGCAAACCGATTAGGCAAAACAGCATTGACGCAAACTCTTTTGCAAACAGATTTGCAAAACTACATATTAATATCTAAAATAATTGCAGCTCCACAAACAAAAACTCAATTAAACTATTTGGAAAACTTAATTTAAATTTTGAACCAGAATAAATTGTGTAACACTGATATTAAATCATCACCTGTCGTCTGGAAGTTAATTTCAAATCATTTAACGGTTATGCAATTGATCCCCGCATGGGTGTAGCGAAGGACTATGGTTGTGGGGGGGGGGGGGGGGTTGAGAAATCAAAAATTTTCCAATCGAAAATCAGATTTTGCCAACTGAGCAAATAATGTCTCTGTCACGTTTTGCCTAGATTTTCACTCCGTGAATTTTTCATCTCGTTGAATTGTAGCAAGTTAGTGTGAATTTTCCCTTGATTTGGCCAAATCTCCTTAATTTCACAAAACCAATCTTTACATCTCTCCTAAATTTGCCAACTCACTTCAAATTTTTTAAACTCCCCATGATTTTGCCAAGTTTTCACGATTTTGTCAACTCTCCATAATTTCAGAAACCCAATCCCAATTATCACAACTCGCCCATATTTTCCAAGTAGATTCGAATTTTGCAAACAGCCGTACATGTTGTTAAGTTTCCTTATTTGTCCAACACTCCATAATTTCACAAAAAAATCCAATTTTCACAAATCGCTTATATTTTACCAAGTGAATTCGAATTTTGCCAACTCGCCATTATTTTACAGAAAAAAATCGCAATTTTTACATCTTCCCTGAATTTGCCAGCCACTTCGAATGTTATCAACTCTCCTTAATTGCACAAGAAAGGCTCAGTTTGCACGACTTCCCTGTGTTTTACCAAGTGGCTTCGAATTTTACCAACTCCCCTAGATTTTGCCAAAAGTTCTCGGTTTTTACAACTCTCCTTAATTTCCCAAAACCAGTCCCAATTTTTACAACTCACCTCTACTGGCCGCCGATCAAGATCATGTATCCCACCCAGCTCAAGACAATTTTTCCTCTAAAATTTGTATTTTTCCGCTAAAATCTAATTTTTTAAAGTCAAAGTTCTGATTAATTAGTAGATATTGAATAGTCTAGTTTATTTTGCCAACTCCCCCCAATTTTACCAAGTCACTCCGAATTTTGCAAACTGTCCCTAGATTTTGTCAACTCGGCATAAATTTATAGGAAAAAAAAATTCTAAATTTTTTCATCTCACCTGAATTTTGCCAACTCTTTCACAATTTTGACAACTATCTGCAATTTTTCCAAGTCACTCCGAATTTTGCCAACTACCCCTAGATTTTGCCAAGTCGCCATAATTTTACAGAAAAAAATCCAAATTTTTACATCTCACCTGAATTTTGCCAAGTCACTCCGAATTTTGTCAATCCCCAAGATTTTGCCAAGTCACTCGGAATTTTGCCAACTCCCCAAGATATTACCAAGTGACCCCAAATTTTGCCAACTCCTCAAGATTTTGTCAAGTTGTCCCGATTTTGCCAACTCACCTGTATTTTACTACGTGGCTTCGAATTTTGCCGTCTCTCCATTTTCCAAACTGTCCTAGTTTTGCCAAGTTGATTTTGACAACTCCCCTTAATTTTACAAAAGAAAAAAATTACAAATTTTCACAACTCGTATAGATTTTACGAAGTCGCTTCGAATTTTGCCAACTCCGAGTTACATTGGGGGGAGCCTCCCCCCATCCCCCCATAGCTACGCCCCTGGATCCTCGCTAGAGGGACTGCTTTATAAAACTGATGAAATGACTACACTGCCTGATGTAAGCCTGAGTGAAACGCGCATTGCAGTGGTCACATGTTTTAATTCCTATCATTTTTAATGTTCTTATGTGGCAATCAAAAGTAAAGTTTTTTAACAAGGGGGGGGGGGAGCAGTTTGTTTTGTTGGGCGTGTCAAAAAGCTATTACAGGCAACCACATGGTTGAATAACAAAGGAGAGAGGTAAATACTGAAGAAGTGAGTGCACAGAGAATAACAGTGCTAATTCATCAAAGAGTTACATGTAACCAGGACTGACATTCTCAAAATGAGGACAGACCACAGTGACCATCAATAGAGAGTCTTATATAAAATTTCGAGTGCATTAGCCTGTGATACTTCTGAGTTATTTAACATCAACTTGGATAATATAACATGAAACATCCCTCCAAGGATTTTGAAGAAGGTTGTGCGGTCCGATGAATCTCGTTTCCTATTGCACCATGTGCATCGTTTACCTGGGGAAGTATTGGCACCAGGATGCACCATGGGACGAATACAAGCCGGTGGAGGAAGTGTAATGCTTTGGGCAATGTTCTGCTGGGGAACCCTGGGTCGAGTCATTCATGTGCAGGAAATTTTGATATCTACCAGCTACCTAAACATTGCAGACCAAGTACATTCTTTCATGGCAATAGTATTCACCTCTAGTAGTGCTTTCTTTCAGCAGGATAGTGCACCATGCCACACTGCCCGGATTATTTGAGAATGGTTCGCGGAACATGAGAAAAACTTCCAGGTATTGCCCTGACCTCCGAATTCCCCAGACATCAATCCAGTCAAGCATCTGTGGTTTGTGTTGGAACAGCATATCCGATCTGCCGCAGCTCAACCACATAACTTAAAAAAATTAAAGGATCTGTTGGTACCAGATACCACAAGACACCTTTAGAAATCTTGTAGGGTCCATGTCTCACTAGGTAAGAGCTGTTTTGGCAGCACGTGGAGGACCAACATCATAGTAGGCAGGTAGTCATAATGTTTAGACTCTTTGGTGTATAAGTTTTAATTTTTAGTATAGAGCCACATAATTTTTTTTCCACAATTTCAATTTTTAGTTGTTTAATTTTGTTTAAAACCATAATAGATTTTGAAGTTTTCTTAATTAAATTAATAATCAAAATCTACACCAGAATATCGAATTTAGTGCTTTCATAATACCATAAAAGTGAAGAAAAAATGAAAAACTTTATGTCACGTTTGCACTTCGTATATTTCCTCCTTAAGGTAAATGACTATAACTCCTTATAAAACTTTTTTTGACTCAAAATATTTTGGGCAATTGCACATCTTACGTGTGTTAAAATATATGCCAAGTATCACTGAAATATATAATGGATGGTGAACTTTTTCCTAAATTTATGTATATGGAAGTGGGCAGTTAGAAATGCTGTTCTTAATTTCAGAAATTTGTAAAGTGCACAATAGAGAATAATTTCTTTTACACCAATATATTTGCAATTAAAAGAAGCCCGGCATTGCTCATGTCATTGTTAATGTCAGTAAGCATTCTCATAGTCCATTGTTTTTTTCCTACACAATTTATCGAAAGGTTTTGTATCGCGGCGGGGGTGGCTCAGTAGCACGCTAGGCTCATAATCTGCAATTCCCAAGTTTCAGTCCCTGTTAGGCCAGCATTCAGATTTATCTCTGCACAACTCCTTGACCTGCCACGGTCAATAGGAAGCATCGATGGGCTTAAAAAGGCTATCTGTTGGATGGGACACTAAGCCACGGGCTGGTGTGTGAGAGAGCCATACACTGTACATGTTAAACAACACCTGAATGTCGTTGACAGGAGACTACCATGTGTCTCCCAACAGCTCTGCAGTGGGTCCCCCCCTCAACCTTCTCTGATTCCTCGGAGCCCTTGTGACCTGGTCATTTAGCCCATTGTGTGCAAAATAATGCCACTCAGAGGTAAAACAACCCAATCTAAAGATTTGTTTCCATTTCAGCAGATTTTGATTACCTAATTCCCGAGATACTTGACCTAATGCTCCCAAATTTCATACATGTTTTCCCAGTGTTGAGTTAAAAAAACAGGTTCGTACCTATAATGGGATGCCTTAATATAATAATTCCTTTGGGAATGGGAGAAATCTAGTAATGAAAGGAGGCTTTCTCTACAGGAAATTGAAAATAAAGGTACAAATGGAGAACGGTGGAGAAAAATTTTTTTTTAAATCTAAAATGCTGATTTCTATCTACCTTTTGAACCTATCAGTTAATATTTTGCGCTACAAATCCTCATGCTACTCTTAATCTTCTGCCAAAATTCGAGGTTCCTAGCCCCTTTATTTGAAAAGTTATGGCGACCACAGGCATTTACACAGAGACATCTTCTTTTATTGTTTTAGGTGTTAAACATTTGCCATTGAAGCTCTCTAATGAATTGATGATTGGTTCATTTTCAAGCATAGAATTTTGCTTTTCATCGGCTTTCACGATTAAACTTAATAAGCTCCTATTGGACAAGTAATTCCTTTGTGTATCTGAAACGGAGTATAGATGCTGAATAAATTTACATAATTTCATTAAAAAAACACTGATTTTTTTTTTCGTTTATTATATATGCGCTTAAAATTATAATGCATAATTTTTCATATGTGTGGCATATATCTTTTGTTTTTCAGCTGCCAGCCACCTCATGTGCGACGCAAATTAAAAATACAAGAAATTGTGAGTAAGTACAGAAAGAAGTTATCAGAGCCAGAGTTCTATACATTGCTTTTTAATCCCTCTCCTGCAAGTTAGCTATATTTAATGCAGCCACCAAGATTCAATTTGGAAGATGCATTTTTGTTATTCATATTGTATCTTTGATCTGTCATTAATGCGAAGGGGTAAATACAATTTAAAAATGAATGCTATCCAGTTGTTATAAACAAGCATCATCAATTGCAGAAAAATATTTGTCCAGTAAGCAATAGAACATACATAAATAGATGCTGGTATTAGTTGTTCTAGCATCTGTATTTTGTAAAAGTAAAATGTTTTATTAAAGATATGTGTATTGTTTTGGATATACTATGTATCTTTCTATTTTTAACTAAATGGTACTAAAATCCCAGTTGCAGTCCAGGAGCTTCAAATCAGGTGGGGCCAATACATCATAGAGTGAAACAAACTCAAGGGACATTTTGTATTTGATAATGGTACATACTCAAAATCTAATAGGTTCAGTTCTGAATCTTCAAAGTTTATATATTTCAGAGAGTTTGCTTCTTTCTGTTTGAAAACACCTAAATGATGAGAGTAATCGGTTGTTTGATGAGAAATTTGTAACAAGGGCACGCAACTGAAGTACTAATTATATCAATATAGTTGCTGGGTCACCACCAATGATTCGTCCATATGTATTAAATCATCTCCAAGCAGCTATGGAGGTCCTATCAGGCCGTACAATTTAGTTTACCAATCGTATGACTCGACTGCATCTGGTCAACGCATAACAATTCTAACAAGGTCCAGTTTGTCATTGTCTGCCCACCGCATCATAGGTCTCCCTCATTCTGAGGCCTTTAGGGACATTGTTCATAACTTTATTCGCTAATCTATAATTATCCATACAGACAACATGGCCAAACTAACGGAATCTTTCTGCACAATATGCTGCTCAAAGGAGTTTGCCGACGTCTTTGCCCAATCTCATCATTACTTATAAAGTTGAATCACCTAATGCCCAAGATACTGCATAAGTAGCTAGAATCAAAAGAATCAAGTTTCCTGTTGTTTAGAAAGCATCCAAGTTTCACTACCATAAATAACCTAGAAATAACCAACTATTATACAGTTCTAATTTCAGCTTTTAGGTGTATACACCTATTTCTCCACACTCTCCATAGCAGGGGCGTTCATATGTCTCTAGTTTGCAGGGGGCCATTTAGAAAAGTATGAAGGTTTTTTTCCTGGAAGGCGTATGAAAAATGCTGAAAGGGAATTTCCTATTTTGTTTTAAAGGAAATGGAAAGTCAACTATTTATTAAATATTGATAAAAAATTAATCGGATAAAAAAAATTATCGATGATTTAAATAAGTGATCGTCAAGCAATGTTCTGCCACACTTCTGGGTGCTGTGGAGCATTACGGAGATTCCAAGGTTTAATATTTTATAATGTTAAACCTTAGAATCAAAGTACTGAATCGTTGGAAACGCTCCGTTAAGAAAATCAGCACGCTTCGCTACTGATCAAAGGGATCTGGGTTCGAACCCCCAGTAAGGCATGGATGTTTGTGTTGTTTTTCTGCTGAGGTCTCACCTTCCTCACAGATCTATGGCGTTATTAAACTGACAGCTTCCTGTCAAACCTCTGTTGCATGCAGCTGCTGAGGAGGTTTTTTTTTTTACTTTTAATGTTATGAGAAGTAATGTTAGCTTAATTCTGGAAGCTATGCTGAAGTATTTTCATCAAACAGTGAACTATACAAGAGAAGTATATTTTTATGATTCAATCTAACTTACTAAAAATAGCTAGTGTTAACTAATAGATCACGCTGATTTGCCGATGACAAAATTTGGAATATGCCTTTTTTAACATTTAATTAAAAACAATAATAATTCATTATTTAACTGGAATAAAGTGAAAGTACAAGTTATAATAGAAAGCAAGATAAAACGAATTATGATCCTTACACTAAGGGGTTATGAACATCGCGGTAATATTACTAGAGACAGGATTGGCAACGGACGCCATGAACATGTTCAAAATCTGAAGCCTACTCCTCAGAGAGGCAGACAGAGAGAGGTATGTTTGGATAACGTAAACAGATCTTTTACCGCGATCATGGACTTACTTGAATTGTGTACTAACTATTGAAAAGTAGTATAACAGCAGCAGCTTGACAATTCATACGTTAGTAATTTACAAAAATTGTGAAATACTTTGAAATTGTTAAAGCAGAGAGGCCTAAAAATAAATAAAGTATTTCCAAAAACCGTTAGGTCTTAGGTATTATACGTAAGATCATAGTTCACAAATTTTTTTTAAATACAAAATTAATAATATTTACATATAAAAAGATGATTTACAGATTGAATCAGCGTGAAATTTATAAATATTTTGTTTCATTGAATTATTATATTGTTAATTGAAAAATTGACAGATTCAATGCCTTCATAATATAGATGTTAGTAAAATATGTAGAATAAAACCTTACCAATTCAAATTGACAGGGCGAAGGGGTAGTCCGAATAAGGGAAAAGTCCCAATTTAATAAAAACAAGCAAATTTATTCATAATTCAGCAATAATGTTGATGGTATTAGGACAGAAATCTGACGATAGAAAAACCAAATATTTTATGCAAATATATATGTATATGTATTCACACCTTGAATACAAAAAAACGAAACAGGGAGGGACGTAACCCCGACTACGCCAAAGCTTCTCTATCCTCGAATGTTTCTCAATAAATGCATAGAGCTATCTAGTTTCCAGACGAGAACTAAAAATGTCATTGGAATGGAATCTTTTAAAAAACTAATAATTTCCACACATTTTGCTTGTTTAATATATCCCTTTAAATTTTTTTGGAAAAAGTTTCTCGCACATAGAAATTTTCATGTCTTAAATGAAAAAAAATTGAAAGGATAGAGCTAAGTTTTTTAAAAAAAGCTATATTAATGTTTTATGTTTACCATTGATATAATCTTAGCTCACTAGGTTTCATGTAGCAAAGAAAAATTTTTTCATTGAATCAGTAGAAATTGAGAAATTAGTCATATACTTAAAAAGAGAAAACTTTTTATTGTGGAAAATAGTATTGGTAATTTGAATTAAAGAGGACCATAGTAATGCGGTATTATTGCATTTCTAAATAAGCCTTACTTGGTCTAAATTAGCACAGCTGGCATGTCCTAATAAGTGTTTATATGAGAAACTAAGACAAGCTTTATAAAGTCGTTTGGTTATCGTCTTTGCTTAGGAGAGCACCCGCTTCCCTTTAAAAAGGAATAAATAGCTAAAAAAAATTTCAATGGAAAAATCATCATCCTCAAGCAGCCATGTGCCACGGAGGTCCAACCAGACCATGCGATTTACTTCTCCAAACATGTCTGTACTCAGCTACATCTGGCCACTGCACACCTATTCTACCAAGGTCCTGTTTGACATTGTCTGCCCACCGCATCCTAGGTCTCCCCCTCTTTTTGAGATTTGCCTTTTAGCAAGTCATCACACTGCAGATTAATCACTTCCAATTGAAGGTTAGGTGGAAGCTCCTCAATTGTACAGTCAAATGGATTTTGAAATATGGAAATTTCTGCAATTGCATCAAGATACGAAAAACGCTGCTGCAACTGTAGTTTGAACTCAAAAAATATATCTGCTGCAAATTTGTGTGGGAATGGAGATTTCACTTCTTTTAATTTTTGACAGCGTGGGAAATGCATAAAGCAGCTTGATGTGATTTGTGACTCAACGCCAGTTGCCCTCGAAATAACTTGAACGCAGTATAAGTTTCACATGTGAGCACTGTTTTGCCTTGTAGTTTTAAGCTGATTCCATTAAGAAATCCTATGATATCCGCAGCAAAAGCTAATTTCCAAAGTCATTCAGTGTTCGATAATAGTGGTTGAGGGCGGTTTTCCTCGTTGAGACAAATTTCAATCACTCTTCCGAGTTCAAAAAATTTAAATAAAACTCTACCACTGCTAAGCTATCGAACTGCTGTATGGTAGGGCAAGTCAGGATATTCAGCTTAATTTCTGACAAAAAATCACGGAACTGACAATGGTTAAGTCCACGAGAGCAAATGAAGTTCACCGTTAACACAACTGGTTCAAGAACACATGATAGATTCAAATATTTCCCACAAAGTACCTGCTGGTGAATAATACAATGAATAACCATAGGCTTTGAACATCTTGCATCTTGTAAAGGTTTCCAACTAAGCCTTTCTCTGTTCCACACATATATCTCCACCATTAGTTGTGACATTTATGTTGATTCCACTTCAGATTTTACTTTGTTAACTTTTTCTCCACTTCCTTGAAAATATTTTCTCCTGTGGTTGTTCCACGCACACTATTCATAGAAACTACTTCTTCAGTCACTTCAAACTCAGCATTGACTCCTCTTATAAACAGGAGCAACTGAGCAGTATCAGTAACGTCTGTCCACTCATCAAGAGCCAATGAAAATCAATCGAAATCATTTGCCTTGTTATTTAATTGGCTATAGATGTTGCTCCCAATGTCCTCAACTCTTCCGGCAAGTATCTTGCCGAAAGTCTGATAGATTTAAATAAATTCATTTTCCCTGGACACATTTCTTCGGCTCCTACCATCAAACATGATTTAATTAACTCACCATCAATAAACGGCTTTGCTAATAAATGAGCTACTCGGAAACTTCCTTTAGTTGCAGCCTCATTTTCGTGAAGAAATTTTCGCTTTGATGAAATATTCCGTTTTAAAGTTTCCAATTTTTCTGATCGTTGTTTTCTGTGAGTTGAGAATATTGTGTCGAGTGCTTCCTCTGGTAATGATGACGTGTATTGTACTCTAATTCACACTCCACTCTGCCTTAAAAGTACGACATTCGAAGTGCACTTTTCTCTTATTTTCTTGTTTTGACAGTGACATGATGGATATGCAAGGGTAATAAAACGAGAACAAAATGTCGCAGGACAGTGATACACGTGGCACTGGAAATGCTGCTGAATTATAACAGAGTGGTGTCATAGCAGAAGTCACCAAACAACGTGCGAATGCGAAACTATAGCAGCGTCACATATAGTCTTTCTACTCCGCTGTCAGCCAACTTAGCTCTCTGACCGTACAAAACGAGGCGGCTGGCCGGATTTGACCCGCCGCCTCGTTTTGATAAAATCTTAAATAATAATTTAAGATTTTATCAGTTATCACGGCCAAAATTTCATCGCTACAGCATTTGATTATCTCGTTTTGAGTTCTTTTACTAATGTAGGTAGCACGAGAAGTATTTAATAAACGTTGTTCAAGAATCTTGTCCCCTACATCTATCAGCAAACGAAGGAATTCTCTAAAATTTTCTTCATTTCATGTTTCATTATTTTTATTCAACAAATGGCTATCGCCCCTGTGCCCATGGAAAGGTATGTTTTGGTGGGCTATAATAATTATAGTTTGTATTATGGGCCTTAGACTATTTCGATTTTCCTCGACTTGTTTTGCTCCAGTAGCATCTAACGTATTTCTACATCTTTATTAGAATCCTCGTAACCCTATAAAATTTTCAGCATCCAAAATTACTTCCTGATGATATGCAATGAATATTTAAAATTCTATCTTTACCTACTAATATAGCAAATTTTGTAACTGTTTTGGCCACTAACCTTTGCAAGATTGATGCTTTATTTCTTCCTCCAGTTGTTGCAAAGAGAACGCAATATTTGCATAAACTCCCATTTCTAAATCTGAATACGTAATCCAGAAATGTTTAGCTAGATGCTGATGGCCGAAATAACGTTTCACTGTTTTATTATTTTTCGTATGTTCATAATAAGGGAATACATAGTTTTTATAGGGAATCCAAGTATTCTTAATAAAATTGTATTTTTCGAATTTGTCATCGAAAATTGTCTGTATAGCTAAGATGCTGAGCATTTTAGCTATACTGACAGCATTCGCAATATCATATTTATTTAGAGTTAAAGTATCTTCTTTTCGTTGGTTTGCTTCTACTTCAGATGTATATTGTGGTGGTTCAGCGATTGAAGTTATGGGCTGTGATAATTTATCACCATCTGCAGCAATTGCATCACAGAGTTTGAAAATATGCATCAATTTTTCTTCTAGTGCCTTTACTCATTTTCGTTTATAGGTATTGGGGTGTTAAATTAGTCTCCTTTTTAGCTTTGTTTTCCTAATCAAAAATACGATATTAAACAAAAAAAAAAGCATTTAAAATAAGACAAATTATGGGTTAGGATAATTTTGATATTAATACCAGAACAGACAAGTACGAATCCCATTCATATTAATAAGCAAAATATGACACACAGAATGAAGTATTTCCTCTTATTTGATTTTCACATTAACACTTATTTCAGTCACTTATAATGAAATATATTGTTACAGTTAATATGTCACACTAATATTTTTTTACTAGGGTCGTAAGTAACTAAAAAAACATGTAGATCCATATGACATAGAAACAATTATTCATCCCTTGACCATTTGCCAATTACACTAATTATTCATTAATTCTAAAACTAAGTCAATTAGAATAATCAAAAATTTAGCACTTTTCTCAAAAACGAAATTTGCAGATCAGCTTCCTCTAGCACTTCATGACTTCAAATTCATTCAAACATTTTCCATAAGCACAAATATTCCTTTAAAGTACATTCACATTCCAAATTCCAATTTAAATTCCATTTTAAAGTCCAATTTAATTCCAATTTAATTTTTTATTTTTTTTTAATTCCAATTTAAAGTCCAATCACATTCTAAGACCACAGCACGCAAAAATCCAGGTGATCAGCCTTTGAAATACTGCCACAGATTGAAATTCTCGGTAATCAACGTTCAATAATTATATGATGAATAGATAATCAGGTTCTGAAGTTGTGATCCTTGAATTTTGCAGATCCAGAAAAGCATGCTATACCAGCAATCCTCTCAAATTTGCTACTTTAGAATCAATGCACAAATAAATTTCTTAGCTACTTCATTATTATCCAAAATACGAATTATTCCCTATGAATATAAAATGTATACAAGCCTAGCCATTCTAACTTTAATTTTTTTTCTTTCCATTAGGAAGGGATTTCTTCAAGATATAATATTCCTACAGGAAAACTGATACTGTAGCTCTAAATTTCCAAAATCGGAAGTGCCGTATAAAGGAACTTCCCATTCTGATTTCCACTTTGCCCATCTCTTTTAAAACTAAACATTAGGCCAGAACTATTTATTGCACAGAACAGCAAAGTGAGTGTCTCACTGCATAATTTGCACCATTTGTTACGTTAAACAGTTTTAGTGAGATCTACATCTATTGTACAGCAGTGAGTGAGGGTCACTGAGAAGAGAAAGGGACTTCTTGATCAGCGAGTAGGTTCGAGGTGTTAGAAGAATGCTGTGCTCTCTCGAAGAAAGTACAACCATGGTCTTAGCTAAAACATCTGGTGTTGACACTCAGCAGAGTATGTGATTGGAAACAGAAAACGACAGAACAATTACTTGAAACCATACGACCAAGATCATCCTAAATCAAATGTCACCCCAGACGAGAAAAACTCTAGGCTCCAAGAAAAACCTTCAGAAATTGTCTTCTATCTGCTTCCATCTGTTGAAATTCTACTTGTGAGTTTTTAGAAATAAATTAAAAATTCCCTTTGGGCATTCGCATTTTCTAAATCACCCAATAATTTTAATAACATCCTCTAGCAGGGAAAATTTCGAAATGCCAAAACTAAACTAATATGGCAAATGATCCATTAATACTAAATATTCCAAATTTGCTGGTAAAGTGTGATGGTCATGAAGTTTACGTTGACAACAATGATTTTACCCTCGGGGTGTTGGTACAAAAATGCATTTTTTTTTATTTAAAGCGAAAAATTAAAAATTTGTTTTGTGATGTATAGATACTAAACAATATTACTATTCGCGGTTTCCCAATCATCAGCTAGTTCGGATTTCCCGGTTATAGAGTACTAAAAGAGGAAAATAAAAATTTATTTCTCTTTGGAAACGAACTCCGAAATTTGCCAGAGGAGATGGGTTAACTTCCAAGCTGTTACTTTTATAATGTATTTTGCATTGCATTTTCCGTACCAGGCTCGGACTAGGAAAAAATAATGGGGTGTTTGCAAGCGATGCAGTCACGCCAGTAAAAAAGAGCAGCAATAGACTAGATTTCCATTGCAGTGTAACAGTTTCCCCTTCGTTTCAGAGGATTTTAAAACATTCTGGGAAAATGCGTGAATATGCAGAAGTGTAATAATTTTTGGCCTCCATTACCCCTTCTAGCAGTCTTATAAACAGGATCTAGGTGGTGATGGCATAGCCCTTATTGCTCCAAGTGGTAATCTCGTGAATATTCATTTAATTATGTCATATATCAGTAAGGATACTTCAAAGCAGGGGAAGGGGCAAAGTAGGGAAACTCACCTAGAAGTTCAAAACTATATAAAAGAACCATTTTCACATTCAAATATTCGACAAAATGTTACTTATTTGTTAAATTTCCTTAGCTGCACTTTAAGCAGAATAAATATTGTTTAGATTATTTTTCCCCATTTAAATTTTAAAAAACTGAATAAAAACGCCTTTTTATATCTCAGTTTCATTGTAAAAGTTTGTATGAGAAAAAGATTGTAAACGATTTCATTGCAAAGAATATTGAAAATTACATGAAATATTCAGGTAGGTAGGAAATGTAAAAAAAATGGTTTTCCAAATTCATGGATTTTTTTTTAAAGAAAATTTTTTATTTTCTTTGCTTTGCTGTACTTTGCTCACTTTTGTAATAGATAAGACATGATTTTATATTGTAAGAAATTTAAGATATCCAATAATTCATATTTTGCGTTCTGTTTTAATACAGAGTAAAACTCATTTCCGAGTGAACTATGTGCAAATAAACACATAAAAATAGAACGATGGAAGGTTAATTAGAAAAAGCGCGAAAATTCAATCCGTTTTAGGGAATTTTGGGTTTTTATCAGCGTATTTGGACTTTTTCTGCAATTTAAAAATCGAGTTAAAAATGCATAAACGATACTAACATTAACTAGAGCACATAATTTTGAAGAGAAATTTTCAAATTTTTTCACCTTCAGGTAACAAACAATGTCCCTCAAACAACATCCTGTCATAAAACAATCTACTGAGTCAATTCTCCACCACCCACCCCATCCCTCACACTTCCATCACATGTTTAAATGATTCCAGAGTAGTAACACATGTGCATTTTATATCCGTGTAAGCTGACCACCCTGTTCCCACATTTTCAACTTACACTGTCTTATTTGTTCTTCTGCAGTGTTTATCACTCCCCGCATATTATAGTTTTTTTTCCTCCTTTGCAGTTCTTTTACAGCTTTTTTGCAGATATGTCTATAAGAGGCTACAGAGGTCTATCAGAGGCTACAGTGCAGTTTAATTCTCCAAGCATATCTGTCCTGCACTACATCTGCATTCGGCCACTGCACACCAATTTTAACACGGTCCTGTTTGACATTGTCTGCCCACCGCTTCCTAGGTCTCCACCTCTTTCTGAGGTCCTTAGGCACACTGTTCATAACCCTATTCGCCAATCTATAATTATCCAAATGGGCAACATGGCCAAACCAGCGGAGTCTCTCTCTGCACAATATGCTGCTTAAAGGAGGTTGCCGACTCCTTTGCCTAACCTTATCATTAGTTACAAAGTTAAACCACCTAATGTCCAAGATACTTCATAAGCATCTAGAATCAAAAGCATCTAATTTCCTGTTACCATGTTTACAAAGTGTCCAAGTTTAACTACCATAACTAACCCTAGAAAGAACCAAACTATTATACAGTTTAATTTTAGTCTTTAGGTGTATACGTCTATTTCTCCACACTCTCCATAGATTCTTAAAAGTCACTCCATAGTTTCTTAAAATTCGTCTATTAATCTCATGCCACACATCACCAGTATCTGTTACATAACTCCCAAGGTAATTAAACTCTGACACCTGCTCAAGACTGCAACCATTCAGATTAAGTGAATCACAGCCTGCCTGACCAATTTTCATTACTTTAGTTTTCTCTCTGTTTATAACCAAACCTTCTCTGCTACCAGTTTTATCAACAGCTCGAATGAAAGAGTTCATCTCATCAACATCATTTGCCAAAAGGACTAAATCATCAGCATAATCTAAATCAGAAATTTTCGTATCTCCAGCCCATTTAAGGCTAAAATCTTTCTCTTGCAGTGAATTTCGCATAACATAATCAATAACCAACTAGAGAGAAAAGGAGACAAATTACAACCTTGTCGAACATCAGAAGCAATGCTAAACCAATTACTTTAAGCCATAACAACTTTCACACATGACTTGGTGTTATTGTAGAGAGCTTTCATTTTGTTAACGAACTTGTTAGGTATGCCATAAGATCTCACGATCAACCAAAAATTTTGCTGATCAACAGAGTCAAAAGCCTTTATGAAATCAACAAAGGTTCCCGAAACTCTAAACTTTTCTCAAGAATCTGCCTGAGTGAAAATATCTGATCTGCACATCTCCTACCACTTCTTAATCCACACTTCTTATCACGCAATTGTCTCTCAACCAGATTCTTAATTCCATTAAGAATTATCATGCTAAGAACTTTACCTAGAACATGAAGAAGTACCACTCTAGTTATCACAAGAACTGCGATCACCTGCTTTTAAATAGGGATGATAATAGTTCTTGTAAAATCCTTAGGAATCATGCTTTTATCATAAAAGATATTCAAAATTTCAGTCATCCATGTGGCAACTGAAACATTCCCAGCTCTAAGCATTTCAGTAGTAATTTCATCTACACCTGGGGATTTATGTAGTTTTGGTTTAGAAATGGCCAAAATAGCTTCAGACTGTGTTATAGGGCCAACATTAAAGCTAGTAATGCACCTATCATCTATACAAGTGTCTCGCAAACTGTGTGCCGCGAGAGATTTTCAAATTGACACTAGATATTCCAAAGATTTCATTTTGACTTGACTTGTGTTATCGACGTGCTTTAATAAAAATCTTTCAGATTTTATCAACTGGGATCTTGTAAGTATTTATCAAGCGTTTTAGCCAAGAATAATGCAAATTTGTTCGCAGAAACAAGCTCATACATCCCATTGAAATATGTTCATATCTTAATTTTAAATAAATTGCATTTAACGAAACTTCAATTTTCCTCTTTTTACGTAACCATCAAAAATTCTTTTTTAGGTGTGCCGCGGAAAAAAAATTAGATTCAGTGTGCCGCAGAGTAAAAAAGTTTGCGAGACACTGATCTATACAAACAATGGGAGTAGAACTAACCACATTGTTTAGAATAAGATTTCTCAACGTACGTGTACCCCTTGGGATTATGCAGTAAAATGTTTTGGTGTACTGTTACACAAACCCTCGGTTGGAGGTGCAATAACTTGCCGATAATTTGATTGCATTGTAATTTCTTCTCACCTCCAACTGATAATAGTTATATCTGTTAGAAATTAGAAGCCGCATAAACCTAAGCCCTCCTCTTGGCGCAGGAGGTGTGAGAATTTTGTGAATAGATTGATACTCTAGTTTTTCATAAACATGACATTTAATACTCAAATTTTATCATGGAATAGATGGCCGTAAAATTAAACAGATTTTATGCACACTGGAATTAAACTACTAGGCACTGTGAAGAAACATAATTTAACCAATATGTGACTATAATTTCTAACCAGAGCTAGGTTTCTACCGGTGGTTAGCTTTCCTTTTATAGGACTGCTGCCATGTGAGGTTGGGGATGAGATGCATCTATATGGTGTATTCTTGCCCCTGACTTTAGATAGTCACGGCTTTCCGTTAACTTGGTGGTGTCGTGAGACGAGACGGAACCAGGGATTGCCGTGGTTGCTGAACATCTGGCAACAAATTGTACAATTTCTAATCAGAGGAGAGGTAGTATTCTTACCTTATTCATTTACAGATGCTATCATCGAGGGATCCGCTGCCGACTGAAGCTTCCTGTGGTTATCCGATGCTGACTACGGGTGGAAAGTTCCTTTCTTCTGCACCTGTCTAGCTAGGTCTCTTCATTAGTTAGGAGATGCTAATGGCCTGCAGCAAAATCCACTGATTCAGGGCTCCAGCGGCATGACATCTTTCGTCCTTCCTAGTTTTCAGAGTCTAAGTGTGCATCTCTCTCCTTGGAGTGTATGTAGGCCTCTCTCACAGAGTGTATGATTGAATCTCGCACGCTCCTTTGTTTGTACTCCATTTTATACTGCCATTATCACTCTGTTGATTAACATGGTCACTGTCTGTTGCTTTCCATGATCTCCTGGTCAGATAGTTCACATGGGTTGGACTGTGGTGTCGGGTGCCCAGGAAGTGTAAATCAAGGAAGGTGAATTTACGAGGGGTCTTCTTGTTGCTTCGTGTATGTGAAGGTTCTATTTCCTGTGTGTGGCAGCTGAGCCATCTCCCATTCCTCTTGAGGGGAAAAGCAGATGTGTCTTGGGCGGATGCTGAACATGAGAAGAATTTGGATTGAATTTAATTTTGCTTGTTAGGCCAAAAGAATCATTGAGGCATAACATACCTTCACACTTGGGGGGAAATTAAATGACCTCTTTCTCTGATTATTAAAATGATTAATCAATATTTACTTAGCTTCTAAACATATCCTATGCACATACGGTATAAAATTTGCTAAAAACTTACATTCTGGACACACATATATGAATTCGTCAATAACGTAAATCCTAGACATAAAATTTACCAAAACTTACATGTTATACATATGTGAAACCTTAGACACCTATAAAATGGCCACTAAATGAAAACTATAAAATGTCATCAATGTATTTTTTTTTATATTTTGAAGCAATGTCCACTATACGCGAACATAATCACTTTGCGAATATAGTTTTTTTTTGTGTGTGTATTTCTCCTTTTTGCTTTTTTTTTCAGCAAACTGCATTTATTCCCCAACTGAAGTGGGTGGGGGAATCCGTTTCGCCGGAAGCATACACAGTCATTCTTTACGTTTCGGCAAATTATTGAGATCACACAATTTTTTTGTTGTTCATAGTTATTGTAGGATTAGTTAGATAGAACACGTTCACTTTGAGTAACGTTTCGATACACAGTTATGCACAAGAAGTAGTGGTGGTTGGCCGTCCCTCACGTCCGATACACATAAATTCGTTTCTCTTCCCGAGGGTCATCTCTTTCCTTGGTCCTCGTTCATATTACATGGAATACAAATTCAGAAAAACAAAGCATAAGTATCCAATAATACAATCTGGTGATCAATGCACAAAAACAATATACATGTTCATACTACAGATACGCCATGAGAGCTGTTTCACTGATTACCCAGTAAATGTTTATAATTTTATAAGATTTGTTAAATTGTTTATGTCATTTTTTTATGTTTATCGCTATATGTAATTTATGAATGCAAAATTTAATGTATATATATATGTTTTATTTTATTCCCATTGATATAATGTAACTATAGTTTTATCTATCTATACAAGGGGTATGCCAGTTACATACACATTTCCAGGTGGTATGTGAAGCATAAAAGGTTGAGAACCACTGGTTTAGAACATAACTGATATGCTCAGCTCACCTAGCCATGACAGAACCTTCTGTAACCTTGTTTATCCTTCAATCCCTGTATATCTGTACGTTTTCTACCACATAAAACATTAACTATTTGGTAATATTCTCTGCTGTTGTGCTGTCTAACTGCTTCCTCGGGTTTGTCAGCAAAGCAATCAAGCCAAAGATTCTTATCAGTAGCTAATTGATCATTTGCACCTTTATTAAGGTCTCTGTAATGCTTCCTATTAAGACTAGTATGGTATTGATTAAAGACATTCCTGCAGTTCTTCCTTTCTGAAATAAGCTGAAGTGTCTTATCACTGAAATATTTTACCTCCTCTGCTCCTTTTTTTCTTAAAAGAGTAATGTTAGTTTCAAGAAAAACTTGTTTAAAACGGTCCCATTCTTCCTGATTTTCAGTAGTAAGCAAACCATGACTGTCATAATGACTAAGTATCATATCCAAAGAGTACAGAAAAGAGGGGAGAGGCGTTAACCATTTTCGCTGTAACAACAGGTGACATGTCATGCCCACAGTTATCTTATCCTGTGGACATGACTGTTGACAGGAAGGGTCTTGGATACTTTGTCTTCAAGCGATAGTGACATTTTGACCGACCTTCATAATTTTGCATCCAGCACCAGTTGAAGAAGAACCCCACCACCGGCATAGAAAGTTTGCTGACGAACCAGAGACGTTCACGTTTAACCGTTAAGGTGACCTCCACCAGGGGGCCAATAAGAAGGAGAACTAAAAGACAAAAACGAGAGCTCAGTCTTGTTGCTGACCTGAAGGAAGGAGAACGCGAGCTTTTGCCTTTTGGGAGAGGAAAAAGAGCAGCAGTCGAATGCACCTATGAGATGACCACGCAGTGAGAGTCATCAGCTACCAACAATGGCTGGCGAGCCCGATATCTGCTGGGACCAGCCAGCAGTGAGGAGGTAGGGTCAAAACTGGTTTTTGCTCTGGTTTAATTTTTGCCATTCAATTATGTTACTTATCGCCTTCACGCTGCCTGTATGGAACTAATCCATTGTGTATCGTCTGCTCACCTTTTGAGCATTGAACTGAATTGATTTTTGGACTGGCTTTAGCCATCTCTGGGGAAAGCCCCCTTAACTTGAGAAGTTTCACACTGAGTGCTCCTGATAAAATTGTCCGATGAGTGGATCTATATGTGTAATTAATTTGAACATTGATCTGTAAATAATTGTTGGGTTTTTGTTTCCTATGAAATCATGTTAGTTTTTGATTATTACAAAATGTGTGTTGATTTTTAATGTGAGTCCGGGAACTGCCTTAGATTGGGCAGCAAGTAGAGGATCATGGCCTTAGTGTGTGTGTACTGCCCTGAAATATACTCAGGTGTGGTCACGACAAATTGGTTAATGTGACCACGATTTTCGAACCTGTGGGTTATTGCGACCAAAAGTGGAAAAAAGAATAGATGTTTGAAAAATTCTATGTCTGTATGTTAACAAATAGTGATGTGCAGGCAACGCAGAAAGGATAGGATTGAAAACAAAAAAGTATGTTACAGAATGAAATGTGTAAGTTTATTAATTAAAGTGTCTTTGTATTAACGAGAATTGTGATTTGTGTTTAAGATAGGATTTGCAGGGACATCTGTTAAAACAATACATTTTGATTTTAATTTTTGCGTGATATGATAAAATTTTGGTAAATGAAAAATTGTGCTTTTTATAGTGATAGTTGTAAGAAATTGCGATTTTCATATGATAGTTTTAAAAGTAGATAGGTCCAGGAGTAGCATACATGAGGAGGAACTAGAAAAGTCAACTAGGGACTGCTGCAATATTTTTAACTTAGACAGGAGTGATTTTTTTATTTATGTAAATTGCGTTTCTGTAACACACCTCCCTGCACTTTTGGAGGATTCCAAAAACATGAGCACCACATGAACACTTAGTACACTAGGGACAAAAAGGACAAGATCATGGAGAACCCAACAGAGGGAGAGGCTCCAAGGCAGGAACCGAACCCCCAGGGAGGCCCAGTTTTGGCAGGATATGTAAACTTAGTGAACAACTTTTGTGGAGGTGATGAAGAGTCACCAATAGCATTTTTGGCCCAACAGGAGAACGTGGCTGAGATGGGCAGATGGCGACCGAGGGAGATGGCTGTCATTGCCTATTCTAGTTTGGGAGGCAGGGCCGCGGAATTTGTGAATGCATCCCCAGAGCTACGCACAGAAGGCAAATACGAGAACTTGAAAAAGGCGTATACAAATTATGACGATGAACAGAGTCGAAAGCCTTTTTGAAATCAACAAAGCTAGCAACCAAAGGTTTCTGAAACTCTAAGCATTTCTCAAGAATCTGCCTAAGTGAAAATATTTGAACTACACATCCCCTACCACTTCTGAATCCACATTGCTCATCACGCAATTGCCTATCAACCAGATTCTTAATTCTATTAAGCACAATCATATCACATTTAAATTTCCGAAACTGATTTCACAGTTATGCATTAACTTTTTTAAATGATCGATAATTTTAAATAAATGAAACAGATTATACTCTTATTCACGTATTGCAGAATATTCCTTGTATCTTTCTGGGCGATCTGCAGATGGATTTGTTAGAAACACGATTAACTATACTTCGAAAATCTAATTTCGTTACTGCACAAATTCCATAAAAGCAGGTTGGCGAGGCTCTGGTGACGGGCACAAACAAACGGCCGTCGATCATGCGCAAATGTTTCACAAATTCGTTCAAAGGACACCTCCTGTTGCTCTCTTTATATATCTTGATCATATCATGGTAAACTTCAGCTATAACTGGGTATTTCACAGCTCCAATGTTAAAGGTAAATTTTTTAACCTTAGCACACTTCTTCAGTTGAAGTTGTAATACACGTTTAGAAGGTAATGGTCAGATCGAATTTCAGTTCCCCTATATGACCTGGTATTAAACTAACTAGTCAATTTGCAGTTAATCAACATATAATTAATCATATTCTTAAGCAGCCCATCTAGTGAAACCCATGTGTATTTATGTATGTCACGATGGTTGTAATAAGTTAGTTATTCTCAAACCATTAAGTTCACTTACCTGTAGGAGACATTGCCACTGCAGGTACCAATACCAAAATGGCCTATCATCCCTTCCCAAAGGTCAGAGTCAGTATCAGGTTTGGCATTGAAGTCACCTTGAACAAGGGAAATATCTCCTTGATAGAATTCAGAGTATCCTGATGTTGTCTGTAAAATCTGTCTTATCCTCAGTGGGGTGCATAACAACAGACAACCTTCAAGTCTTTAATGCTTGTGTGTAATTTTGCTCTAAGAAACCTTTCATTAATGCTCTCATATCCTTGAAGAGCATCACTAGCATGTCTGCTGAGAAGTAGACCTACGCCTTAGAGATACTTATTATCTTTCATCCCTGAAAAGAGAAATTTAAGATTATTGTTAAGAATTTGACCTTTATCTTTTCCATCTGATCTCTTGCTAGCCAGAATATCCAATTTATATTGGCGTTATTCTTGTGTGAGGATGTCAAAAGAAATAATCTCTGTGTAGAGTTCTTACATTCCAACTATTTATAGAGAAAAAATGGTTAGTAGGATGTTTAAAGAAACTGTTTTTTTTTAGAAAGGGAATTCCAGGTTGGACCTTTTGTCTGATCCAAATTTATTCAAAATTCCGGATAGCTTGTCGGGTGCCAGGCAATATTAACTTGCCAGATAAAGTTGAAATAGGATTCGTTTTGTATTTATAGCATTCGTATCGAGTAAGAATCAAAAAGGATTGCCAAGTTTAATTAGAGTTGAAATCTAATCCTAATCAATTACGTTGCTCAAGAGAAAAATATCAAAAGTCAAAAAATTCTTAAAACAAATAAAGTTTATTTCCAAAATATTCAAGAACTCACCAATTCAGTTGATGAATTGGTGAGTCTTTGAATTTTACACATTTTTTAACATTTAAGTCTTATTCGGTAAGTAACATTTAAGTCTTATACATTTAAGTCAGAGTTGCGCATGTGCAATTCCGCCTTAAGACTTTCCAACTCTGTGCACTATAGCAGAGAACGGGGTGGCTCATTCAGTAATGCAGGAGCCGTGTAATCTGCAGTTCTCATGTTCGAGTCCCGCATGGGCCAGCATTGAAATTTGTCTCCACAAAATTTCGTGTCCTACGCTCAGTAAATAGGGGACACCAATGATCTTGGAAAGGCTGTATTCCATCGGATGGGACATGAAGCCATGGCTCGGTGTGCAGGAGAACCATTCCCTGTGCACGTTAAAAGAATCTCCCTGGTGAAAAACGATATCACTAAATATATATTTCTGAATTCAAATATGTACGTGAAAATAGAGATGATGAATTAAAAAAAGAAAGCTAGTACACCTGAAATCTCTACAAAACACTGAAAGTTACTGGGCTGAAGCAGATGGCCAATTAGATGGATGCATTTTTCCATGTAAATATGATCAAAATTAATTAAGAAATACTGTAGAATAGCTGTGAATACAGTTGATGCATTGGCTCAAGTGAGGTACAATTTAGAAAAGGTTGTGAAGCTATTTTGCCTCTCATCGTATTGTACTAAAAGTTTTAATTAAGAAACTATGTATAAAAAATGTAACGAAGATAAGAGCACTTGAAAAATTTAATGTCATACAAAGTTAGTAATTTTTTTTGTTTTGATAAATGCTAATAAACAACCTTCGATAGTAATAATTTTGTTATAGTGTTTCCCATGATGTACAATATTATTGTTGTAATCAAAATGAAAATTTTATCTACTACATTAAAAATGGTTACTAATATAAAAACTATTTAAACATATCGACGGGTAATTTATATACATACAGTATATGTATATTAAATATCTCTTGACCTACCAATTAAATAAAATCGATTTAGCAATATTCGGCGAAATAATTCCCTTTTTGTACATGAAACAATTGCGATTTTATCGAGCAGTATTCCTATAAAGCATTCGGATATTTTGCAATTTGCGTTCAGTGTGCGGCTTTCTGAGCAGTAACAACATGGCACCGCCGTTTTGCGTTGCTACACTAGCGACATGCTAAGATATAGTAAGGGCGCCTCCCCTCTTCCTATCTCCATCGGTTTATATCTGGTGAAATCATTTTTATCCAAAAAACTCATAAGAAAAAAGAATAAAGATTCCACACAGAGATTTTAAAGATGTAATTTTTAAAATCTCTGTGTTTTCCTCCCAACAAATTTGTAAGAAAAAAGATTAAAGATTTCGCACAGATATTTTAAAAATATAATTTTTTGGGAAATAAGAAAAAAGGGAAAAAGACAGAGTGTAGGAATCATAAATAATAATAAATACCCCTCAAGCAGCTGCTTGCCACAGAGGTCTGACAGGAGCCTGTCAGTTTATATAAGGAATGGAAAAGTAAACATCCTGGCTGACGCAGATGACCTGCAGCAAGTGAGATCCATAGGCAATGAAGCAACTCGACCTAACTGCCAAGCAAGCAGTCAATAAGTTTTTAAGTCAAAAATGCTTGAGAATAAAAAGAAAACAAATTAGATTTGTTGATATATACCAATAATCTCGAAGAATACAAGTACTTTTTTCTGTAGATTGAGTTCAATTTTTTTATCTTCATGATACAAAATATTTTTAAGTGAGGGTTCTTGTATGTTACATTTCTTCTTAATATCATGAAAGAATAGTTTTTTTTCATGTTCATTTTTCATATTTGTATCGTAGGATTCGAAGTGTAATGTTGTATTGCATAAAAATTGTATTTTTGAAAACCGGGAAATATAGTGTCGGGATTTAGGAGTGTTTTTTCTCTGAAAATCGTCGAATCTGTGGGGAAAACGAGGAATCCATCTGGCAACACTGCTGAAATTGTTTTTAATGTGTTTGAGAAATTAGAAAAAACCATGGAGGTAAGAAGAGGGGGAGACGCCTTTACTATATCTTAGCATAGGTCCCTAGTGTATCCGCGCAGCACGGCAGTAGCCATGTTCTTGCTACTAAGAAAGCCGCACGTTGTACATCAATTGTAATGTATCCAAATACGAATACTGCTGAATAAAATCTCAATTGTTTCATATACAAAAAAGGAATTATTTCCACGAATATTGCTAAACTGATTTTTTTTTCTTGGAAGGTCAAGAGATATTTAACATATATATAAATACTTTTTTCCGCTTTAGTTTTTCGTTTGTTTACGTTTTTAAACACAGTTGTTTATTCACAGTTAAAGTTAATAATAACAAATTACATATCAAATGAAAGCTACACCATCTTTTTCGTAAAATAGGGACTGAATTCCTCTCCCCTGCATAATATTTCAAAGTTCTATCATTGTTTAATCAAGTTTCTAATGTTCAGAGTAAACTGTGATAAGTCAAATCTCTTACAGAAGAAAAAATGTAAATATTAACAAAAACAATCTCTTTGGAATAAAAAGCGGGAATTTTGTTGTGAAATATCCAGACTTTAATATAGCCTTAATTACTGAATATTGTTTAAAATAGAAATTTAAATCGTTTTGATTATGATCTTTTATCTTCAGTAATATTCTTCCATTGCATGAATATCGTTAAAAATGGAGATTTAAATAGATTTCATTGTGATCTTTACCTTCTGTCGTATTTTCCCATTAAATGCATATTTTAATAGTTATAGCACTTCACAGTTTGATTTTCATCGACATTGAACATAATTTATCTTGAAATATTCTAGCGTCAATAACTCTTTAAATACTTAACGAATATTGTTTAAAATCGAGTTTTAAATAGATTTAATTAGGATTTTTAATTTATATTTAGTCAAATTTTTCTATTAAATGCATATTTTAGAAATTACAGAGCTTCGAAATTAGATTCTCATTGACATAACAGGAAATTCTCTAGCATTTCGGTATCAAAAACAGTAAATGACGAATGATATCAGTATCACATTTTCCCCTGTTTGTTGATTTTTTTTTCTCTTTTTATGAATTTATAAGAACACTTTATTTCATCAGTTTACATTAAAAACACTAAGAAAATTTCGCCTAACTACACTACTGTCATAAATTATTTGAAATGACGAAAAGTGTTTCAATTTACAAAGTAAAACTTTAACATTCCTTCTCACCTATGAAACATTATCCTTTTGATCTTTTTCGCAAGTTCATTACTGTAACCAAACGCATTCCTCAAATCCATTTTTTCGATGCAATCTGTCGTTCTTTAACGCAGTGATAGGAAGATTACAATTAGCGACAACGACAAACATTTTCCTTCCACAGGGAAAGCGCGTTAGGGCTTCTCCTTATCTTCCTACCTCCATGCAGTTTTCAAGCGATAGGGCGCCTCCCTGTCAAGGAGGTCTAAGGGAGAAGAGATCTAGCTTCCATAGGCTTAATGTAAACTTTTCGATTGCAGCGCCCTCTAAACATGACAAATTCGTGCATTGCAGTGAAGCCACCTAGCCAGGGAGAGGAGCCAGTTCCTTGCGTTATTTTTCCACCGCCCAGCAAGGTTTTCAATGGCTTACACCACGTCACTAATTTTACATTCACTTTAGCTCTGTTCAAAGTGTTCATTTCTTAAATTTTACCATCATAATTTTCTTTTTGCAAGGATTAGTTAAAATTATTTTCTTTAATAAAATCCCATTTTGTAAAACAGGTAGTAGCTATGCTCAAGAAAAGAATTTTAATATTTTGAACATTCTACAATATTTAATATATTATAATAAATTGAAATTTATGGCTCTATGCGAGATAACATGTTTTGTTTAATTATATTTTATAAAATTTTAGATATTTTCAATAAAAGTCACATCGAGTTTCTTGTATAAATTGTAAATAGATGGCAGCAGGCACTTCTCGTATCAACCATAAAAAAATTTACTATTAGAACAAACTGCCTACACCTATATACATCGATATGCTCCAGGGAGCACAAACCTGCTACATACATTGACTTATATATATTCGCAAGATGATTAAATGTATTAATTTACATATTAATTTTAAAAATTCTGCAAAATTACTCAAAATAAACATACAACGGTTTTTCCAGGTATCGTAAAATGTACTCCTGAACGGGATAAAACACTCATTGAATAACTTTAGGGTCAGCTACCACTGTGCCAAACAGCCATGGCTGTTAGACATTTGGAAACACTGGTTAAATCGCAATATACATACCAATAATAAGACAAACCATAGCTGCAGTGGGCTAAAATGATTCCACTGCGCATGCGCAGGTAGCTCCTTACAGTTGTTTTTGTGCCTGCACATCAATTTGCCTCGTTCAGCTTCGGTAAAATTCCGCAGAACGGCGCCATTTACGCTTGTGCGAAGGAAGCCTTCTTCTCTTTAGACGTTCTTTGTCCTTGTCTTCCTACCTCCATGGGCAAAACAACACTCGTTACTGCCTGAAAGAAGGAATTGTAAAAACTTTTTTTTTTAAATCGGTTTCGTGTATTTTGCACGAATGGCAGAATGGAACTATGCATATTTGGAAAAGCCACCTTCTGAATATTGTGTGTACACAGATATTGAAATGGAAAATATGGGTATGTTTAAATAGTTTTAAGTACTTTGCCTGTATAACATTAAAATGCAGTAGTACGGTTCACTGTTATAACGTCGGCAACTTGTTTTTTTTATGCAACGTAATGATTACCTTTAACTATTCCGCATTGCTCTGAAATAAACATTAGAATATTTACTTACAAATAACTTCCCTATAAAATAAAGTCGAAATCTTTAATTTCGACTTAATTTTAATTACTGCACTGTGATTTACTGTGATAAACCTAAATAATTCAAAATATGGGATATTTTGAATTATTTAGGTTTATAGAAAAAAGTCTTTGATATGAAACTAATATTTGTGGATTTCTTTAAACTATCTTGTGGGGAACTTGAATAATGCATATTTTATATATACTGCGAATTAAAAATGTTTTTGTAAATGCAAATATATATCCCAACTTTAAAAATCAATCCAAAGTGAATGCACAGTATTCCCTGTTAAGATTCAGAATCTATTAATTAATGTTTGATATCTAAACAGGGAATACTGTGCATTCACTTTGGATTGATTTTTAATTATATATTAACGTCTTAGCGTTAGTGACCTTCTCATTAACATCTGATAATCAAATGCAACGACTGAAAAAGTTGCATCTCCATGAGTATAGATGGCACTGTCTCAGTCACGTCTCAGGAATAAGATTTATAAGGTCATATTCTGAAAATATTAGTTGTTCGACGCGTGGTGCAATGGTAGCACGCTCTGGCATCAATCTGGAGAGATGCGGGTTTGATTTCCTCCATGGCGGCGATGAATTTTTTTCAGAATCTATTAATTAATATATCCCAACCCCTACCAACTGAAATTCTTGGATATTTAGGCATTTACAGGTAAGTAATGTATCTCTCCAGACTCATGCCAGAGCGTGCTACCATTACACCACGTGTCGGACAACGAATATTTTCAGAATCCATTAATTAATGTTTGATGTCTATCTTAACAGGGAATTCTGTGCATTCACTTTAGATTGATTTTTAATTAAGTAATGTACTTTACGCTTGACGGAAATTCAAATATATACTACAACAGTTGAATTTCCTTAATTTTTTTCTGTATGTTTTTTATTGCTTAAGTGAATTTTTTTTAAATTTAAGTGCAAAGCCAAATTTGAGTAACTATAAGCTCTTATTAAAATAGCTGCCTCTGATAAGATTATACATTTGAAGGGGGGGGGGGGTCATTTGCATTCGAGTGAAAATTTGTTTATAAATAAACTAGTTAAAATTGTTGACTCCATTGAAATTATTTATTTTTTGGTGTATTTCAAGTGCAGAACGAAAATCTGTGGTTTAACGATATTCTCTGGTTGAAATAATTGCATTTGATAAGATTATTTATTCTGTAAATATTTTGTGGAAAAAATTTCGCCGAACACAAAAAATCTCTCCAGAAACACAGAACCCTCATACCCATCCCAAACAGAGGTTTCTAGAAGAAAGATTGTTTTTTCGTTACCTTGGTAATGATAATTTGAGTTTCCATCAAGTGTAAAGTACATTACCATGTAACTGCAATTTGCATTGTAAACAAACGGAACATCAAAAAAGAGATTCTCCCTACCCCCTGAAAAAATCCTTTACAACCATGAATTGCTTAAAAAAAATTAAAATTATAAAAAAAAAATATACATACATAAAAGCAATGGCAACACAATTGCCTTCTATCCTCTTATCCTAATTTTTCAAACACTCCTGTCATGAGTGCCATCTGCAGAGCATGCATCAGTAGCATGCAGCTTGCTTGGAATAGGTGTAAGGAGAAAACTGCAAGTGGAAATGACTTCTGTGCTTAAGGGGGTCAGTTCCCCGAGCATTGGACACTTAGGAGCACCATATCATGGCGCTTGACAGTGGCTGACATAGATCATGTGAGCGGAAGTGACCATAGTGGGAGAAGAGAGGAAAAAAATGGCAGGCTGCAACCTTGAGAGGCAATAGGAGTTGGAGGGGATGCCCAAGATACTGTGTAAGCATCTAGTTTCCTGTTACCATGTTTACAAAGTGTCCAAGTTACACTACCATAACTAATCCTAGAAAGAACCAAACTATTATACAGTTTAATTTTAGTCTTTAGGTGTATACGTCTATTTCTCCACACTCTCCATAGATTCTTAAAAGTCACTCCATAGTTTCTTAAAATTCGTCTGTTAATTTCATGCCACACATCACCAGTATCTGTTACATAGTTCCCAAGATAATTAAACTGTGACACCTGCTCAAGACTGCAACCATTCAGATTAACTGAATCACATCCTGCTTGACCAATTTTCATCACTTTAGTTTTCTCTCTATTTATAACCAAACCTACTCTACTACCAGTCTCATCAACATCTCAAATGAAAGAATTCATCTCATCAACATCATTTGCCAAAAGGGCTAAATCATCAGCATAATCTAAAACAGAAATTTTCGTATCTCCAGTCCATTTAAGGCCAAAACCTTTCCCTTGAAGTGAATTTCGCATAACATAATCATTAACCAAGCTAAAGAGAAAAGGAGACAAAATGCACCCTTGTCGAACACCAGAAGTAATGCTAAACCAATTGCTACAAGCCTTACCAACTCTCACACATGACTCAGTGTTATTATAGAGAGCTTTCATTATGTTAACTAACTTGTCTGGTATACCATATGATTTCACAATCAACCACAAATTATGACGACCAACAGAGTCGAAAGCCTTTTTGAAATCAACAAAGCTAGCAACCAAATGTTTCTGAAACTTTAAACATTTCTCAAGAATCTTCCTAAGAGAAAATATCTGATCTACACATTCCCTACTACTTCTGAATCCACATTGCTCATCACACATGCTCCGCTTAGGTCACTCGTATATTACTCATTCGTTTCTTCTTCGGGCGGATGACGTACCTAAGTGTGAGTTTTGTGACACCATTTTAACTATCAAACATATTTTAATTCTTTACCCATGTTTTAATCTTGAACGACGTTTGTTTTTTAGATTTCATGATTTTACGTCCGAGCCCCTTACACTCTGACATCTTTTAACTGATCATTGCTTTTTACCTCCCCCTTTTGCATTTTTGAAGTTTACAGGTTATTTTAACAGGTTATGATTTTACGGCTTTGTTATTTATTCAGCATCTGAGCTAGGTCATTTACACCTAGGTTAGTTTTATCCATTGTATATACTGTATATATATATAAATATTTGTTCTTTTACACAAATTTTTATCATGGTTTTTTTGTTATATATATTTGTTGGTTTTGTCTTTACTTGTTTTACACTTGTTGCAATTTTTGTAGTGTATTTTATCATCTTTATATGTTGCTTTTAACATTGGTTGTAGGTTTCCACGATTTTTATCTCTTATTTTTCTATTTGTCTTTGTCTGGCGCATTATGGCCTTAGTTGCCGATGCGCCAATAAACCTCAAACAACAACAACAGCTCATCACACAATTGCCTGTCAAACAGATTCTTAATTCTATTCAGCACAATCATGCAAAGAACTTTCCCTGGAACAGAGAGTAAGCTGATACCCCTATAGTTATCACAAGAACTGCGATCACCTTTTTTGAAAATAGGGATAACAATAGTTCTGGTAAAGCTTCTGGACAAACTACAAAGTTGCACAGAATGTTGAACAAAAATCCACCACTGGTTGAAGCATGTGCGCTACTGCATGCCTCACTGAAAATGGCACCATTCAACTGATTTGAGGCATGCGCCTCGCACACGTGTCACGTGCGCTAGATGCATGCGCCTCAGCGTGTGCATCTAGCGCATGTAAAATGTAGACAAGCCAATGTAGAATTTGACGATGCCAGCAGAAGCAAAGAGTTCAGGTGCCTGCAATGACATCTGCTCAGGATTATCCACCAGCTGATAAACATATCCCATGTATCTTTCACTTGGAGCTGTCAACCCACGAACAAACAGAAAACACAGTGGAAGATTTTACATCACAGAAGCCCACCAGTGCAGCAAATTTAGGATCCATAATCTAGCTCAGAGCTTTATTTAAGTCCAGTAGATTTTTATGGTCAGTACCAGGACCCTGTGTGATTGACCACTCCTCATCAGGGTAGAAAAAAAAAAGTAGCCATATTTGTGCAGATCAGTAGGCCACACTAATCTGGCAGCCCTCCCCATTCGTTCACTTCCACAAGAGAGTATCTCTTTTGAAAGGTACTAATGGCCTGCACCACAAGAAGGCAGGGTCAGACATTAGGTGCTAGGTCTGGCCAGTTCTATGCATCATCACAAGGGATTGGTGCATAGCTCTCCTTCCAGTGACTACCTAGCTACCATTTACAGAACCAATTACAAGCTTACCATGATAGGTTACTTAGTTAATATTACAGTCATGGTTTGCTTACTACTGAAGTTGAGAGAGAATGGGACCATTTTAAGCAGGCTTGGATGACTGAAATTTTTAATATCTTTTATGATAAAGGCATGGTTCCTAAGGATTTTACCAGAGCTATTATTATCCCTATTTTCAAAAGATATAGCTCAGGACAGATATGCTTGGAGAACTAAATTGCACAGTCTGGTTGGACCTCCGTAGCCCATGGCTGCTTGAGGAGGAGGAGGAGGAGGATGTAATATAACCTGTATTCAGAGTGACTTTAAATTTTAGCTGAACTTTATTGATTTTATTACAGTGAAACTGTATATTAAATTCTATAATTAAGTGTATCTTACTATGTTTGCAAGACTTATAATTGATATATACAGAGTATTTTAAAAAGGAGGCAACCATCTATTGTATTTTTCTATTTAAACTTGACAAAAGACACAAATTTCAAAAGATGCAAATTAGACATACCTTTACAACAGATGTTGAAAGTGATTTCCTGCAACCTGGATGCAAGTTCGTACCCATTTTAGGGGCGGGGATGGCTCAGTCGGTAGCGCGCCAGGCTCGTAATCTGTAGTTCCCAGGTTCGAGTCCCAGCTGGGTCAGCGTTGAGATTTATCTCCGCAAAAATTCCCCGCCCTGCCCACGGTCAGTAGGGGACACCGATGGGCTTGGAAAGGCCACCGTCCGTCGGATGGGACGTTAAGTCGTGGCCCCGTGTGCGGGAGAGCCATACCCTGTGCACCTTAAAGAACACGCTGGATGGCCTTGACGGGAGGCTACCATCTGTCTCCCAACAGCTGTTCCAGTGGGTTCCCTCCCCCAACCTTCTCTGAGCCTTCGAGGTCCATGTGACCTGGCCATTTAGCCCATGGTGTGCAAAAAAGTGCCGCTCAGAGGTAAAACAACCCAACAACAACGTACCCATTTCATGACATTTGCAGCCACCTTTTGTAATGTTTGTTTTCTTTAAAATCTCTCTTTCAATGTTAGCCTTCAAGTCTTCAAGTGTGTGAGGATTGTTTTGAAACACTACAGATTTGAAAATCCCCAAAGAAAAAATTCTGGAGGAGTAAGATCTGAGGATCTTGGGGGCCACAAATTTTTTGAAATCAAGTGATTACCAAAAAATTCATACAACATGACCATTGTGTCATTTGCAGTATTGGCAGTAATGCCATTTTGTTGAAACCAACACTCTCATTCATTCACATCCAATAATGCAATAAATTGTTAGATGAGGTCATGATAAACTTCATCAGTTACAATTGAGTCAAAAAATAAAGGCCCTATCACACGACGATGGGAAATTGCACCCCAAACACCAATTTTCTGTGCATGTAATGGTCGTTTGTGAAAAGTGTGAGGATTTTCACTGCTCCATATTCGACTGTTTTGACCGTTCACGTACCGATCTAAGTGAAATCAAGTCTCGTCACTGAAATAAACATGCTCCAACACCTCTATTTCATTTTCATCAACGAAAGAAAGAAACCAATGACAGTACTGTAAACATTTTTCATGGTCTGGTTCTTTCAGTTCAAGAACGACACCAATGTGGTAGACATGAAATTTTAAACTTCTTTGTAGCCCTGAAAACAGTAGCTAGTGTGAGTCCAACCTGTGAAGATAACTTTCTAAGAGATTTTTTGGGTGAGCGAGTTAAATGCTGAGACACATTATCAAGAACTTATGCAGTTAACAGTGACAACTGGCCTGGGCTCTTTCGATCTTGTACAGACCCAGTGTCACGAAATTTATCAATCAAACGAGATATTGTTGACTTGTTGGGAACTGCAGACGGAGGAAACTTCAACTCAAACTCCTTTCTCACGAGCTTGTAAGATTTGTATGCACAATAAGTCTCAACAATAAATATATGTTCATTATTGGAAAATGACATAGCTGACACAACACAAATGAATGAATGCTTGAGTGAGACTAGTGTGTGACCAGGTCATTTTAACTGCTAAAGGCTTTTAACTTTGAGTACAGTAATGCCAAGTGACTAATATTTTGGCATAAAATGTACATGCTTTTAAGTTCTATTCTCTAATATTTAGGGTTGCACCCTTTTTTGAAACACCCTGTAGTTGAAATTGAATGAAAGCATTCTTGAACATCAAATTCCAACAGGAAAATTTGTCTAACCCTTAATTTGTCTTCCAGGGTCCCGCCTAAAAAAATGGTTTACTTCCAAAGGCCTAGCTATTTTTTCACTCTGATTTGCGGGAAAAAAAATTAACTTTAGAACTTTTTTTGCCAAATAACTAAAGAAATGAAAAATTGCTTGTTATATGCCAAATTAATCAGCCTTTAATATTGGAATTTCTGAAAATAAAATATTTAACAAAAAAGATGACTAATTTTTATAGGACATTTTTAGATGCATGTAAAAAATGCATCTGTAATGTTGGTATTGGTAGCTGCAATGGCAATGGGCAACATCTCCTACAGGTAAGTAAACTCAATGGTTTCGGAATAACTAACACATATTACAAACACTGCGACATACATAAATACAAATGGGTTTCACCTGATGGGCTGCATAAGAATATGATTGATTATATATTAATTAACAGCAAATGGGCTAGTTCTGTTAGAAAGACCAGGGCATATAGGGGAGCTGAAATGGGATCTGACCATTACCTTGTTAAAAGTGTCTTGCAACTTAAACTTAAAAAGTGTTGTGCTAGGGTTAAAAAATTTACCTTTAACACTGAAGCTCTGAAAGACCCAGTTATAGCTAAAGCTTACCATGATAGGTTACTTAGTCATTATGACAGTCATGGTTTGCTTAATACTGAAGTTGAGGAAGAATGGGGCTGTTTTAAACAGGCTTTTTTGGAAACTAACAGTACTCTTTTAGGGAAAAAGGACCAGAGGAGGCAGAATTATTTAAGTGATAAGGCATTTGAGCTTATTTCAGAAAGAAGGAACTGCAGGAATGTCCTTAATCAGTATCCTACTAGTCCTAATAGAAAGCATTACAGAGACCTTAATAAACTTGTAAAGGATCAGTTAGCTGCTGATAAGAATCTTTGGCTTGATGGTTTGGCTGACAAAGCCGAGGAAGCAGTCAGACAGCACAACAGCAGAGAGCTGTACCAGATAGTTAATGTTTCGTGTGGTAGAAAACGGACAGGCATACAAGGATTGAAGGATAAACAAGGTAACGTTATAGAAAGGGAGGATTCTGTCATGGCTAGGTGGGCTGAGCATTTCAGTGATGTTCTAAACAATGTGGTTAGTTCTACTCCCATTGTTTGCAATGATGATAGATGCATTGTTGGCTTTAATGTTGGCCCTATAACACAATCTGAAGTTAGTTTGGCTATTTCTAAACTTAAAACTTCATAAATCCCCAGGGGTGGATGAAATTACTACGGAAATGCTTAGAGCTGGGAATGTTTGTTACCATTTGGATGACTGAAATTTTGAATAACTTTTATGATAAAGGCATGGTTCCTAAAGATTTTACCAGAGCTATTATTATCCCTATTTTCAAAAAAGGTGATCGCAATTCTTGTGATAACTATAGGGGTATCAGCCTACTCTCCATTCCAGGTAAAGTTCTTTCCATGATTGTGCTTAACAGAATTAAGAATCTGGTTGACAGGCAATTGCGTGATGAGCAATGTGGATTCAGAAGTGGTAGGGGATGTGTAGATCAGATATTTTCACTTAGGCAGATTCTTGAGAAATGTTTAGAGTTTCAGAAACCTTTGGTTGCTAGCTTTGTTGATTTCAAAAAGGCTTTCGACTCTGTTGATCGTCATAATTTGTGGTTGATTGTGAGATCATATGGTATACCAGACAAGTTAGTTAACATTATGAAAGCTCTCTATAATAACACTGAGTCATGTGTGAGGGTTGGTAAGTCTTGTAGCAATTGGTTTAGCATTACTTCTGGTGTTCGACAAGGGTGCATTTTGTCTCCTTTTCTCTTTAGTTTGGTTGTTGATTATGTTATGCGAAATTCATTTCAAGGGAAAGCTTTTGGCCTTAAATGGGCTGGAGATACGAAAATTTCTGATTTAGATTATGCTGATGATTTAGCCCTTTTGGCAAATGATGTTGATGAGATGAACTCTTTCAATCGAACTGTTGATGAGACTGGTAGTACAGTAGGTTTGGTTATAAACAGAGAGAAAACTAAAGTGATGAAAATTGGTCAGGCAGGTTGTGATTCAGTTAATCTGAATGGTTGCAGTCTTGAGCAGGTGTCACAGTTTAATTACCTTGGGAGCTGCGTAACTGATACTGGTGATGTGCGGCATGAGATTAACAGACGAATAGGTATTGCTGCCGGGACTTTTAAGAATCTATGGAGATTGTGGAGAAATAGGCGTGTACACCTAAAGACTAAAATTAGACTGTATAATAGTTTGGTTCTTTCTAGGGTTAGTTATGGTAGTGAAACTTGGACGCTGTGTAAGCAAGATAACAGGAAACTAGATGCTTTTGATTCTAGATGCTTACGCAGTATCTTGGGTATTAGGTGGTTTAACTTTGTAACTAATGATGAGGTTAGGCAAAGGAGTCTGCAACCTCCTTTAAGCAGCATATTGTGCAGAGAGAGACTCCGCTGGTTTGACCATGTTGCCCGTATGGATAATTATAGATTGGCGAATAGGGTTATGAACAGTGTGCCTAGAGGCCTCAGAAGGAGGGGGAGACCTAGGATGCGGTAGGCAGACAATGTCAAACAGGACCTTGTTAGAATTGGTGTACAGTGGCCGGATACAGCAGATGTAGCTCAGGACAGATATGCTTGGAGAATTTAACTGCGCGGTCTGGTTGGACCTCCGTAGTCCGTTTAGACAAAGAGCTTCTTTCCACATGTCGTGTAGGGTGATTCCAGTGTCTCGGTTGCAGGTGGGGACGGACGAGGTCATTATTTCAATAGCACATGAATAAAAAGATTATTTCTGATTAACAAAAAAAATTTTTTTTTTCTTGAAGCATGAAAATTACTCCCTTTTTGTAATTTTTTTTTGGTACCATATGTATAGGAAAGTTCAGGCTTTTTGCCAATTCTGCTGAGTCATATAAACAAGTCAACTTCAGAATTTTTTAAAAAAAATTTACAATCAACTGAAATAGGTCGTGCTATGTACCAAATTTGTAAACATATTGATTTTAATGGCTTTTTTATGTGATATAGCAAAAAATATAGATCAGACTATGCAATTAAGGCTCAATTTTGTAAAACCTGACTAATAAAAATAAAAAATAAATATCCCCCTCAAGCAGCTATTTGCCACAAAGGTCTAACAGGAGCTTGTCAGTTTATATGCCATAGTTATAGGTCTGTAAGGATGCAGGCTCAGCAGAAAGACAAACCACCATGCCTTATCTAAGGCTCGAACCCAGGTCCCTTGGATCAGTAATTAAGTGCACTATCCACTAACAGTTAAATTATATATTAATTGAAAGGAAATTTCTACCCGAATACTATAATATTTTCCTGAAACGTTATTTTTATTTCTTTTAATGATTCTTTTCACTGTCGTATATTTTAAAACATGGGCCAGTGTTATACAATTGCTCACACATTAATGGGATTTTTTGTCCTGTTTATAAAATGGAGGAACTGGCTGCTTTTTTTACTAAGCATTATGAATTTTTTTGGGGGGGTGTTGAATTTTGGCTACTTTTTTTACAAAGCATTGTGATTTTTTTTTTCTTTGGGTGGAATTTTGGTTGCTTTTTTTTTACTAAGCATTATGAATTTTTTTTTTCTTTTGATGTTGAATTTTGAGGATTTTGGCAAGTGCTGAAAAGTTAGTGCATCAAAGCAAAAAAAAAAATGATACTTGATAGCATATAACATTTGTTGAAGTACTTAAAAGCATTTAACAGTGTCATAGAGAATGAAAGATTTTGATTTAATTTTAATTACTGCACTGTAAACCTCTACTGTAATTTTTGTTAAGGTTTTATTTTAAAGCCATCTCGTGGCCGAGTGGTTAGCGCTCTTGGCTGCAAATCTAAGGGACCTGGGTTTGAGCCCCGGGTAAGGCATGGATGTATGTGTCGTTTTTCTGCTGAAGTCCTGCCATCCTCTCAGACCTTCTACTGGGGCATATAAACTGACAGGCTCCTGTCAGACCTCTGTGGCAAGCAGCTGCTTGAGGGGGTATTTATTTATTATTTTATTTATTTTTATTTTAAAAGGAAGTGAAATATTAACTTTAGGAATGGAGTGTTTATCCTACTTAAATGATCCATGTAAAAAACTTGCCATGTAGCAGGGGTATGGGTGGCTCAGTTGGTAGTGTGCAAGCAGTTCCCAGGTTCGAGTCACAGCTGGGCCTGGGGGCAGGGAGCCCATTGTGTGCAAAAAATGCTGCTTAGAGGTAAAACAACCCAATGCCACTTAGCATACAGCTCCCCCCACTATTGCACATGTGTGAGTGAGAAATTAAAACACCTGCAACTTCCTCTTTCTACCATGGTGCTGTCTGTGCATTGCAGCCAGTCTTCAAGAAGCTTACTATAAAAACTTTTTTTGAGTTATAGTTTTGATCTAAAAAGCAGGAAAAATCATAAAAAATAATATTAGAAATACTGAAATAGATTTAAGACAGAAAAGAGTGTAAACAGGGCAAAAAAAACGAGGTACACATTTTGCAATTACTTCCAAAAAGCTTCTGTTTTTAAAAATAGCAGTTTTTAGTTAATTTTCAGGAAATTTTCAAAACTTTAAGGAAATATTTGTTGATAATAATTCATATCAAACTTGTGAGCTTAAAGCAGGTAGTTGCTTCAGCATAATGTTAACAAACAAATCAGCAATACTGCATAGCACTTCTAAGAAATTGCAGTCGGATGGCTTTAACAAATTATTTATATTGTAATTAAAAAAATATTCATCAAATGAAAAAAGAAAATATTATTTTAAAAAGATATATGTAAAAAATTTTTCAAATGACAATTTCTATTTTTTTAAAATCAATTTTTTTGTGGTACAAAATATCATTAATAAATTGAAACACAGCTAGTTTAAGTATACATTTAATCCACGATAAAAGCTGTATTACATAAAATTTAAACAGCCTGACACAAGGATGAGGTGTGCATACAAGACATTGGCAATATCAGCCGAATTGAGCCCCTTGGCTATTAATCTAAGCTCACTGCCTATTCAGACCTAAAAATTGTCCTAACTCATTCTTTTCCTTTACCATAGTTTAAAGGAGATAGAGGTTGACAACTCCAAGGTTCAAAACTGGTAACTATTTCTTGTAAATCTCTATCTCCTTTATAGTATGGTAAAGGAAAAGAATGAGTTAGGGCAATTTTTAGGTCTGAATAGGCAGTGAGCTTAGATTAATAGCCAAGGAGCTCAATTCGGCTCATATTGCCATAGTCTTGTAGGCACACCTCATCCTTGTGTCAGGCTGTTTAAATTTTATGTAATACAGCTTTTATCGTGGATTAAATGTGTACAAAATATGTCTGCATTCATCTTGGGCCTCTCATTTTGGATTCTGTCAATGTCTATGTTTGTCAGGGACCTTGGAAAGGCTAGAGCTGGATGGAATATGAACCCCATGACCTATGGTTGTGTACTGCTTGGCAGTAGATTTATATCATCAGTAAGGGAAATCTTAAATGGCAGTGAGTATCTCAGTGTTCAGAGCACCTAATGCATTTTAAGGGGGTTGTGGATTTGTATTCCACCTGACTCAAGACAATTTTTCCTCTAACTTTGATGTTCAAGAGTATTTGCTTTTAAAAATTGGCTTTTAATGGAATCAACATTAGATCATTTATTTATAATGAATAACATGTATACATTTAACCACAGTCAGAGAATAATGATATGTATATATTTGTTTAGGAAGCACTTCAAAACTAGTTGCCATCCTCACAAATGCAGCAGAAAAAACTGGACCACAACATCCTGTGTGGGCTGAAATGTTTGTATTTCAAGCACTTGAGCAACGATTAGCATTAAAGCTTCCAGCTGACAAATTCTTGAAAATTTTTCAAAAGGTATGATAAACATTAGGCAAAAGTTTTTATTTCATTTGCAGAATGAAAAGTAAAGGTTGCTGGATTATATATCATTTCTATTGAATATGAAAATTTAAAGATCTGTACAATGATATTCTGAAGTAAGTAACTCACTGAACTTGGTCATGTTATTTATTGTACATGATACAATTTTGTTAAAAATATCTGGAAAAAATTATTGCTGATGCAGTGGGAATAGAACCTACAACTCTCTAGATACATGCCATAGTACTCTAACCGTTAAAATTTTTTAGTTTATGGTTTAATGGTTAGAGTGCTCTGGCAATGTATCTAGAGAGCTGTGGGTTCGATTCCCGCTGAATCAGCAATAATTTTTTTCAGAGAATTTTTAACAATTGTTGAAGTCTATTTCTACAGGTAATCTGTGGAGTTACTATAGATGATACAATTTGTTAATTTTCATGTTCAATTTGAAATAACTTTTAAAAGGGAAATTTTTTTCAGTAAAAATATAAAAAGTTGCAGCAAAGTTCTCTGGGAACTATAGTGTCTTCTAACATTTTAAATGTTAATCCAGAATCCAGTGCTGAAAATTATCATGGATTGCTATGAATTCTTAACTGTAGTCAGACGTGGATCTAGTTAATTTATTTCATGATTGAAACACAACACATTAGGTGTATTACACTGATGTTCAAATTGCGCTACCAAGAATAAGTAATTTTTATGGTAATCAGCAGGTGAGCGCTGCGCAGTGAGTTATGCAAATGATTCCATTGCTGGACAAATCAGATGGAGAAGTTATGAAGCAAGATATGCTGCCAGCTTGTCCAAATACTCAGTAGTCTGGGCAGTCCCATAGAGCAAAGTCCATAGGAACAGCATCATATACAGAATGCCTAGGTAATGTTTATTCCAGCCATATTTCCAGTTTAGGCAGCAAGGATCCGGTGCATAAGAGGATTTAACTAATTTTTTTAACTTAACTAATTAAATTTAACTTAATTTGTGACAAATGTCCACACCAATGGTGATGCCAAACACCAACAGAATGGTTACAAACATCCTTGGGTTGGCTCAATGGGTAGTGCACCAGGTAATGTACCTGCAGTTCTTTGGTTTCTAATCTGCAAGTAAAAATTGTTTAAACAGATTGTTTAAGCAAAATAATTTCATAGCTTTTATTTAGTGTTTAGACAAGTTTAGCAATAAACACACTATTAAAGCTGTAGAGCAGTTTAAAGGTAAACACCTGCAATGGGTAAATACATGGTTATAAATACCTTTAGACAGTTTTATAAATACCTTTAGACAGTTTCTTTAGGCAGAGTTTTCCCAGATGTTCGCATAACATAATCAATAACCAAACTCAAGAGGAAAGGAGACAATCTTTGCATGATTATAACAGCACTTTTTAGTTCTTTTTTTCACATGTAGTATAAGTTCACTATTTCACACAAAATTCAGTTGTGTGATTGGAGCTTCCTTCTGTTTTTATTATATGTTATTAAATGTCTTAGAACTATGATGTTTCATTTTGCATTGTGCAGTTTTTTTTTTTGACACAGCAGTTTTTTATTTTCACTATTATATAATGATTTAGATAACTTAATGTTTACTGTTGGAGTTCACAGTAGCTCTTCTTACTGGTTTTTGCATTCAATATTTCTTAGTGTGCTGACCAGTTTAGACCAACTATGTGATCATCATCATGAGCACTGATTGACAGTTGTAGGGGACTAAATCGTTGGGTGCATGTGCATTTATTTCTTCCTCCTACTGTTTAATTAAATTATGTTTATTGTGTTTATGCTATTTAGGGAGATTTCATTGTTTTGTGGTGAGATGGGGCTGCTGTTTTACTTCAAACTTTACTGTATGTTTGTTCTCAGACTCTATCCAACAATAAAATTTACCATAGAAAGCAAAAAAGAACAACAACTACCTTCCCTGGATGTGCTAATACATCACTAAAAGCAAAAATTAGATGTACAGGTCTATCACAAACCTTCTTGTTGAGAAATTAATTAAAATAACATTAAAATTCTCTGTCATTGAGCAATAAATTTTTTAGTTTATCTTTCAAACTATTTGCATATTAAAATTTTTTAGAAAACTTGGATCCTTTTTGGAGCAAGAACATCGAGTGTCTTCAGTGAAGTGACACTATATGTTGATATTAGGGCTGTTGAGAGCTTCTTTCCACATGTGAAGGGTGATTTCAGGTGGTTATGGATGAAGTTATTATTCCAATGACCTCACTGACTTGGTTCCCTAGCAAGTGGATGCACATGATAGCTGTGTGGCATGCTCCCAGTCTATGGTTGCTGCGTGTTGTATTGCAAGTTCAGCAGCAGCAGTTGTTAGCTTGTTTTGTCTGATATCTGTTTGATGCTCTGCGATCCTCTCTGTAGAGAATGTATGGTTTTTCCGATATAGTAGACAATGGAATTATCCAGCAAATGGAGTGGAAATATGTATTATGCTTGATTTTTCAAGGAGGATAAATTTGTCTCTGTACCATTTGATAATTTTCTTCAAATTTGGAGCTGGACTGAAAAATTTGGGCTCATTGTATCATCAAATGAGCATTTGCTTAAAAGAAGAAATTCAAAACATCCACTGCATCCCATGGCTTCCACCTAACAACAATAGAAATGCTAATTAATAAATATAGAAACAACAGAAGAGATTCAAGTTTCTTTCCAGTTGCTGGATCTATTTCTTACATTCTCGTCCAATGTGAATCAGTCCCCAAATTACTAAGAGCCAAAAAAATCAAAATCGTATTCATTCCAGCTCCCAATTTGTAGAAAATTATCAAAAGGGATAGTGACAAATTTAGCCTCTTCCAAAACTTGTCATATTCAATGAATTTCGCATAACATAATCAATAACCAAACTCAAGAGGAAAGGAGACAAAATGCACTCGTGTCGAACACCAGAATCAGTGCTAAATTAATTGCTAGAAACTTTATCAACTCTCATGCATGACTCAGTGTTACTATAAAGAGCTTTCGTTATGCTAACTAACTCATCTGGTATGCCATAAGATCTGACGATCAACCACAAATTGTGACAGTCAACACAGTCAAAAGCCTTTTTGAAATCTACAAAGCTACTAACCACAGGTTTCTGGAACTCTAAAAATTTCTCAAGAATCTGCTTAAGTGAAAAAATTTTATCTACACATCCACTACCACTTCTGAAAAACATACTGCTCATCATCTATTGTCTGTCAACTATTTTTTTTAATTCTATTAAGCACAATCATGCAAAGAACTTTACCAGGAACAGAGAGTAGGCTGATACCCATATAGTTATCACAAGAACTGCGATCATCTGTTTTAAAAATAGGGATGATAATTGCTATGGTAGAATCCTTAGGGTTGGGTTGTTTTACCTCTGAGCGGCACTTTTTTTGCACACCATGGGCTAAATGGCCAGGTCACATGGACCCCGAAGGCTCAGAGAAGGTTGGGGGAGGGGACCCACTGGAACAGCTGTTGGGAGACAGATAGTAGCCTCCCGTCAAGGCCATCCAGTGTGTTCTTTAATGTGCACAGGGTATGGCTCTCCTGCACACGGGGCCACGGCTTAACGCCCCATCTGATGGACGGCGGCCTTTCCAAGCCCATCGGTGTCCCCTACTGACCGTGGGCAGGGCGGGGAATTTTGCGGAGATAATTCTCAATGCTGACCCAGCTGGGACTCGAACCTGGGAACTACAGATTACGAGCCTGGCGCGCTACCGACTGAGCCGCCCCCGTAAGAATCCTTAGGAACCATGCCTTTATCATAAAAGATATTCAAAATTTCACTCAGCCATATGACAACACAAATGTTCCCAGCTCTAAGCATTTCCACAGTAATTTCATCTACCCCTGGGGAGTTATGTAGTTTTAAGTTTAAAATAGCCAAAATAACTTCAGACTGTGAATAGGGTCAACATTAACCCTTCCAGTGTACACATCGTCTATATATGTTCACAGAATCAGAAATGAAGGGCCAAAGATGTATGCATATGTTATAGTATTAAAAAAAAAAATGTATATTTTTAAAAATAAAAATGTAATTTTTTTACTTACATCTTATAAAAATATATAATTCAGGCTTGAAAAATAATATTTTGTTCTTTAATTTTGTGCGTATTTTATTAAACTACAATATAAATAATTTTATAAAGCCATCTGATTGCCATTTCTTAGAAGCACTAAACTTAGAAGTATTGCCTATTTGCTTGTTAACATTCCTATTTGCTGCCTTCTGATTTTAAGCTTACAAGTTTGATTTGAATTATTATCAACAAATTTGTTCTTAAATTTTCGAAAATCTCTTAAAAATTAACAAAAAGCTGCTATTTTTAAAAATGATAGGTTTTTGGAAGTAATTGCAAAATAAGTACTGTCATTTTTTTTTCCCATTTCACACTCTTTACTGTCATAAACCTATTTTGGTATTCCACAATTATTTTTATCATTTTTCCCAGCATTCTAGGCATCTTTCCCACTCTTAAAATCGAAACTGGAAATAAACACATCCTTCTTAGAAATTTTGGCTGCAGCTGCATTTATTAGTTATGCTTTACTGAGGCAAACAAGATGCAGATGGCTGACACATGTTATCTCTGTTCCATGTGCTATATAGTGTTTTGGATCTGCACATTGGATACCCTTTGTAAAGTTAGTATTTACTTTTTTTTAATATTTAAACCTTAGTTTTCATTTCAGTATATTTATTTTCGGAAAATAGCAATCTTTTGGCTGATCGATAAGTATTGATTTTTCAGAGTTATGCTACATCGTATGGCTGGCTAACAAATTGTTGCTGTGGATATTTTAACATTGCATTAGGCTATATGTTAATTTTTATTTTATTAGTTATTACTTTTCCAGTAAAAATTTGATCTGGTATCATTTTCTGAAAATAAATGAGGTCTTGGATATGGAAGCAAATTTATTTCTCTAGAATTACTTCCATAAGTTAGCGATCTTTCAGTCAGCTGATTTATCGATCTTTCTGAGTTACGCTACATTGGAGGCCAGCTTAAAAGGTGTTGCATATATTTTATTTAACATCCCATTAGGTTATATGTAAATTTTCTTTTATTTTTTCTTTTATTTTTTAGTAAAAAGAACTCTGAACTTGTAGCATTTTCTGAAAATGAATGTCTTGGATATGGAAGCAAAATAGACTTCCTTGCTATGGAAATCAGGTGTCATGTGGGAGAGCAATTTTCAGAAGGCTTCCCCTTCATTAAACTCACTGTCAGTGTTTCACCCCTCTCTCTTCCTCTAGAACAGTGATTCCCAACCTTTTCTGGACCATCGCCCACTTTAGAAGAGAACAAAAATTTCAACACCCCCCTAGTCCATAATAGTTAAATTTATATGAAATATTAAAATATTGTTGCATATTATCTGTACCTAATTTATCTGTTTATTTATCTATTAAAAATCATAAAGCAGAAATTAATAAAACGACAACCAAATGTACAATAAAATTGTTTATTAAAATTTTAAAAATAAACGCAGAATCAATAAGAAATAAAAAATAATGAGATACAAAATTAATAATAAATAAAAAAAATTAATGAGATGGTTGAGGCTGGTGGAGTGTTAACAATTTGTTAATGTCGGGTTCCAATTTCGTTAACATCAATCGCAGATCACCACGTTCAGTGATGTGTAGTCTTTTCCTCTTTGACAGTAAATTAGCTACTGCACTGAATCCACGCTCAGCCATATAGGACGAAGGAAATGCGATTAAAAACTTCTGTACTATTGCCCACAATCCAGGGTAGAGAACTGGTGTTGATTTTTGAAGCCAGAACTCTTGGTATCCATGTTTGAATTTTACTTTGAGTACTTCGTTAGTCGTGAGTTCTAAGAGTTCCTCTTCCAAATTTGATGATTCTTCAGTATCTGTGTTTGCGAAAGGATCTAAAACCCAACTCGGTATATTCATGTTTAAAATATCTTGGAAACGCGCCGTAAAATCAACATGAAGAACTTCCAAGTGTTGGCAGTAAGTAAGTAAATCTTCCGGTTTTGCAGAGACTGCTGATAATGTGGGAAAGTGGTTGTATTCACCTCTACCTAGATTTCGTTTGAATAGAAGAAGTTTTCCCGCAAAAGCAGCTATGATGTTTTTTTGTTTTAATTAAATTCAACTCATCACCTTGCAATTGTAAATTAACTTGATTAAATATTTTAAACAGGTCTGTCAAATAAGTGATGTCATTTTTTTGACGTAATCGGGTTTTCGTGCAATTTTTCGTCTCTGTCTTCAAGAAAGTCCAGTACTGAGTCAAATAGATTGAAAAAACGATTCAGACAAACACCTTTAGAGAGCCAAAGTACTTCTGTGTGCAGCAGCAAGCGATTGTAATCTTCATCATTTTCATTACAAAGCTTACCAAATAATAGGTCATTCAATGAATTGCTTCTAATCTTATTGATTGCTTTAATAACGTAATGGAGCGACGTATGCAAACATTCATTCAAATTTTTTGCAACCAAATGCTGACGATGAATAATACAATGTACAGCGAGTACATTTGGTACTGCTTGTTTCAAATGTGCTATGAAACCCTTATGACGCCCTGTCATTGCTGGAGCACCATCAGTAGCAGCAGACAAAATATTGCAAATAGGAATTTCTTTCTCTTGAAAAAACTTTTGCATGATATTAACTATAGATTCTCCCTTTGTATCAGATTCCAAATTTTTAGCAAATAATAACTTCTTGAAGTTTTTCTTCTTTTATAAATCGTACGTATGGTAAGAGTAGCGCTTCGTTATTTGGTAGAGTTGATTCATCGAGTTGAATGGAAAATTTGCAAGTCTTTAAGTAATCACATAATGATATTTCAACGTCTTTTGCCATTTCATCTATTCTTCTTTCACTGAATTATTACTGAGAGGAATTTTTTTTATGATATCTGACTGTGTCTTATGATGAAGAACAGTTTTTAATATCTCTTGACTGTCGGCAAAGTTAATTCCTCGCCAATTGTGTGTGATTTTCCTGCTTTTGCGATTAACAATGAAACGTTATATGAGGCTCGTAGTCCATCATCATCTTGTTTAGAAGACGACGCAAAAAGGTTTGACATAGTTGGCTGTTTTAAATATTGCTTTTCCAGTTCTTGAAAATAGGATAAATCTTTGTTCTTCTTATCAGCATGCATTTTATTTAAATGCTCTTGTAGCCTAGAAGGTTTCATAGCTTCATTTGAAAAAACTTTCCGGCAAATTAAACACATAGGTAATGATTGGTTTGTAGGAGAGTACGTAAATCCATATTTCAAATACTCAATACTGTACTGCCGGCATTTCTTTTTATATGTAGATTCAGACATTTTCAAATACAAATTAACTTCTCAACAGATTTATAGATAGTTATAAAAATAATGTTTATAATGACTTCTAACACTTATCACTCACGACTATTTATCACAGCGAAGCACATAAAAATAATAAAACATTCCTAGAGCTATCGCTTTTATAGATTTGATTTTGTGCACGCATTAACTTGTATGTTTGCGATGCCAGCGCACTTGCTCCATAAACAAGTCATTTCAAGCTCCCATATTCTTGTCAAAACATGTTATTGCATGAACCATGTGTTTGCCTACCAACTTGCAAGGACTTGTCACTGTCAATCTATTCTAAACTAAAACAAATTAGGTATAGGTATACCTAATGCTAATTTAAAAATTTTATTAACGCGATAACAAGATAATTTACTTTGCTAGATAAAATATTTATTCATGAAAACAGGTATTTTCAAAGTATTTTATTATATTAAAAAATTATTTAAAACAATATTAAATATAATAAATTCCTTATTATTATTTTATTATTATTTCATCAAGGTTGATTTGCCTATCAGGACGGACACACATGTCCAACATAATAAGCCTGATATAGTAGTGCATGAAAAGGTATTGAATGAGATTACAATTATTGAAGTAGGAATAACATCTCAGGATAACCTGCAGACAGTAGAGGTTGAAAAGAAGAGGAAGTATGATCTGCTGGCTAATGAGTTGAGCCTAATTCACAGGTGTAATGTTAATCATCATCATCATCATCCTCAAGCAGCCATGGGCTACGGAGGTCCAACCAGACCGTGCAATTTAGTTCTCCAAGCAAGTCTATCCTGAGCTACATCTACTGCATCTGGCCACTGCACACCAATTCTAACAAGGTCCTGTTTGACATTGTCTGCCCACCGCATCCTAGGTCTCCCCTTCTTTCTGAGGCCTTTAGGCACACTGTTCATAACCCTATTCGCCAATCTATAATTATTCATACGGGCAACATGGCCAAACCAATGGAGTCTCTCTCTGCACAATATGCTGCTTAAAGGAGGTTGCAAACTCCTTTTCCTAATCTCATCATTAGTTACAAAGTTGAACCACCTAATGCCCAAGATACTGCGTAAGCATCTGGAATCAAAAGCATCTAGTTTCCTGTTATCTTGTTTACAAAGTGTCCAAGTTTCACTACCATAACTAACCCTAGAAAGAACCAAACTATTATACAGTCTAATTTTAATCTTTAGGTGTATTCGCCTATTTCTCCACACTCTCCATAGATTCTTAAAAGTCCCAGCAGCAATCCCTATTCGTCTGTTAATCTCATGCCGCACATCACCATTATCTGTTACATAGCTCCCAAGATAATTAAACTGTGACACCTGCTCAAGACTGCAACCATTCAGATTAACTGAATCACAGCCTGCCTGACCAATTTTCATCACTTTAGTTTTCTCTCTGTTTATAACCAAACCTACTCTACTACCAGTCTCATCAACAGCTCGAATGAAAGAGTTCATCTCAGCCCATTTAATGTTAATATTATACCTTATGTTCTGACGTGGGATGGTATTGTAACTACGTACCATAAAGCATACTCAAAGCGACTTGGAGTGGGCAAACATAATGAAGCTTATATCCAGTCTGTGATCTTGAAGAGAACTTTTGAGAGCATCTCAGTCAATTTCAGACGTACCAGTACGCTAGTAGGCGGTAGCAGGGAACTTATTGTCCAAGCTGCAGTTGAAAAGCTGTACATGACGGATGAGGTAGTGGATGACCAGAATCACCAGGAAGACACCACAGAATAGAAGAGATAAAAAGGTTGTCACAGAAAATTCCATTTAATTTATTTATTTATTTGACCGCCCCTCTTGACTGCCTCAACGCTCCCCATTTGCCTCTGGATCCACTACCGCCCCCATGGAAGGCTCCAGCACCCACTGGGGGCGGTATCACCCCCGTTGGGAATCTATGCTCTAGAAGAATATAATTTTTTTTTTAAATTACGAGTTTTTAACTTTATATTGAAGGATTTTAAAGGCACCCCCCCCCCCAGTACTTTGGCTGTGCTATACAGATCTTTCTGCACTTAGCCAAGATCGCCAAACTTCAACACCCAAAGAAAAAATTCATAATGTTCAGTAAAAAAAAAAGCCACAGAAGTTTTTTTCTACTATTTCATAACCAGTTCAGAAAATCTCATGAATGTGAGAAGTCCAAGTCACTTTATATCACATTTGCCATATTTAAAATATACGATACTGAAAAGAATCATTAATCATCATCATCATTCTCATCCTCAAGCAGCCATGGGCTACGGAGGTCCAACCAGACAGTGCAATTTAGTTCTCCAAGCAAGCCTCTCCTGAGCATCCAAGCTTGTCTACTGCCTGTCCAAGCCTGTCTGCTGCATCTGGCCACTGCACACCAATTCTAATAAGGTCCTGTTTGACATTGCCTGCCCATCGCATCCTAGGTCTCCCCCTCTTTCTGAGGCCTTTAGGCACACTGTTCATAACCCTATTCACCAATCTATAATTATCCATATGGGCAACATGGCCAAACCAGCAGTCTCTTTCTCTGCACAATAAGCTGCTTAAAGGAGGTTGCAGACTCCTTTGCCTAACCTCATCATTAGTTACAAAGTTAAACCATCTAATACCCAAGATACTACATAAGCATCTAGTTTCCTGATATGTTGTTTACACAGTGTCCAAGTTTCACTGGGGCGGGGGTGGCTCAGTCGGTAGCGCGCCAGGCTCGTTATCTGTAGTTCCCAGGTTCGAGTCCCAGCTGGGTCAGCGTTGAGATTTATCTCCGCAAAATTCCCTGCCCTGCCCACGGTCAGTAGGGGACACCGATGGGCTTGGAAAGGCCGCCGTCCGTCAGATGGGACGTAAAGCCGTGGCCCCGTGTGCGGGAGAGCCATACCCTGTGCACGTTAAAGAACACGCTGGATGGCCTTGACGGGAGGCTACCATCTGTCTCCCAACAGCTGTTCCAGTGGGTCCCCTCCCCCAACATTCTCTGATCCTTCGGGGTCCATGTGACCTGGCCATTTAGCCCATGGTGTGCAAAAAAGTGCCGCTCAGAGGTAAAACAACCCAATCCAAGTTTCACTACCATAATCTGCACTAGATAGAATCAAAGAGTCCATAGAGAGAACCAAACTATTATACAGTCTAATTTTAGTCTTTAGATGCATACGCCTATTACTCCACACTCCATGATTCTTAAAAATCCTGGCAGCAATCCCCATTTGTCTGTTAATCTCCTACTGCACATCACCAGTATCTGTTACATAGCTCCCAAGAACATTCAGTGATTTGGAAACACCTAATACTGGAAAGGAATTACGATTCGAAAACATCAATTACATGAATGGCATTCTGATTTACTTACAGACTTGCTTCCCCTAGTCAAAAGGTCACGCTTCACCATTGCATTTATATAGATCTTTTCTGCCATACACTAAATGGACAAATTATTATATACACCTACCTAATAACCTGTTGCTCCACCTTTTGCTCTTAAAACAGAAGCCAGACATCTTGGTAAGGGCTCAATGAGATGTTGAAAATAGAGATGGTATTGCTGCCCATGAAGCAAGGAGCACCTATCGTATAGCATCCACAATTGCCAATGGGGGTTGGGGGGCTCAAATAGATATTTACAATTTGTCCCACAAATTCTCAATATGGTTGAGATCCAGAAATCGAAGGGGCCATTCGAGTGTGATAAACTCACTGGAATTCTCATGGAGCCAGTCGCCACTTTTGGGAAGTATGTGGTGTGGTGTCCTGTTGAAAGATGGCGTCATGATGTGGAAAGAGAATCGTTATAAACAGGTACAGATGGTCAGCAAGGATGCTCACATACCTTATGCCTGTGATGGAGGTTTTGAAGGGTATGGGGATCCCAAAGAAGCTCATGTAAACACACCCCAAACTGTTGCATTCCCTCCACTTGCTTGTATGATTCCAACTTGGCAAGCTGGGTCCATTGCTTCATGTGGTTTATGCCACACATGCACTATCCCATTGGCATCATAGACTTGAAACTGTAATTCGTCAGACTAGATGATGTGTTTCCAGTCCTCCGCTCTCCGGTTGCGATTCACCTTTGCAAACTGCAGTCTAATCTTTCAGTGCTTTGCAGCAAAGAAGGGGACATGATACGGATGTCGACTGCCATAGCCTATTTTTCCATGTATGACAAATAGTCTTTGTGATTTGGCCTATTCGCCAATCTATAATTATCCATACGGGTAACATGGCCAAACCAATGGAGTCTCTCTCTGCACAATATGCTGTTTAAAGGAAGTTGCAGACTCCTTTGCCTAACCTCATCATTAGTTACAAAGTTGAACCACCTAATGCCCAAGATACTGCGTAAGCAACTAGAATCAAAAGCATCTAGTTTCCTGTTATCTTGTTTACACAGTGTCCAAGTTTCACTACCATAAATAACCCTAGAAAGAACCAAACTATTATACAGTCTAATTTTAGTCTTTAGGTGTATACGCCTATTTCTCCAAGCTCTCCATAGATTCTTAGAAGTCCTGGCAGCAGTCCTTATCCGTCTGTTAATCTCATGCTGCACATCACCAGCATCTGTTACATAACTCCCAAGATAATTAAATTGACACACCTTCTGAAGAGTGCAACCATTCAGAATAACTGAATCACAGCCTCCCCGACCAATTTTAATCACTTTACTTTTCTCTCTTTTTATGACCAAACCTACTCTACTACCAGTCTCATCAACATCTCAAATGAAAGAATTCATCTCATCAACATCATTTGCCAAAAGGGCTAAATCATCAGCATAATCTAAATCAGAACTTTTCGTATCTCCAGCCATTTAAGGCCAAAATCTTTCCCTTGAAATGAATTTTGTATAATGTAATCAATAACAAAACTAAAGGGAAAAGGAGACAAAATGCACCCTTGTCGAACACCAGAAGTAATGCTAAACCAATTGCTAAGAGCCTTACAAACTCTCACAGATGACTCAGTGGTATTATAGGGAGCTTTCATTATATTAACTAACTGGGGGCGGGGGTGGCTCAGTCAGTAGTGCTCCAGGCTCGTAATCTGTAGTTCCGAGGTTCGAGTCCCAGCTGGGTCAGCGTTGAGATTTATCTCTGCAAAAATTCCCCGCCCTGCCCACGGTCAGTAGGGGACACCGATGGGCTTGGAAAGGCTGCCGCCCATCAGATGGGACGTTAAGCCGTAGCCCCGTGTGCGGGAGAGCCATACCCTGTGCACGTTAAAGAACACGCTGGATGGCCTTGATGGGAGGCTACCATCTGTCTCCCAACAGCTGTTCCAGTGGGTCCCCTCCCCCAACCTTCTCTGAGCCTTCGGGATCCATGAGACCTGGTCATTTAGCCCATGGTGTGCAAAAAAGTGCCGCTCAGAGGTAAAACAACCAACCCATTACATTAACTAACTTGTCAGGTATACCATATGATCTCACAATCAACCACAAATTATGACGATCAAGAGTCGAAAGCCTTTTTGAAATCAACAAAGCTAGCAACCAAATGTTTCTGAAACTTTAAACATTTCTGAAGAATATTCCTAAGAGAAAATATCTGATCTACACATTCCCTACTACTTCTGAATACACATTGCTCATCACACAATTGCCTGTCAACCAGATTCTTAATTCTATTAAGCACAATCATGCAAAGAACTTTCCCTGGAACAGAGAGTAGGCTGATACCCCTATAGTTATCACAAGAACTTCGATCACCTTTTTTGAAAATAGAAATAATAATAGCTCTGGTAAAATCCTTAGGAACCATGCCTTTATCATGAAAGATATTCAAAATTTCAGTTATCCAAGTGGTAACCGAAACATTCCCAGCTCTAAGCATTTCTGTAGTAATTTCATCTACCCCTGGGGATTTATGAAGTTTAAGTTTAGAAACAGCCAAAATAACTTCAGATTGTGTTATAGGGCCAACATTAAAGCCACCAATGCATCTATCGTCATTACAAACAATGGGAATAGAACTAACCGCATTGTTTAGAATATCACTGAAATGCTCAGCCCACCTAGCCATGACAGAATCCTCACCTTCTATAACCTTACCTTGTTTATCCTTCAATCCCTGTATACCTGTCCGTTTTCTACCACACAAAACATTAACTATCTGGTACAGCTCTCTGTTGTTGTGCTTCTAACTGCTTCCTCAGCTAGTATCATTTTCTGAAAAAAAATGAAGTCTTGGATATGGAAGCAAATTAATTTCTGTAGATCTACTTCCATTAGTTAGCGATTTTTAGATTGGCTGATTTATCAATTTTTGACCGATCTTTATGAGTTATGCTAGATTGGAGGCCAGCTTAGAAGTTGTTGCAGATATTTAACATCCCATTAGGTTGTATGTAATTTTTATTTTATTACTTCTTGTTTTTTTTAGTAAAAAACTTTGAGCTTGTACCATTTTCTGAAAATGAATGTCTTTGATGCGGAAGCAAAAATAGACTTCCTTGCTATGGAAATCGGCCATCATTTGGGAGGGCAAAAATTGCAGTTTTGGAAGGGCTGGTCCTTGGTGCACAAACCTTTCTGTACTTAGCCAAGATTGCCAAACTTCAACACCCAAAGAAAAAATTCTTAATGTGTAGCAAAAAAAAGCAGCCAAGGAAATTTTTTTCTATTTCATAACCATTTCAGAAAATCCTGTGAATGTGAGAAGGCCAAGTCATGTTGTATAACACTGGCTGTTTTTAAAATATACAATACTGAAAAGAATCATTAAAAGAAATAAAAATCAAACTTCAGGTTGAATATTATATTATATGGGAGGAAATTTCCTTTCAATAAATATATAACTATTTTTATTCATCAGGTTTTCCAAAATGAAGCCTTAATTGTGTAGTGTGATCTTTTTTTTTTTACCATATCGCACTGAAAAAGGTTTATTAAAATTAGTATGTTTCCAAATTTGTTTATATTATTTATTTTCATAAAATTCGTAATTCTATTTAATTTGGTTTATAACATGACCTATTTCCGTTGATTGTTTAAAAAAAAAATTGTAAAGTTCACTTGTTTATCTGATTCAGCACAGTTGGCTAAAAGCCTGAAATTTTCTCAAAATATGGTACCGAGAAAAAAATTACAAAATGAGAAAAATATTTACTTAAAAATCAAAAAAGTAATTTTTTTGTTATTCAGAAATATACAGGGTGATTCAAAACTCTTGGGCCAAACTTTAAGGGATGATAGAACACACCTAAACAAGCACTTTTTGTCATACAATGCATGGTCAGTACTCAAGCGGGGAAGTGTTAGAGGGCGCTTTCCAGTGAACACTTATAAGTGCTGGTTTTCACACTCGTCATTTCTACCATGGATTGCAGATTGGATGAATTGTTTCATGAATCAGGTGAAGACTGACATGCATTTCACATATGGAGCTGCGGATGGGAATGTGAGGGAAGCCCAAATACTGTACCAGGAGTGCTTTCTGACCAGACGCGTGCCTGATTGTAAAACCTTTCAGTGATTGCACCGGTATCTGTGCAAAACGGGCACCTTTGTCAGCAGCTTGCAGGATACAAGGCATCCAAGGAGTGTGAGGATGCCACTTGTTACAGAGGAAATTCTATGTAGGGTTGGAGATAGTCCCAAATGTACACGCAAGCAATTTCCCATGCTGTAAGTGTGCTCCAATTGACAGTGTGGCAAGTTCTATGAGATGTACGATTACACCCTACTATGCACAGAGAGTGCACACCTTGACACCCGCAGATTATCGGCCTTGTGTGGATTTTGCACAGTGGTTCCTGCAGCAGACTGCAGCGCAACCGGACTTTGATGCACGTCTTATTCACTGATGAATGCACCTTTACACATGAGGGCATTTTTAATACCCACAATTCACATGTGGGCCACCAGTAATCCGCATGCCATACATCCACATTCGTACCAGCAGCGTTTCTCGATAAATGTTTGGACTGGAATCCTCCATGACATTTGATTGGCCCATACTTTCTACCAGCCTGACTGAAAGGGAGAACGTACCTCATATTTTTACAAGAAGTCTTGCCAGAATTACTGAACCCTGTTCCAGCAAACATTCAAACTCATATGTGGTTCCAACACGACAGAGCACCACCCCATTTCAGTGTGGATGTGCGGAATGCCTTGGATGCAACATTTCCAGGACGATGGATTGGTCGGGGTGGTCCCATCGCTTGGCCATCATGATCACCCAATCTCTCATGTCTGGAATTTTTCCTATGGGGCCATATGAAAAGCCTCATTTACGACATCCCCAATGAGGACCTAGTTGCCAGGATTTCTATTGCCGCTGCCGCTGTACGAGAAATGCCTGGTGTTTTTGCCCATGTACACCGATCACTACGTCAAAGATGTGAAGCCTGCATTAATGTTGGCAGTCGCTCTTTTGAGAAGTTTCTGTAATTTATTCAGTAAAATTCTGTACTTTCTGTTCTGTAATTTCTCAATTGTTTCAACCTCTTCTGTCATTCTTGTGTTTCTTCATTTCCTGACACAGTAACTGCTAACCCCTAGCGTTTCACTGCTTGAGTTCCGACCATGCGTTGTGTGACAAAAAGTTCTTGTTTAGGTGTGTTCTATCACCCCTTAAAGTTTGGCCCAAGAGTTTTGAATCACCCTGTATAGTCATTCTATTCATGTGCTTTGCAGTCATTTCTGTCTATTAGTTTTTTTTAAATAAATTTTTATTTGTGTTGCCAGATGCATTTTTTAATTACACAACTTTAAAAAATTCCTATTAAAATAAAACATTGTCTTCTTTGTTGAATATTATAATTTCAGAAAATCCAGAATGAAATGTTGATTAATTTGGAATACAACATGCCATAATTCCTTTCATTAGTTATTTGGCAAAAAAGTTCTAAAGTTAAAGTTTTTTTTTTGGCTGAGCATAGGCAGAAAATAACTTGGCCCCTAGATCATCATCATCATCATCATCATCATCATCATCATCAAGCAGCCATGGGCTACGGAGGTCCAACCAGACCGTGCAATTTAGTTCTCCAAGCAAGTCTATCCTGAGCTACATCTACTGCATCTGGCCACTGCACGCCAATTCTAGCAAGGTCCTGTTTGACATTGTCTGCCCACCGCATCCTAGGTCTCCCCTTCTTTCTGAGGCCTTTAGGCACACTGTTCATAACCCTATTCGCCAATCTATAATTATTCATACGGGCAACATGGCCAAACCAACGGAGTCTGTCTCAGCACAATATGCTGCTTAAAGAAGGTTGCAAACTCCTTTCCCTAATCTCATCATTAGTTACAAAGTTGAACCACCTAATGCCCAAGATACTGCGTAAGCATCTGGAATCAAAAGCATCTAGTTTCCTGTTATCTTGTTTACAAAGTGTCCAAGTTTCACTACCATAACTAACCCTAGAAAGAACCAAATTATTATACAGTCTAATTTTAGTCTTTAGGTGTATACGCCTATTTCTCCACACTCTCCATAGGTTCCTAAAAGTCCCGGCAGCAATCCCTATTCGTCTGTTAATCTCATGCCGCACATCACCATTATCTGTTACATAGCTCCCAAGATAATTAAACTGTGACACCTGCTCAAGACTGCAACCATTCAGATTATCTGAATCACAGCCTGCCTGACCAATTTTCATCACTTTAGTTTTCTCTCTTGTTTATAACCAAACCTACTCTACTACCAGTATTTCCCCGCCCTGCCCACGGTCAGTAGGGGACAACAATGGGCTTGAAAAGGCCGCCGTCTGTCGGATGGGATGTTAAGCCGTGGCCCCGCGTGCGGGAGAGCCTACCCTGTGCACGTTAAAGAACACACTGGATGGCCTTGACGGGAGGCTACCATCTGTCTCCCAACAGCTGTTCCAGTGGATTTCCTCCCCCAACCTTCTCTGAGTCTTTGGGGTCCTTGTGGCCTGGCCATTTAGTCCATGGTGTGCAAAAAAGTGCCGCTCAGAGGTAAAACAATCCAAAACTCTACTACCAGTCTCATCAACAGCTCGAATGAAAGAGTTCATCTCATCAACATCATTTGCCAAAAGGGCTAAATCATCAGCATAATCTAAATCAGAAACTTTCGTATCTCCAGCCCATTTAAGGCCAAAATCTTTCCCTTGAAGTGAATTTCGCATAACATAATCAATAACCAAGTTAAAGAGAAAAGGAGACAAAATGCACCCTTGTCGAACACCAGAAGTAATGCTAAACCAATTGCTACAAGACTTACCAACTCTCACACACGACTCAGTGTTATTATAGAGAGCTTTCATTATGTTAACTAACTTGTCTGGTATACCATATGATTTCACAATCAACCACAAATTATGACGATCAACAGAGTCGAAAGCCTTTTTGAAATCAACAAAGCTAGCAACCAAAGGTTTCTGAAACTCTAAACATTTCTCAAGAATCAGCCTAAGTGAAAATATCTGATCCACACATCCCCTACCACTTCTGAATCCACATTGCTCATCACGCAATTGACTGTCAACCAGATTCTTAATTCTATTAAGCACAATCATGGAAAGAACTTTACCTGGAACAGAGAGTAGGCTGATACCCCTATAGTTATCATAAGAACTGCGATCACCTTTTTTGAAAATAGGGATAACAATAGCTCTGGTAAAATCCTTAGGAACCATGCCTTTATCATAAAATCAGAATCAGAATTTCAGTCATCCAAGTGGTAACCGAAACATTCCCAGCTCTAAGCATTTCCGTAGTAATTTCATCTACCCCTGGGGATTTATGAAGTTTAAGTTTAGAAATAGCCAAAATAACTTCAGATTGTGTTATAGGGCCAACATTAAAGCCACCAATGCATCTATCACCAATGCACCGCATTGTTTAGAACATCACTGAAATGCTCAGCCCACCTAGCCATGACAGAATCCTCCCCTTCCATAACCTTACCTTGTTTATCCTTCAATCCTTGTATGCCTGTCCGTTTTCTACCACACAAAACATTAATTATCTGGTACAGCTCTCTGCTGTTGTGCTGTCTAACTGCTTCCTCGGCTTTGTCAGCCAAACCATCAAGCCAAAGATTCTTATCAGCAGCTAACTGATCCTTTACAAGTTTATTAAGGTCTCTGTAATGCTTTCTATTAGGACTAGTAGGGTATTGTTTTAGGGCATTCCTGCAGTTCTTTCTTTCCGAAATAAGCTCAAGTTCCTTATCACTCAGATAATTTTGCCTCTTCTGCCCCTTTTTTCCTAAAAGAGTATTGTTAGTATCCAAAAAAGCCTGTTTAAAATGATCCCATTCTTCCTCAACTTCAGTATTAAGCAAACCATGACTGTCATAATGACTAAGTAACCTATCATGGTAAGCTTTGGCTATAACTGGATCTTTCAGAGCTTCAGTATTAAAAGTAAATTTTTTAACCCTAGCACAACACTTTTTAAGTTTAAGTTGCAACACACTTTTAACAAGGTAATGGTCAGATCCAATTTCAGCTCCCCTATATGCCCTGGTATTCCTAACAGAACAGCCCATTTGCTGTTAATTAATATGTAATCAATCATATTCTTATGCAGCCCATCAGGTGAAACCCATGTATACTTATGTATGTCACGGTGTTTGTAATAAGTGTTAGTGATTCTGAATCCATTGAGTTTACTTACCTGTAGGACCATTGCAGCTACCAATACGAAAAGGGCCTATCACTCCTCCCCAAATGTCAGAGTCAGTACCAACTTTAGCATTGAAGTCACCTAGAACAAGGGTAATATCTCCTTTCTTGACAGAATTCAAAATATCCTGAAGTTGTCCGTAAAACCTATCCTTCTCATCGGCATCCTTGGTGGGGGCATAACAGCAGATAACATTCAAGTCTTTAACGTTTGTCTGAAATTTTGCTGTAAAAAACCTTTCATTAATTCACTGATATCCTAGAAGAGCATCACTAGCATGTCTGCTGAGAAGCAGACCTATGCCTTGGTGATATTTATTGTCTTCCCTCCCTAAAAAGAGAAATTTAAGATATTTTTAAGAATTTGACCTTTATCTGTCCATCTGGTCTTTTGCAGGCCAAAAATATCTAAATTATAACGGTGGAATTCTTGTGTGAGGACATCAAGAGGAAAAGCTCTGTGCAGAGTCCTCACATTCCAACTACCTATGGAGAGAAAATGGTTAGTGGGATGTTTAAAGAAACTATGTTTATTGAGAGAGGGAATGCCGACAGTATCAAACAGCCCCCTAATCGCAGACATGGGGCAAAGACCCGTTCCCCCACCACTAAAGGCTGAAGCCATCTACACTGGAAGACTTCCTCCAATGTAGAATTTGACGATGCCAATAGAAGCAAAGAGTTCAGGTGCCTGCGATGACTTCTGCTCAGGATTATCCACCAGCTGATAAACATATCCTGTGAATCTATTCACTTGTGGCTGTGAACCCACAAACAAACAGAAAACACAGCGGAAGATTTTCCCTCCACAGAAGCCCACCAGTGCAGCAAAATCAGGATCCATAATCAAGCTCAGAGCCATATATCTGTCCAGTCCAGTAGGTTTATATGGTCGGCACCAGGACCCTGTGTGGTTGACCACTCCTCAGCAGGGTAGAAAAAAAAGAAAAGTAGCCATAGTTGTCCAGATCAGTAGGCCACACTAATCTGGCAGCCCTCCCCTTCAGTTCACTTCCACAAGAGAGTATCTCTTTTGAAAGTTACTAACGGTCCGCACCACGAGAAGGTGGGGTCGGACATTAGGTGTTAGGCCTGGCCGGTTCTATGCATCATCACAGGGGATTGGTGCATAGCTCTCCTTCCAGTGACTACCTAGCTACCCCTAGATAGAAACCTGTTTTTCAGGCTGTTCACTGGAAGGGTTAACAGTACTCTTCTGGGTAAAGCTCACCAGAGTAGATAGTTATTTGAGTGATGAGGCTTTAGAGCTTATTTCTGAAAGAAGGAATTGCAGGAATGAAAGAAGGAATTGCAGGAATAATCATAATTAACACTGTACTAGTCTAGCATACAGCTTTCCAAAGAGTATTGCGTAAAGAATCAGTTAACAGTTTGATAAGAATCTTTGGTTGATAGCATAGCTGACAAAGCAGAAGGAGCAGCTATGCAGCTGTAAGCAATAGGATGGCACACAGTGACTGAGGGATAAGCATGTTAAGATTATTGTAGGTGAAGATTATTTCATGGCTGGTGGACTAAATATTTCAAAGATGTTCTAAGCAATGTGGTTATTTCTACTCCCTTTATATATTAATTAACAGCAAATGGGCTAGTTCTGTTAGAAATACCAGGGCATATAGGGGAGCGGAAATTGGATCTGACCATTACCTTGTTAAAAGTGTCTTGCAACTTAAACTTAAAAAGTGTTGTGCTAGGGTTGAAAAATTTACATTAATACTGAAGCTCTGAAAGACCCAGTTATAGCTAAAGCTTATCATGATAGGTTACTTAATCATTATGACAGTCATGGTTTGCTTAATACTGAAGTTGAGGAAGAATGGGGCCATTTTAAACAGGCTTTTTTGGAAACTAACAGTACTCTTTTAGGAAAAAAGGAGCAGAGGAGACAGAATTATTTTAGTGATAAGGCAACTGAGCTTATTTCAGAAAGAAGGAACTGCAGGAATGTCCTTAATCAGTACCCTACTAGTCCTAATAGAAAAGATTACAGAGAGCTTAATAAACGTGTAAAGGATCAGTTAGCTACTGATAAAAATCTTTGGCTTGATAGCTTGGCTGACAAAGCTGAGGAAGCAGTTAGGCAGCACAACAGCAGAGAGCTGTACCAGATAGTTAATGTTTTATGTGGTAGAAAACGGACAGGCATACAAGGATTGAAGGATAAACAAGGTAAGGTTATAGAAGGTGAGGATTCTGGAAGTCTTCCAGTGTAGATGGCTTCAGCCTTTAGTAGTGGGGGAACGGGTCTTTGCCCCATGTCTGCGATTAGGGGGCTGTTTGATATTGTCGGCATTCCCTCTCTCAATAAACATAGTTTCTTTAAACATCCCACTAACCATTTTCTCTCCTTAGGTAGTTGGAATGTGAGGACTCTGCACAGAGCTTTTTCTCTTGATGTCCTCACACAAGAATTCCACCGTTATAATTTAGATATTCTCGGCTTGCAAGAGACCAGATGGACAGATAAAGGTCAGATTCTTAAAAATAATCTTAAATTTCTCTTTTCAGGGAGGGACATCAATAAACATCACCAAGGCGTGGGTCTGCTTCTCAGCAGACATGCTAGTGATGCTCTTCTAGGATATGAGTGCATTAATGAAAGGTTTCTTACAGCAAAATTTCGGACAAGCATTAAAGACTTGAATGTTATCTGCTGTTATGCCCCCACTGAGGATGCCGATGAGGATGAGAAGGATAGGTTTTATGAACAACTTCAGGATATTTTGAATTCTGTCAAGAAAGGAGATATTACTTTTGTTCTTGGTGACTTCAATGCCAAAGTTGGTACTGACTCTGACATTTGGGGAGGAGTAATAGGCCCTTTTGGTATTGGTAGCTGCAATGGCAATGGGCAACGTCTCCTACAGGTAAGTAAACTCAGTGGATTCAGAATAACTAACACTTATTACAAACACCGCGACATACATAAGTACACATGGGTTTCACCTGATGGGCTGCATAAAAATATGATTGATTACATATTAATTAACAGCAAATGGGCTAGTTCTGTTAGGAATACCCGGGCATATAGGGGAGCTGAAATTGGATCTGACCATTACCTTGTTAAAAGTGTGTTGCAACTTAAACTTAAAAAGTGTTGTGCTAGGGTTAAAAAATTTACTTTTAATACTGAAGCTCTGAAAGATCCAGTTATAGCCAAAACTTACCATGATAGGTTACTTAGTCATTTTGACAGTCATGGTTTGCTTACTACTGAAGTTGAGGAAGAATGGGATCATTTTAAACAGGCGTTTTTGGACACTAACAGTACTCTTTTAGGAAAAAAGGAGCAGAAGAGGCAAAATTATCTGAGTGATAAGGCACTTGAGCTTATTTCGGAAAGAAAGAACTGCAGCAATGCCCTTAATCAATACCCTACTAGTCCTAATAGAAAGCATTACAGAGACCTTAATAAACTTGTAAAGGATCAGTTAGCTGCTGATAAAAATCTTTGGCTTGATGGTTTGGCTGACAAAGCCGAGGAAGCAGTTAGACAGCACAACAGCAGAGAGCTGTACCAGATAGTTAATGTTTTGTGTGGTAGAAAACGGACAGGCATACAAAGATTGAAGGATAAACAAGGTAAGGTTATAGAAGGGGAGGATTCTGTCATGGCTAGGTGGGCTGAGCATTTCAGTGATGTTCTAAACAATGCGGTTAGTTCTACTCCCATTGTTTGCAATGATGATAGATGCATTGGTGGCTTTAATGTTGGCCCTATAACACAATCTGAAGTTCTTTTGGCTGTTTCTAAACTTTTAAAGTTCATAAATCCCCAGGGGTAGATGAAATTACTACGGAAATGCTTAGAGCTGGGAATGTTTCGGTTACCACTTGGTTGACTGAAATTCTGAATATCTTTTATGATAAAGGCATGGTTCCTAAGGATTTTACCAGAGCTATTGTTATCCCTATTTTCAAAAAAGGTGATCGCAGTTCTTGTGATAACTATAGGGGTATCAGCCTACTCTCTGTTCCAGGTAAAGTTCTTTCCATGATTGTGCTTAATAGAATTAAGAATCTGGTTGACAGTCAATTGTGTGATGAGCAATGTGGATTCAGAAATGGTAGGGGATGTGTGGATCAGATATTTTCACTTAGGCAGATTCTTGAGAAATGTTTAGAGTTTCAGAAACCTTTGGTTGCTAGCTTTGTTGATTTCAAAAAGGCTTTTGACTCTGTTGATCGTCATAATTTGTGGTTGATTGTGAAATCATATGGTATACCAGACAAGTTAGTTAACATAATGAAAGCTCTCTATAATAACACTGAGTCGTGTGTGAGAGTTGGTAAGGCTTGTAGCAATTGGTTTAGCATTACTTCTGGTGTTCGACAAGGGTGCATTTTGTCTCCTTTTCTCTTTAGCTTGGTTATTGATTATGTTATGCGAAATTCACTTCAAGGGAAAGATTTTGGCCTTAAATGGGCTGGAGATACGAAAATTTCTGATTTAGATTATGCTGATGATTTAGCCCTTTTGGCAAATGATGTTGATGAGATGAACTCTTTCATTCGAGCTGTTGATGAGACTGGTAGTAGAGTAGGTTTGGTTATAAACAGAGAGAAAACTAAAGTGATGAAAATTGGTCAGGCAGGCTGTGATTCAGTTAGTCTGAATGGTTGCAGTCTTGAGCAGGTGTCACAGTTTAATTATCTTGGGAGCTATGTAACAGATAATGGTGATGTGCGGCATGAGATTAACAGAAGAATAGGGATTGCTGCCGGGACTTTTAAGAATCTATGGAGATTGTGGAGAAATAGGCGTATACACCTAAAGACTAAAATTAGACTGTATAATAGTTTGGTTCTTTCTAGGGTTAGTTATGGTAGTGAAACTTGGACGCTGTGTAAACAAGATAACAGGAAACTAGATGCTTTTGATTCTAGATGTTTATGCAGTATCTTGGGTATTAGGTGGTTTAACTTTGTAACTAATGATGAGGTTAGGCAAAGGAGTCTGCAACCTCCTTTAAGCAGCATATTGTGCAGAGAGAGACTCCGCTGGTTTGGCCATGTTGCCCATATGGATAATTATAGATTGGCGAATAGGGTTATGAACAGTGTGCCTAGAGGCCTCAGAAGGAGGGGGAGACCTAGGATGCGGTGGGCAGACAATGTCAAACAGGACCTTGTTAGAATTGGTGTGCAGTGGCCAGATGCAGTAGATGTAGCTCAGGACAGATATGCTTGGAGAATTAAACTGCGTGGTCTGGTTGGACCTCCGTAGCTCATGGCTGCTTGAGGATGATGATGATGATGATGATGATGAACATTGACCCTTTATCACAATCTGGAGTTACGTTGGCTATCTCTAAAATTGCATAAATGCCCAGGAGTAATATTTAATTGTCACGATAATTAACTGTACATTACAAGTTAAAAATTATTAAAAGTTCAGAGGAGTGCTTAAAATATTCATATAGAGCTATAGCAGTATAATGCCAACGTGGCAGCTGCTCACTAACATCTATAGTAATTCCGTATTTTCTGTACCTGTTGGTAGTACCAATTTTGTAAGGCAGCCTTTCTCCTGTAAAGGCTTTCAAGAATGGAAAAGGTAATTATATGCTATAGCTCTATATGAATATTTTAAGCACTCCTCTGAACTTTTAATAATTTTTAGCTTGTAATGTACAGCTAATAATCGTGACAATTAAATATTATTCAAAGTAGCTGTGAGTCTAAATAATTTAATCCCCAGAAGTAAATAAAATTACTACTGATACGATAAGAGCTGGGAATGTTTCTGTTGTCACACGACCAACAGAAATTTCAGTATATTTTATGATAAAGGTGTTGTCTCTATGGATTTTACTGGAGCTATTATTATCCCAATTTTTAACCTTGCCTGTACATACATACAAACATAGATACATACAAAATTCTCATGCAGCCATGGACTGCAGAAGTCCTACCAGATTGGGTAATTTTCCTCTCCAAATATGTCCTATTCTGAGCTACAGCTGCTGCATTTGGCCACTGTAGGCCAATTCTAGTAAGGTCCTGTTTGACATTGTATGCCCATCACATCCTAGGTATCCTCCTTTTCCTGAAACCTTTAAGCACACTGTTCACAATCCTGTTTGCCAGTCTGCAGCTATGCATACGAGCAACATGGCTAAACCAGCACAGTCTCTCTCTACACAAAATGTTGCTCAAAGGAGGTTGATCACTCTTCTAACCTCATCATTACTTACAAAGTCAAACCATTTTCTGCCCAAGATATGGTGCAAGTATCTAGAACCAAGGATATCAAGTATTTTGTTATCCTGTTACAAAAGGTCCATGTTTCATTACCATAACTAACTTTAGAAAGAACTAAGCTTATCTTTAGGTGTGCATGTTTATTTTTTCACTCTCCCCATAGATTCTAAAAGTCGCACCAGTAATCCCTACAAGCCTTACCAACTCTCACATACAACTCTGTGTTATTATAGAGAGCTTTCATTTCACTCATTTCTTAGTATTCCATATGATTTAACAATCAACCACAAATTATGTTGATCAACAGAGTCAAGAACTTTTTTGAAATCTATAAAGCTAGAGTAACCACAGGTTTCTGAAGCTGAATATTTCTCAAGAATCTGCCTAAGTCAAAATATTTGATCATTACATCCCCTACCACTTATGAATCCACACTGTTCATCACACAGTTGTCCATCAACCAAATTCTTAATTTTATTAAGTATAATCATGCAAAGAACTTTACCTGGAACAGAAAGTAAACTAATTCCCCTATAATTGCCACAATAAATGCAATCACTTTTTTAAAAATAGGGATAATAAAAGCTCTAGTAAAATTCTTAGAAACAATACCTTTATTATAAAAAATATTCAAAATTTCACTTAGCCATGTGACAACACAAATGTTCCTAGCTCTAAGCATTTCAGTGGTGATTTCATCTACCTCTGCGGATTTATGCAGTTTTAATTTAGAGATAGACAAAGTGCCTTCGGAATGTAATATAGGAGCCATCATTAACCCTTCCCAGGTCTAGGACATCTATAGACGTTTTTTGTACAACCCATGAAACTTCGATTTAAAAAAAAAATTGCCATTTGAAAAATTTCTTACATATATCTTTTAAAATACACAATTCAAGCTGAAAAATAATGTTTTTTTATTTGACACATATTTTATTAAATTACGATATGAATAATTCGATAAAACCATCAGATTGCCATATTTTAGAAGCCGTATACGGTATTGCCGATTTGTTTGTTAACATTACTTTGTATTGAAGAAATCACCTGATTTAAGCTCACAACTTTGATTTAAACTATTATCAACATATTTTCCCTTAAATTTTTGAAAATCTAAAAATTAACAAAAAAAATGCCATTTTTTAAAAGCTGAAAATTTTGGAAATAATTATGAAATATGTACCAATATTTTCGGTAGACTACTGTATAAAGTGTTATTAAAATTAACATGTTACCACAATCTTCATATTTTTTACTTCAGTAAAATTCATAATTAAATTCTCTTTAATTTGATATATAACATGATCTATTTTTGTTGATTAGTTATTTATTAAAAATATTCTAATGTTGACTTGTTTATTGGACTCTGCAAAGAACCTGGACTTTTCTCAAAGTTTGGTATGTAGAAAAAAAATAGCGAAACAGAAGAAATGTTTACTGTAGAAAATAAATTTTTTTATTCAGAAATGAATAGCCTTTCTATTGATGTGTATTATAATCATTTCTGTGTATTAGTGTTTTCTAAATAAATTTTTATTTGTGTTGCCAGATGCATTTTTTTACTATGTGACTCTAAAAGAGTCATTAAAATAAAACGTCTTTTTTTCGTTAAATACTTTATTTTCAGAAAATCCAGAATTAAATGCTGATTAATTTGGCATATAACATGCCATAATTCCTTTCATTAGTTATTTGGCAAAAAATTCTGAAGTTTAATATTTTTTTTTGCCTGATCACAGGGAAAAAATAGCTGGACCTGGGAAGGGTTAAAGCCAGTAATGCATCTTTCCTCATTTCAAACAATGGGAGTAGGAATAACCGTACTATTTAGAACATCTCTGAAATGCTCAGCCCACCTAGCCATCACAGAATCCTCACCTTTAACATTCTTGCTATGTTTATTCATTCCAAGAGGTCAGAGTCAATACTAATTTTACCACTGAAGCACAAGAGACATATCTCATTTCTTCACTGAATTCAAAATATTCTGTAGCTGTCTGTAAAATATATCATTTTTTCATTCTTATCAGCATCATCTGTGGGGACATAACATATGACATTCAAAAGTCTTTAATTTTCGCTTTAAATTTTGCTCTAAGAAATCTTTCATTAATGAAGTTATATCCTAGAAGAGCATCACTGGTATGTCTACTGAGAAGCAAACCTACACCTAGGAGATGCTTTGCATCCTCCCTCCTTTTAAAGAAAAATTTAAAGTTATTTTTAAGTATCTCACATTTATCTGTCCATCTGGTCTCTTGCAAGCCTAGAATATCTAGGTTATAACGCTGGAATTCCTGTGTGAGAACATCAAGAGAATAATCTCTATGCAGCATCTTCACATTCCATGTACCTGCAGAGAGAAAATGATTAATGGGATTTAAAAAAAAACTAGGTATATTAAAAGGGTAGGGCCAACAATATCAAACAGCCCCTGATCGCAGGCATGAGGCAAACACCTGTTACCCCGCCGCTAAACACTGAAGTCACCGATGCTGGTAGGAACTTCAGGCAACACCTTTTCAAGAACCATGTGACCTGTCTGAGACACATTACTCCAGTTTAGGATTGGTGATGCCCAACTTGGCAGCTAGGTCTGTAAATGGTCTGTAAATGGTCTGTAATGGTCTGTAAATGGTAGCTAGGTAGTCACTGGAAGGAGAGCTATGCACCAATCCCCTGTGATGATGCATAGAACCGGCCAGGCCTAGCACCTAATGTCCGACCCCGCCTTCTCGTGGTGCGGACCGTTAGTAACTTTCAAAAGAGATACTCTCTTGTGGAAGTGAACGGAAGGGGAGGGCTGCCAGATTAGTGTGGCCTACTGATCTGGACAACTATGGCTACTTTTCTTTTTTTTCTACCCTGCTGAGGAGTGGTCAACCACACAGGGTCCTGGTGCTGACCATATAAACCTACTGGACTGGACAGATATATGGCTCTGAGCTTGATTATGGATCCTGATTTTGCTGCACTGGTGGGCTTCTGTGGAGGGAAAATCTTCCGCTGTGTTTTCTGTTTGTTTGTGGGTTGACAGCCCCAAGTGAATAGATTCACAGGATATGTTTATCAGCTGGTGGATAATCCTGAGCAGAAGTCATCGCAGGCACCTGAACTCTTTGCTTCTATTGGCATCGTCAAATTCTACATTGGAGGAAGTCTTCCAGTGTAGATGGCTTCAGCCTTTAGTAGTGGGGGAACGGGTCTTTGCCCCATGTCTGCGATTAGGGGGCTGTTTGATATTGTCGGCATTCCCTCTCTCAATAAACATAGTTTCTTTAAACATCCCATTAACCATTTTCTCTCCATAGGTAGTTGGAATGTGAGGACTCTGCACAGAGCTTTTTCTCTTGATGTCCTCGCACAAGAATTCCACCGTTATAATTTAGATATTCTCGGCTTGCAAGAGACCCGATGGACTGATAAAGGTCAGATTCTTAAAAATAATCTTAAATTTCTCTTTTCAGGGAGGGACGACAATAAGCATCACCAAGGCGTGGGTATGCTTCTCAGCAGACACGCTAGTGATGCTCTTCTAGGATATGAGTGCATTAATGAAAGGTTTCTTACAGCAAAATTTCAGACAAGCATTAAAGACTTGAATGTTATCTGCTGTTATGCCCCCACTGAGGATGCCGATGAGGATGAGAAGGATAGGTTTTATGAACAACTTCAGGATATTTTGAATTCTGTCAAGAAAGGAGATATTACCCTTGTTCTTGGTGACTTCAATGCCAAAGTTGGTACTGACTCTGACCTTTGGGGAGGAGTAATAGGCCCTTTTGGTATTGGTAGCTGCAATGGCAATGGGCAACGTCTCCTACAGGTAAGTAAACTCAATGGATTCAGAATAACTAATACTTATTACAAACACCGCGACATACATAAGTACACATGGATTTCTCCTGATGGGCTGCATAAGAATATGATTGATTACATATTAATTAACAGCAAATGGGCTAGTTCTGTTAGGAATACCAGGGCATATAGGGGAGCTGAAATTGGATCTGACCATTACCTTGTGAAAAGTGTGTTGCAACTTAAACTTAAAAAGTGTTGTGCTAGGGTTAAAAAATTTACTTTTAATACTGAAGCTCTAAAAGATCCCGTTATAGCCAAAGCTTACCATGATAGGTTACTTAGTCATTATGACAGTCATGGTTTGCTTACTACTGAAGTTGAGGAAAAATGGGATCATTTTAAACAGGCTTTTTTGGACACTAACAGTACTCTTTTAGGAAAAAAGGAGCAGAAGAGGCAAAATTATCTGAGTGATAAGGCACTTGAGCTTATTTCGGAAAGAAAGAACTGCAGGAATGCCCTTAATCAATACCCTACTAGTCCTAATAGAAAGCATTACAGAGACCTTAATAAACTTGTAAAGGATCAGTTAGCTGCTGATAAGAATCTTTGGCTTGATGGTTTGGCTGACAAAGCCGAGGAAGCAGTCAGACTGCACAACAGCAGAGAGCTGTACCAGATAGTTAATGTTTTGTGTGGTAGAAAACGGACAGGCATACAAGGATTGAAGGATAAACAAGGTAACGTTATAGAAAGGGAGGATTCTGTCATGGCTAGGTGGGCTGAGCATTTCAGTGATGTTCTAAACAATGTAGTTAGTTCTACTCCCATTGTTTGCAATGATGATAGATGCATTGGTGGCTTTAATGTTGGCCCTATAACACAATCTGAAGTTATTTTGGCTGTTTCTAAACTTAAACTTCATAAATCCCCAGGGGTAGATGAAATTACTACGGAAATGCTTAGAGCTGGGAATGTTTCGGTTACCACTTGGATGACTGAAATTCTGAATATCTTTTATGATAAAGGCATGGTTCCTAAGGATTTTACCAGAGCTATTGTTATCCCTATTTTCAAAAAAGGTGATCGCAGTTCTTGTGATAACTATAGGGGTATCAGCCTACTCTCTGTTCCATGTAAAGTTCTTTCCATGATTGTGCTTAATAGAATTAAGAATCTGGTTGACAGTCAATTGCGTAATGAGCAATGTGGATTCAGAAGTGGTAGGGGATGTGTGGATCAGATATTTTCACTTAGGCAGATTCTTGAGAAATGTTTAGAGTTTCAGAAACCTTTGGTTGCTAGCTTTGTTGATTTCAAAAAGGCTTTCGACTCTGTTGATCGTCATAATTTGTGTTTGATTGTGAGATCATATGGTATACCAGACAAGTTAGTTAACATTATGAAAGCTCTCTATATTAACACTGAGTCGTGTGTGAGAGTTGGTAAGGCTTGTAGCAATTGGTTTAGTATTACTTCTGGTGTTCGACAAGGGTGCATTTTGTCTCCTTTTCTCTTTAGCTTGGTTATTGATTATGTTATGCGAAATTCACTTCAAGGGAAAGATTTTGGCCTTAAATGGGCTGGAGATACGAAAATTTCTGATTTAGATTATGCTGATGATTTAGCCCTTTTGGCAAATGATGTTGATGAGATGAACTCTTTCATTCGAGCTGTTGATGAGACTGGTAGTAGAGTAGGTTTGGTTATAAACAGAGAGAAAACTAAAGTGATGAAATTGGTCAGGCAGGCTGTGATTCAGTTAATCTGAATAGTTGCAGTCTTGAGCAGGTGTCACAGTTTAATTATCTTGGGAGCTATGTAACAGATAATGGTGATGTGCGGCATGAGATTAACAGACGAATAGGGATTGCTGCCGGGACTTTTAAGAACCTATGGAGAGTGTGGAGAAATAGGCGTATACACCTAAAGACTAAAATTAGACTGTATAATAGTTTGGTTCTTTCTAGGGTTAGTTATGGTAGTGAAACTTGGACACTTTGTAAACAAGATAACAGGAAACTAGATGCTTTTGATTCCAGATGCTTACGCAGTATCTTGGGCATTAGGTGGTTTAACTTTGTAACTAATGATGAGGTTAGGCAGAGGTGTCGGCAACCTCCTTTAAGCAGCATATTGTGCAGAGAGAGACTCCGTTGGTTTGGCCATGTTGCCCGTTTGGATAATTATAGATTGGCAAATAAGGTTATGAACAGTGTGCCTGAAGGCCTCAGAAAGGGGGAGACGTAGGATGTGGTGGGCAGACAATGTCAAACAGGACCTTGTTAGAATTGGTGTGCAGTGGCCAGATGTAGCAGATGTAGCTCAGGACATATGCTTCAAGAACTAAACTGCATGGTCTGGTTGGACCTCTGTAGCCCATTTCTGCTTGAGGAGGATGATAATATCTCCAATTAATATCCACTAGTCTTGTAAACATATGGTAGCCAGAAATGTGGTAATGTAATAGATAAGCATGGTCATGGTAAGGTAATTCAGATAAAGCAGACTGCCAACTTAAAACAGTTCAACAGTTCTGTGCACTCAAACTTTTTCAAAGCTACTGACCATTTTGATTAATGCTATCTTGGCACTTGAAATTAATCATTGAACTATAAAAACATCAAATGCATAACAATTAGCCTTGCCTAGCAGAAACTGATGGGCTTGGAAAGACCACCATCCATCAGATAGGACTTTAAACCATGGTCCCATGTGCAGGAGAGCCATACCCATGCATTTTAAAAAACATGCTGAATGGAATTGACAGTAGGCTACCATCTGTCTCCTAAAGAGCTGTTCAATGGATCCTCTTCCCCTAACTTCTGAGCACTGGTCCTTGTGACTTGGCCATTTACCCCTTTGTGTGCAAAAAATGTGCTGCTCAGAGGTAAAGTAACCCAACTAGGCTCTTGTAGAATTAAGGGACATCAGCCTGCAATAGGATCATTGTCCTAGCGATGTGCACCAAGAAGCAGTAAGCTGAAGGAAGTTCGTGTGACACTCTGCCATAGCCTTACCCCCAAGAACAGAAAATTCCATAAGACTGCATCATGAGTGTTATGCTGTCAAGATAAATTCTATTAAAGCAAAGGCAAATCTGACTGAGGGTAAAAAATCTGAAATAGCCAACTCCGACTGTTGGCAATGATCTCTATGTTGATGATTTTAACATTTTTTTGCTCTTCATCCAGCATGTAGGTCATTGAATGAGAACTATGAATTGCCCTGAACAATGTCAGTTTGGGTGATAGCCAATGGGTTTTGGTTTTCCACACAGAAGACTGCTTGTGTATACTTTTGCCACAAGAATATCTTCACTTAGACTCCAAGCTCTGGGGTTACCATCATTCCAATTGTGGACATTTGCAAAGAGAAAGTTCCTTGGTTGCCTTTTTGACCAATAATGAACCTTTTTTCCTTGCATATCATCTCTGGTCCAACTGCTCATGGAATTTGAACATCAAAGCCCTCTCTTTCTGGGGGAGCATACTGATGTTCTTTGTTTTGCCTGTATCATATACTTTTCCATTCGAAAATGGAATATGGATCCCAGGTGTACGATTCCATCTGAGGTTCAGTGGTGAAGGTGCTGGTCCTCTGTCTTGCACAGAGGGTTTTCCAATCTCACCTGTCGAGTCTTTGAGACTAATGAACCACCTTTTTCTCATTGCTGTCAGCAGTTCTTCCTATAAAAAGCATGAAATTGTGATTCCTGCTGGGCCATCCGACTTGGAACTACATTTATAGTCCTAAATGGAAATACTTTATACCAATTGCCCAACTGCCACTTATCTTTTAGGTTTTCATGTCAGAGGCAGCCTATGAGACATCAGTTTTGATAGTATTGCCTATTCAACAGCCATACCAATTCCACTGTGGTTCAGTGTTTCTCCTTCCTGCTATTTTTACTTTTGCAGAATGGGGAAAGTCTTTACACCTGACTCTTTGCTTGCAACTCTTTGCTAGCCAGTTTGCCCTACACCCGGACTTCTTGATTGTCTTCATAGATTGCTCATAGTTTGGCATGTTGGTGGGCTTGGCCATGGTATGCTGTGACACTATCATTGGAGACCAGATCCTACAACAGTGTTCCATCTTCACTGCAGAGTTGTATGCTATCAACCTAGCCTTGGACTACATAGTAACTAAGCATCATGGTCATTATGTGCTCTACACCAACTCCTTAGCTCATTACAGGCTTTGATTTTGGTGCAGCCCTGGTCTCGCCCAAGTGCTCCCCGAGATCCACCAACAGCTCCATCATTGGAAGCTACTTCGGCTATCCTCTTCTGTTGGGTGCCCTGTCAGTTGGCATCAGGGACAATGACTTGGCAGATTCTGGGGCCAATCAGACATGCCCCTCTGGTTCTCCAATGCTGGTTCCATACCTGGACTTCCATCTTCATTTTTCCATTGAGCTTTGGGGCACAGTGGCAGCAGTCATTGTTTGAACAGCTTAGGCTATTTGAAATCAAGCCTGTTATCAAACTGGCAGTCATGTTTTCACAGGAATTTCAAAGGGGAAGTTTTACTTGCTCAGCTTTACTTAGGTCATTCTTTATCACACATTCCTTTCTTCTACAGGTGGATGATGAACTTAAGAGCATGTTTTTTGCACCATTTTAACTACTAAACATATTTTAATTGATTGTGTCATGCTTAACCTCAAAAATTTTCATTAGTTTTCATGATTCATCTGAATCACTTCCACTTCAACACCTTTTGTCTGATGATCCATTTTTTAACACCCAGTTTCAGCTATTTTAGTTTTATTGGATGTTTTAAAAATCTATAATATCTTTATTCTGATATTTAGATTTTACACTTATTTCTACTTTTTGCATGGGTTTTATACACCCCAAATTTTTTATATATTTTACTACTATTATTTCCTTTTTACACAGGTTATTTTTTTTGTGTACTTTTTTTCTTTTTTTTTCTTATGGAACTTACCGGAAAAGTCTCTAGCTCCCTAACCATTATACCAGTTAAGACTACTTGTTGCTATTAACTTTGATTGAAGGAGTCCATGTCTCTATCTGTATATTTTTTTACTGTATATTTTGTTTGGTGCATCATGGCCATAGTTGCCCTTGTTCCATTAAACCCCAAACAGCCAACCAATCTGTTTCAATCACCCAGGTAACTTCTTTGCATTATTGTGCTTAATAAAAGAATTTGGTTGATAGACAACTCTATGATGAACAGTGTGGATTCATAAATGTTAGGAGAAAAATATTTTTGACTCTGTTGATCATCATACTTTGTTGTTGATCATGAGATTGTATGGCATACCTGACAAATTAGCATAATGAAAACTCATATGTGTTAGTTAGTAAGGCTTGTAGCTATTGGTTTAGCATTACTAGTGGAATTTTTACTGGCATCATCAAACTCTACATTGGAGGAAGTCTTCCAGTGTAGATGGCTTCAGCCTTTAGTGGTGGGGGGAACAGTTCTTTGCCCCATGTCTGCGATTAGGGGTCTGTTTGATATTGTCAGCATTCCCTCTCTCAATAAACATAGTTTCTTTAAACATCCCACTAACCATTTTCTCTCCATAGGTAGTTGGAATGTGAGGACTCTGCACAGAGCCTTTTCTCTTGATGTCCTCACACAAGAATTCCTCCATTATAGTTTAGATATTCACGGCGTGCAAGAGACCAGATGGACAGATAAAGGTCAGATTCCTAAAAATAATCTTAAATTTCTCTTTTCAGGGAGGGACGATAATAAACATCACTAAGGGGTGGGTCTGCTTCTCAGCAGACACGCTAGTGATGCTCTTCTAGGATATGAGTGCATTAATGAAAGGTTTCTTACAGCAAAATTTCAGACAAGCGTTAAAGACATGAATGTTATCTGCCATTATGCTCCCACTGAGGATGCCGATGAGGATAAGAAGGATAGGTTTTATGGACAACTTTCGGATATTTTGAATTCTGTCAAGAAAGGAGATATTACCCTTGTTCTAGGTGACTTCAATGCCAGAGTTGGTACTGCCAAGTCACTTCAAATTTCTCAAAATTTCCCAAGTTTCTCAGTTTTCTCAACTCTCCTTAATTTTACAAACCCAATCCCAATTATCACAACTCGCCCGTATTTTCCAAGTGGATTTGAATTTTGCAGCTGTCCTACAATTTAAGTTTCCTTGATTTGTCGAACACTTCTTAATTTTGCAAAACAATTCTGATTTCTACATCTCTTGAATTTGCCTGGTGGAATCCAATTAAGTTACAATTACAGTAATGTATATATAATTTAATTTCACGATTAATTACTGTACATAAATAATCGAATTAAAAACGAGAGGAGTGCTATGCAACACGTTAGAGTCAAATAACCAATATCTTATGAGTAGTCATGCTCTTATCTAAACGTTCTTAGTTGACATATTTTAAAAGCTTACCTTTTCCTTGTAAAGGTGCTATAGAAAAGTAAAAAACCATAGTTACCAGTTCATAATATGAAGACGATGTTGATATTTGCTGGCACAACAGAGGCTGTATTTTCCTTCTGTTGTTGTTCGAAGTATATTGACCAGTCTTATGAAGTGCCCAAGTCAATGTCTATAAGTTGTTGCTGCACTTCTAGGTTCCACCTGTTGTAAAGCGATTATATGTTGGTACACTTGGATCTCAATATCAGCTTCTGTTGGTTCAGATATTTCTGTTGGTACACTTGGATCTCAATATCAGCTTCTATATACCAGTCCTTTTAAGCAAGCTCTTGCTGTTTCCTCACTGGAGGGTCTCACGTTTTCACACAACTTCTTACTGACTTACTCAACAGTTGTTTGCACATCCCCAAGACCTAAAACTTCTTAAAACTCCTTAAAATTCCCAAAGGAAACACGAAACAAGTTTAAAAAACCAATGGTCCCCCCATCAGCGACACATTTCACCAGATCTCACATACTGGCTTCCTCAGGCTCCCATACTACGATATTAAGTCATCTTAAATATGTGTCTCGTTGACGTCAGATTGTTATTGCTCATAATCTTTGTGCATCTGCTCATGCAACAGGAGATTCCATGCTGCCGGAAGGGGTGGAATCTCCTTGTTGCAGAGCCTATGTTGATTTACATGAGTCAGCGTATTTTCTGCATAATTCAGTTGATATATCAGTAACTACAGATTTATACTGATTTTTATCTATTTTAATATCATTATCCAAGATTGTTTGCACTAAGGCTGTTGTAGGGTGTTTATTTTTAATATCTGTTTGATGTTCCAACATTCTTTGCTCAAATGTAAGATGTTTTTCCTATATAATTATTTTTTCTTTTCAATTTGTTTTTAGGATCAGGGATTTCAATTTCATAGACCCCCCCCCCCCCCCTTTGTCTCTATCGTTAATGTCCAATTTTTTAATGGTTTTATTCATGATTGTGGGTAATTGCATGTTGTATTTTCTTAGTATATTTGTTAACGTGTAAGAAACTATTTCAGTATGTGGAAAACTATGAACATTTTTTTTAAGGTTTTCCACCTGATTAGTACAGGTTGAGTTCTTTTTGGTAGAATGCTTAGTATTTTTTTCCAACCTTATTATTAGGTGGTTAGGGTATCCTGCATCATAAACTATTTGTCTTATGAGTTAAACTCTGTTACTAATTCCTCTTGATTTGTACAATACTGGAAAGCCCTAATAAAATAAGGGGTAATTGAAGACTTTTTGTATTTCAATGGATGATTCAAAAACCAACATATACACCTAATATAATACCATTCCATTCAGCTCATCCATCATTAAAAGGACTGGTATATAGAAGCTGATATTGAGATCCAAGTGTACCAACAGAAATATCGCTTTACAACAGGTGGTACCTAGAAGTGCAGCAGCAACCTATAGACATTGACTTGGGCACTTCATAAGACTGATCAATATACTTCGAACAACAACAGAAGGAAAATACAGCCTCTGTAGTGCCAGCAAATATCAACATCTTCTTCATATTACAAACTGGTAACTATAGTTTTTTACTTTTCTATAGCACATTTGCAAGGAAAAGGCAAGCTTTTAGAATATGTCAACTAAGAACCTTTAGATAAGAGCATGAATGCTCATAAGATATTTGCTACTTGACTCTATTTTTTTTAAATAATTTTAAATTTCTCTTTACAGGGAGGGAGGATGGAAAGCATCACCAAAGTGTGGGTCTGCTGCTCAGCAGACATGCTAGTGATGCTCTTCTAGGATATGAGTGCATTAATGAAAGGTTTCGTACAGCAAAATTTCAGACAAGCATTAAAGACTTGAATGTTATCTGCTGTTATTCCCCCACTGAGGATGCCGATGAGGATGAGAAGGATAGGTTTTACGGACAACTTCAGGATATTTTGAATTCTGTCAAGAAAGGAGATATTACCCTTGTTCTAGGCAGGCCCAAAGGTCACAGTCAGTACCAACATTGGCATTGAAGTGACCTAGAACAAGGGCAATATCTCCTTTCTTGACAGAATTCAAAATATCCTGAAGTTGTCTGTAAAACCTATCCTGATAGGCCCTTTTGGTATTGGTAGCTGCAATGGCAATGGGCAAAATCTCCTACAGGTAAGTAAACTCAATAGTCTTAGAATAACTAACACGTTACAAACACCGCAACATATATAAGCACACATGGGTTTCACCTGATGGGCTACATAAGAATATGATTGATTATATATTAATTAACAGCAGATGGGCTAGTTCTGTTAGGAATACCAGGGCATATAGGGGGGCTGAAATTGGATCTGACCATTATCTTATTAAAAGTGTCTTGCAGCTTAAACTTAAAAAGTGTTGTGCTAGGGTTAAAAAAATTATCTTTAATACTGAAGCTCTGAAATACCCAGTTATAGCTAAAGCTTACAATGATAGGTTACTTAGTCATTATGACAGTCGTGGTTTGCTTACTACTGAAGTTGAGGAAGAATGGGACCCCATTCTTTAAACAGGTTTACAACAAACAGTTAAACAAGTTTAAACAGGCTTTTTTGGGAACTAACAGTACTCTTTTAGGGAAAAAGGAGCAGAGGAGGCAGAATTATTTGAGTGATAAGGCACTTGAGCTTATTTCAGAAAGAAGGAACTGCAGGATTGTCCTTAATCAATACCCTACTAGTCCTAATAGAAAGGATTACAGAGAGCTTAATAGATGTGTAAAGGATCAGTTAGCTACTGATAAGAATCTTTGGCTTGATGGCTTGGCTGACAAAGCTGAAGAAGCAGTTAGGCAGTACAACAGCAGAGAGCTGTACCAGATAGTTAATGTTTTATGTGGTAGAAAACGGGCAGGCATTCAAGGATTGAAGGATAAACAAGGTAAGGTTATAGAAGGTGAGGATTCTGTCATGGCTAGATGGGCTGAGCATTTCAGTGATGTTCTATACAATGTGGTTAGTTCTACTCCCATTGTTTGTAATGATGATAAATGTATTTGGGGGCTTTAATGTTGGCTCTATAACACAATCTGAAGTTATTTTGGCTATTTCTAAACTTAAACTTCATAAATCCCCAGGGGTAGATGAAATTACTACAGAAATGCTTACAGCTGGGAATGTTTCGGTTACCACTTGGATGACTGAAATTCTGAATATCTTTTATGATAAAGGAATGGTTCCTAAAAATTTTACCAGAGCTGCTATTATCCCTATTTTTGAAAAAGGTGATCGCAGTTCTTGTGATAACTATAGGGGTATCAGCCTACTCTCTGTTCCAGGTAAAGTTCTTTCCATGATTGTGCTTAATAGAATTAAGAATTTGGTTGACAGTCAATTGTGTGATGAGCTATGTGGATTCAGAAGTGGTAGGGGATGTGTGGATTAGATATTTTCACTTTGGCAGATTCTTGAGAAATGTTTAGAGTTTCAGAAACCTTTGGGTGCTAGCTTTGTTGATTTCAAAAAGGCTTTCAACTCTGTTGATCGTCATAATTTGTGGTTGATTGTGAGATCATATGGTATACCAGACAAGTTAGTTAACATAATGAAAGCTCTCTATAATAACACTGAGTTATGTGTGAGAGTTGGTAAGGCTTGTAGCAATTGGTTTAGCATTACTTCTGGTGTTCGACAAGGGTGCATTTTGTCTCCTTTTCTCTTTAGCTTAGTTAATGATTATGTTATGTGAAATTCACTTCAAGGGAAAGGTTTTGGCCTTAAATGGACTGGAGATACGAAAATTTCTGATTTAGATTATGCTGATGAATTAGCCCTTTTGGCAAATGATGTTGATGAGATGAACTCTTTCATTCGAGCTGTTGATGAGACTGGTAGTAGAGTAGGTTTGGTTATAAACAGAGAGAAAACTAAAGTGATTAAAATTGGTCAGGCAGGTTGCGATTCAGTTCATCTGAATGGTTGCAGTCTTGAGCAGTTGTCACAGTTTAATTATCTTGGGAGCTATGTAACAGATACTGGTGATGTGCGGCATGAGGTTAACAGACGAATAGGGATTGCTGCCGGGACTATTAAGAATCTATGGAGATTGTGGAGAAATTGGCATATACACCTAAAGACTGAAATTAGACTGTATAATAGTTTGGTTCTTTCTAGGGTTAGTTATGGTAGTGAAACTTGGATGCGGTGTGAACAAGATAACAGGAAACTAGATGCTTTTGATTCTAGATGCTTACGCAGTATCTTGGGCATTAGGTGGTTCAACTTTGTAACTAATGATGAGGTTAGGCAAAGGAGTTTGCAACCTCCTTTAAGCAGCATATTGTGCAGAGAGAGACTCCGTTGGTTTGGCCATGTTGCCCGTATGAATAATTATAGATTGGCGAATGGGGTTATGAACAGTGTGCCTAAAGGCCTCAGAAAGAGGGGGAGACATAGGATGTGGTGGGCAGACAATGTCAAACAGGACCTTGTTAGAATTGGTGTGCAGTGGCTGGATGCAACAGATGTAGCTCAGGACAGATATGCTTGGAGAATTAAACTGCACGGTCTGGTTGGACCTCCGTAGCCCATGGCTGCTTGAGGATGATGATGATGACTTGACTCTAACATGTTGCATAGCACTCCTTGTTTTTAATTCGATTATGTATGTGCAGTAATTAATCATGAAATTAAATTATATTATGGTGGGATCCAGTTTGTACCGCAGCTCGTAACGCTCAGAACAAGGCTGGGGGGGGGGGGGGGGGGGGGGGGGGGGGGTTCGGAGATATCCAACGTCACCCAACCTTGAAAAGTTCAAACACACCAGGGTGAAACTTCATTTCTTTCTGCGCCAGAGCCAGAAGGAATCTTGCATCAATTACACGTCATCTATCACCCGCACTACCAGTTCTAAGATCATGTGGGATAAAGTCCAGAAGATGGGTTGGAATTGCACGTCCCACTTGTTATCAATCCTGGAGTGCAATGGACAGGCAATTGCTGATCCTCGAGCAATTGCCGACACTCTGTGGGAGTCATTCTTCTACATCTCTTTTTCTTCTTTCTCCCCCGAGTTCTTGGCCCAGAAGAGCAGGGCTGAACGCTCTCCACTGTCTTTCAACTCGAATGGCCTGGAGCCTTACAACAGGCCATTAACAGCGGAGGAGCTTCGCCTTGCTCTGCACACATCTCATGCATCCGCCATCGGGCCAGACAAGTCCATTATGCCATGCTCCAGCATCTCTCACCATTGAGTAAGGATCGGCTGCTACATCTTTTCAATCACATTTTTCTTGAGGAACAGTTTCCAGACTCCTGGTGGGAGGCTATCGTCTTGGCATTCCCGATGTCAGGAAAGATTTCCAAGATTCCTTCGAATTATTATCCCATTGCGTTGACAAGCTGTGTGTGCAAGATGTTGGAAAGAAAGGTAAATGCCAGACTCATCTGGTATTTAGAACACCACAACCTTCTTTCCAACACCCAATATTAGTATGGCTTTCACAGGCAACTGTCAACCTTCTGATACACCTGGAATCAGCTATCAGAAATTCACTTTTATGTAGAGAGCACCTGGTGTCAATTTTCTTGGACATCAAAAAAGCGTACGAGACAGCTTGGAGATTCGGCATTCTTTGTGACCTCCATAGTCTTGGCTTGAGTGGTCACATGCTGATCTTCATCTCCAACTTCTTATCAGCATGTTCTTTTCGTGTCCGTGTCGGCAACTCTCTGTCGCGGCCAAAACCCCAAGAACAGGGGGTTCCACAATGCTGCATTCTGAGTGTTACGCTTTTCACTGTCAAAATTAATTCTATTTCTTGACAACTTCCTCCATCTATAGGCAATTCCCTCTATGTTGATAATTTTAGCATTTTTTTCTCTTCGTCCAGCATGAGAGTCATTGAAAGACAACTACGAATTGCCCTGAACAATCTTTTAGTTTGTGTGACAGCAAACGGGTTTCAGTTCTCACAGAAGACCGCTTGTGTGTATTTTTGCCACAAGTATAATCTTTACCTGAATCCCAAGCTACGGCTCGGAGGTACTGTCATTCCACTTGTGGCGGAGACCAAGAGTCTCGGTCTCATATTCAATTGGAAATTGACCTTTTTACCACACATATGTCATCTCAGGTCCAAGTGCACGTGGGCACTGAACATCGTCAAGGTCCTCTCCTGGGGTGCTGACTGATGTTCTCTGCTCCGCCTCTACTGTGCACTTGTCCAGTTGAAACTGGACTATGGATCCCAGGTGTACGACTCTGCCCATGATTCAGTGGTGAAGGTGCTGGACCCCTTCCATCATCAGGCCCTCCGTGTTTGCATGGGAGCCTTCGGCACTTTACTGGTCCAGAGTCTTTACATTGAGACTGACGAACCTTCTTTATCTCTTTGCTGTCAGCAGTTGTCCCTACAATACGCTTCTAAATTGCGATCCCTGCCTGGCCATCCCACTTGGAATTGCCTTTTGAGTCCAAAGTGGGAATTGTTTTACACAAATCTGCTGACTGCCATTCGTCCTTTCGGTTTGCGTGTCCGAGGTTACCTACGAGACATTAACACCAGTCTCGATAGTGTCACACAATCGCCAGCCGAGCCACTTCCACTGTACCTCACTGATTCCCCTTCCTGTGATTTTTCCCTGTTCAGAACGGGGCAGGCCTTTACACCCGACTGTGTGTACTGGCAACTCTTTGCCAGCCATCGTGCTCAGCACCCGGACTTCTTGCCTGTCTTTACAGATGGCTTGAAGTCCTTCATATCAGTGGGATTGCCCATGGTCTGCTGTGATGTAATCATTGCAGACCAGATCCCACTGCTGTGTTCCATCTTCACTGCAGAGTTGCACGCTATCAGTCTCATCTTGCACCATGTGGCGTCTAAGCATCACTGTCGGTGTGCCATTTTAAGTATTAAACATATTTTAATCAAATGTCCTTGTTTTAACTTTGAAAGACACATGTTTTTTAACATTCACAATTTTATGTCCGAGCCCCTTACACTTGGACAACTTTTATCTGATCATTACATTTTATCATTGGTTTTTTCCTTTTTAAAACATTATGGTTATTTTACTAGACTTTGATTTTTACCTTGTATTTTTTTTTAATCTCACCCATGTCTCTTACACCTGGAATTATTTTGCATTTTTCAACTTGTTTTACTACTCACTTATACAATTGTTATTTGTTGTTTTACCATTTTACAGTACTGATTTTGTTTTAAAATTGGTTGCAGGTTTACATGTCTGTTATCTTTTATATTGTCTTTTGTTTGACACATTATGGCCTAATCACTAATGCACCATAAAACCCAAAATAACCAACCAACCTAAATTTGCCAAGTTTTCTTGATTTTGTCAACTCCTTAATTTCCCAAAAATAATCCCAATTTTCACAACTCGCCCATATTTTACCAAGTGGATTCGAGTTTTGTGAACTACCTTAGATTTTGCGAACTCGCCAAAATTTTACAGAAAAAAAATCCCAAATTTTACATCTCACCTGATTTTTGCTGTCACTCTGAATTTTGCTAACTCCCCCAAGATTTCCCAACTCTCCTAGATATTGCAAAGTTGCCTTGATTTTGCCTACAATGTATAATTTTACAGAAAAATGATTGCAATTTTTACATCTCACCTGAATTTTGCAATTCTCCAAGATTTTGCCAAGTCACTCAAAATTTTGCCAACTGCCCATGGATTTTCCCAACTCCCTAAGTTTTGCCAACTCTCCTAGATTTTGTCAACTCGCCATAATTTTACAGAAAAAAAATCCCAATTTTTACATCTCACCTAAAATTTTGCCAACTCCCCAAGATTTTACAAGTCACTCTGAATTTTGTGAACTCCCAAGATTTTGCCAAGTCACTCTGAATTTTGCCAACTCCCCAAGGTTCTACCAAGTCACTCCGAATTTTGTCAATTCTCCACAATTTTGCCAAGTAACTCTAAATTTTGCCAACTCGCCATAATTTTACATAAAAAAATCCCAATTTTTACATCTCAACTGAATTTTGCCTACTCCAAATTTTGCCAATTCTCCACGATTTTGCCAAGTCACTCCGAATTTTGCCAACTGCCCCTAGATTTTCCCAACTCCTTAAGTTTTATCAACTCTCTTAGATTTTGCCAACTCGCCATAATTTTACAGAAAAAAAATCCAAATTCTTACATCTCACCTGAATTTTGCCAACTCCCCACGATTTTGCCAAGTTGCTCCAAATTTTGTGAACTCCCCAAGATTTTGCCAGTTGTCCTGATTTTGCCAGTTCACCTGTATTTTACTAAGTAGCTTCGAATTTTGACAACTGCCCACAATGTTGCCAAGTCACTCCGAATTTTGCCAACTCTGAGTTACTTTGGGGAGGAGCCTCCCCCCCAATTTCCCCCCCCATGGCTACACCCCTTGTTGTGAACATTGTGCCTAAAAGGCCTCGAAAAAAGGGGAGACCTTCGATGTGTGGGCAGATGTCAAACAGGATCTTGCTAAAATTGGTCTACAGTGATCAAATGCAGCAGCTGTAACTAAATGCAGATGCATTTGGAGAATGAAATTTCAGTCTGGTTGACCTCCATAGCCCATGACTGCATGAGGATTTTGTAGGTAGGTAGGTAGGTAGGTAGAGTTGTGAAATGACAATACTTCTTTTGAAAATAAACATTTTAAATCCACAGAAGCAATTGGAATTTTAATATTTTTATTAATTTAATGTTACTTTTAATGATATTTTGGTGTGTAACAAATAAATGTTTTTATTTCAGATTGGACGCTGCTTAAAAAAACTGATTTTAGTGAATCTTTCTAAACTGTATATGGATCTTTCTCAGATGTTTATAAGGTAAGAAATATTTTGAATTTAATAAACAATTGTGTTAATTAACAGAGACAGTTAAAGGAGTTGATAGAATTACTAAGATACAAAAGGAGTGTAAAACTTCTATTACTCAAACCTTTATGGGGCAGAAATTTTTAATTATGAAATGCCTCACTTGTTAACCCTTTCAGGGTCACCATAGTACAATAAACATTGACAGAAGCTGCAATGAGAGTTCAAAGGTGTCAATAGGCATCTTTTGTACAACACATGAAACTTTGATTTTTAAAAAATAGAAAGATCTTATTATGAATTTTTTTAACATATATATATATACTCTCAAAATGTATGTTTTAGAGGTGTTAAAAAATACCTTTTTAATTTATAAATTTCTGTCCAAAGTGGCATAAAATATTCTTGGAACACTTCCAGTTGCCATTCGGATAGCTCAATCTTGATATTACTACACTTACTCTTCCTTTTGAAACAAAGCTTTCACCCCACTAAATTTGTGGTTTAGGTTATGGTTTGAATTGTTGCCAATCACATTTTTCTTAAAAGTTTGAAAAACTTCCAAAAATATTCCAGAATTTTTTTTTTGCAGAACAATTTGGAAGTATTTACCAATCATGTAGATACTTTTACTCTTGTATTTTATTTTACTCTCTTTTTGTACTTTAAATTTATTTTAATATTCATATACTTTATCACTAGGTAGTCACTGGAAGGAGAGCTGTACACCAATCCCCTGTGATGATGCATAGAATCAGCCAGGCCTAGCACCTAATGTCCAACCCTGCCTTCTCATGATGCAGGTCTTTAGTACCTTTCAAAAGATATACTCTTTTGTGAAAGGGAATGGAAGGGGAGGGCTGCCAGATCAGTGTGGCTACTGATCTTGAACAACTTTGGCTACTTTTCATTTTTTTCTACCCTGCTAAGGAGTGGTCAACCACATAGGGTTCTGATGCTGACCATTTAAACTTACTGGACTGATATAAGGCTCTGAGCTTGATTATGGATCCTGAATTTGCTGCACTGGTGGGCTTCTATGGAGGGAAAATCTTCCACTGCATTTTCTGTTTGTTTGTGGATTGACAGCCCCAAGTGAATAGATTCACAGGATATGTTTTATCAGCTGGTGGATAATCATGAGTAGAGGTCATTGTGGGCACCTGAACTCTTGCTTTTACTGGCATCGTCAAATTCTGCATTAGAGGCAGTCATCCAGTGTAGATGGCTTCAGTTTTTAGAGGTGGGGGAATGGGTCTTTTCCCCATGCCTGCGATTAGGGGGGGTTGTTTGATATTGTTGACATTCCGTTTCTCAATAAACATAGTTTCTTTCAACATTCTACTAACCATTTTCTCTCCAAAGTAGTTGGAACCAATATAATAAACACAATTATAAGCTGTATACAACATCAATATTATTCTCCCAATATAATTATCTAGTGGTTATTATAACATCTTATCACAATCATGTTGCCACTTGTGCAATACACAAAATATATTTAATTTAAGCTATATTTAACCTTGACATCAACTTTTAAGTACAAAAGTCAACACAATGTAAGAATATTAAAATTATTACCTGTTCAGCAATTGGGCTGGCCCATGATGTTCCATTCTTTGACCTGGTGGTGTCCCAATTTGATGTTCTAGCTGGTAACTATTTGGCTTGGTTATTAAAGCCCAGAAGGTGTTCACATTAAGGAAATATTTGTGCTTTTCCTATATATTGAGACTAGCACAGTCACTTAATATTTTCCTTATGATGCATTACATCATATATGGCAGTCTTTCCACCAAGACGCTTAATATTAGTGTTACCAGTACTTCAGGTTGTTGTAGTTAATTAGCAGGAGCACTTATTTTTATGTAGCCACATTCTGTGCTAAACGTGTTGATTTCCACCTTCTTCATAGTTGGGAGAATGAAGAATACTTAACTAAAAACTTGATTCCACACTGAGTCTTTGCATTGTATAAAACATTAAACATTTAAAACCTTCTTGCATAAAATGTCCAATACGATGCTGCAAACTATTGCATCACACATGCAGCAATCCACCATGTACAATCCACCCCTGTACTACCTTGGAACTTCCTCAGATACAAATGCAGTCTCAATTGACTGCCGACCTCATTATATACCCATCTCTCTCTTAATATTGGTTAACTGCTCAGCTTGTTTACTCCTGTTGCACAGGTTCCAAGCTTCAGGTACAGTTGGTATCTCAGTGTTACAAATGGATTCTTTATGTAAATTTATTAAAAGTGTTTCAGCATAATTCAGTTGAAATTTGGTTGGAGGTGCAGTTAAAAGTTTGTATTGTACTTTTTTAATTTTTATATTTGTTTTCTATTATAACCTGTGCCAGTTCTGTACTAGGTTTCTTATTTTTAATTTTATTATGCTCGGACATAACGTTGATCATATGTCTGATATGTTTTTCTGATATAGTTATTTTTACCCTCTAATCTGTTTCTTGGATCAGTTATATTTATATTATATAAACCCCCCCCCCCACCCTGGTTATAGTTTTATCTTAATCATACTGCTAATCTTTTTATCGTATTGGGTATTATATATGGTACTGATAATTGATATTTTCCTAAAATATTATCCAGTGTTTTGGTTAAGCCTTTTGTATATGGAAAGTTATAAGTGTACTTCTTACTATCTTTTCGTTGATTAGGGGTAGGTTGCAAATTTTTATTTTTTTGGTATTTGGCTCTATTATCTAACCCTTTCACCATATTTCTAGGATAACTTGCATCATCAGTTATTTTGTATAAGAATTTTAGTTCATATTTTAATGCCTGGAGCATTGTACTGTATTGATAAGCTCAAAGAAAGTATGGGTAAATTGCTGATTGTTTGTAATATATAGGGTGGGCTGAATTATAAAGTATTAGGTGAAGTATAAACATTATTTTCCGATAACTTCTAGGTCACATCTTAATATTTTCTTTTTAACCCTGATATCCAGATAAGGTAATTCCCCCTTATTTTCTGCTTCATGGGTAAATTTAATAGATGGTTAAATGTTATTAAATGTGATCAATGTATTCAATTCAGTTATAGGATTGTCCCAAAAAATCACATCATCCATGTACTGCAGATATAAGAGTTGGTTTTAATGGTGTACGTTGAAGTGCTGTATATTCAACGTGTCTCCTAACAGCATCAGCCATAAGTCCTGACAGAGAGGGATCCCATTGGCACACCCTCAGTCTGAACACGTCCAACTGCTGATTATGAATCAATTACAATTTATAGCTAGATCCAGGGTCTTGTGAACACTAAAGTATTCTGAGGCCGTGTTTCTACTTGATTTAACCATTCAGCTTTTAGCCACATCGCTGCATCCAACTTTGGTGTGTTGGGATACAGCAATATGATATATAGAGAATAGATGGTTATCGTTTCTTTAATTTGTACTGTTTTAATGCTATCTAGCTTCTAAACCTGACATTACTATATATTTTGTGGGTGGGAAAAATGGTGAAAAGAAATCAAAAAGGGTGTGTTCCAAATTATAAGTTGATTTTCTTTTACTAATGGATGGAAAGGTTTATTATCTTTAGTAATTTAATCCTAATGAATAAGATGTTATAATAACCACTAGATAATCATATTGGGAGAATAAGATTTATGTTGTATATGGCTCATAATTGTGTTTATTAAATTGATACACAATAGCTGTGATTGTGATCTTTTAAATATAGATAGTTGGAATGTGAGGACTCTGCACAGAGCTAATTCTCTTCTCTCACACAAGAATTCCACCTTTATAATTTAGATATTCTCAACTTGCAAAAGACCAGATTGACAGATGAAGGTCAGATTTTTAAAAATAATTTTAAATTTTTCTTTTCAGACAGGGAAGATAAAAAGGTATCTCCAAGGCATAGATTTCCTTCTCAGCAGACACACTAGTGATACTCTTCTAGGATATGAGTACATTAATGAAAGGTTTCTTACAGCAAAATTTCAGATAAGCATTAAAGACTTGAATGTTTTCTGCTGTTATGCCCAGACTGGGGATGAGGATGAGAAGGATAGGTTTTATGGACAACTTCATGATATTTTGAATTCTGTCAAGAAAGGAGATGTTACCTTGTTTCTAGGTGACTTCAATGCCAAAGTTGGTACTGACACTAATTTTGGGGAAGGGTGATAGGTCCTTTACATATTGGTAGCTGCAATGGGCAGTATCTCCTACAGGTAAGTAAACTTAATGGTTTGAGAATAACTAACACTTATTACAAACACTGCGACATACATAAATAAGTACACATGGGTTTCACCTGATGGGCTGCATAAGAATATGATTGATTATATATTAAATAACAGAAAATGGGCTAGTTCTGTTAAGGAATACCAGGTCATATAATAAATAAATAAAAAATAAATACCCCCTCAAGCAGCTGCTTGCCACAGAGGTCTGACAGGAGCCTGTCAGTTTATATGCCACAGTAGGAGATCTGAGAGGATGGCAGGACCTCAGCAGAAAAACGACACACACATCCATGCCTAATTCCGGGGCTCGAACCCAGGTCCCTTAGATCAGTAGCCAAGCGTGCTAACCACTCGGCCACGGGACGGCTATATAGGGGAGCCGAAATTGAATCTGACCATTACCTTGTTAAAAGTGTTTTTCAACTTAAACTTAAGAAGTGTTGTTCTGAGGTTAAAAAATTTACCATTAATTCTGAAGTTCTGAAAGCCCAAAGCCCAGTTATAGCTAAAGCTTATCGTGATAGGTTAGTCATTATGACAGTCACGGTTTGCTTACTAATGAAGAGGAATAATGGGACAGTTTTAACCAGGCTTTTCTTTAAACTAATAATACTATTTTAGGTAAAAAGAGCAGAGGAAGCTAAATTATTTGAGTGATAAAGCACTTGAGCTTATTTGGGAAGGAAAGAATTGCAGAAATGTCCTTAACCCTTCCAGTGTCCAGGCTGAAAAATAGATTTCCATCCAGTGGCCAAGCTATTTTCTAACTATGCTCAGCCAAAAAAAACTAACTTTAGAACTTTTTTGTCAAATAATTAATGAAAGGAATTATGGCATGTTGTATACCAAATTAATCAGCATTTAATTATGGATTTTCCAAAAAACAAGTATTTAACAAAAAACACGATATGTTTCATTTTAATAGGACTTTGTTTTAGAGTCATGTAGTAAAATATTGCATCTGGCAACACAAAAATTTATTTAAAAAAAGCTAATATAGAAATGATTGCATTCATGTGAATAGAATGACTATATATTTGTGAATAACAAAAAAATTACTTTTTTGGTTTTAAGCAAATATTTTTCTCGTTTTGTAATTTTTTTCTTGGTACCATACTTTGAGAAAATTCCAGGCTTTTAGCCAACTGTGCTGAGTCAGATAAACAAGAGAACTTTTAAAAAAGAAATTAAAGAATTTAGAATTAAAAAAAAATAACCAATTAGTGGAAATAGGTCATGTTATATACCAAATTAAACAGAATTTAACTGCAAATTTTATGAAAATAAATTATACAAACAAATTTGGAAGCATATTGATTTTAATAAGCCTTTTTCAAGTGATTTGGTGAAAAAAAAGACTGCACTATACAATTAAAGCTTCATTTTAGAAATCCTGCTGAATAAAAATAGTTAAATTATATATATTTATTGAAAGGAAATTTCCTTCCGAATAATATTACCTGAAATATGATTTTTTTTTCTTTTAATAATTCTTTTCAGTATTGTATATTTTAAACACGGCCAGTGTTGTGCAACGTGACTTGGACTACTCACATTCACGGGATTTTCTAAACTGGTTATGAAATAGAAAAAAAAACTTCCTTGGCTGCTTTTTTTTACTAAACATTATGAATTTTTTCTTTGGGTGTTGAAGTTTGGTGATCTTGGCTAAATGCAGAAAGGTTTGTGCACCAAGGACCAGCCCTTCCCGAAATTGCCCTCCCAAATGATGACCGATTTCTGGAGCAAGGAAGTCTGTTTGCTTCCATATCCAAGACATTTAATTTCAGAAAACGGTACAGGCTCAAAGTGTTTTTATTAAAAAAACAAAAAATAATAAAGGATAAATTACATATAACCTAGTGGGATGTTAAATAAAATATCTGCAACAACTTTTAAGCTGGCCTCCGATCTAGTACAACTTGGAAAGATAAAAAAACATCCGATTGAAGATCGCTAATTAACAGAAGTAAATATACAGAAATGAATTTGCTTTCATATCCAAGACCTCATTTATTTTCAGAAAATGATACTATTATCAAATTTTACTGCAAAAGTAATAAATAATAAAATAAAAATTAACATATAGCCTAATGCAATGTTAAAATATCCACAGCCACAAGTTGTAGGCTGGCCATATGATATAACTATGAAAAAATCAATACTTATCAATCGGCCAAAAGATCGCTAATTTCCAAAAATAAATCTACTGAAATGAAAACTAACTAAGGTTTAAATATAAAAAAAAATACTAACTTTGCAAAGAGTTTCCAATATGCGGTACCAAAACTGTAAACAATACTTAGAGCACACGGAGATATCATGTGTAAGCCATCTGCATCTTGTTTGACTCAGTGAAGCATAACTAATTAAATGCAGGTGCAACCAGAATTTCTAAGAAGGATGTGTTTTCTTTCAGTTTTGATTTGAAGGATGCTAGTAAAAATGATAAAAATTACTTGGGAATGCTGAAATAGGTTTATGACAGAAAAGAGTTTGAAATCGAAAAAAAAATTGCGGTACATATTTTGTAATTACTTCCAAAATCTATCATTTTTAAAAACAGCAATTTTTTGATATTTTTAGGGGATTTTTGGAAATTTAAGGAAAAATTTGTTGATAATAATTTAAATCAAACTTGTGAGCTTTTAATCAGAAGGTTGCTTCAACAAATGGAACGTTGACAAGCAAATTGGCAATTCCTTTCAATGTTTCACTGGAAAAGTAATAAATAATAAAATTAACATATAGCCTAATGCGATGTTAAAGTATCCACTTCAACAAGTTGTAGGCTGGCCATACAATATAACATAAAAAATTACAACGGCAATTTTTATTTAAAAAATTTTTTTTTGTTGTTGTTGTACTATAAATGTATACATATGTTATTGAATTCTCAATTCAGCTTCTCCTAACATATACAGACGATGAGGACACTGGAAGGGTTAATCAATACCCTACTAGTTCTAATAGAAAGCATTACAGAGAGCTTAATAAACCTGTAAAGGATCAGTTAGCTGCTGACAAGAATCTTTGGCTGATAAAGCCAAGGAAGCATTTAGACAGCACAACAGTAGAGAGCTGTACCAGATAGTTAATGTTTCATATGATAGAACAAGGACATCCCCAGGGGTAGATGAAATTACTATGGCAATGCTTAGAGCTGGGAATGTTTCAGTTACCATGTGGATGACTAAAATTTTGAGTATCTTTTATGATAAAGGCATGGTTCTTAAGGATTTTACCAGAGCTATTATTATCTCTATTTTTAAAAATGTGATTGCAGTTCTCGTGATAACTAGGGGTATCAGCCTACTTTCTGTTCCAGGTAAAGTTCTTTGCATGATTGTTGTTAACCCTTTCAGGACCATAAGGTTTCTAAGAGTAAATATTATTATGTAACTGTTTATTTTAGTTTGTTTAGACGTAAAATAAATAAAAATCATAAGAAAAATACATAACAATGTGTAGTTTTTTTTGGAATTTTTATGGAAAATATTTTTCCCAATGGACTATAAAGGTAACACAAATTATAGTTAGGCTTATTATGCAATGTCTTTTATTTATTGGTTTATTAGAACAAAATGTTAACTAAAATAATACAAAATTATGAAATAAAATTACTATTCAAAATGATGTGCTAATTATGATATTCTGCAAAGCAATTTCTTTTGGTAGTGAGGCAAAGATGGACATTGCACATAGTACATATATATTGCATCCTGACAGTTCTGTTTTTGTTTTCTAAACGTTCCCGTTTACGTAATTGCGTTCGGCTACGTTCTATTTTGACATTCTGTATAAAAAATGCAGATAAGGTTATAATTAAATACGACAATCACCAATTTTAAAATGGGAAAAATGTTTCCCTTAGTCGTGAAAGGGTTAATAGAATTAAGAAACTGGTTGATAGTCAATTCAATGATGAGGAATGTGGATTCAGAAGTGGTAGGGGATGTGTAGATCAGATATTTTCACTTAGGCTGATTCTTGAGAAATGCTTAGAGTATCAGAAACCTTAGGTTGCTAGCTTTGTTGGTTTCTAAAAGACTCGACTCTGTTGATCATCATAATTTGTGGTTGATTGTGAGATTGTATGGCATACCAGACAAGTTAACATAATGAAAGCTCTCTATAACACTCAATGATTATCCTATGCGCAGCTAGCAGGAATGATTCTGTAACTAAAACCACTTTGAACTGCCTGCCACAGCAACTTTGAAGGTTACAATTACACAAAAAAATTGATTTTCCTATATTGTATGAATTCTTCATCATACTCAAGCAGCCATAAGCTACAGATGTCCAACCAGACTGTACAGTTTAGTTCACCAAGCATATCTGTCCTGAGCTATATCTGCTGCATCTGGCCACTACACACCAATTCTGAACAAGGTCCTGTTTGACATTGTCTGCCAACTGCATCCTAGGTCTACCCCTCTTTCTGTGGCCTTTAGATACACTATTCATAACCCTATTCGCTATTTTATAATTATCCATATGGGCAACATGGCCAAACCAATGGAGTCTCTCTCTGTGCAATATGCTGCTTAGATGAAGTTGGCAACTCCTTTGCCTGACATCATTATTACTTACAAAGTTGAAGCACCTAATGCCTAAGATACTGCATAAGCATCTAGTTTCCTGTTATCTTGTTTACAAAGGGTCCAGGTTTCACTACCATAACTAACCCTAGAAAGGACCAAACTACTGTACAGTCTAATTTTAGTCTTTAGGTGTATACACCTATTTCTCCACACTCTCCATAGATTCTTAAAAGTCCCGGCAGCAACCCTATTTGTCTGTTAATCTCATGTTGCACATCACCAGTATCTGTTACATAGCTTCCAAGATAATTAAACTGAGACACTTTCTGAAGAGTGCAGCCATTCAGATTAACTGAACCACAGCCTGCCTGACCAATTTTCATCACTTTAGTTTTCTCTCTGTTCATAACCAAACATGCTCTACTACCAGTTTCATCAACAGCTCAAATGAAAGAGTTCATCTTATGAACATCATTTGCCAAAAGGGCTAAATCATCATGTTAACTAACTTGACTGGTATACCATACGATCTCGGGGCGGGGGGCGGCTCAGTCGGTAGCGCGCCAGGCTCGTAATCTGTAGTTCCCAGGTTCGAGTCCCAGCTGGGTCAGCGTTGAGATTTATCTCCGCAAAATTCCCCGCCCTGCCCACGGTCAGTAGGGGACACCGATGGGCTTGGAAAGGCCGCCGTCCGTCGGATGGGACGTTAAGCCGTGGCCCCGTGTGTGGGAGAGCCATACCCTGCGCACGTTAAAGAACATGCTGGATGGCCTTGACGGGAGGCTACCATCTGTCTCCCAACAGCTGTTCCAGTGGGTCCCCTCCCCCAACCTTCTCTGAGCCTTCGGGGTCCATGTGACCTGGCCATTTAGCCCATGGTGTGCAAAAAAGTGCCGCTCAGAGGTAAAACAATCCAATCCATACGATCTCACAATCAACCACAAATTATGATGATCAACAGAGTCGAAAGCCTTTTAGAAATCAACAAAGCTAGCAACCTAAGGTTTCGATACTCTAAGCATTTCTCAAGAATCAGCCTAAGTGAAAATATCTGATCTAACTTCTCCTACCATTTCTAAATCCACATTCCTCATCATTCAATTGACCGTCAACCACTTTCTTAATTCTGTTAAGCACAATTTACCAAAATTTTAATCATCCATGTGGTAACTGAAACATTCCCAGCTCTCTAAGCATTACCATAGTAATTTCATCTACCCCTGGAGATTTATGTAGTTAAAGTTTAGAAACAACCAAAATAACTTCAGACTGTGTTATGGGGCCAACGTTAAAACCAGTAATGCATCTATCATCATTACAAACAATGGGAGTAGAACTAACCACATTATTTAGAACATCACTGAAATGCTCAGCCCCACCTAGCCATGACGGAATCCTCACCTTCAATAACCTTACCTTGTTGATCCTTCAGTTCCTCTAGAGGTGGGGTGGCTCATTCGGTAGTGAGCCAGACTCCTAAACTGTAGTTCCCAGGTTCGAGTCCCAGCAGGGTCAGCGTTGAAATTTATCTCCACAAAACTCCCCGCCTTGCCCACAGTCAGTAGGGGACACCGATGGGCTAGGAAAGGCCACTGTCTCTCGGATGAGAAGTTAAACCATGGCCCCGTGTGCGGAAGAGCCATACCCTGTGCACATTAAAAAAACACACTGGATGGCCTTGACTGGAGGCTACCATCTATCTCCCAACAGCTGTTGCAGTGGATCCCCTCCCCCAACACTCTCTGAGTCTTCGGAGTCCATGTGAACTGGCCATTTAGCCTATGGTGGTAAAACTCAGTGGTAAAATTCAACCGCTCAGTTGTAAAACAATCCAACCTTTAGTCCCTGTATACCTGTCCTTTTTCTACCATATAAAACGTTAACTATATGGTAGAGATCTCGGCTGTTGTGCTGTCTAACTGCTTCCTCAGCTTTGTCAGCCAATCCATCAAGCCAAAGATTCTTAGCAGCTAACCAATCCTTTACACATTTATTAAGCTTGTTGTAATGCTTTCTATTAAGACTATTAATTACTGTTCTAAGGTAATCTTTTAACCAGGTAATGGCCAGATCCAATTTCAGCTCCCCTTTGTGCCCTGGTATTCCTAACGGAACTAGCCCATTTTCTGTTATTTAATATATAATCAATCATATGCTTATACAGTCCATCAGATGAAACCCATGTGTACTTATATATGTCACGGTGTTTGTAATAAGTGTTAGTTATTCTGAAACCATTTAGTTTACTTACCTGTGGGAGATGTTGCCCATTGCCATTGAAGCTACCAATACCAAAAGGGCCTATCACCCTTCACCAAAATTAGTGTCAGTACCAACTTTGGCATTGAAGTCACCTAGAGCAAGAATAATATCTCCTTTCTTGACAGAATTACTAGACCTTTGTGAAATAAGCTCAAGTCCCTTATTAGTGAAATAATTCTGCCTCCTCTGCTCGTTTCTTCTAAAAGAGTGCCGTTTGCTACCAAAAAAGCCTGTTTGAAATGGTCTCATTCTTCCTCAACTTCAGTAGTAAGCAAATCATGACTGTCATAATGACTAAGTAATTTATCATGGTAAGCTATAGCTGTAACTTGGTCTTTCAGAGTTAAAGGTAAATTTTTAACCTTGGTACAACACTTCTTAAGTTTAAGTTGCAAGACACTTTTAACAAAGTAATGATCAGATCCAATTTCAGCTCCTCTATATGCCCTGGTATTCCTAACCGAATTAGCCCATTTTCTGTTATTTAATATATAATCAATCATATTCTTATGCAGCCCATCAGGTGAAACCCATGTGTACTTATGTATGTTGCAGTGTTTGTAATAGTGTTAGTTATTCTGAAACCATTTAGTTTATCTACCTGTGGGAGATGTTGCCCATTGCCATTGGAGCTACAAATACCAAAAGGCCCTATATACCCCTCCCCAAAGGTTAGAGTCAGTACCAACTTTGGCTTTGAAGTCACCTAGAACAAGGGTAATATCTCCTTTCTTGACAGAATTCAAAATATCTGGAAGTTTTCCATAAAACCTATCCTTCTCATCCTTATTGGCATCCTCAGTGGGGGGCATAACAACAGATAACACTAAAGTCTTTAATGCTTGTCTGAAATTTTGCTCTAAGAAACCTTTCATTAATGCACTCATATTCTAGAAGAGCGTCACTGGTGTATCTGCTGAGAAGCAGACCCACTCCTTGGTGATGTTGTGTTCCCTCCCTGAAAAGAGAATTTTAAAATAATTTTTAAAATCTGACCTTTATCTGTCCATCTGGTCTCTTGCAAGCCGAGGATATCTAAATTATAATGGTGGAATTCTTATGTGAGGACATCAAGAGAATAAACTCTGTCAGAGTCCTCACATTCCAACTACCTATAGAGAGAAAATGGGTAGTGGGATGTTTAAAGTAACTATGTTTATTGAGAGAGGGAATGCCGACAATATCAAACAGCCCTCTAATCGCAGACATGGGGCAAAAGACCCATTCCCCTACCACTAAAGGCTGAAGCTATTTACACTGGAAGACTTCCTCCAATATAGAATTTAATGATGTCAGTAGAAGCAAAGAGTTCAGGTGCCTGCGATGACGTCTGCTCAGGATTATCCACCAGCTGATAGACATATCCTGTGAATTTATTCACTTGGGGCTGTCAACCCACAAACAAACAGAAAACACAGCAGAAGATTTTCCCTCCACAGAAGCCCACCAGTGCAGCAAAATCAGGATCCATAATCAAGCTCAGAGCCATAATTCTGTTCAGGTTGGTATATAATGGTCAGCACCAGGACCCTGTGTGGTTGACCACTCCTCAGCAGGGTAGAAAAAAAAGAAAAGTATTCAGAGTTGTCCAGATCAGTAGGCCACACTAATCTGGCAGCCCTCCCCTTCTGTTCACTTCCACAAGAGAGTATCTCTTTTTAAAGGTACTAACGGTCTGCACCATGAGAAGGCGGGGTCGGGCATTAGGTGCTAGGCCAGGCCGGTTCTATGCTCATCACAGGGGATTGGTGCATAGGTCTCCTTCCAGTGATTACCTAGCTACCATTTACAGACCTAAAATTAATTTTTTCGGTCTTGTGCTTGAATGGTTAGCACACTCGTGGCTATTGATGAAAGGGACCTGAATTCTAGCCCCAGGTAAGGCATAGATGTTTGTGTTGTTTTTTTGCTGAGGTCTTGCCTTCCACACAGACCTTCTACTATGGCATACAAACTGACCCGCTCGTGTCCAGACCTCAGTGGCAAGCAGCTGCTCGAGGTGGTATAGATAGATGCATAAGAAGTTCAAGGGGCAAAATTAGAAATAAGCAATTTTTTTAATGAATGTCAAATTATCTAAGCTCTACTGTAATATTATGATGTTCATGTTACTTTTGAGATTAATCCTTCACTCAGGTTGAAGAAGTTTTTGTTCAGTTCAGTGTATATTCAAATATTTTTTGTACTTGAAACTTTAAAATTATCCTGTTTTTGAACAAAACATATTTCTTACAGGTGTAGCCATAATCCAGCTAGTGACATATATCTTCCATCTTGTCAGCAGCTGGAGTACTTATTGATTCGCTGTATGGGAGTTTCAAAACTTCTTTCTCAGACACGAAGCTACAGCATGGACACATTTTTGTATTCCTTTATTTTGAATGCATGATATATTGTACTTTTGATTGCTTAATTTTTTTTCAGCACTTACTTCCTTTGTAATCTTTATTGTACATGTGTAGTGCAGTACTCAGTCTGTCTAATCTTATGTGTTGTAGCCAAGGCTAAGAATATGATAATAATTGCCACTAAGTTCTAATGAACAATACTCGGCCTAGAAAGTAGGGCAAATTCTTTAATGTAAATAGCATTTTTAGAATTTTAGGGTAGATCCTAATGAAATACAATTCATATTTCTGAATCTTCCAATAGTTTTAATGCCCACCCATTAGAAGGCACTAAACTTGGGAAACAGCAAAATTTTAAATGACTGTTGTAAACAATCTATGCTAAAAATATAAAATTATATTTGTAGAATGTGATGATTAAGGGGTTTTCACTAACAGCAGTAATTTGTTTCCTTACACCTGGACATGGGTGATAAAAATTGAACTTTTTTGTTTTAAGAAATGAAAAATTACTTTTATTTTTTTAAGTACTATGAAATATATTGTTATTTTCTGAATCAGACATTAGTTCTAGTTTCTACAATTAGATTGTGCTAAAGCTGTAAAATGACAATTTCATTCTCTTTGAAAATGAGCATTCTATATTTGCCAAAGGCTGTATTTTATTCTCCTAGTTTAATGATTGCTCAAGTCTTTTGTTAAGCATTTACTTGTGATCACGTTCTTGTGTTGCACAGACTCCATACACTCCCTTCCCCCCAGCCACCTACTCAATCAACCAGCATGCAGGCTAGACCAAATCAAATCTATTTTAGTTAATTTACAAAGGCAATTCCTCCATTGCAGATAATGAAGTGAAATTAGGAACAGTAGCAATTGCTGTAAAGCTCAAAATTCAAAGATATTTAAATATTTAAATTGGCATATAACCCCAAACGGATATACTTTTTCAAAGGCATTTTTCTAGGTCATAAATCATTTCTCTAAATCTATACTATTGGGTTGAGGCAAAACTTTGTCTTGTTTTTGCCACTTGGTGGCATCATGTTGCAAAATCAACCTGTTAACAACTTCAAACTTATAACATTTATACACTCTTTGAAAGGTGACATTTCACTGAGCATTTAAAACAAAAACTTGTCATGGTTATAGTTGTATGTTGTGCATTTTATGAAATTGTGAAGATGGCAGAATATAAGGAGCATTTTTGGCATATCATGCTCTTTCATTTCTGGAAAGGAAAGAATGTATATATATACATTCTTCAGATATGCGCTATGTATGGAGAGGGTGCTATTGATGATTCCATGTGTTATAAGTGTTAATCAATCGGCTATTTTGAAGCAACTACGACAGCTTGGGATGGTCAGCAAGGTCGATGCCGCATAGCTTGTCAGAAAAAAATTTGATAGACCAAATTTATGTTTGCGATTCTCTGCTGAAATGAAACATCAATCCATTTTTGAAGCTGAATGATCACAGGCGGTGAAAAATGGATCATATACAACAACATAAAGCGAAAGAAATGGTGGTCTAAGTGTGGTGAAGCTCCTTTAATCACAGCAAAAGCTGGTTTACTGGAGAAAGGGGACCAAAGGAATTTTACCCAAAGAAGGTCATGATGTTTATCTAGTAAGACTGGAAAGGAATTATGAGCTGTTGCCATAAAACCAGACTATTAATTCAGACAAATACTGCTCATAACTAAGAAAACTGGGCAAAACAATCAACCAGAAACGATCAGAATTAGCAAACAGAAAAGGTGTATTCCATCACAACAACACTAGACCACATGTATCTTTGGTGACTCGGCCAAAACTTTTAGGACTTGGCTGTGATGTTTTGGTCCATCCACCCTATTCACCAGACCTTGCATCCTGTGATTATCATTTATTCAGATCTTTGCAGAATAGTTTAAATGCTATGAATTTTACTTCTTTGGCAGCCTGCAAAAACCATCTGGTTCAGTTCTTCATACAGAAACCCCAGAATTTCTACAAGGGTGGGATCATGCAGTTACCAGATAGATGGCAGAAGGTCATTGAAAAAACAGCACATACTTCATTGATTAATGGTATGTTGAAATAAATAAATTTTGTTTGCGATTTTTTTTGGGGAAAAAAGGAAAGAACTTTTGCATCAACCTGATATAATACTTATTACCCAGGCAGAAAGGTTGTCTCTGTCAATAATTCATCAGGCTCATAATTTGGAGTTCCCAGGTTCCAATCCCACCTTGCCAGCATTGAGATTTATCTTCACTCAACACCAACCATTCCCTTTGGTCAGAAATAGGACACCTATGGGATGGAAAGGTTGCCATCTGACGAATGTAGTATAAAGCTATTGCTCCATGTGCAGGAGAGACATATCCTGTGCATATTAAAGAGCATGCTGGATAGCATTGACTGAAGACTAACAGCTGTCAAGTGGGTCCCCTTCCCCAATCTTTGGGAACCTTTGGAGTCCTTGTGACCTAGCCATTTATCCAATTGTGTGCAAAAAAAGTGCTGCTCAGAGGTAAAGAAAAACAACTTTTAATACCAAAGTTGAATTAGAGCTGAGTGACTCAAAACTATATTGTTAAGCAAATAAAAATAAATGCTGCTCTGATTTTTTTAATATCGATTTTTGTAGTAATTTTTTTTAAAAAGTTCATCAAGCCTAAAGTTAATTGTAACTGTTATTATTATTATTGAGTTTTACAAAAATATTTAAGAGATTTTCTTCTGTTTTTATATATAAATTATTATCTTTAACTTTACCAGCTGTTTGATACAGAGACTTAAAATTGGTCATGTATTGCATTGTTTGGTCATGGCATGTTCTGTAATAGCTCGAATCAGGTAAGTTTACCATTAATTATCATTGATAAAGTCACTGCTTTTTTTCCAAAAAGCTCTTATCCATTATAAGTTATAATTCATATTTAAAATATTAATTACATAATAATTTTGATTTCACTGTGGTTATCCCAGTATCACTTGGATGTTGAGCATTTCTGCCTTCATATTAGTTTTTTACTTCATACCTAGCAAAAATATGTTTTGACAATCACAGTCTAATGTCAAGTGTCATTGTATTGTTTTCTCAACCATTTTCCCAGCTGTGTTACATATATCTTACAGGTGCCTTAGCATAATATCCTTGTCTTTTATGCAGGGCATGAGCCCAGGTTCATAAGATCAATAGCCAAGCAAGCTAACCATTCAGACATAGGGATGCTGATGAATAAACAATTTCTTAAAAATAAATTTCCTGAATGATGGGGTGTTGCACCCACAGTCTCTCCCCTCCTCCTTTGTTACTAGGAGATAACTCATAGCTATATATATAGGTACTGGACTGAAAAATGGATATAGTTTCATGTTATATCAATAGATAATCACATTCAGAGCTGAATAACTTCTTCAATATGATTTTTAGTGAAAAATATGTCTAAAGATAAATTTAAGACCTCAATCAAATCTGCTTAAATCCAGATTTTAAACAATATTTTTTCAGTATTCAAAGAGTTATGAATGCTCGACTATTTAACAGGCTACAAAAAAAAGTTGACCCCAAATTTTAATTAACACATTAAAAGAGATTAGTAATGGGTGCAATGCACCCTGTGCTCTACTAGAGCCAACTATAATCTCATCTCTTGTTTTAATTAGATCTTGGGGGGATCAATTTTTTTGTAGCCTGTTAAATATATTTCAGCATTCATAACTCTTTGAGAACTGAACAAATATTGCTTTAAATTGAGATTTAGAGAGAATTTGTTGGGATCTTTATCTTTAGACATATTTATCTTTAAAAAATCATATTAAAGTTATTGAACTGTGAATATGATTTTCTATTGAGATAACATGGAACTGTTTCCATATTTCTGTTCAATACCTGAATATAATGCAAAGGCTTTTTTGTTCTGAGTATACGCAGGTATGCCCTGTACCCCGACCTGTTTTCATTCATATAAGAATGAAATTTAATTATTATCTTTTAATTGAGAATTTATTAATAAACCATTGTAATGTATACTTGATCAAATTTTTCTTTATCCCACTTTCAACTGGACTACAATTCCACAGTGTTGACACCAAAAGCAAAGAACAAAATCAAGATATTCCTCAAAACTGCATGACTTAAATTTGGAGTTATACAACTTTTCTGAAGGTTATTTTGCTAATTTCTTTTTTTAATATTAATTTGTACTTTCGTTCTAACTTCCCAGTAATTGAAATTATATTAAAATACTATCTGAAAGGCACCCAGCTCTTCCTGGGTGTCACTTTTAATCTGTATATTCTTATTTCCATTGCAAGGTAAATTTTTTAAATACTAACCCCCCCCCTCCCCCCCAAAAAAACTTTAGCACAGATTTTTAACATGAAGAAAATTTTTTGATGTTTTCTTGGGATGTTGTTGACATCAGCTCTCTCTCTCTATTACCCCATGGCTTAGTTTTTAGCTAAACTATTGATATTTTTATTTCTGTTGCAACAGATTTTGTAACGGACCATGCAGTTACCTTTGCAACCTATGCACTCTCATAGCCCATGGGTTCGTCGCAAACTATTGAGATTTTTGTTTTGACAGATTATGGCATTTCTGACATACTTGACTGAAAGGCCCCAAATTTTGCATGTGGATTCCCCCTGCCTGAGCCTCTGTTGGGTTAGAAAATCAGGTCCCTAGCTGCAATGAGCCGCCTTAATAGTGTCTTTGGAAATGTGGGGAATCTGGGAATGGCAGCAGATTTAATTGTTATTTTAAATCTTATGTTCACAGTTAGGGAGCAGTTAATGACAACAATAAATTTGACAGCAATTATAATTTCTTGTAGGAATATCGGGGTAAATATTTTTGCTCCTAACAAACCCCCTTTTGAACTTTTGACTTGAAATTTAGCACTACAACTCGGACCACAACCAGAAACATTCTCTGAAAATTTCAAGCATCTGCATTGATTTTCTGATGAGTTATGGATGCTACACACACACACACATCTTTTATTATATAGATATGTTTAACTTCTTTCATGCGTTTTGACCATTTTCAGAACCTCCCTAAACTCTCAAAATAACATTGTTTGCATGGCCTCAGTATCCCCACATTTTTCCTAGAAAAGACACTATGTATAATACTGATTTCTAATAATGTTTGATTTAAATATATTTATATAACTATACTGTTCACAAAAATTAGGGGATATTTCAAAATGAATATGAAGCGATAATATATCCCCTAATTTTTTTGAGCAGTATATTTCTGCTCATAGATTAGGAAACATTGAGTGTCAGAATGGCATTCTGGTCCAGTGATTTGAAAACATCAATTACCAGAACAGCATTCTGATTTCATTGTAACACTGCTTCTTGTAATTGCTTCCCTTACTCAAAAAGTCATGCTTTACCACTGGTCCCTTCAAAGTGGTTTATGAAGTTATCTCAGCTGGTAGCCCCAAGATCATAATCTGTAGTTCCCAGGTTTGAATCCCACCTGTGACAGCATTGCGATTTGTTTCCAGTAAATCTTCCACCTTGCCCTCAGTTGGAACTGGGATAATGATGGACTTAGAAAGGCTGTCGAATGGTGCATTAAGCCATTGTCCTGTGTGCAGGAGAACCATACATCATACATGTTATAGAACATAGCCTTGACGGGAGGCTACCATCTGTCTCCAAATAACTATCTAGTGGATCTCCTTCCCCAGCCTTCTCTGAACCATTGGGGTTCTTGTGACCAGGTCACCTAGCCCATTGTGTGCTGAAACATGCCACTCACCAAACCAAAGTGGTTTACAAATTTTTTTACTGTTGCTGACATAATATATTTACACTCTTTAAAGCAAATTTTTGGGAGTGTTTTACATGGCAGTAAGATGATTATGACCGTGCACAGCATACAGATAAATTATTTGGGCATAGGTATCTTTTGAGTAACAAGAGTCGAATCCATCAGGAAAGGTAATCAGTTGCTTTCAATTACTAACATGTTTTATAAAGTTATACACACATGCTTGTTCACTTCTGTTCATGTCATCCAACTGGAAATTAGTTTTGAAACTTAATTCATCTTAAATCATGTTAAATTATATTATTATAACTTAATTAATAATATTATATAATTACATAATGTAATTTAACATGGAAACTACCACTATTTTGCTGACAAAGAACATATTGTATGTTTCGAAATCTAGATCCTACTACTTTTATATTATGTATTTCAGTTACTTCTTTGTTACTATTGTGCACAATTTTTCAATAGTGAATCTGCTATGTTCTTGTATTAATTCAACCAAGCTCACCGATCAAGAAAAAACTGTTTCATCTACTTGGATTGTAAATGTGAATACTGCTTCATTAAATCGAACTTTATTTGATTATTCTTTGGTTTTTTTTCATCAGTGCATCTCTAGTAACAAGAAATTTTCACAAAATACATAATCTATACCAGTGTTTTTAAGATTATATCAATCTTCTACTATGAATCTTGGACAACATAGCAATCATCATCGACATGTGCTTTATACTGACTTGCTTAGCTCTACAGGCTTTTATTACGGTAAGATCTCAATCTCACCATGTTCTTTTTGAGCTCCTCCAGTAGCTATATTGTCTGGTTGCAACTTCAACCATTCTGTTTTGTTGGATGCTCTGACATGCAAGCATCAGAGGCAATGACTTGGCAGATGCTGCTGCCTGGTTGGCCATGCCCCTACCTTGCTAACCATTGCCTGCAGTGTTTTTCCATTAGCTTTGAGCACAGTGTCAACAATCTTGATCAGAATATATACCACCACAAATTATTCCTGATCAAGCCTGTTGTAACCATGGTAGTCTTTTCATAGGAATTACAAGGAGGAGTTATAGTTGCTCAGCTCCACATAAGTTGTAGATTTATTACACATCCATCCCTTGTGATGATGCACAGAACTGGCGAGGCCTAGCACCTAAAGTCTGACCCTGCTTTCTCATGGAGAAGACTGTTATTACCTTTTGAAACAGATATTCTCTTGTGGAGGAAAAAGAAGGGTATGTCTGCCCAATCAGTGTGGTTTATTGATCTAGATTACTATGGCTACATTTTAATTTTTTCCCCTACCCAGCTGAGGAGTGGTGAATCACTCAGTCTTGGTGATGACTATACATACCAACTAGAATGGAATAATGGCTCTGAGCCTGATTATGGATCCTGAACTTGCTGCACTGGTGGACTTCTGTTGAGGGGAAATCTGTGTTTTCTGTTTGTGAGTTGAAAGCCCTGAATGAAAAGATGCACAGGATACTTTATATCAGCTGGTGAATAATCCCAATCAGATCAGGATTATCCACCATCCTGTATCATTTCAGGTACCTGAACCCTTGCTTCTAATGAACATTGTGCAGATGGTGTAGATGGCTTAAGCTTTAGTTGTGGGGGGAACAGGTCTTTTCCTTATTCTTAGGATTAGGGGCTGTTTGATATTGTCAGCATTTCCTCTCTCAATAAATATAATTTCTTTTAAGATCCCACTAACCATTTTCTCTCTACAGGTATTTAGAATGCAAGGACTCTGCACAGAGACATTCTCTTGATGTTCTCATGCAAGAATTCTAGCATTATAATCTAGATATTCTGGGCTTGCAAGAGGAGAGCACATGGGCAGGAATTGGTAAGATACTTAAAAGCAGCTTTAAATTTCTCTTTTCAGGGAGGGAGGATGGAATGCCTCTTCAAGGCATAGGTTTCTACTCAGCACACATGCTAGTGAATGCTTTTCTAAAATATGACTGCATTAATGATAGATTTCTTATAGCTAAATTTAAAACTAGGATTAAAGGCTGGAACATTATCTTTTGTAATGCCCCGCTGAGGACTCAAATGAGGATGAGAAAGATATGTTTTATGGGTAATTTCAGAATATTTTGAATTATGTCAAGAAAGGATTACATTACCCCTGTGCTAGATAACCAGAGCTAAAGTTGGCACTGATTCTAACCTTTGGGAGAGGTGATAGGTATATAGGTTTATATGCCTGTAGGAGAAGTTCCCCCATTGCCATTGCAATCACCATTGCCAAAAGGGCAATGGTGATTGCAATGGCAATGGGGGAACTTCTCCTACAGGCATATAAACTTAATGTTTGGAGATAACTAACACTTACTACAAACACTGCAACTTTTACTAATACACATGGGGAATACAAAAATATCGATTGGGATGCATAAGAATATAATGGAATATATATTAATACAAAATGGCTCATTAAATATTTCGTGGAAAAAATTTCACATACATTTTCTACAGTTGAACTAATGCCCTCGGAGAAAAGTTTAAAGTCGTAAAATTAGTGGAAAAAAAGATGAGTCGGCATTAGTTTAACCGGTAGAATACTCTGGCATGTTTCTGGAGAGATGCAGGTTCAAGTCCATATGTCAGCAAAATTTTTTCCTTAAAATATTTATTGATGTATTGACGTTAAAATATCAACAGGTAACACTGTGATTGTCATCTATGTTTAAATACAAAATGAACTAGTTATATTAGGAATATCGAGGGCTTTCGAAAAGTTCTGACACATGTCTGTAGATTTGCACTCATTCCTTCAACGTTATTGAGCTACAACTTGTTTGAATACTTGCCTAAACTTGTCATTATGTTTAAATGTCGGTGCATCGATTGGCAGCATGGAAACAATTATTCATCAACATTTAAAGTTCCAAAAGATCTGTGTCAAATGGGTACCCCACAAACTGACAGAACAGTAATAAAGGGCTAGAGTCGACTTGTGCAAGGAGATTCTGACAATGCTTGAACCTAGTTGACCCAAATGGTTACCAGACATTGTTATAGGTCATGAGACTTGTGGGGTGCTCACAGTCAGTCATGGTTATTACCTTCAAAAACTGCTCCAAGGAGGGAAAAACCATGAATCTCTGGCAAGGTGTGGGCTAACCACAGCTGCAGGTAAATGACTGTGTGTGTGAAGGTCATGAAATGGTATAAATAACAACTCTCAGAAAGATCAACAACTACGTTTTGGTTGTGAAAAATTAACTATGTCCCCAAATCCTCTAACAAGGCTTTTACTCAGGGAAAAGGTTGTTTGCAATTTTTTTTTTTAATTCCAAAGGAGTAGTAGCCATGGAAACCTTACCTGTAAAAATGACTATAAATGACCAATACTACGTGAAAATTGCTTTGCCCAATATGTTTGAGGAGATGAAAGAGCAGTTTCCAACAACAGTCATGTCAAGGGTTCACCTTCTTCGTGACAACATTAAAGATTGTGATAGGTACCTTAAGGTTACATTGTCGTAATACACCGAAGAGCCAAAATGTTTGACCAGCGCACATCTTTATGCAAATCAAAGCAGCTGCAGGTAAACGACGGTGTGTGTGAAGGTCTTGAAATGGTATAAATAACACCTGATGTTGAGTTCTGTTAATCAGTGTTATTCTTGTTCTTCAGATGGGAAAGGCAGCAGACTTAAGTGAGTTTGACAAAGGCCAAATTGTAACGGTCAGACGACTGGATCAGAGCATTTCCGAGATGGCAAGACTTGTGGGGTGCTCACAGTCAGCCGTGGTTAGTACCTTCAAAAACTGGTCCAAGGAGGGAAAAAACCATGAATCTCCGGCAAGGTGTGGGCTAACCACAGCTCATTGATGCTAGAGATGAGCGAAGTCTATCTCGTATGGTATTAGCCAACAGAAGGGATACTGTGGTGCATCTTGCCCGTAATTTGAATGCTGATGACGGGTGTAATGTGTCGCAATACACAGTATATTGAACTCTGCTGAAAATGGGGCTGCCTAGCTGCAGGCCACTCCGAGTTCAGTGGGAGGTTCACAGTCTCCTGCATACAGTCCTGATCTGGCTCCATGCAATTTCCACCTCTTTCCACACTTGAAAGATTTTGAGAGGACATCATTTCACATCAGATGAATAGGTGTAACATCATACATAGCTGCATTTGGTTGAACACCAGGAGCAGCACTTTTATGCTGACTGAATGGGTACGCTCATTACATTCAGTGATAAGTGTTTGAATATATGTGGTGAATATGTTGAAAAATAGTGTATTGGTTTAGGTTTCACTTTGTATGGTTGGTTGTGTACATTAAAGATATGTGCATGACATATTAACCTTGTAACCTTATTTTTTTATCCACCCACGCATATATGCAGGCTTGGTGAATTGAATTTTCATGGTTATAACAACATATGATTTAAACCAGATAAAAGAATAATCAATAGATTCGTTGGTAGATAATATATCTGGCTGTCAAGAGGGTATGACTTGTCTTTTAGATATATAGGTAGGAAAGAAAGTTGTGTATGTGTCTTATTCTATTCTATATCACACATAATTTAAGCATTAGATTTCTGATTGATGACAAAATTCTTCATTTTTTAGTGCAATGTGTAAAGCTCTGCTTGTGGAAATCTGTGAATGGTACAAGGAACTTCGACCCTGGTGCAAAAAACTGAAATGTGGAACTTTACACTGGGTAAGTTTGTAATAAATATTCCTAAGCAAATAGTGACTAATTCACTTGTTTTCCCATTGCCTATCCACTATGGGCAACAGAGATTCAATCTGACAGTAATTTAGTCCTCTAAACATTTCTATTATGAGGTACAGCTGTTGCATTTGGGCACTGCAGGCCAATTCTAAAAGATCCTGTTTGACAATATCTGCCCATAGTGCTAGTAAAGGTAATAGAGGCAAAAAAAAAAAAAAACTTTTAAGAGTTTTAAAATAGTTTATGCAAGTTTGAGTGTTCGTGCAAACTGATGCTAGTTCTTATCACAATAAGCACAAATAAGCAGTGGCTCACACTAGAAAATGGACTACTAAATCCATTACGGACATATAAAAAGCCATAATAGCAGCTATTTCCATTTCTAATCAGATAGTAAGCAAGGTTTTTTCTGCAACTTCAGTCTTCATAAGTGCCTTCAACATCAAGCTTACATGCACTCAAACAACTTGTGGTTCCAAGATGGACTGATATGCTTTGGACAACATCGTATATTCAACCTTGAACATCATAAAGCTGAAAACAGCAACCAGCAAATGTTGAATTCGAATGCCGTTGTACCAACCAACTTGTTATTGGTAACTACTTTTTATTATCTTTACTCTAGATTCCCTTTGCCTTAGATTCAAAGGAAAATGATAAGAGGCATCGATAATTATTTAACTTACCAGCAAAGAAAAGGGTGAAATGCATTTAGTATGGCCTTAGGGCTTGTCAGTATACACTAATCACCATTACTAGTTTAAGTACACCACATTCTTGTGAATGAATGTTTTAAATGATCTTTAAGTATTATGTAACAGCTTAATCGTGAATTAAATTATTATTTGTTGTTATTACCTCTGTATTGTAATGCTTTTGCAATATATGGTTTGATCTATTAGTGATCAGGAGATGATGCCTACATATTGATTATTTATTAGCAATTAACTTTCATTAATATCTGAAGTTGAATAGGCTGCAGTGAGCATCATTTCCCCTGCTACATATGAAGCTTGCCACTTATGGCAATATAAATAATAAAATAAAAACTAATACCCCCTCAAGCAGCTGCTTGCCACAGAGGTCTGACAGGAGCCTGCCAGTTTATATGCCATAGTAGAAGGTCTGTGAGGATGGCAGGACCTCAGCAGAAAAACGACACAACCATGCCTTACCCGGGGCTCGAACCCAGGTCCCTTAGATCAGTAGCCAAGCACGCTAACCACTCGGCCACGAGACGGCTATGGCAATATAAGTGCTTTAAAAAAACACTGCAGAAAAGCATGCAATAAGTGTTGCTATTCTCTGTATTATGTTAACTTTTGCAATATACACTAAAGAGGCAAAACATTATCGCCAGCGCATCTTTATGCAAATCAAAGCAACTTCAGGTAAACAACGGCATGTGAAGGTCATGAAACAGTATAAATAACATTTGATACTGAGCTCTGTTAACCAGTGTTATTCTTGTTCTTCAGATGGGAAAGGCAATGGACTTAAGTGAGTTTGACAAAGGCCAAATCGTAATGGCCAGATGACGAGGTCAGAGCATTTCCAAGATGGCAAGGTTTGTGGAGTGCTCATGGTTGGCCATGGTTAGTACCTTTAAAAATGTCAGAGGAGGGAAAAACCACGAATCGTTGGCAAGGGCCAATCATGGCTCACTGATGCTAGAGGTGAGTGAAAGCTATCCCATATAGTACAAGCCAACAGAAGGGATACTGTGGCACAACTTGCCCGTGATTTGAATATTGGTGATGAGAGTAATGTGCCACAACACAGTAAATTGAACCTTGTTGAAAATGGGACTGCGTAGTCCACTCTGAATGCTCATGCTAACATCAGTTCACCACTGAAAGCACCTACAATGGGAACGTGAGCATCAAAACTGGACCTTGAATGATTGGAAGTAGGTCCAATGAATATCGTTTCCTGTTGCACTATATGGATGTCTGGGTACATGTGCGTCATTTATCTGGGGAAGTATTAGCTCCAGGATGCATTGTGGGACAAAAACAAGCCAGTGGAGGAAGTGTAATGCTTTGGGCAATGTTCTGCTGGGAAACTGGGTCCAGTCATTCATGTGCAGGAAACTGTGACATACCACGTACATAAACATCATTGCAGACCAGGTTCATCCTTTCACGGCAACTGTATTTCTCTCTAGTAGTGCCTTCTTTCAGCAGTATAATGCGCCATGCCACACTACCCGGATTGTTTGAGAATGTTTTGCAGAACACGAGGAAGACTTCCAGGCATTGCCCTGGCCTCCAAATACGCCAGACATCAATCCAGTCAAGTGTCTGTGGTTTGTGTTGGAATAGCATATCCGAGCTGTGGCAGCTCAACCATGTAACTTACAAGAGTTAAAGAATCTGCTGGTAACGTACCAGATACCTTAAGACACCTTTAGAAATTTTGTAGTGTCCATGCCTTGCGGATAAAAGCAACCAACCAAGTGGGGGACCAACATCATATTAGGCAGGTGGTCATAATGTTTTGGCTCTGCAGTGTATGTATTAGTCTTTTGTTTATCATTGGATGATGCCTAACTATGTATTGCTAATTATTAGTGATTAAGTTAAATTTTGTTAATATCAAAAAGTATGCAAGCAATAGATTTTCTGCACTGAAAAAATGTAAACTGATTCAAACTTTTTATTATAAATGGAAATGGAAATTTGTTTTCCCCTGTAACCGATCAAGCATCACGAGGTGCTGAAATTTATTTTAATTGATAATAACTAGTAACTAATAATCAGTATCTTATGTATTGATTAATAATCAATATAACAAAATATGGGAATTTGTTAGTTTTTGTAAGTGTTCCAATTTCTTCTAATGTTTCATTCTTCTAAATTGTAACTTATGTCATGAAAGATTGGTAGCTCTGTGAATAGAGAAATTTTAAATTACATTTAAGTATCTGACTTTTACTATCTATCTGGTCTCTTACAAGTTTAGAATGTCTAGTTGTTGTTGTTTAACGTTACGTGATATTGAGAGGTCCTTCTACAGGCTTTCTCAGAATGATAATTTTGGATGTATGTGGGTATTATGTTTTTTATTTTAAATTTAGGGTTCGCGTATATATTAATATTTTGGTTATCAAAATTATATTTGATATCATGCAAAGAAGTAAGAGATAGTCACCCAGTGAAAATTGATATTTTAGGATTTTATGAGTGTTTATGTCTGTATATGCTTTCAGGGAAGCATTCAGAGTTTGTTTGGAGAATTAATTTTTTTTTTAGTTTTTTTTTAATGCTTTTTTTAGTTATTATTCTTTTAGTTTTTTGTTTTATTTATTTTTTATGCTTTTTTTATATAATATATTTATTTTTTTATCATTTTTTAAATATTTTTATATAATTTTTTGTTAATTATGTATTATTTTATATATGTTATATTTAATATATTTTTTATTATTATTTATTTTTATTTTATTTTTTTATTTCATTATTTAATATTTATTTTTTTTAATTTATTTTTATTTTATTTATTTTTTAATTATTATTATTGTGCATTTTTTTTAATTATTATTCTTATATTTACAATTTAATAATTTTTCTTTATTTTTCCCTGAGTGGTTTTAATTTATTCTTGGGTTATAGAGATAGTTAGGTTGAAGACGATTGATCCAGACTGTTTTGTGGTTATTTGGGCCAGTAAGACCTGAGTTAAAGGATTCGAGCCACTTTAGATATATATATATATTTGTTCCCTTATTTCTATAGTCCCTCCATTATTTTTCTTTGTTTTTTATTTATATTTTATGGAATTTTTGGTGTGAGTCTGGATAGAGAACAGAATGAGGGTCCCTTCGGGAACATGTATATGAGAGGTAAGTTTAGAATTGAAGAAAAATCTTTATGAAGGACATGAAGAGACGATAGTAGAGGGTAAAGTAAAGGTAAGACTAAATTCTGTTCCAAAGTGAGGTGGAAAGAAGGAAAGAAAAGAGAGGTTCATAAATTTTGGTTTTGTTTAGAGGGGGGGAGGAGTCCAGAATTACATTCGTTTGAATATCCAAAATGTTTAGGTCAATGAGTGATTTGAAGAAAGTTTGTCTCTGTGAGGCAGTATTATCACAGTTAAGTAGGATGTGATGAACCGTCTCCGGAACTTTACAATGTCTACAGTTAGGAGAATGTGTGGGTTTGAATTTATGTAGAGTAGGGTTAAGAATTGTGGAGTTGGTTCTTAATCTGTGTAGTAATTTGATGTGTTTTCTAGGGAAGGGGAGGTTATCAATTGTTGATATATTATGGTTAAGATTAAATCGAAAGTTGTTTTGGACAGAGGCCTGGACCTGAAAGTATTTATTGGTGAGATGTGCTTCAAGTTGTTTTATCTCCTGAGAAGTATTGATATGAAAGTGGTAGGTAGGTGATACTATGTGGAGGTTGTGTGCCAGTTTAGCGAGATTATCAACAGTTTCATTATGGTGAATTCCAACGTGGCTGGGAATCCATTGTAAAATAATTGTATTATTTTTTGTATGGAGGTTATGTGTTGTAAGAGTGAGGATTTTATGTATGTAGTAGTTATATGAGGTGTATAGAAATTCCTGTGAGAGGGTTTGTATGGCTCCTTTGGAATCTATAAAAATGGTAATGTTTTTGTTGCGTACATATTTAAGGGTCCATTCCAAGGCCTCAATAATGGCAAAATTTTCAGTATGTAGTATGGTGCAGATTGGGGATAATTTGAAAGATAATGAAGTATTGTATTGTGGGATATGGAAAGCAGCACTGGCTGATGGTGGGTTTTGAATGACAGAGCCATGAGTATAAATTTTAATATTTTCATTGTATTGTGTGTCAAAGTATGTTTCAGCGAGAGTTTTTACTGCATCACGTGGTAAGTTATGTTTATGTGTGAGAGTGGGTATGTGGGTGGAGAATGTAGGACTAATAAAGCTCCAGTCTGCTATAAGTGGGGGAATACCCCAAAGTTTTTGATCTGTAGGTGTTTCTTTATTAAAGTGTGGAGGTCAGGAGTGGATTTAATGTGCTTGAAGTAGGGGCTTCTTATAAATAAGATGTTTAGAATGTCTGTAAATGGTAGCTAGGTAGTCACTGGAAGGAGAGCTATGCACCAATCCCCTGTGATGATGCATAGAACCGGCCAGACTGAGCACCTAATGTCCGACCCCGCCTTCTCGTTGTGCAGACCGTTAGTACCTTTCAGAAGAGATACTATCTTGTGGAAGTGAATGGAAGGGGAGGGCTGCCAGATTAGTGTGGCCTACTGATCTGGACAACTCTGGTTACTTTTCTTTTTTTTTTCTACCCTGCTGAGGAGGGGTCAACCACACAGGGTTCTGGTGCTGACCATATAAATATAAACCCACTGGACTGAACTGAATTATGGCTTTGAGCTTGATTATGGATCCTGATTTTGCTGCACTGGTGGGCTTCTGTAGAGGGAAAATCTTCCTCTGTGTTTTCTGTTTGTTTGTGGGTTGACAGCCCCAAGTGGATAGATTTACAGGATACGTTTATCAGCTGGTGGATAATCCTGAGCAGAGGTCATCGCAGGCACCTGAACTCTTTGCTCCTACTGGCATTGTCAATTCTATGTTAGGGGAAGTCTTCCAGTGTAGATGGCTTCAGCCTTTAGTGGTGGGGGAACGGGCTTGATTATGGATCCTGGACTTGCTGCACTGGTGGGCCTCTGTTGAGGGAGAGTCTGCCGCTGTGTTTTCTGTTTGCTTCTGGGTTGCCAGCTCTAAGTGAACAGAGGCATGGGATACCTTATATCAGCTGGTGGATAATCCTAATCAGAGGCCATCGCAGGTACCTGAACCTTACTTAGCTAGTTGGGCATCGTCAAGCCTAAACTGGAGTAATGTGTCTCAGGCAGGCCATATGGTTCTTGAAAAAGTCCACTTGAAAAGGTGGTGCCTGAAGTTCCTACCAGCATCGGTGACTTCAGCCTTTAGCGGAGGAGGAACAGGTCTTTGCCCCATGCCTGCGATCAGGGGGCTGTTTGATATTGTTGGCCCTACCAATCTCAATAAACCTAATTTCTTTAAAAATCCTACTAATCATTTTCTCTCTGCAGGAACGTGGAACGTGAGGACATTATATAGAGATTATTCTCTTGATGTCCTCATGCAGGAATTCCAGCGCTATAACCTAGATATTCTAGGCTTGCAAGAGACCAGATGGACAGGTAAAGGTGAGATACTTAAAAATAACTTTAAATTTCTCTTTACAGGGAGGGAGGATGGAAAGCATCACCAAGGTGTGGGTCTGCTGCTCAGCAGACATGCTAGTGATGCTCTTCTAGGATATGAGTGCATTAATGAAAGGTTTCTTACAGCAAAATTTCAGACAAGCATTAAAGACTTGAATGTTATCTGCTGTTATGCCCCCACTGAGGATTCTGATGAGGATAAGGATAGGTTTTACAGACAACTTCAGGATATTTTGAATTCTGTCAAGAAAGGAGATATTACCCTTGTTCTTGGTGACTTCAATGCCAAAGTTGGTACCGACTCTGACCTTTGGGGAGGAGTAATAGGCCCTTTTGGTATTGGTAGCTGCAATGGCTAACGTCTCCTACAGGTAAGTAAACTAAATGGTTTCAGAATAACTAACACATATTACAAACACCGCGACATACATAAACACACTTGGGTTTCGCCTGATGGGCTGCATAAGAATATGATTGATTATATATATTAATTAACAGCAAATGGGCTAGTTCTGTTAGAAATAACAGGGCATATAGGGGAGCTGAAATTGGATCTGACCATTACCTTGTTAAAAGCGTCTTGCAACTTAAACTTAAAAAGTGTTGTGCTAGGGTTAAAAAATTTACCTTTAATACTGAAGCTCTGAAAGACCCAGTTATAGCTAAAGCTTACCATGATAGGTTACTTAGTCATTATGACAGTCATGGTTTGCTTAATACTGAAGTTGAGGAAGAATGGGGCCATTTTAAACAGGCTTTTTTGGAAACTAACAGTACTCTTTTAGAGAAAAAGGAGCAGAGGAGGCAGAATTATTTAAGTGATAAGGCACTTGAGCTTATTTCAGAAAGAAGGAACTGCAGGAATGTCCTTAATCAGTACCCTACTAGTCCTAATAGCATTACAAAGAACTTAATAAACGTGTAAAGGGTCAGTTAGCTACTGATAAGAATCTTTGGCTTGATGGCCTTGCTGACAAAGCCGAGGAAGCAGTTAGACAGCACAACAGCAGAGAGCTGTACCAGATAGTTAATGTTTTGTGTGGTAGAAAACGAACAGGTATACAGGGATTGAAGGATAAACAAGGCAAGGTTATAGAAGGTGAGGATTCTGTCATGGCTAGGTGGGCTGAGCATTTCAGTGATGTTCTAAACAATGTGGTTAGTTCTACTCCCATTGTTTGCAATCATGATAGATGCATTGTTGGCTTTAATGTTGGCGCTATAGCACAATCTGAAGTTAGTTTGGCTATTTCTAAACTTAAACTTCATAAATCCCCAGGGATGGATGAAATTACTACGGAAATGCTTAGAGCTGGGAATGTTTCTGTTACCATTTGGATGACTGAAATTTTGAATAACTTTTATGATAAAGGCATGGTTCCTAAAGATTTTACCAGAGCTATTATTATCCCTATTTTCAAAAAAGGTGATCGCAGTTCTTGTGATAACTATAGGGGTATCAGCCTACTCTCCGTTCCAGGTAAAGTTCTTTCCATGATTGTGCTTAATAGAATTAAGAATCTGGTTGACAGGCAATTGCGTGATGAGCAATGTGGATTCAGAAATGGTAGGGGATGTGTAGATCAGATATTTTCACTTAGGCAGATTCTTGAGAAATGTTTAGAGTTTCAGAAACCTTTGGTTGCTAGCTTTGTTGATTTCAAAAAGGCTTTCAACTCTGTTGATCGTCATAATTTGTGGTTGATTGTGACATCATATGGTATACCAGACAAGTTAGTTAACATAATGAAAGCTCTCTATAATAACACTGAGTCATGTGTGAGAGTTGGTAAGGCTTGTAGCAATTGGTTTAGCATTACTTCTGGTGTTCGACAAGGGTGCATTTTGTCTCCTTTTCTCTTTAGTTTGGTTGTTGATTATGTTATGCGAAATTCACTTCAAGGGAAAGCTTTTGGCCTTAAATGGGCTGGAGATACGAAAATTTCTGATTTAGATTATGCTGATGATTTAGCCCTTTTGGCAAATGATGTTGATGAGATGAACTCTTTCATTCGAACTGTTGATGAGACTGGTAGTACAGTAGGTTTGGTTATAAACAGAGAGAAAACTAAAGTGATGAAAATTGGTCAGTCAGGTTGTGATTCAGTTAATCTGAATGGTTGCAGTCTTGAGCAGGTGTCACAATTTAATTACCTTGGGAGCTGCGTAACTGATACTGGTGATGTGCGGCATGAGATTAACAAACGAATAGGTATTGCTGCCGGGACTTTTAAGAATCTGTGGAGATTGTGGAGAAATAGGCGTATACACCTAAAGACTAAAATTAGACTGTATAATAGTTTGGTTCTTTCTAGGGTTAGTTATGGTGGTGAAACTTGGACGCTGTGTAAGCAAGATAACAGGAAACTAGATGCTTTTGATTCTAGATGCTTACGCAGTTTCTTGGGTATTAGGTGGTTTAACTTTGTAACTAATGATGAAGTTAGGCAAAGGAGTCTGCAACCTCCTTTAAGCAGCATATTGTGCAGAGAGAGACTCCGCTGGTTTGGTCATGTTGCCCGTATGGATAATTATAGATTGGCGAATAGGGTTATGAACAGTGTGCCTGGAGGCCTCAGAAGGAGGGGAGACCTAGGATGCGGTGGGCAGACAATGTCAAACAGGACCTTGTTAGAATTGGTGTACAGTGGCCGGATGCAGCAGATGTAGCTCAGGACAGATATGCTTGGAGAATTAAACTGCGTGGTCTGGTTGGACCTCCGTAGCCCATGGCTGCTTGAGGATGATGATGATGACCCAGACTTCTTGCCTGTCTTTACAGTTGGCTTGAACATTAGTCACATTACTGGATTGGCCATGGTCTGCTGTGATACTATTATTGCAGACCAGATCCCACAGCAGTGTTGCATGCTTTCAGCCTCACCTTGGACCACTTGGTGGCTAAGCATCATGCCTTGTACCTTGTACCTTGTACCACTTGCTTAGTGCACTACAGACTTTGATCTGTTTGAGGCATTGGCCTCACCTTGTTCTATCCAAAATCTGCCAGCAGCTCCATCATTTGGCAGCCACAACTACCATTCTCTTCTGTTGGGTGCCTGGTCATGTCAGGATGAGGGGCAATGAATTGGAGATGCTGCTGCCAAGTCAGCCATGCCTCTGTCTGGCTGCCCACTGCTGGTTCCATATGTGGACTTCTGGTAATGCTGTTCCACTCAGCTATGGGCACAATGGCAGAGATTTGGTCTCAACAGGTCGGTAATAAACTTTTCGAAGATCAAGCCTATTGTCAAACCATGGCAGTCATGTTTTTGCAGGATTGGAAGAAGGAAATTTTACTTGCTTTGCTCCGCTTAGATCATTGATTTATTGCACATTCATTCATTCATTTGGGCAGACGATGAACCAAAGTGCGAGTATTACGACACCATTTTAACCATTAAACATATTTTAACTAATTGTACTGCTTTTACTCTAAATGTCATTTTTATTTTAGCTTTCATGATTTTACATCTGAGCCCTTTACATTCAGGCATATTTTATCTGATATTATATTTTATTTCCTATTTTACATGAATTTAATGTTTATAACCTTTTGATCTTTTGGCTTGTATTTTTTCTAAGTTCTATATACCTGTTGTTTTTATGTTTTTACACTTGTTGTCTCTTATTGATTTATCAATGCCAAAAGAGCAGCAGGCAACGCTGTGATTATCGTCTATGTTTAAATCATTAATAACGCTAAATAGCGTGATGAGACTATTATTTATTTCCATCTCACTCTATGCAATATAAAGGTAATAGTTGCCACCCGAGATCATAGATGGCACCAATGGTTGGCCCGAAAATCTTGGTGATAGTTTAGTCTTAAAAATAGCAGAAAAAAGACAAGCTGGCATTAGTTCAACTGGGAGAATATTCTGGCATGTTTCTGGAGAGATGTGGGTTCAAGTCCCGTATGTCGGCGAATTTTTTCCCCAAAATATTTATTGATTTATCAACGCCAAAAGAACAGCAGGTAATGCTGTGATTATTATCTATGTTTTTCCATTGACATTGCTTTTATCTTCTTGTGTGTTGCTTTTAACTTTAGTTGTGGGTTTTGATGTCTTTTACCTTTTTATTTACCCCTGTTTGGTGCAACATTGATTTTGTTCCATAAAACACAAACCAACCAACTCCTAGAGGCAACCCAGCCCTTAGAGGATTAGATACCTGTGGTGATTTCTGATCAAGTTTATATACCAGCTGATATAAGGTATCCTGTGCATTTGTTCACTTGGGGTCGGTAACCCACAAGCAGAAAGCACACTGATAAATTTTCACTCAATAGAAGTCCACCAGTTCAGCAAGATTTGTACTGACGTTGATTATGTTACATGGCACTGTTTTCAAAGGCCCATAGAATAATACATCTTTATATCACAATTGATCATGCTCGATCGGTGTCCCTCAGTGTACTTTCCACTGTAGTAGGCATGTGCACAACCCTGTCATATCTAATCAGTCCCATTTCTCTTTACAAGCCTTCCATAATCCATCAATAGTCTGTAGCCAATATTTATCCAGAGCCCATTTCAAGAGTCCAAGTGCACAAAAGTCCATGGGCAAAACATTTGTTGATTTCACAGGATTGTCATCCAATGATAATAGTACAGCTTCTAGTTTCCTATCATCCATAGAAGATATTTCTGTGTAGATACTGAAGTATGACTGAAAGCTTTGTCTTGATGCAACCATACAATGTTGATGTCTCTACCATACAAGGCAGGCAATTTGCCTCAGTATATTGTCTCTGGGATGTTTATCTGATAGTAGAGAGAAGTTCACTTTGACATTCTTTTCCACCCTATGGATTTGAAACTTCCCATCTGTACACAACAATTACCACAAAACCTTTGGGAAACATTTGGCATATTCTCTGTACCACTTGTCATTGACTGTTTGGTCAATTAGTCAATAATATATTGACTGGAACTTGTTGCAATTTTCTAGATATACATATCCCTCATGGCACAATTTTCAACAATATAGCATGTCTTTCCACTTGTCTATCAGATGACTCATACAGCTTTTGGCAATTGCTGTGCCATTCTTTTGTGTTGCAAGGCAGCAACTTGTGAACACAGGACTTATATATGTGCTATACACAAAAATAGTTTGAATGATATTGTGGACAGTCAGCTGGGACACCTTCATGGCTTTGGTGACTGTTCACTGGGTTGTAGGGTGTTGTACACTGACCAATATGTGGACATTTTTGATAATATCTGGTGTATAGTTGGGCACTCTATATTTATTCTTATATACCTTCACCTGCTTCCAGGGTCTGTTCCCTAAGTGCTGCTTCTCTACATAGATGCCTTTTTGAAAAATACAGAATCCTCTAACTTTGCTCATCTTTATAATTTGTGACTTGGAATACTGGGTGTTGTCAAATTGTTAAAATTTAAGTCTAATCAAAAATCAAATAACGTTGCTCAAGGGAAAAATAGCAAAAGTCAAATATAGATACCAAACAAAATTTGTTTCCAAAAAATTCAAGACACCAATTCAGCTGATGAATACAAAAGTTGGAGTAACTTAAAAAAAAAACTCCATCTCTAAATACGACTCAAAAATACTGACTACTAACATGTTCCTCCTTCACCACCTTCCAACTCCAACTAACTGCTACTAACTTCTACCTCCATACTAACTCATCTCTGACTCATACTGACTCTGTAACCTAATGTTACTTAGTATAATATGCAGTGTACAACTGGCACGTGTGTGTTGCACGCTGAGAAAAACATTTGCATAATCTGACAATCACTTGCTCACTCTGGCTATGACTCAAGAGAGGCATGTCCTAAACGCGTGCATTAGCGGCTGACAGTCAAAAGTTGGAGTTGCGCATGTGCAACTCCTACAGATTGGAAAAGAGAAATGTGATAAGTCCAAATGAAATAATCCACAAAATGATAAATATAACGCAAAAAAAGTAAAACTGGTTAACTAAAAGTGAATGGGTGGACCATCACATAATGCATTAGATAGTCTGATGGGTATAAAAGGTCAGCACCAAGACCCTTTGAAGTTGACTGCTCCCTAGCAGGATAGAAATAAATAAGTAGTGTAAAAGACCAAATAAGTAATTCACACTGATCTAGCAGCTCTTCCCTTCCAGAAGAGAATAATCCTTTGAAAGTTATTAATTGTCTGCACTGGTTTGAACTTTAGATGCTGGGCTTGCTGATTATAAGCATTATTACAGGACATTGGTACACAGCTCTTTTTGTAATATATGCCTAACTATCATTAACTACAATAAATTATTTATTTAAAAGTAAATAATATTTTTTCATTATCCCTTTAACCTATGTTTTTTTTTCCATGCTGTAAATTGAAACTTCAGTCACTCATGACGACATTTAGTTGTGCTGTGAATTATCACATAAACTAAGTAGTGGTACAGATTGTGGGCCTCTATCATACAAGGCTAGTGGAAAGACTTAGTAATCATCATTAGTGAAAATATTCAGGTAGTGTGCATGATCCATCAAAATAGGTTAAATATTTAACCTATTTTGAATTGTGAGAATTGTGTGAAGCATTGTGAGAAACCTGACCTCTAAAAGTAGAGGTCAGGTTTCTCACAATGCGTAAAATTGTGGTAAAGATAATTTTTCACTTTTTTCAACATTCGTCAGATGGGATATTAAGCTTTGATCCCATGGGTGAGAGAGCCATAACCCTGTGCATGGTAAAGAACACACTGGATAGCTTTGATGGGAGGCTACCATCTGTCTCCCAACAGCTGTCCAGTGTGTCCATTCTCCCCAACCTTCTCTGAGCCCTTGGGGTCATTGTGACCTGGTTGTTTTGCCCATTGTGTGCAAAAAAAGTTCCTCTCAGAGGTAAAACAACCCAATAACCCAACTCAAATGAAAGCATTTCATTCTGAATAATAAAATAACAGAAATTCAAATTAAAATAAAACCACTTTGAAGTCGATTCAAATTTTTAGAGGAAAAATTGTCTTGAGCTGGGTGGGATACGAACCCACGACCTGCTGATAACATGTCAGGTACTCTGGACCATTGACACGATCGTGTGTTCGTATCCCACCCAGCTCAAGACAATTTTTCCTCTAAAAATTTGAATCAACTTCAAAGTGGTAATTTATTAGTAGATACTAAATAAGTCAAGTTTCTTTCATTATTTATCATCAGTATTCTTGTAAGACATACTTTTTTCTATATGGCAAATAGAAAGCCACTTGTGGCTAGATTGCCTGAATAGCACTTATATGTGACACAATAGAATGTTCATAGTATTAATTAGAGGAGATCTTGATCAGCAGCTAGTAGCTCAGTGGTCCAGAGCACCTGACATGTTATCAGGAGGTCGTGGGTTCATATCCCATCCGGCTCAAGACAATTTATCCTATAAAAATTTGAATCTATTTCAAAGTGGTAATTTATTAGTAGATACTAAAATAAGTCGAGTTTCTTTCATTATTTGAAACTAGCTGAATGTACCTGGCGCTGCCCAGATGTAACTTTTAATATGTATATTCTTATTCTCAGTTCACTAAAAGTAAATTTTGAAAGCCCCCCCCCCCCAACACTTTAGCACAGATTTTCAACAGGAAGAAATTTGCCAGTGTTTGCTTTGATCATTGTTGGCATCAGAGAGCTCTCTCATAGCTCATGGCTTAGTTTCTGTGTAAGCTAATGAGATTTTTATTTCCGTTACCACAGATTTTGCTGCCCTATGGCTCCCGTGATATTCATCCACAGTCCAAATTTCCTGCACAGTGTCCCTCGTGTGCCCTGATGATTGGTTTAAAAATCAAGTTCCCACTTGGCCCATGTCTTCGTTTCTACACAAATTGTGACAGCTCGTGTATCACTTTTAATCTGCATATTGTGTTGTTTCCTGCACTAAAGGTTGGTGAGTATCCCCCTCCCCCCGACATTTTATCACAGTTTGAACACTAAGAATTTCCTGGTGTTGCAAAGTCATTGCTGATTTGGCGTGCGCTCTCAGAGCCTGTGGCAAACAATCAAGATATTTATTTCATCAGATTTTGGCATTCTGTAATTCCCGATGTACTTCACTGAAAGGTCCCAAATCTCGTAGGCGGGTTCCCCTGCTCGACCCCATATTTATTTAGAATAAAGAAACAAATTTCTAACTGCAGTGGAACCCCTAAATAATGTCTCTGGAAATGTGGGAAATCTGGCAATGGCAGCAGATTGAAATGCTATTTTAATTCTTTACTTTCAGAGTTAGAGAGCAGTAACTGGCAACAATAGATTTGACAGCAAATTCTCTTTTCCCGTAGGAATAGTATCGGGAATATTTTTGTTTGTAGCAAGCCCCCCTTTTGGACTTTCAACCTGAAATTTGGCACTGCAATCCGGACTACAACCAGAAACATTCTCTGAAAATTTGGAGTGTGTACATTGATTTCCTGATGAGTTATGACTGCCACAGACAGACAGACACAAAGATAGACAGACATCCTTTATTATATAGATAAAGGCTATTTAAGCCTAATTTTGAAACCCTTTTTGGACACTTGAAGGATTAATTATTCATCACTTTCCCATTAAAGTTAGTTTTTAATTTCTGTAATTTTTTTAATAGGGGAATTATATAATAGGTAATGCTGGTTCAGCTGGGATTCAAACGCAGGTCATGTTTATGCAAGACAATTAGTTCTGCGTGTCCCTTTGCTATCCAGCCAGCACAGAAGTCAATTGAATTGGTCTCAACAACATTGCTACTAAGACAATATCAGTGGAGCAATGTTCTATTCATTGATGAATCCTGATTTAGTCTGCAAACGAATTTATGACAGATTTAGTCTGCAAACCAATTAATGACGGATTTAGTCTGCAAATCAATTCATGACGACTTGTTCCCATGACATCCTGGAATCAGATATCATCTCATTATCATCCAGGAAAGAGACAGTTTTGGAGCAGATGGTGTGTTGGTGTGGGCAGGCATCGGTCTCTCTGGCCTCAAAGACCTTTGTGTTTTCTCAGGAGGGACTGTAACAGCTCTAAGGTATCACAATGAGATCCTTGAACCTTACATTCATCCATTTCTTACAGCAATGGGTCATGACTCATTAAATGCACTCCTTCCATAGTTTAAGTTGTAGTATTGTCATAATTAGTGCAATATTTTATTGTCCTTAAAGTTTTAATCTATTATACTGTCCTTACAGTTTTAACCTATTATGGAGTTATTTTTAATCCCCCTTTTCTTTTTAACCTTCATTTTAAACAACTATCTAAGAGTAATACTATCATTTAAATGATGCCAATATTAATTTGGGAATTTTCAGCAGGTCTTGTATATTTGACTTCTGATGGAGAAATTTTTGAAATTTTAAATTTCCAAAGATGAGTTATAAAATTGATTGAAAGATCTTAAATGAAGAACTAATAGACATGCTGGTAAAACCATAATCAGCTTAAAAGTGAAATATTAGTGTAGTATAAGTTTACCTTTTATGAACTAATACTTTAAAAACTAAATTCTAATGGTTCAATTTTATTCATGTCAAGAAAGTGCCAGAATGCCATTTCACTACAATTAAGACCTGATTGCATTCCTTTCTGTATTATTCAGGACTAGTAGATTTAACTGGCATTGCTCAGGCTTTTCAACACCCTTCATTTTCACAAAAAAGCTTGTGTCACACTTGAGCTATGTATCCATTTTTGAAATAATAGCTTTATCACATGTAATCTGAAAGAAATTAATAGACCTATTTCTTTAAAATTTATTGATGACAATTATTTTTTGTAACTGCTAATGTTACATCTGTGGAAATTTCAAATATTCAACACCAATTGCTAAATCCAAAATCAGTTTATACCAATTTTGGTTGATTCCAGTGGGCTCATAGATAACCCAAATCTTCACTGGGTTAAGGGAAAATTCATACGAAGTGTGGTGCCTCTAGCTCTTTAGGCTGCTGAGGGCATAAGGAGAAAGATAAAAACAACTTCTTATATATAAGATATGCCAATGTTAGTACTGCATATTTAAAGAAATGATATATAGCATTACTACCATAGTTACATATTATGTATGATTTAAACACAGCTAACCGTGGCCGAGTGGTTAGCGCTCTTGGCTACTGATCTGAGGGACCTGGGTTCGCGCCCCGGGTAAGGCATGGTTGTATGTGTCGTTTTTCTGCTGAGGTCCTGCCATCCTCTCAGACCTTCTACTATGGCATATAAACTGACAGGCTCCTATCAGACCTCTGTGGCAAGCTGCTACTTGAGGGGGTATTTATTTATTTATTTATTTTTATAACTATAATAAAAGTTTAATAAAACACGATAAAACTGTTACATTCAGATAGCACAGAGTATCAGATTCTAATCATGCGAAGTGCATAGTATATTATACGGTAGTTGGAAAAATAATACCTAAGACACCTTATTAATCAAGTAACTTATAAAGTCATAGATGTAATCTTAAAACCTATATTAAAATACACTAGACCTTAAAGTATAACAAAGATAATTACCATTTCCTAGTTGCTGGTACAATTGCTTTAACCTAGGTTTTCACTCGTGATATGATGGAATTATCACTGCTGAAACATTTCAAAGCTACCAGTCCTTAGGAGATGAACAGGTAATGTAACGCTGATCACACATAGAGCAGATGTCACTGATGACCTCCATGACGCTAATCATTTTTAAAATCATGCAATAACACTACATCAGCACACAAGTTCAAGCAGAACGGCACAAAATTTGATGGCATTCTGTCGATATTCTGTTGGTAGTTCTTAGAAGTTATAAGCATGAAGCAGGCACCGCTATATATATGAGTCCAAGTCTTTATTACTTGAGTATGCATACCAGATAGTGGATGCTGATCACGATGTCATAATTAGAAGAATGAATGCTTCCGGTAATATCCTCTGTTATATACACTCATATGCTAAAATTAACAGTGGATGAAGTTGAGTAACCAGAGTTCAAGATCTGAAGTTAGCATCAAACACTTTAACAATATCTTCAAATCAGTGGCAGCATACACAATAATGGACTATGTTGTTAACGTCATTACACAGTTCAATTCGTAGATGGTAACTGGTCAATATCCTTATTTTCCAACATTGCACTTTCTTACATATTATGATCTAAGTATTATTACTGAACTATCTAAACTGTCAATGAAAGTGGCAGACTTAAAATATAGTAAAAGGTTGACTAGCCTGCATCACAGTAACCCTGAGCAATGTGTTTCACCGTACCCACATCTACGGCATCATTAGCTCACGTTGCTCAGGGTCACAGTGATGAAGGTTAGTCAACCTTTTACTATATTTTAATTGTAGGTCTGCCACTTTTATTGACAGTTTAGATAGTTCAGTAATAAAAAAGTATTTAATGCACTATTATCCTGCTTTTAACTGACTAAAGTTCTTAAACTACTGTCTCAAATTACTCAAGATTATATTGTATATAGTCGGTATAAGCTGATAGACTTGGCAATGATTAGCTTAGGGCATTTTTACACTTGTTAAAAAGCCCAAATAAGGTTGTAAAAAAGGTTACCATTTTATAAGAGTCCTGCTGGCTTCAACTAAAAGTGCACTTCTTAGATAATCTTCAGTAATTTTTCTTCTAGGTGACGTTTGAAGACATGATGTTAATCAGTAGAAGATTTCACAATGATATAGTTGCCATGCACTTTAGATACCAGTCCGGATTTATGATGTTTGAAGCTGTTGTTTCCTTGATATTTTAGCGATAATGGTAGAATGTACAAGATGTCGATTAGCATCTTGTTTATGTTAGAAACAGTAGGTTCACGGAAGAACTCATGATATAACGTTCAAATATAGTTCACTAACAGCAGATTCACAGTTATCAGGAAGCACTCGTGAACAGCATATTCAGTGCCGGTTTAAAACAACAACCAGTAAAAACATTAACCATTTAAGCATTAAAATCATAAAAGTACCTCTTCAGTCTAGACTTTCAAGCCAACTAGTTTCGCCCCGAACGCATGTGGGGCTTTATCAACCAATGTGATGGTAAGAGTATAAATAGTAATCTCCCTCTATCGATGATTCAACTGATTACAATGCTGCTCGCACAACAGGAGATTCTATGCCGCAGGTAGGGGTTGAATCTCCGTGTTGAACAAGTGGTCTTTATGCAAGTTGATCAAGAGTTTTTTGGCGTATTGTAATTGAAACTTGCTGGGTGGTGCAAATAGAGATTTATATGACAAAGTATCCAGTTCAATCTGATTATGTATAATAGTCTGTGATAAAGCAGTGTTATCATTTTACTTTTAACGTCCGTTTGATGTTCGTTCATATGTTGTTGGTATGTTCGATATGTTTTTCTGATATACTTATTTCCCCCCCCCCCCAATTTGTCATCTACGTTGGGTTTTTCAATTTTGTACACCCCCCCCCCCCTGTTGAATTATGTTTATCCCGAACATTGATTAATAAATTTTTAATTGTGCTGCAAACTGTGTATGACATATTTAATTTATATTTACTCAAAATGATTTTAAGTGTTTTAGATACTCTCAGTATAAAGGGAAAGCTATGTGTATATTGAATTCTATCCATTAATTGTGAAGGGTTGGATTAAGATGTTTTTTGTACGCAAATTTAGCGGTTTTTTGAATTTTCATAACAAATGCATCAGGGTATCCTGCAAGTCTCGTTATATTATATATAAAATTTAATTTAGTGTGTAATATACTTTTATTAGATGAATATCTGTAGGCTCATAACAAATAAGTTTTTATAGCAGACTTTTTATAGTCAAAAGGATGCATCGAGTTATACGAAATAATATTAGGTATAAATGTTGGTTTACGATATACCACAGTACTTCAAGATAGTTGGTTACATTTAATTGATACATCAAGAAAGGGTAATTTGCCATTCTTTTCAGGCTCATGGGTGAATTTAATGGTAGGTAAAACTGCATTAAATGAATCTATTAATTTATTAAATTCTGACATTGCGCGGTCCCAAAAAATCAGTGTGTCGTCCACATACCTAAGGTAAAGGAGGGGTTTAAATTTTGCATTTTTTAGAGCTTTTTCCTCAACATGGCACATCACGTCGGCCATAACTCCAGACAGAGAGGAACCCATTGGGACACCCTCAGTCTGGACCCAGGGCCGACCTCCAACAACAAACCAATTAGATGAAGTCGCCAGGTACAGGGCCTCATGCATACTAAAGTACTGTTGGGCCGTGGGCCTGGCGACTCTTAACCACTCCGCTTTCAGTCGCATCGCTGCATCCAAAATAAGTGTATTTGGGTACAGCGATATGACTTCAAGGGAGTGGATGGTTGTTGTATCAGTGATGCAAACCTGATGTATGTGTTGAATAGTATCATGGCAGGAGGTTATATATGGTTTTGGTGGGAAGTATAAATAAATAAATATAAATACCCCCTCAAGCAGCTGCTTGCCACAGAGGTCTGACAGGAGCCTGTCAGTTTATTATGCCATAGTAGAAGGTCTAAGAGGATGGCAGGACCTCAGCAGAAAAACAACACAGACAACCATGCCTTTCCCGGGGCTCGAACCCAGGTCCCTTAGATCAGAAGCCAAGCGTGCTAACCACTCGGCCATGGGACGGCTAAGTAGGGGCTGAAAAAATAAAACAAAGCACGTTCTAATGCGTACGTTGGGGATTTACATTTATTTATTAGAGGTCGGAAGGGTGAATTTTCCTCATGCAATTTAACTTTTACGAACATTTGAGGTAAATCGGGGTATATTGGTAATATACATGCTTTAGCGATGGATTCTGGTAAATGTGGATCATTTCTCAAATTAGCAAGACATTTTATGGTTCTATTTATAGGGTTTTTAGGTAATGGTTGACATTTTAAGTCTGATAGCAATTGAGATATTTTTGCATCATAGTCAATCTTATCCATAAGTATAATTTGTTCGGTCTTATCGGCTAAAAATTTTTTAAATCCGGATTAGTCTTTGACTGTTTTAAAAATGTAGTTTCTCTTACAACCTCCTCCTATGATGCTATTCAACACATACAACAAGTTCGCGTCACCGATATGACAACCATCTACTCCCTTGACATTGTATCGCTGTACCCAAATACACCTATTTTGGATGCAGCAATGCGACTGAAAGCGGAGTGGTTCAGAGTTGCCAGGCCCACGGCCCAACAGTACTTTAGTTTGCATGAGGCCCTGGACCTGGCGACTTCATCTAATTCGTTTGTCATTGGAGGTCGGCCCTGGGTCCAGACTGAGGGTGTCCCAATGGGTTCCTCTCTGTCTGGAGTTATGGCCGACGTGATGTGCCATGTTGAGGAAAAAGCTCTAAAAAATGCAAAATTTAAACCCCTCCTTTACCTTAGGTATGTGGACGACACACTGATTTTTTGGGACCGCGCAATGTCAGAACTTAATAAATTAATAGATTCATTTGATGCAGTTTTACCTACCATTAAATTCACTCATGAGCCTGAAAAGAACGGCAAATTACCCTTTCTTGATGTATCAATTAAATGTAACCAACTATCTTGAAGTACTGCGGTATATCGTAAACCAACATTTATACCTAATATTTTTTCGTATAACTCGATGCATCCTATTGACTATAAAAAGTCTGCTATAAAAACTTATTTGTTATGAGCCTACAGATATTCATCTAATAAAGGTATATTACACACTAAATTAAATTTTATATATAATATAACGAGACTTGCAGTATACCCTGATGCATTTGTTATGAAAATTCAAAAAACCGCTAAATTTGTGTACAAAAAACATCTTAACCCAACCCTTCACAATTAATGGATAGAATTCAATATACACATAGCTTTCCCTTTATACCAAGAGTATCTAAAACACTTAAAAACATTTTGAGTAAATATAAATTAAAAAATGCCATACACAGTTTGCAGCACAATTAAAAATTTATTAATCAATGTTCGGGATAAACATAATTCAACAGGGGGGTTGTACGAAATTGAAAAACCCAACGTAGATGACAAATTGGGGGGGGGGGGATAAGTATATCGGAAAAACATATCGAACATACCAACAACGTATGAATGAACATCAAACGGACGTTAAAAGTAAAATTGATAACACTGCTTTAACACAGACTATTTATTATACATAATCAGATTGAACTGGATACTTTGCCATATAAATCTCTAATTGCACCACCCAGCAAGTTTCAATTACAATACGCCAAAAAACTCTTGATCAACTTGCATAAAGACCACTTGTTCAACATGGAGATTCAACCCCTACCTGCGGCATGGAATCCCCTGTTGTGCGAGCAGCATTGTAATCAGTTGAATCATCGATAGAGGGAGACTACTATTTATACTCTTACCATCACATTGCTTGATAAAGCCCCGCATGCGTTCGGGTCGAAACTAGTCGGCTTGAAAGTCTAGACTGAAGGGTACTTCTATGATTTTAACGCTTAAATGGTTAATGTTTTTACTGGTTGTTGTTTTAAACCGGCACTGAATATGCTGTTTATGAGTGCTTCCTGACAACTGTGAATCTGCTGTTAGTGAACTACATTTGAACGTTATATCATGAGTTCTTCCGTGAACCTACTGTTTCTAACATAAACGAGATGCTAATCGACATCTTGTACATTCTACCATTATCGCTAAAATATCAAGGAAACAACAGCTTTCAAACATCATAAATCCGGACTGGTATCTAAAGTGCATGGCATCTATATCATTGTGAAATCTTGTACTGATTAACATCATGTCTTCAAACGTCACCTAGAAGAAAAATTACTGAAGATTATCTAAGAAGTGCACTTTTAGTTGAAGCCAGCAGGACTCTCTTATAAAATGGTAACCTTTTTTACAACCTTACTTTGGACTTTTTAACAAGTGTAAAAATGCCCTAAGCTAATCATTGCCAAGTCTATCAGCTTATACCCAGACTATATACAATATAATCTTGAGTAATTTGAGACAGTAGTTTAAGAACTTTAGTCAGTTAAAAGCAGGATAATAGTGCATTAAATACTTTTTTATTACTGAACTATCTAAACTGTCAATAAAAGTGGCAGACCTACAATTAAAATATAGTAAAAGGTTGACTAACCTGCATCACGGTGACCCTGAGCAACGTGAGCTAATGATGCCGTAGATGTGGGTACGGTGAAACACATTGCTTAGATCATAATATGTAAGAAAGTGCAATGTTGGAAAATAAGGATATTGACCAGTTACCATCTACGAATTGAACTGCGTAATGATGTTAACAACATAGTCCATTATTGTGTATGCTGCCACTGATTTGAAGATATTGTTAAAGTGTTTGATGCTAACTTTAGATCTTGAACTCTGGTTACTCAACTTCATCCACTGTTAATTTTAGCATATGAGTGTATATAACAGAGGATATTACCGGAAGCATTCATTCTTCTAATTATGACATCGTGATCAGCATCCACTATCTGGTATGCATACTCAAGTAATAAAGACTTGGACTCGTATATATAGCGGTGCCTGCTTCATGCTTATAACTTCTAAGAACTACCAACAGAATATCGACAGAATGCCATCAAATTTTGTGCCGTTCTGCTTGAACTTGTGTGCTGATGTAGTGTTATTGCATGATTTTAAAAATGATTAGCGTCATGGAGGTCATCGGCGACATCTGCTCTATGTGTGATCAGCGTTACATTACCTGTTCATCCCCTAAGGACTGGTAGCTTTGAAATGTTTCAGCAGTGATAATTCCATCATATCACGAGTGAAAACCTAGGTTAAAGCAATTGTACCAGCAACTAGGAAATGGTAATTATCTTTGTTATACTTTAAGGTCTAGTGCAAGGGTGGGCAACCTTTTTAAGTGTGCGTGCCAAAATCACCAAATCTTTGATGCAAAATTTACTCACGTGTGAACCAAAATTTTGGGAGCATATTATTATTTGGTGTCTTCTAAGTATTAGGAGAACCTTTTCGAATAATCAATAAATTCTTTACAAAATATGAAAAATTTATAAAATGATCATGCCATGTCTGGTTGCCTGGCAAATGATGCAACAAACTGAATGGGGCAAAACTTGTACGTTAGTATATCGCGGAGATAGATGGCTTGGAATTGAGATGTTCATTTCATTTTTTTATTACTTATTATTACTAAAATAGTTGATAATGTTTGTTTCTTTATTGCATTTTTATTTGGTATCGCTCTACTTAATCAAAATTGTATTCTATTAAGTTAAAATATACAACTCAGCGAAGATGTTGGATATTTATTTAATTATTTTTTTAGGTGAGTTCTGGGTTGCATGCCAGAAAAAGTTTTTGGCGTGCCACGTTTGGCATGCATGCCAAGGATTCCCCACCCCTGGTCTAGTGTATTTTAATATAGGTTTTAAGATTACATCTATCACTTTATAAGTTACTTGATTAATAACGTGTCTTAATTATTACGGTTCCAACTTCCGTATAATATACTATGCACTTCGCATGATTAGGATCTGATACTCTGTGCTATCTGAATGTAATAGCTTTATTGTGTTTTATTAAACTTTTATAGTTACATATTAATCTTTTTTTTTCAGATACTTTTGTGAACTGCATTTTGATGACAAATTACTCCTTTGGGTAGTGTGAAAATCGAATTCTAATATTATATAGTTAAGTTTTAATACCAATGCATTACATATACAATTTGAAGCCATGCTTCATGTAGTGTATTTTTTTAATACTTGTATAAGCATTAAAAATATTTATTGAAGAATTTTATGCTAAAATTCATTCCTTCTTTCAGAATTGTAACATGGAGCTGCCAGAAGACCTATGGTTATGGCTAAAGCCTGAAAGCTTTCAAAAATATAGGTATATAATTTGTGGTAAAAAAGTAGCAAATGGAAACTTAAGGACCCATACTCTTTCAAACGTATTGTACATGTCTGCAGACTGTGTTTGATATGACTGAGATAGCACTACACATCAAGGTCACAAGTCTACAATTTTCCAGATGTTTTTAGAAAAATCCAAAAAAATCAGGAAAACTGTATACTTGTGTGACCTTGATATGTAGATACTATACTGAAGCCCAGTTCTCCAACCACTCATTTGAAGCAACAGATTTGAATGTCTATAGGCTTCTTGAGTAATAAAGCAAAATCAAGTGACCAATTCAGTTGTTTTGCCATAATTGTACAGTAAAGTAGAAATGTATTTTGATATGTGATATGGCCTAAACTATTAAAAAAACCGTAAGTTTTTTTTTTCTTTCAGTAATTTGTTTTTGGAAATTTTTTGCTAATGAGTATTTTAATATACATTTATTAATATTATAAAAACAAAATAATACCCCCTCAAGCAGCTGCTTGCCACAGAGGTCTGACAGGAACCTGTCAGTTTATATGCCATAGTAGAAAGTCTGAGAGGATGGCAGGACCTCAGCAGAAAAACAACACGAAAATCCATGCCTTACTCGGGGCTCGAACCCAGGTCCTGTAGATCAGTAGCCAAGCGCGCTAACCACTTGGCCACGGGACGGATTTAATATTATAGGACAGATAAAAAAAAAATACCAGCTTTAAAAAAAAATGGCGAAAAGAAGCTCTTTAAATAGTCATGCATTTTATGGGTGGAGGTATTCTGCAATATAAGGATACATGTGTTTAAAGACTAATTTGCCATTTCTCCCTCTTTCTCATCACCTAGAATGCATTTTTCATAAGTCTTAAATTGTGGTAAAAGGTGCCTGTTTTTCCATAGTTCTAGTTTTTAAGCATTATTGTTTTTGCTGTAGATGCTTCCACAACCAGCCATTTAATTCACTCTTCTGTCAAAGCAACCTTCCTTTATTGCTTGAAAAGATAGCATCTGATTGCAATAAAAAAATCTGCAATGACAGTGGACTTATTGGAATTTTTTATGAAAGTAATTAACCCTTCCCAGGCAAGGATATCATAGATGTTTTTGTACAACACATAAAACTTAGTTTTTTTTTAATTGCCATTTTAAAATTTTTTTCATATTTTTTTTAAAATACATATTTCAAGCTTGAAAAATTATATATATATTTTTTTATTTGATGGTATTTTATTAAATTACAATATAAATAATTTCATAAAGCTGTCTGCCATATTTTAGAAGTGCTATATGGTATATTACCAATTTGTTTGTTAACATTACTCTGTATTGAAGCAATCACCTGATTTAAGCTCACAAGTTTGATTTGAAGCTTTTCCACAAAACATTATGAATTTTTTCTTTGGGTATTAAAGTTTCGTAATCTTAGCTAAGTGCAGAAAGGTTTGTGCACCAAAGCAAAAAAAACAACAACATTATATCGTCTGTGTGACACAGCCAAGATACTGAGGGGGTGGGGGTAGTGCTGCTTTTAAAACCGTTCAATATAAACACAAAAACTTGTATTTTTTCTTAAAAATGTAATTTTTTTAAAAAAACTAAGGTTTAAAGGGGGGGGGGGGTGAAACATTCCCTTCTTGAAATTCCCCTCCCATGTGAGGAATGATTTCCATGTGAAAGAAGTCCACTTTGCATCTGTATCCAAGACCTCATTCATTTTCAGAAAATGGTTCATGTCAAAGTTTTTTTTATTAAAAACCCAAGAAATAATAAAAGAAAAATTACATATAACCTAATGGGATGTTAAATATAATATCTGCAACCACTTTTAAGCTGACCATCCAATATAGCATAACTCGGAAATATCAATAACTCGGCCAATTGAAAGATCGCAAATTTACAGAACTAAATCTACAGAAATAAATATGTTTTCATATCCAAGACCTCATTCATTTTCAGAAAATGATATCAGATCAAAGTTTTTTTACTGGAAAAGTAATAAAAAAGAAAAATTAACATATAACTTGATGTCATGTTAACCCTTCCCAGGTCTAGCTATTATATTTTTTCACTCTAATCAGGCAAAAAGAAAATTAACTCTAAAACTTTTTTTTGCCAAATAACTAATGAAAGGAATTATGGCATGTTATATGGCAAATTAATCAGCATTTAATTCTGGTTTTTCTGAAAATAAAATATTTAACAAAAAAGATGACTAGTTTTATTTTAATAGGAACTTTTTTAGAGTCATGTGGTAAAAAAATGCATCTGACAACACAAATAAAAATTTATTTAAAAAAACACTAATAGACAGAAATGATTATAATGCATATGAATAGAAAGGCTATTTATTTCTGAATAACAAAAGAAATAATTTTCTTGTTTAAAGTAAACATTTCTTCTGTTTTGTAATTTTTTTTCTCCGTACCATACTTTGAGAAAAGTTTAGAACTTTTGAATATTTTTAATAAATAACTATTCAATAGAAATAGATCATGTTATATACCAAATTAAAGAGAATTTAATTCTGAATTTTACTGAAATGAAAAATAGGAGCATTGTAGTAAATATATTAATTTTAATAACACTTTTTACAATTGCATACTAAAAAAATAGGTACATATTTCATAAATCATTTCCAAAATCTTCCATTTTTAAAAATAGCATATTTTTTGTTAATTTTCAGGAGATTTTCAAAAATTTAAGGGAAAATATGTGAAAAATAGTTCCTATTAAACTTGTGAGCTTAAATCAGGTGATTGCTTTGATACAGAGTAACATTAACAAACAAATCTACATTACTGTATAGTGCTTCTGAAATATGGCAATCAGATGACTTTATAGAATTATTTATATTGTAGTTTAATAAAATATGCATCAAATGAAAACAGGATTATTTTTCAAGTTTGAATTAGGTATTTTTAAAAAATATGCACTATGTTGAAAAAAGTGTCCAGACACTTTTTTCAACATGTGTATATAAGAAAATTTTCAAATGGCATTGTAAAAAAAAATAGAAGTTTCATGTGTTGTACAAAAAACGCCTATAGACGTCCTTGACCTGGGAAGTGTTAAATAAAATATCCGCAGCAACAAGTTGTAAGCCTGCCATTAAATGTAGCATAAGTATAAAAAGTCAATAATTATTGATTGATAGAAAAATCAATAATTTACAGAAATTAATCTGCTGAAATGAAAACTAAGGTTTCAGTATAAAAAGTAAATACTAACTTTGCAAAGGGTATCCAGTATGCTGGACCAAAACTGTAAACAAATCCATTATGGAGCCACTTATAACACATGGAACGGAGATAGCATGTGTGAGTCACATGCCTCTTGTGCAATAAGCCGCAACATAATTAAGTGCAGCTGCACCCATAAAGGATGTTTTCACTTCCAGTTTCGATTTTAAGAGCAAGAAAGATGCATAGAATGCTGGGAAAAATGGTAACTATAATTCTGGGAATCCGAAATGGATTTATGCAGAAAAGAGTGTAAAACGGGGAAAAAGTGGCAGTATGTATTTTGTAATTACTTCCAAAACCTGTCGTTTTTAAAAATAGCAGTTTTTTGTTAATTTTTAGATTTTCGAAAATTTAAGGAAAAATTTGTTGATAATAGTTCAAATGTGAGCTTAAATCAGAAGGTTGCTTCAGCAAAGAGAAACGTTAACAAGCAAATCGGCAATATCGTTTAGTGCTTCTGAAAATGGCAGTCAGATTTATCATGTCCGCTTTGTCATGTTGTCAGACAAGCACTGTCCTGGCAGGAGGATGTGTTGGAAATGCGATGCCTCAATCAATGGATACAGACATGGACTGCATGGGGTCGCCAAGGTCAAGATGTGGACTGGGCCTGCCTCTGAGGTGACATGAAAAAGGCTTTGGAAGTGCTCTACAAGATGCACTGGGCATGTTTATTCTAGATTGAAAAGGAGAAAATGATGTAATTTTCATAGTATAGGGAAGATATTATGGATATGTTGAATAAATTTCCCAAATTTAAAATTAATGAACTATCAAGTGAATTTTGCTAAAGCAATTTTATATATATATACACATAAGGCAAAGTTATATATCACAAAATTAATTTTGTTGACTGCACTCTCCAGGGTCATTTGTCAGCCCTGTCATTTTAGGTCCCCCACCCCATTCTGTTATTATTCCTGTGATTTTTCAGTGACAGCATCAGGGTGCAAACCCCGATCTAAATGTCGGCAGGGACCAGGTTCAGCATATGTGTGGAATGTAGCTAAATAAGGAGTTTGTCCATTCCTTCCAGTAATAGTTTTCAAACTGAAGGGGGAAGAATTATATCCATATTGCATATAAAATTCCTATTGATGTAGATTATGAGATCTTCCATTATTTTCTTCTGGTATTTAGTTGGTGGTGAGCTTAGTATTTTAGCCATGTTGAACTGTATTTTTTTAGTGATGTAGTTTGTGTGAGGGCTGCGAGTTGCAACTCGGCAATACGTTGTTTGGATCATTTAATGATATCATATAAATTCCACCAGCCAGTTTTCTTAGATCACAATCTTTCCTTACTACATTGGAGATAGTGTTTCTGACTGATATGGTATATGACATGATCTATTTCAGTTGATTAGTTATTTAAAAAAAAAAAAATCCACTGAGGGGGGGGGGGAGCAAGGATGTTCTAAGGTGGCGCAGAGATTTCACCAGACCTAAGGCAGACGAGACATTAGGAATAATATACTTACCAAATTTTAAATTAGTTGGCTGTTTAAAAAAAATATTACAATACAAATCAAATCTATGTAAAATATGCTGCTATGGATTTAGAATATCGCCTTCTTAACTGCCGTTTTTTTTTTTTTTTTCAGTTGCATGGAGGCATTATGCGCTATTAGGTGACATTCAGCCAGGGGTGACTAATTTTTTTGTCCATAAGAACATACTTAAAATACAATACAAAATGCATAGGACCCACAAAGCTAAGTAGCTTATCTTTTAAGTAATTGAATAATACATTCATAATACTTATACACTTGTTCTCCCAATTAATAGTTTTATTTTAAAAAATCAAAATTAAAATAAGACAAAATATGAAATGCAGAAAGTTCATGAAATATAGAAAATTTTATATAGTTGTATAATTTATTTAAGATAATCTTTTAAATTTATTTTTAATCTATTATAACTGTTAACATTTATAATTTCTCTTGGAATTAAATTAAAAGTTTGTGGTATTTTATACTCACCGATACATTGTCCATAATTATTTTTAAAAATTAGGTAGTTTGTAATAATTTTTAGGTTCTAATCTTGTATTTAGATTATGATCTATTTTCTTTTTAAATTTATTATCAAAATAATAATTTAAGGTTATATTATAAATATATAAGTTTCTGTATGATAACAGGCACAGGCCTAGTACCTAAAGTACAAACCCCACCTTCTCATGGTGCAGGCTGTTAGTACATTTCAAAAGAGATATTCTGTTTTCAAAGGGAACAGAGATGGAGGGCTGCCAGATCAGTGTGGCCTACTGATCTGGACTACTATGACTATTTTTCTTTTACTTCCCTGCTGAGAAGTGGTCAACCACACAGGGTCCTGGTGCTGACCATATACACTAATTGGAAAGGAATAAGGCTCTAAGCTTGATTACGGATCCTAAATTTGCTGCACTGATGGGTTTCTGTGGAGGGAAAATCTTCTGCTGTATTTTCTCTTTGTGGATTGATAGCTCCAAGTGAATAAATTCATGGGATGTTTTATCAGCTGGTGAATAATCCTGAGCAGAAATCATCGCAGTCACCCGAACTCATGCTTCTACAGATCGTCAAATACTACATTGGATACATTAGTGGTGGTGGAGCGGATCTTTGTCCCATGCCTGCAATTAGGGAGCTGTTTCATATTGTCGGCATTCCCTCTCTCAATAAACATAGTTTCTTTAAACATCCCACTAACTATTTTTTCTCCAAGTAGTTGGAGTGTGAGGACTCTGCATAGGGCTTATTCTCTTGATGTCATCATACAAGAATTCCAGTATAATTTAGATATTCTCAGCTTGCAAGAGACCAGATTGACAGATAAAGGTCAGATTCTTAAAAATAATCTTAAATTTCTCTTTTGAGGCAGGGTTGGGTTGTTTTACCTCTGAGCGGCACTTTTTTGCACACCATGGGCTAAATGGCCAGGTCACATGGACCCCGAAGGCTCAGAGAAGGTTGGGGGAGGGGACCCACTGGAACAGCTGTTGGGAGACAGATGGTAGCCTCCTGTCAAGGCCATCCAGCGTGTTCTTTAACGTACACAGGGTATGGCTCTCCCCTACACGGGGCCACGGCTTAACGTCCCATCTGACGGACGGCGGCCTTTCCAAGCCCATCAGTGTCCCCTACTGACCGTGGGCAGGGCGGGGATAAATCTCAACGCTGACCCAGCTGGGACTCGAACCTGGGAACTACAGATTACGAGCCTGGCGCGCTACCGACTGAGTCACTCCCGCCCCCTTTTCAGGCAGGGAAGATAAAAAGTATCTCCAAGGCATAGGTTTCCTTCACAGCAGACGCACTAGTGATGCTCATCTAGGATATGAGTGCATTAATGAAAGGTTCCTTACAGCTAAATTTCAGATAGGCGTTAAAGACTTGAATGTTATCTGCTGTTATGCCCCCACCGAGGATGTTGATGAGGATGAGAAGGATACATTTTATGGATGACTTCAGAATATTTTGAATTCATCAAAAAAAAAAAAGAGAAATTACCCTTGTTCTAGTGACTTCAATGCCAAAGTTGGTACTGACTCTAACTTTGGGGAGGGTGATAGGTCCTTTACATATTGGTAGCTGCAATGGGCAGTGTCTCCTACAGGTAAGTAAACTTAATGGTTTGAGAATAACTAACACTTATTACAAACACCATGACATACATAAGTACACATGGATTTCACCAGATGAGCTGCATAAGAACACAATTGATTATATATTAATTAACAGCAAATGGGCTAGTTTTGTTAGGAATACCAGGTCATATAGGGAAGCTGAAAATGGATCTGACAATTACCTTGTTTAAAAGTGTCTTGCAAATTAAACTTAAAAAGTGTTGGGCTAAGGTTAAAAAATTTGCCTTTAATTCTGAAGTTCTGAAAGCCCTAGTTATAGTTAAAGTTTACCATGATAGGTTAGTCATTATGACAGTCATGGTTTGCTTACTACTGAAGTTGAGGAAGAATGAGACAGTTTTAACCAGGCTTTTCTCGAAACTAACAGTACTCTTTTAGGAAAAACTGAGCAGATGAGGCAGAATTAGTTGAGTGATAAGGCACTTGAGCTTATTTCAGAAAGAAGGAACTGCAGGAATGTTTTTAATCAGTATCCTACTAGTCCTAATAGAAAGGATTACAGAGAGCTTAATAAACGAGTAAAGGATCAGTTAACTGCTGATAAGAATCTTTGGCTTGATGGCTTGACTGACAAAGCCGAGGAAGCAGTTAGACAGCACAACAGCAGAGAGCTGTACTAAATAGTTAATGTTTTTATGGTAGATAATGGACACAGGTATATAGAAATTGGAGGATAAACAACGTAAGGTTATAGAAGGTGGGGATTCTGTCATGGCTAGGTGGGTTGAGCATTTCAGCGATGTTCTAAACCAGGCGTGTCCGATCTTTTGTCTTCCCTGGACCACATTGAGTGAAGATTTGACTTTCTTGGGCCACATTGAGTGAAGATGAATTGTTTTGGGCCGCATATAAAATATATAATATAGTTAATGTATATGAATAATAAAATTTCATTTATTTTCTTATGTTTTTATTATAAAATTAAAAAAAAGGGCAACATAAAACTAGTGGGATATCAAAACCTCGCTGAAAGTCACATAATCATGTTGAAAGCTTATGTTATAAACACGTAAACTTTACAATTTTGTGAGCCGCATTACTAGCTGTCCAGGGCTGCGGGTTGGACACGCCTGTTCTAAACAATGTGGTTAGACCTAGTTCCATTGTAATGTTGATAGATGCATTACTGGCTTTAATGTTGGCCTTGTAACACAGTCTGAATTATTTTGGCTCTTTCTAAACTTAACTGCATAAATCTCCAGGGTAGATGAAATTACTGCTGAAAGAGCTGGGAATGTTTTGATTACCACATGGATGACTGAAATTTTGAATATCTTATATGATAAAGACATTGTTTGTAAGGATTTTATCAGAGCTATTATTATCCCTATTTTTAAAAAAGGTGATTGCAGTTCTTGTGATAACTATAGGGGTATCAGTCTACTCTCTGTTCCAAGTCAAGTTCTGTGCATGATTGTGCTTAATACATTAATAATTTGGTGATGGACAATTGTGTGATGAGCAATGTGGATTCAGAAGTAGTAGGGGATGTTTAGATAAAACTTTTTCACTTAGGCAGATTCTTGAGAAATGTTTAGAATTTCGGAAACCTTTGGTTACTAGCTTTGTTGATTTCTAAAAAAGGCTTTTGATCATGTTAATCGTCATAATTTTGGTTGATCATGAGATCATATGGCATACCAGACAAGTTAGTTAACATAATTAAAGCTCTCTAAAATACCACTGAGTTGTGTATGGGAGTTGGTAATGCTTGTAGTAATTGGTTTAACATTGCTTCTGGTGTTCAGCAAGGGTGCATTTTTTTCCTTTTCTCTTTAGTTTGGCTGTTGATTATGTTATGCGATATTCACTGCTAGGAAAAGATTGGTAGTAGAGTAGGTTTAGTAGTACTGTTAGTAGAGTAATTTTGGTCATAAACAGAGAAAACTAAAGTGATGAAAATTGGTAGGCAGGCTGTGGTTCAGTTAATCTGAATGGCTGACGTTTTGAGCAGGTGTCTCAGTTTAATTATCTTGGGAGCTATGAACAGATACTGGTAATGTGCATCATGAGATTAACAGATGAGTAGGGATTGCTATTGGGACTTTTGAGAATCTATGGAGAGTGTGGAGAAATAGGTGTATACACCTAAAGACTAAAATTAGACTGTATAATTCTTTGGTTCTTTCTAGGGTTAGTTATGGTAGTGAAACTTGGACACTTTGTAAACAAGATAACAGGAAACTAGATGCTTTTGATTCCAGATGCTCACGCAGTATTTTGGGCATTAGGTGATTCAACTTTTTAACTAATGATGAGGTTAGGCAAAGGAGTTGGCAACCTCCTTTAAGTGACATGTTTTGCAGAGAGATACTCAATTGGTTTGGTCATGTTGCCCATATGGATAATTATAGATTAATGAAAAGTATTATGAACAGTGTGCCTAAAGGCCTCAGAAATAGGGGGAGACCTAGGATGTGATTTGAAAACAAGGTCAAACATGACCTTGTTAGAATTGGTGTGCAGTGGATGTAACTCAGGACAGATAAGCTTGGAGAACTAAATTGCAGTATTGTTGGACCTCCAGCCAATGGCTGCTTTAGGATGATGAATAAGTTCAAGTAATATAATCTGTGTTTTAAAGTTGCATAATTTTGTCTAGTTTTGTAGGTATTATTATTTTGGCTATTATAGATTGAAGATTTTTAATATTGTTTATATTTGTTAGGTTTGTTGTACCATGAATGGTTATACCATAAGATATAATTGATTCACATAGAGATTTATAGAATAAAATGCATATTTAGTATTAAATATAAACTGAATGAACAAATTATTATATACACCTCAGTAACAATATGCAAAGCAACAGTATCTTGTCCAGTCACTTGGGATGCTGAAACTGGCAATGCCTAAAAATAGAGCAGATCTCTACACATTGGAAACAAGTCTCTGATAGAAATCATGGGTAAAGGCAGCAATAAGCAAGTTTGACACTGGCCAAATTGTCGCTGTAAGGAAGGCCATTCAATCACCACAATTGATGAACTGTTAGGATTTCCACATAAGACCATCACATGTGTATTTTTCAAAATTTTTTGCAAAAGTAAGAATAATTGATATATGTCTGTAATTAGTAAAATCTGCTTTTGTCATCATCATCCTCAAGCAGCCATGAGCTACAGAGGTCCAACCAGACCGCATAATTTAGTTCTCCAAGCATATCTGTCCTGAGCTATATCTGCTGCATCTGGCCACTGCACACCGATTCTAACAAGGTCCTGTTTGACATTGTCTGCCCACCAAATCCTAGGTCTCCCTCTCTTTCTGAGGCTTTTAGGCACACTGTTCATAACCTTATCCATAGGAGCAGCATGGCCAAATCAACAGAATCTCTCTCTGCACAATATGCTGCTTAAAGGAGGTTGCCAACTCCTTTGCTTAACCTTACCATTAGTTACAAAGTTAAACCATCTAATGCCCAAGATACTGCATAAGCAACTAGAATCAAAAGCTTCAAGTTTCCTGTTATCTTGTTTACAAAACATCCAAGTTTCACTACCATAACTAACCCTAGAAAGAACCAAACTATTATACAGTCTAATTTTAGTCTTTAAGTGTATACGCCTATCTCTCCACACTCTCCATAGATTCTTAAAAGTCCCGGCAGCAATCCCTATTCGTCTGTTAATCTCATGCTGCACATGACGAGTATCTGCTACATAGCTCCCAAAATAATTAAACTGAGACACCTTCTGAAGAGTGCAGCCATTCAGATTAACTGAATCACAGCCTGCCCGACCAATTTTCATCACTTTAGTTTTCTCCCTCTTTATGACCAAACCTACTCTACTACCAGTCTCATCAACATCTCAAATGAAAGAATTCATCTCATCAACATCATTTGCCAAAAAGGCTAAATCATCAGCATAATCTAAATCAGAATTTTTCTGAACTCCAGACCATTTAAGGCCAAAATCTTTCCCTTGCAGTGAAATTCACATAACATAATCAATAACCAAACTAAAGAGAAAAGGAGACAAATGCACCCTTGTTGAACACCAGCAGTAATGCTAAACCAATTGCTACAAGCCTTACCAACTCTCACACGAGACTCAGTGTTATTATAGAGAACTTTCATTATGCTAACTAACTTGTCTGGTATACCATATAATCTCACAATCAACCACAAATTATGATGATCAACAGAGTCGAAAGACTTAGAAATCAACAAATCTAGCAACCAAAGGTTTCTGAAACTCTAAAGATTTCTCAAGACTCTGCCTAAGGGAAAAAATCTGATCCACACATCCCCTACCACTTCTGAATCCACATTGCTCATCACGCAATTGCCTGGCAACCAGATTCTTAATTCTATTAAGCACAATCATGGAAAGAACTTTACCTGGAACAGAGAGTAGGCTGATACCACTATAGTTATCACAAGAACTGCGATCACCTTTTTTGAAAATAGGGATAATAATAGCTCTGGTAAAATCCCTAGGAACCATGCCTTTATCATGAAAGATATTCAAAATTTCAGTCATCCAAATGGTAACCGAAACATTCCCAGCTCTAAGCATTTCTGTAGTAATTACATCTACCCCTGGGGTTTTGTGAAGTTTAAATTTAGAAATAGCCAAAATAACTTCAGATTGTGTTATAGGGCCAACATTAAAGCCAGTAATGCCTCTATCATCATTGCAAACAATGGGAGTAGAACTAACTACATTGTTTAGAACATCATTGAAATGCTCAGCCCACCTAGCCATGACAGAATCCTCACCTTCTATAACCTTACCTTGTTTATCCTGCAATCCTTGTATGCCTGTCCGTTTTCTACCACATAAAACATTAACTATCTGGTACAGCTCTCTGCTGTTGTGCTGCCTAACTGCTTCCTCAGCTTTGTCAGCCAAGCCATCAAGCCAAAGATTCTTATCAGTAGCTAACTGATCCTTTACACGTTTATTAAGCTCTCTGTAATCCTTTCTATTAGGACTAGTAGGGTACTGATTAAGGACATTCCTGCAGTTCCTTCTTTCTGAAATAAGCTCAAGTGCCTTATCACTTAAATAATTCTGCCTCCTCTGCTCCTTTTTTCCTAAAAGAGTACTGTTAGTTTCCAAAAAAGCCTGTTTAAAATGGCCCCATTCTTTCTCAACTTCAGTATTAAGCAAACCATGACTCTCATAATGACTAAGTAACCTATCACGGTAAGCTTTAGCTATAACTGGGTCTTTCAGAGCTTCAGAATTAAAGGTAAATTTTTTAACCTTAGCACAACATTTCTTAAGTTTAAGTTGCAAGACACTTTTAACAAGGTAATGGTCAGATCCAATTTCAGCTCCCGTATAATGACGTGGTATTCCTAACAGAACTAGCCCATTTGCTTCTAATTAATATATAATCAATCATGTTCTTATGCAGCCCATCAGGTGAAACCCATGTGTACTTATGTATGTTGCGGTGTTTGTAATAAATGTTAGTTAGTCTGAAACCATTGAGTTTACTTACCTGTAGGAGATGTGGCCCATTGCCATTGCAGCTACCAATAGCAAAAGGGCCTATCAGGATAGGTTTTACGGACAACTTCAGGATATTTTGAATTCTGTCAAGAAAGGAGATATTGCCCTTGTTCTAGGTGACTTCAATGCCAAAGTTGGTACTGACTCTGACCTTTGGGGAGGAGTAATAGGCCCTTTTGGTATTGGTAGCTGCAATAGCAATGGGCAATGTCTCCTACAGGTAAGTAAACTCAATGGATTCAGAATAACTAACACTTATTACGAACACCGCAACATACATAAGTACACATGGGTTTCACCCGATGGGCTGCATAAGAATATGATTGATTATATATTAATTAACATTTATTTCTGCGAAATTTCCCCCCGCCCTGCCCACGGTCAGTAGGGGACACCGATGGGCTTGAAAAGGTTGCTGTCCGTCAGTTGGGACGTTAAGCTGTAGCCCCGTGTGTGGGAGAGTCATACCCTGTGCACATTAAAGAACACGCTGGATGGCCTTGACGGGAGTGTACTATCTGTCTCCCAACAGCTGTTCCAGTGGGTCCCCTCCCCCAACCTTCTCTGAGCCTTCGGGGTCCATGTAACCTGGCCATTTAGCCCATGGTGTGCAAAAAAGTGCCGCTCAGAGGTAAAACAACCCAACCCAGTACCAACTGTGGCATTTGAAGTCACCTAGAACAAGGGTGATATCTCCTTTCTTGACACAATTCAAAATATCCCTAAGTTGTCCATAAAAACCTATCTTTCTCATCCTCATCGGCATCCTCATTTGGGGAATAACAGCAGATAGCATTCAAGTCTTTAATGCTTGTCTGAAATTTTGCTGTAAGAAATCTGTTATTAATTCACTCATATATTTAATTACACGAGAAAGCTGTATTGACAATAGTATATTTGCATGCACTATCAAGGCAGCTATAGGCAGAAAGAAAAAAGGCTACTAAGCCACAATTTAGCCCTATTGGCAAATATATGACATATATTCCTCTTATAAATGAACATGTATCAAATAATTCAAATTATAACACCTTTGACAGTATCCAAAGGAAATAGAGTTAATTAAAGATATCTACCATATAAGTTTTTGCTGGTACAACGGTTGTTGGGATATGCTACATGTTGTTAAAGTTCGTATTACATGATGGTTACAGTAGATTCCTTACACATTACCAGTCCTGCCATTATTGGCAAATCTTTTGATGTTATCTTTGTTACAAAACCGGAATGTTCATCAATGTTAAATGATGAAATAGCACTGTTGTTAGGCTATCTTCTAATGACACTATCGAAGTATACAGGAATCAGATGACTTAGGTATCTTTCAAAAACAGGTATACTTCGATAGTATCATCAGAAGATAGCGTAACAACAGTGCTATTTCATCATTCAACATTGATGAACATTCCGGTTTTGTGACAAAGATAACATCAAAAGATTTGCCAATAATGGTTAGGACTGGTAATGCATAAGGAATCTACTGAAACCGTCATGTAATACGGACTTTAACAACATGTAGCATATCCCCCTACAGCTGTTGTACCAGGAAAAGCTTATATGGTAAATATCTTTAATTAACTCTATTTGCTTAGGATACTGTCAAAGGTGTTAATATTTGAGTTATTTGATACATGTTCATTTGTAAGAGGAATCTATGTCATATATTTGCCAATAGGGCTAAATTGTGACTTAGTAGCCTTTTTTCTTGCTGCCTATATCTGCCTTGATAGTGCATGCTAATACACTATTGTCAATACAGCTTTATCGTGTAATTAAATTTATGATCTTTTAGCTGTGAAGAGAATTATTTATTATTAATGCACTCATATTCTAGAAGAGCATCACTAGTGTTTATGCTGAGAAGCAGACCTACACCTTGGTGATGTTTATTGTCTTCCCTCCCTGAAAAGATAAAGATTATTTTTAAGAATCTGACCTTTATCTGTCCATCTGGTCTCTTGCAAGCCGAGAATATCTAAATTATAACAGTGGAATTCTTATGTGAGGACATCAAGAGAAAAAACTCTGTGCAGAGTCCTCACATTCCAACTACCTATGGAAAGAAAATGGTTAGTGGAATGTTTAAAGAAACTATGTTTATTGAGAGAGGGAATGCCGACAATATCAAACAGGCCCCCTAATCGCAGACATGGGGCATAAACCCATTCTCCCACCACTAAAGGCTGAAGCTATCTACACTGGAAGACTTCCTCCAACATAGAATTTGACGATGCCAGGAGAAGCAAAGAGTTCAGGTGCCTGCGATGACCTCTGCTCAGGATTATCCACTAGCTGATAAACATATCCGTTGAATCTAATCACTTGTGGCTGTTAACTCACAAACAAACAGAAAACACAGCGGAATATTTTCCCTCCACAGAAACTCACCAGTGCAGCAAATTTAGGATCCATAATCAAGCTCAGAGCCTTATATCAGTCCATTAGGTTTATATGGTCAGCACCAGGACCCTGTGTGGTTGACCACTTCCTCAGCAATGTAAAAAAAAAGTGCCATAGTTGTCCAGATCAGTAGGCCACACTAATCTGGCAGCCCTCCCCTTCCATTCACTTCTGCAAGAGAGTATCTCTTTTGAAAGGTACTAACAGCCTGCACCTGAAGAAGGCAGGGTAGGACATTAGGTGCTAGACCTGGCCGGTTCTATGCATCATCACAGGGGATTGGTGCATAGCTCTCCTTCTAGTGACGACTTAGCTACCATTTAATCTGTTGACTACATTATAAAAAAGCTACCAAAAAATATAAAGTCACTAGAGTGTGAATCAAAATATCTATACACCTCATTTTAAAAAAAAAATCACCAGTTTTTAGTGGTTATTTTCTGCAAGTGGTGATGGTGTGGTTACTGTCCAGTAGTTTCCAATGCAGTATACCATTTCCTCCCTCCTTTACAGGTCATTGAAAAATGTATGAAACATGAATAATGATTTTTTTTTGCCTGTATTACCAGCATTCTAAAAGGTATTTCCCCCCCTCCCCTAGATCCAGCCCTGTTCAGTACCAAAATCCTCTAGAGTTGTACACTTCTTAGGAGAAAAAGAAATCAGTTGGTTACCAAAGCTATATCAATTGGCTAAATTCATATTGCAGCTCTGATCATCAGAGGAGAAAAATCTTTTAAAAACACACCATTGTTCTGCATAATGAGAGGATAGGATCAGACCTTAAGTAACATGGCTTACTTATGCTGTGCATTATCTCAGAGGAATGTTGCACTGTTCCATTGTATATGCCTAATTATTGTATACAATTAAATTTTATCAATATAATATACCTGATGGTTACATTTTAAACTGATGAGCATAGAACCAATAACATGTAGTACACAATTCATACCACTGCTCCATTGTGTATGTCTAATTACTGTATACAATTAAATTTGATCTATATAATGCACCTTGTTACATTTAACCCAATAAGCATAAAACAAATAACATATCACAGAATCATCATCATCATCCTCAAGCAGCCATGGGCTACAGAGGTCCAACCAGACTGCAATTTAGTTCTCCAAGCAAGTATGTCCTGAGCTACATCCACTGCATCTGGCCCTTGCACACCAATTCTAATAAGGTCCTGTTTGACATTGTCTGCCCATCGCATCCTTGGTCTCCCCCTCTTTCTGAAGCCTTTAGACACTCTATTCATAACCCCATTCACCAATCTATAATTATCCATAAGAGCAACATGGCCAAATCAACAGAGTCTCTCTCTGCACAATATGCTGCTTAAAGGAGGTTGCCGACTCCTTTGCCTAACCTCATCATTAGTTACAAAGTTAAACCACGTAATGCCCAAGATACTGTGTAAGCATCTAGTTTCCTGTTATCTTGTTTACAAAGCATCCAAGTTTCACTACCACAACTAACCCTGGAAAGAACCAAACTATTATACAGTCTAATTTTAGTCTTTAGGGGTATATGTCTATTTCTCCACACTCTCCATAGATTCTTAAAAGTCCCAGCAGCAATCCCTATTCGTCTGTTAATCTCATGCTGCACATCACCATTATCTGTTACATAGCTCCCAAGATAATTAAACTGTGACACCTGCTCAAGACTGCAACCATTCAGATTAACTGAATCACAGCCTGCCTGATCAATTTTCATCACTTTAGGTTTCTCTCTGTTTATAACCAAACCTACTCTACTACCAGTCTCATCAACAGCTCGAATGAAAGAGTTCATCTCATCAACATCATTTGCCAAAAGGGCTAAATCATCGGCATAATCTAAATCAGAAATTTTTGTATCTCTAGCCCATTTAAGGCCAAAATCTTTCCCTTGAAGTGAATTTCGCATAACATAATCAATAACCAAGCTAAAGAGAAAAGGAGACAAAATGCACCCTTGTCGAACACCAGAAGTAATGCTAAAACAATTGCTACAAGCCTTACCAACTCTCACACACGACTCAGTGTTATTATAGAGAGCTTTCATTATGTTAACTAACTTGTCTGGTATACCATATGATCTCACAATCAATCAGAAATTATGACGATCAACAGAGTCGAAAGCCTTTTTGAAATCAACAAAGCTAGCAACCAAAGGTTTCTGAAACTCTAAAACATTTCTCAAGAATCTGCCTAAGGGAAAATATCTGATCCACACATCCCCTACCACTTCTGAATCCACACTGCTTATCATGCAATTGACTGTCAACCAGTCACAGAATGCATAACAACAAATGTCACTGTTTTACATTGAAGTATATTATTTATTCTCTTTAGCAATTGTTAAATAGCTATCGTTCTTTTCATACAGAATCTTCACAAAGGAAGATGAGGAACTTATCTTCCTTAAAAGGTTGTTTCAACAAAATTTAAAAGCTGCAAAAAATGGCAAATTTGAGCAGATTTCAAATACTATATTTAGTGATGATGAGTGGACTTCTGTACAAATGGAACAAGAGATAAATGGAATAGAACTAAGTGAAGATATTGGGCGTAAGTAAAACAAAATGTAAATCACAATTAAGTTTAATTTTTTTCACTTTCATTATTTTTTAAATGTCTAAAAGTGAATGTCAGTTAGTTAATAGATAAACTAATAATTATGATATTTTGTTTACCAAGAGTACATATAAATATCTTATTAATTCAAAATGGGGAAAATTATATCAGAATTTTTTTTCTTATGGAATTGGGACCCAAACCAATGACCTTCTGATGACATATTGGCTCATGATAACTCATTTGGTAAGCAATAATTGATAATCTCAGCATTACCTGTTGGCATTTGACATCTATAATTCAATGAATGTTTTAGTGGAAAATCTTTTATCGACATGCAGATCTGAATCCTGTACGTCGACGAAATTTTTTCCACGAAAACATTTATTCATTTTGTAAGAGCACATAATATGCTATTAGGAGGTAGTGCAATAAGATCCCACTTTCCCAAAACTTAATTTTTTTTCTAAGATGGTTTACACTGATATGAAAGAAAAAAATTAATAAATTTGCCTCAAGCAGCTGCTTGCTACAGAGCCTTTCGGTATACTATGCCATAGATAAAGTCTGGGAGGAAAGTGAAACCTCAACTGAAAGATAACACAAGAAAGAAATATCCATATGTTATCTGGTATTCAAACCCTCGTCCCTTTTATAGGTATCCAAGTGTGCTAGTATGCATAAAATATGGTTATTATTTTTGTGTTTTCCTGCTGATATCTCAACTTCCTCACAGATCTCCATGTCAAGCACGTGCTGAGGAATAATTTATTTTTATTTTACTGCTTCCGAAAGGTTATGTACCCATGCTGGGAAAAAAAGTTTTTGTTTTACCATAGATGATAATCACAGCTTTCCCTGCTGCTCTTATGGTGTTGATAAATCAATAAATATTTTGCGGAAAAAAATTTCGCGAACATATGGGACTCGAACCCATATCTCTCCAGAAACATGTCAGAGTATTCTCCCAGTTGAACTAATGACAGCTCGTCTTTTTTCCACTAATTTTAAGACTAAACTCTATCATCCTTTTGGGCCAACCATAGTTATGCACCAATCCCCTGTGATGATGCATAACTATGGTTGGCCCAATGATTATGCATAACTATGGATGGTGATGAGCTATGCACCAATCCCCTGTGATGATGCATAGAACCGGCCAGGTCTAGCACCTAATGTCCTACCCTGCCTTCTTCAGGTGCAGGCTGTTAGTACCTTTCAAAAGAGATACTCTCTTGCAGAAGTGAATGGAAGGGGAGGGCTGCCAGATTAGTGTGGCCTACTGATCTGGACAACTATGGCACTTTTAACCTTTTGGGCCAACCATTGGCACCATCTATGATCTGGCATTAGTTCAACTGGGAGAATACTCTGGCATGTTTCTGGAGAGATGTGGATTCGAGTCCCATAGTCATCAAAAAATTTTTCCACAGAATATTTTGTTTTACCAGGGAATGGTGTTTTCCTAAGGTTAATTTTAATGCATGTGTTGCACTCACATTCACATGCAATTGAGTGCATGATTTTTTTCTACCATAGGCCACCTCTGTTTGCTTTCTCCCGTGTTTTGTTTTCCCCCTCATGAATCACCAAATATCACAACAGCAAAACAAGTGGACACAGAGGAGCTTGAAAATAATCTTATTTCAGGGAAAAGTTCACCTAATTAATGCACCAAGCTGAGAGTATGATAAAGACAGGAGCAGCACATGAAAACTGTTGCAGAGAAAAGCAGCTAGAAAAGTACACTGTGAATTCTAATATTGAGAATCTTTCCTCTTTTGAGTTATGGTAGATAAATTTGGCTCATCAAACAATAGGAGATATGATAACAGTACACATAGTATATGACACTATGACCCCATGATTTACAAAGGGCTCAGTTAATATATAAAGAGGTGTCTGTCTTGAGGGGACATATGGCAACTTCAGAGAAGAGAGGATGGATTCAAGTGTGGTCAAATCCACTAAGAGAAATGTTGTATGTAGGAACTACCTGTCCCCAGGTCTTTGCTGGTCACAACCAGGAGACCCAAGGGTAGAGTGGTTTGTTGAAGTCCTTTAAGGGGAATGTTGAGTAGTGAATAAAAAACGCCAAAAATCTCTACAAATCATTAACAAAATTGCATCAACAGACATTCTTTTGGCCATCACTAAGTAAATGAATGTGTAAGCTTAGCAGCAATCCTTTATCCCTACCAAAGGAGTCAGCTGTCAGTCATATTCAGCAGTCACCAGCACCCCTGCTGACGTTGTTACTACATGTGGCAGGACAATTAGACAATCCAAGGCAGACCTTCGTACTAGCCCTGCCAACTGCAGAGTAACGAAGTTAGGCATTTCCTTTTTCGCAGGGACATTTCCTTTTTCGTTTAATGAATAGATCAGCAATCCAATATTGTATTGGTTGTTTTCTCCTGACCTGCTTCAGAACTGTAATCATGGCAGCAAATCATTGAGCTAGTGATGTCACCTCTAGGGTGTTGTTTGTGCCAGGATAGTGTTACTTTTGACCCAGGGGCAGATTGGGCCACCAGGATTAGCAATATCCTGATGGGCCGGTCATATTTGGGCCGCTTGAGCCCCAATATGCTTGAGCAACTCAGTTTCCAGCTTATTAAAACTTCTCATAAGATTTCTTTATATTAATACCTCACTATTTTATTTTTATTTTTATCTTCATACAACTTATGACCATTTTAAATTTTCTTTCAACAACAAGCAATGCAGCTTACAGTTTGCTCCCAAGTAGCATTCAGAAGTCGTCCTCTTAGTAATTAAAGTTCAGAGATATGGAAACGTATGAGGGCCATAAAGTAGCCCTGAAGGAAGAAAAGCAAAAAATAATCGGAGGGGACATGATGAACACTACACAAGAACAAATATGGCAGTCTCGATGGGTTGAAAATGAGGGAACAGAGCGATCAACTTTCAAGGATTTAAAATCCCAGATGTTTTACAATTACTCCTCAGGAATCATTTAAACATGCAGAGAAAGGCTAGATATATGGAGAATGGACTTAGTAGATTGTTTTATGACAGAATTCAACCACAATGTTGTTTGGGGAACAGTGATGGTTGCCAGAAGGTGTCCACAGACTTCCTTACTTAGTTGTGTGTTGCAATTCCCTTTAATCCTGAATGGCTAGATGATTTTACTTAAGTGGTATATTCAAATTTCCAGAAATTGTTTCCTTGATGGGGGGGGGGACATTTTCTCAACAGCTAGCAGGAGGACAGAAATAATAACAGATGACTTTCAGTGAATGATTATTTATGGCAGATGAGAGGTTGTGGAGTTGGGAATGGTGTGGGAGACCATGTGGGGTGGGAGGCATCACATGTAAAATAGAATAAAAATCTTTCAATTGCATTGGCTACTTTTTACCCCCATATCATGAACAGTCGGGAACCAGACAAGAACATAAAGGTAAATAATGAAGACTTTTTCTGATTTCTTTCATTAGATTATTTTTTTTGTCTTTGCAATAAATTAAAAATTTAAAAAAATACCTATCTTCCTCAATGGGCAATAAAAAGTAGAAATGCAATCAGTCACTGAGTTCATATTCATTTCAAAGAAGATAAGGGTGTGGCAATCTTGTTGTATAGGTAAATCAGCACCCTATCATCTTTTGAAGTGAATGTGAATTAAGTGAGTGATTGCACCATCAATATTATTTAGGTTTATTTTCTACTTTTTAGGACTCTTAGAGGAAGACGGGCACTTTTAAAAATTTTTTAATTTATTCATATTTTTTCTTTGTCACTAAAACACTTACACAAATCCGGAGAGCATGCTGGCCAAGGAAGTTGGTGCACTGCCTGAAGAGCATGTTGAGTTGCCCAGGCGAAGTGTGGGCAGGCGTTATCCTGTATTGCACCAATATTGCATTTGGGATTACACTCAAATATGAAATACTGAAAAAGGTGAAACAATGAACAGTTCTGTTATAAATTAAGCTCACTGGACAAAAAATAAGTCACCCCTGGTTGAATGTCACCTAATAGTGTGTAATGCCTCCGTGAGACCAAAGAACAGCCGAAATCCTGTCTGGTATGGATGTGTACAGTGTGTGGAAATAGTGCACATCAATATTCATCCACTCTTCCAGCAGCAAATGCCGCAGTTCAGCCATAATGGCCAGATGCCTGGGTTGGCGTTTCACTTGTTGCCCCAAATAGTCCCACAAGTTTTCTATGGGATTCAAATCTGGGAATTTGGTGGGTCAGTAGAGATATTGAAGGCTTTAGAATGCTCGTCAAGCCAATCTGACATAGTTCGAGCCCTGTGCACATTACAATTGTTGTCTTGGAAAACTGGGGTATCCTTCTGGTATTCACTGTGGAGATGCTGCACAAAAGGCAGCGTGGTTGTCCAGTAGCTCTATATAGCCCTTCTGGTCAAGTGTGATGTCACCGCAAACAAAGGACACATTTCCTTGTACGTGAAACATCCCCAGAACATCACAGAGCCTCCTCCCAGCTTGAATAGAATCTTGCACAAAGTTCGCATGGAAGGCTTCATGCGGCTTACGATGTACACATCGCCTCGCATCATTCGAGTACAAGCAAAAGCATGACTCATCCAACAAGATCACATGCTTCCAAGAATCGACAGTCCAGTCTTTGTGGCACCACGCCCACTGTAGACGTGCAGCCTTGTGCAGAGCTGTTAACATGGGTCTCTTCCGCAATACTCTGCTCCAGATATCCATGGCATGCAGTTCCCTTCGGAATGTTCATTTGGAAACAGCTTGTTGTAGACCTGCATTGACTGACTGGAGCAATTCCTACCTCATTGCAAAGCAGTTTGCCTTAAAAGTGCGTGACACACTGTCACGCACTTTTAAGGCAAACTGCTTAAATTCCAGTCTTATTAGTGAGCACAGTTTTATTAAATTCCAGTCTCTATTAGTGAGTACAGTTTTTCTGCCTCAGTTCTGGCGATGATTAGTGGTGGACTGCGATGTATGCCACTGGTGGAAGACCCTTTGGGCACAGTATGTTTCGACTGCAAAGGCAGCAACTTCTTGTACACCTATGCCCTTTGGCTCGGCCAAATGCAATAACACCTTTTTGCCACTCATTCACATCTTTAGCACAACCCATGTTTCTTGGAGCAACTAACACACACGTGGTACACAACCACTTATTGTCACTGTATGAACCCCATAGCACACAGCTATTTGTAGGACTCATTTATTACTAGTGTGCCCTCAGTTGTTGTCGAATGGATGCAACCGTATGGTGGGAGATGACTAATTTTTTGTTCAGTGAGCTTAGTTACTTTAGTATCAAGAGTTTCCACACAAATGTAATATCTAACAATCACTTCTGGTATCAGCCAGCATATGTCATTTACAAGAAGTATGTTGATGTAGTTGAAATCTAATTTTTATACATGAAAAGATTCACTAGATGCATTTTTGTGTCTTTCTGTGTTAAAATAATAGTAAAGAGATTTTATATTTGTATAGACCTGGTTGTTAATAAATTTGTATCAAGGCACCTGCCTGTAGGCCATTTTCAAATATTTCGACTATTATTTACATAACTTTTGAATTTTAAACTTTCGTTCACATATTTCTATTACACTTTCAAAACTTTTCAATGCATCTAATTGCATATATTTGAATATAGTGCAATACAGTAAGTACAGTGATACAACATTAAGCTTAGTGAATGATAATGCATTGATTACATCTTGATGTGAGTGAAATGTTTCACAGGTTATATTTTTCATGTACTGAGTATAGCCTTGACGTGCTGTAGTAAGTTACTCAACTTTGTCCCAAAAAAACGTTTGAATATTTTTTGTTTTCTATTTTACCTATGGTAGTAATAAAAATATCTCTAGTTATTACAGTAATTAGGAGAACAGTAAAATGTAGTAATAAAGTTATAAATCTCTTTGGCAAATATGCATTGAGGCAATTAGGTTAAGTGGTATATGAACAAAATAAGCACGATTAACTTTCACTGAAAAAATATTACTAGTAAGAAATTTATAATTTTAGAATGAGTGAAAACTGGATATAGGGTAGTTAAGGAAGATTACTTTGTTTCCAAAAAATAATTATATTTACCTTTGACTCTGATGATTTGATGGAAAATGATAATGGCAGAATCCAATTACAGAGTGAACACTTTAGTGATCTCAAGCAGTTAGTGAGAAAGGTTTGACTTTCTCTAAAAAGTAACAAGATAAGTGGAGTACACAAGAAAAATTTACACTAGTTGAATATGGAAAATGGGTTTTCTGTTGTGCGCACTGCAGTAGCGATGAAGCAAGGTTCTTAATACACTCTTAGCTCTGGCTCCACAAAACAGTGACTAAATGAGTCTGCATAGACCCTTTTCTATGCAGGAATATTCATTGTGTGATATGCTCATCATCATCATCCTAGCTCTGGCTGGCAAATTGGTACTTCTGTTAATTATACAGTATAATAAAACAGGGAAAACCAAAGAATATTATATAAATATAAAATTTATGTTAGAATATACTTATCAAAATTAATAAAATACTTTTGCTTTTGTGTTAAAATGTTTACATATATTTGATTTATAATTTTTTTTTTTGTTTTGATAATTTTAATTGAACTATTGCTTCCATGGGCATTTTGCCATTAGTCACCAAGCATCCAGTTACTATTTATACTTTTATATTTAAACCTTGGTCAGTAAATGATAGCTATGTAGTCACTGGAAGAAGAGCTATGCACCAATCCCCTGTGGTGATGCATAGAACCGTCCAGACCTAGCACCTAATGTTGACCCCCGCCTTCTCATGGTGCAGGTCGTTAGTACCCTTCAAAAGAGGTAGTCTCTTGTGGAAGGGGAGGGCTGCCAGATTCGTGTGACCTACTGATCTGGACAACAATGGCTACTTCTGTTTTTTTTTCTACCCTGCTAAGGAGTGGTCAACCCCACAGGGTCCTGGTGCTGACCTTATAAACTTACTGGACTGGATTAAGGCTATGAGCTTGATTATGGATCCTGATTTTGCTGCACTGTTGGGCTTCTGTGGAGGGAGAATCTTCTGCTGTGTTTTCTGTTTGTAGGTTGAAAGTCCCAAGTACATAGATTCACAGGATATGTTTTATCAGCTGGTTGGATAATTCTGGGCAGTGGTCATCACAGGCACCTGAACTCTTATAAAATAAAAAAATAAATACCCCCTCAAGCAGCTGCTTGCCACAGAGGTCTGACAGGAGCCTGTCAGTTTATATGCCATAGTAGAAGGTCTGAGAGGATGGCAGGGCCTCAGCAGAAAAACTATTATGGTATCATCAAATTCTACATTGAAGGAAGTCTTCCAGTGTAGATGGCTTCAGCCTTTAGTAGTGGAGAAACAGGTCTTTGCCTCAAGCTTGCAATTAGGGAGCTGTTTGCTATTGTTGGCATTTCCTCTATCAATAAACATAGTTTCTTTAAACATCCCACTAATTGTTTTCTCTCCTTAAGTAGGTGGAATGTGAGGACTCTGCACAGAGATTATTCTCTTGATGTCCCCCACAAGAATTCCACCATTACAATGGAGATATTCTCGGCTTGCAAGAGATTAGATGGAAAAAGGTCAGATATTTGAAAATGATCTGAAATTTCTTTTCAGAGAGGGAAAATAAGAGCATCTCCAAGGCATAGGTTTGCTTCTCAGCAGACATGCTAGTGATGCTCTTCAAGAATATGAGTGCATTAATGAAAGGTTTCTCACAGCCAAATTTCAGACAAACATTTAACCCTTCCAGTGGCCAAGTTGTCTGTATACATTTGGAGAATCTGAATTGAGAGGCCAAGGACATGTGTATCCGTTTTTGTACAACAAAAAAAATCAATTTTTTAAAAATAAAAATTCCCATTGTAATTTATATATATATCTTATAAATATATAATTCAGGCTTCAAAAATAATAATTTGTTTTTTTAATTTGATGCATATTTTATTAAACTACAATATAAATAATTTTATAAAGCCATCTGATTGCCATTTCTTAGAAGCATTTAATGGTATTGCCAATTTGCCTGTTAACGTTCCTATTTGCAGAAACAACCTTCTGATTTAAGTTCACAAATTTGATTTGAACTGTTATCAATAAATTTTTCCTTAAATTTTTGAAAATATCCTAAAAATTAACAAGAAGAAACTGCTATTTTTAAAAACGAAAAATTTTGGAAGTAATTGCAAAATACGTACCACCATTTTTTTCCCCATTTCACACTCTTTTCTGTCATAAACTTATTTCAGTATTCCCAAATTATTTTTATCATTTTTCCCAGCATTCTATGCATTTTTCCCATTCTTAAAATCGAAACTGAAAGTAAACACATCCTTCTTAGAAATTCTAGTTGCAGCTGCATTTAATTAGTTATGCTTCACTGAGGCAAACTAGACACAGATGGCTGACACATGATATCTTCGTTCTGTGTGCTATAAGTATTTTTTACAGTTTTGGTCCAGCATATTGAATACCCTTTGTAAAGTTAGTATTTACTTTTTTTATATTTAAACCTTAGTTTTCATTTCAGTACATTTAGTTTCGGAAATTTGCGATCTTTTGGCCGATCGATAAGTATTGATTTTTTCATAGTTAAGTTACATTGTATGGCTGGCCTACAACTTGTTGCTGTGGATATTTTAACATTGCATTAGGCTATATGTTAATTTTTATTTTATTATTTATTACTCTTCCAGGAAAACTTTGATCTAGTATCATTTTCTGAAAATAAATGAGGTCTTGGATATGGAAGCAAATTAATATTTGTAGATTTAGTTCTGTTAGTTAGCAATCTTTCGATTGGCTGATTTATTGATCTTTCCGAGTTATGCTAGATTGGAGGCTGGCTTAAAAGTTGTTGCGGATATTTTATTTAACATCCCATTAGGTTATATGTAATTTTTATTTTATTTTTTTTTTTAGTTAAAAAATCTTTGAGCTTCTACTCTTTTCTGAAAATGAATGTCTTGGATATAGAAGCGAAATAGACTTCCTTGCTACGGAAATCAGCTGTCATGTGTCAATCTTCAACACCCAAAGAAAAAATTCATAATGTTTAGCAAAAAAAGCAGCCAAGGAAGTTTTTTTTTCTATTTCATAACCAGTTCATAAAATCCTGTGAATGTGAGAAGTCCAAGTCAATTTGTATAACATTGGTCATGTTTAAAATATACGATAGTGAAAAGAATTATTTAAAGAAATAAAAATTATATTTCAGGTTGAATATTATGTTACTTGGGAAGAAATTTCCTTTTGATAAATATATAATTTAACTATTTTTATTCATCAGGTTTTCCAAAATGAAGCCTTAATTGTAGAGTGTGATTTTGTTTTTCACCATATCACATTGAAAAAGTCCATTTGGTATTGGTAGTTGCAATGGCAATGTGTCCTATAAGTAAGTAAATGTAATGGAAAGGAGGATCCTGGTAGTTGTCGGGGGGCCCTCTTCTGCTCTCCTCAGCTCATGACTGCAGGGTCCCCTTTGACTTGTCTAATCATTGGAGAAAGTGTTGTTTGGAGGGCTGTGCTTTAGGGGACCACTGTTGCAGACTGCTGTGGCCTCTGCTTCTGGTAAGCTGGAGGTCCTGGGGTAGTCCCCCCTGGATTAATCATCTGGTGTGCTGGACTTATAGGGCTGACTACAATGTGGTGAGTACCTTTTCGATGTCTGGGTACAGGTTTGTGAGTTCACACGTTTTTCTTATTTTCCCTTTTTATTTTGTTAGGATTAGGTTTACTGGCTGTGTAGGAGGGTACCCTTGCATCCCTTATTGGCATCAATGGTGAGTGGGACCATGAGCACTGAATCTTATCTTTTGTCTTCTCTATTTTCATTTTCTTTGCCTTTTGTTCTTTTCCTTTCCCACAGTGTTTGGTCATCTACTCAATGGGTGGCCAGTTGATTGGGAACATGTCACCCTTTTCATCTGAAAGTGTTCGTAAGGTCTTGTTGAACCTCTGAAATCTGTTAAACACCTAAGATTCGGTGATCTACAGGTTCTCCTCAGTAAACCACTTGTGTGCACTATTTCCTCAAGCATAACCTTCATCTGGAACCCAAACTACGACTTGGGGATACCATCATTCCATTTGTGGAGACCAAGTTTCTTGGGCTCATCTTCGACCAGAAACTGATCTTTTTACCAAACGTAACATCATCTAAGGTCCAAGTGCACATGGGCATTTAATATCCTCGAGGTCTCCTCCATCTAGGGGCAGGGGGTGGCTCAGTCAGTAGTGCACCAGGCTCATAATCTGCAGTTGCCAGGTTCGAGTCCCAACTGGGGCAGCATTGAAATTTATCTCTGCAAACTTCCCCATTCTGCCCACTGTCAGTAGGGTACACCGATGGGATTTTTTAGAAAGACCATCATCCATTGGTGGGACATTAAGCTGTGGCCCCCTGTGTGGGAGATCCATATCTTGTACAGATTAAAGAACATGTTGGATGACCTTGATGGGAGGCTACCAGCCATCTCCCAATCGCTGTTCCAATGGGTCCCCTCCCCCAACCTTCTCTGAGCCTTTGGGAGGCCTTGTGATCTACCCATATAATCCACTGTATGCAAAAAAGTGCCGATCAGATGTAAAACAACCTAGCTCTCCCTCTCTTGGAGAGCTGACTATTGTTCTTTGCTCACCTGTACTTCACCAGTCCAGAGTTGTTACATTGAGACCAATGAACCATCTTTATCTATTTCCCATCAGAAGTTATTCCTATAATATATATCTAAATTGCAATCCCTGATGGGCCATTCCACTTTGGACTGCATTTTTAATCCTAATTGGGAAATGCTTTATACTAAATGCCTGATACCATTCATCCTTTTGTTTTTTCCATTTAAGGCAACTTGCAAAATATCAACATTAATCTCAATGGTCGAGCCACTTCCACCTTGTCTAGTTATTTTCCTATCTTGCAGTGTTTCCCTTTATGACTTCCAGATGTGGTTGGTTGTATGAGGTTTTATGGCACAAGGGCAATAAAGGCCATATTGTGCCAAACTAGGTGTAAAGTACTGTCACCTGCAACTTTTCCTCTTCGAGGCATGTGACATGAACTAAAATTATATTCTGCATTTATCAAAATAATTATCCATACATAATTATCACACATCTATAACTACATATCTATACTTTGTCGATCTGACTTCAGACTAAAAAAATTGCCTTCTAATAGTTTCTTCTGAAAGAGTGGCTCAGAAGAAGATTTGAGTTTGAACCAGGAACAACCCACCCACAAGTTAGCAATACACGGTCATGTACTCGCTAACTGTGATGAGTAGAGGTTACGATAGACAAATGCCAGCTCAGTGGTTCAGAGCACCTGACATGCTATCAGGAGGTCGTGGGTTCGTATCCCACCCGGCTCAAGACAATTTTTCCCTAAAATTTAAATCGACGCTAAAGTGCCTATTTATTATGTGTTGATTTGAAATACATCGAGCCTATTTCATTAATTATTTATATCTGCATACTTGTCATACATGCTTCCATCTATTGGTTAAATGCCGCTTGTGGCTAGAAATATTGCCTGAACAGCGCTTCTATGAAACATAAAAGGAATGTTCATAGCGCTAGTTAGAGGAGATCTTGATCGGCGACCGGTAGCTCAGTGGTCCAGAGCACCTGACATGTTATCAGGAGGTCGTGGGTTCTTATCCCACCCAGCTCAAGACAATTTTTCCTCTAAAATTTAAATCGACGCTAAAGTGCCTATTTATTATGTGTTGATTTGAAATACGTTGAGCCTATTTCATTAATTATTTACAAGTAAATATATTCTTTAACAATTCTGGCACATCACCCATTTTTCCTCAGAGACCCTTTCTGTTTCCGTATATAATTTCTGTTCGATCTACTTTCTTTCACATCCATGAAAAGGTTTAGTTACAGTTTTCCTTACAGTTGAAGAAATAGAAGAAGTGAAATTCTGACTAGTTAGTCCAGATGCACTGGTACCTGGCTCAAATGAACCAAGAGTCAGAATGGAAGGTTTCAGAAGTTGGAAAAAGTTTTTTTTATTTTTGTAGAAGTGTAACTAAAACAATTAGAGAGGTGGAAGTTCAGAGTGAAAAAGATATATTCCCTTTAAAGTCTGCTTCTTCGTCAACTTGTGAGTTCTCACTTTTTGACCAATTTTCGAAACATTGGAGGGATTGAACTCTTCCGAAGGTATCCCTAGGTCGTAGATTATATTTGGACATTTGTTGTGTCTCCGTTTCTACAACTTTGGGTATAGTCTGTGAACTTTGTTCATTTCTAGCATACTCATCCCTTTGCAATAGTGTTAGTGGTATTTTAACAGGTAAGGATTCGATTGATTGTTCCACAGTCATTGTATGTTGTTTTTTCAGTTGTCTTCCATACATTGTGAAGTGAAATCCTTCATCTTCTGCTCCTTCTATTTCCTCCCAAATTTGATCGATGGGATTCTTAATTATAAGTCCCCTTTCTGGCAATATGGGTAAGGTTTTGGATTTCTCTTCACCTACGAATTCCTCAAATGGTCTGTGCAGATTTGCTTTAAACAAATGATCTACATGGACAATCTTCACCTCTTTCGGGTCTCGAATCAAAGAAATCTGAAACGTGACAGGCGAGAGCTGTTTTGTGACCCTGAATAGTCCACTGGACAGTCTAGCTAACTTCTTACTTAGTCCTAATTTTACTACTGGTGTATATAGATAAACTGAGAAACCTAATTTTATCTGTTTATCTTTCACTATCTTACTTCTTTGCAAATGTTTTTCAGACGCTTGTCCGAGATTTTCTTTCACCACCGCATATGCACATTGCATCCTTTCCACAAATTGTTCCGAATAGGTTTGAACGTCTGCATACGAAAATTGTGTGGCTGTGAAAAGATCATGGGGTAGAGTGAGTTCTCTTCCATGCATCAAAAAATTTGTGGTTTCTCTTGTACTGGAATGAACTGTGGCACGATATGCCATCATGACAAAAACAAGATGTTCATCCCAATCTCTCTGATTTTCAGATACAAGATGGGACAGAATCTGGAGAATTGTCGCATTGTGATGTTCAACCAATGCATTCACCTGGGGGTGCATTGGTGTAGTCCTAAGCTTTGTTACTCCCAATTTCTAACAAACGTCACTCATCAACTTTGAAACAAAATTGGTACCAAGGTCAGTTAACAGTTTCTTTGGTGTATCATGACAACAATTATCTTTGTTATGGTTGTACCGCTAGAGTAGTTTGATCTTTCATTGCAAACAGTTCTGGATACTTGGTGAAATAGTCACAAATTACAAGGATGTATTTATTCCCTGACTCTGTCATTGGCAATGGTCCTAGTACATCCATAGCACATTTAGTCCATGAGGTGTTTGGGATGGTGGGCTGAGTGAGGTTTGCCTTCTGTGAAGATCTAAAGCCTCTTCTTTCCAGACATGATGGACATGTGTCAATGTGCTTTCTAATGTCAGAATACATATTTGTCCAAAAATAATTTCTTCCAACCCTTTCCAATGATTTTTCAAATCCTAAATGTCTTGAGCTCAAACTGTCATGACAGGATTTTGAAACTTCTCTCCTGAGACCATTTGGAACAACAAGCTGTTCAAGAACTTATGTTTTCAGGGATCTTACTTGTGGCAAAGAAAAATGGTCATCTTTCAAGAAGAACTTGTCCGAAACCTTTGACTGGGCTGTGTACTTTTCCTGTTCAATTTCATCAATTATTTCTCGAATGTCTTGATCATTTCTTTGGGCCAATCTTATCTTATTGATATCTAAATCTGGGGAAATTTTAGTTCCAGTCTCTTCTATTGTAGCTTTGTATCTGGATAATACATCTGCATTAACATTTTTAGCACCATCCCTGTATATTACAGGAAAATCATATTCTGCCAAAAAAAACAGGTTCCATCATACAAGTCTCGAACTGGGTCTTCAAGTTAACAAGCCATCTCAAGGGAACATGATCAGTAATAACTGTAAATTTTCGTCCAACAAGATATATTCGAAAGTGAGCAATCGAAGCAACGATTGCGAGAGCTTCTTTCTCAGTTGTGGAGTAATTTATTTCGGCAGAGTTTAACTTACTACTGAAGTAAGCTACTGGTTTTCTCTCACCATCTTCATTTGCCTGTTCTAAAATTCCAGCAATCGCAAAGTTACTAGTGTCAGTAGTAAAAAAAAATTCTTTTTAAAATCCAGAAAGTTTAACAAGGGTTTCTGGATTAAGATCTTCTTTAGTTTCATAAATGCTTTCTCATGTGACTCATCCCATTTAAATTTCACATCCTTTCGTGTGAGTCAGTTGAGGGAAAGGATAATTTGTGCAAAGTTTTTGATGTGCCTCATGTAATACTCAGCGAGTCCAAAGAAAGCTCTAACTTGTTTTACAGTTTTTGGAGTATGGAATTCTCTGACAGCTTCAACATTTTTCTCATCTGGTCTCACTCCATTCTTATCAAGAATATGATCAAGATATTTCACTTCTTTTCTTAGGAAATTGCATTTAGACAGCTTTAATTTTAAATAGTGTTCTCTGAGTCATTTGAAAACTGTCTCTAATTTTCTCAGGTGGGAATCAAAATCTGAGGATGCAATCAGGATGTCACCTATATAGACTAGTGCACAATCATCTCTTAAATCAGAGAATAGATTGTCCATCATCCTTTCAAAGGTAGGAGATGAGTTGCAAAGTCCAAACGGAAGTTTATTGAATTCAAAAAGTCCTTTATGACAGATGAAAGCAGTTTTGTGTTTGTCTTCCTCTCGGATAGGAATTTGATAAAATCCGGATGTGAGATCAAGGGTAGAAAAATATTTGGATTCTGCCAATAAGTCTAAGGTTTTGTGAATAATAAGAAGAGGATAGCAATCCTTTTTTGTAATAGCATTTAGTTTGCAGAAGTGTATACAGAATCTGTAAGTTTGGTCTGGTTTTTTAACTAAAACTACTGGAAAACCATAACTGCTATTTAAAGGTCTGACAATTCCGGCTTCTAGGAGTTCTGCAACCTGCTCTTCTAATTCGAATCTTAGTGCATGAGGTACTCTATATGGTCTTTGTCTTATGGGCTAATCATCAGTCAGATGGATCTCGTGTTGGATTAGATCAGTGCCTTCCAATTCACAAGGAAATCTGGCAAACACATCTGAGTACTTGAGAATCAATCTTTCAAGCAGTCTTTTTTGTTGTGGAGATGTGTGTTGTAATTTGAAATCATCTGCAGACAAAGGCTTATCTCTTTTGTTTGACAGGAACGAAATTAATGAATCCGGCAATGTTCACCAAAGAGTTTTGAGCACCATTGTTTATCAGCATTTGGGAACATATATGTGTCTAACTTTGACTGGTTCAACAGTTACAAGTTTAGATTCCTTTTTTAAACACACTGGTTTGGAAGAAAGGATTGCTACTCTAACAGTCAGTGTACCATCAGTGTTAAGGGTATTCACTGACCTAAAGACACAGAAATCTCTAAATTGGTTCTGTTCATAGGGTTGAACTAAGACAACGTCTTTACCTTGAAAAGGATATATGTCTTCAAGCTGAACAGAAATTATCCTTTCGATTCTAGGCAAAATTCTCTCCTTATAATCCTAGCAAATTTCTTTTTGGGCACAGTAGAAATAAAATTTACATGAGCACCTCTATTGTTCATTTTCCTGTGTTTCCAGTTACTGTTAGAATTCCTCTTCCCACATCAAAATTAAATCGGTGATGCCTTAACAAATCTATCCCAAAAAGAGTGTTGTACTGTTTACTCATTTCCTGTTGTGTCACAAAAATCGGATACTTGAAACATTTTCCAGAGTTCAAACTGGATTTCATAGCATCCTTCAATCAGCAAAGATTCACCTGTTATTCCGAATATTTTAGCATCTGTTTGGATCCATCTCACAGGCATTTTAGCACAAATTCTTTTAAATGTTCTCATATTCATGTGAGAAATCGATGCTCCCATGTCAACGAGTATGCAAAGGGGACATTCCCAGATGATCCTTTCACAATTGGAAGATGTGAATCATGTTTTGTTGCGATGAACCTGACTGCAGGGAAATTTACTGTTGCTTTCTCTGGAGCCGATACGCCCTGCTTTGTCCGACTCCGTTTGCGTTTAAACGATTAGCATTAGCGTTTAGGCACCTGTCGATTTGATAGTTCATTTGTTGGGTAGGGTCATTCCTTGCAATGGGAAATTCCCTATCTCCTCTCGCATTTGGCACAAAAAATCTAGGATTTTCTCTACTTTGTCCAAAGACAGAAATTTGAGGAAGCATATTGTGATTTCCGACTTGAGGAAATTTTGGGCTAAATCTTTTTATACAATTCCTCGCAATATGTCCCTTTCTATGACAAGAAAAACAAACTATCTGTGAGCTTGTCCATCTTGGAGTTTGTTGGGGAGAGTTTCTCCCAAAATTAACTCTCCTATGAAAGGCTTTGAGGTTCACCCCTTTCTGACTGCATACTACAGAAAGTTTCTTTTACTTGTGTCTGGGGAATGTATGTATTTTGATTTCTATATTCCTCAAGTGAAGTTTTCAAGCAAACTGCATTAATTCCCATGTTCTGAATCTACTCGGCTAAAAGTTGGAGTGTTTTGTCAGTTTTATCACATTTGTATCTCAGTTCCTCCATAAGTACATGTAGTGACTGGGGATCATTTGCATTTTTATTTCCCTGCACTGTATTTACTTCTCTCGTTTTGGACATTAACAAATTATTTTGTTTCTGCACAGCAAAATCTAGAAGTTCATCAAAATTAAGGGGATTCCTGCTCAATACAGGTCATTTGACTTTATCCGATAGTCCCGCGACAAATTGACATAAAAGTGTTTGATCTCAAAGCGTTTTTACTTCCTGTGATTCCTCTGATTTTGGTCACATACATTTATGCACCAAAGCTTTCAATCTAGTGGAGTACGTTATCACATCTTCCTGAAAAGTTTGTTTTGCTGTGGTGAACTTACGAAACCTCATCAAGAGAGGTTCTTTTGTATCGAATCTATCAATTACACACTTCTGAAAATTTGACAATTGTTTCTTTTCTGAGCTTAAAAGACAGTTAAAAATTCCATCGTCTTCCCTCTGAATTTTGATTTTATTACAGTTAGTGTGACCTGATTTGACCATCCTGAGTTTTTTGCCACTTCTGACACAGTTTCAAAAAATTGTTCAGCTGTCCCGCCAGGATCAGTGCCATTGTAGACAGGAACCAAATTAATGAATCTGGCAATGTTCACAAAAGAGTTTTGGGCACCGTTGTTTTCATTTACACTAGGGACTTCCTGAATTTCTGTGTTAATCGTGTGAGGGTCTGATGTCTCAGTTGTGGTGGGTGACGAAGCTTGTGCCATATTTATGACTAAGTTCTATACTCAAAAACCTATTTTTTATTTTACAACAAAAACTTAGTATTTAATATGCAAAACCTTTCCTTACAATTGTTTTATCAGCATTGACATGGGTTGGTAATTATACCTCAACTCTAATCAACTTAAAATGAATTCAAAACAAATTTTTTGAATTCGTTCAAAAATACCTTTAATATCCAATACCTTTAATGCAAAATGATTGTTGTCACTGTCTAAAAGAATTATACTTTAATATACTTTTTATACATTTTATTTCTCATAAATATTACAATTTTCGTCACAACAAAAGTTCAAGATTATTTCAATTTAATAACCTATTTTCCTCTCAACTCAACCTGGTCTTATCATAAGGATGCCAGTTTGTCACCCCGCAACTTTTCCTCTTCAAGGCATGTGGCATGAACTTATCAAAATAATTATCTGTACATAATTATCACACATCTATAACTACATATCTATACTTTGTCGATCTGACTTCAAATAAAAAAATTGCTTTCTAATAGATACTTCTGAAAGAGTGGCTCAGAATATTTGTGTTTGAACCAGGAACAACCCACAAGTTAGCAATACACGGTCATGTACTCTCTAACTGTAGCTCTGATGAGTAGAGGATACAATGATAGACAATGCAAATTTGGTTTCAACAATAACTAAAAAAATTTAAATTTATTTAAATTTTTAAAATTAACATAATTTCACCACCAGTTTATAAAGATAAGGATGAATTCACATTACAATCACTTTATCACATTTCCACTCCACTCAAGTAAACTCAATTATAAAGTGACAACAATCAGATTAATATGAATTAAAATGATTATACCCTGATTGAAGACTTATCCACAATGAAAACAGAGTTCCACTGGGCTACAGTTGTGCACTCGGAAACAATAAACAATTACTTCAATGAGAGAAGACCGGACATGGGTCTTGTTAGCATGATCACCCTGCACTGAATCCTTTGTCCAGCTGAATCGTGGCAATAACTCTGGCAATCCCAGGAATTTTCCAACACTAAGTGTCAATCAGATGCCATCCCTGGGCAAACACAATGTTTGCAGTTATTTCACAAGTGGGACCAAATCTTGTTGCCAGATCCCAAAAGTTAAAAAGAATGAGATTACTAATATCAATAGGTCTGTGAATTATCAGCACTAAATTAAAGATGTTAAAGTCGTGGAAACCTACAATCAAAGTTGCCATTGCAAAAAATTGCCAAGTCATTGCCCCTGATGACCAGGCACCCAACAGAAAAGAATGGTTGTTGCAACTTTAAGATGCTGAAACTACTTGCTCGAATCATGATCAGAACAAAGTGAGGCTGAGATCACATGAGATTCAAAGCCTGGAAAGAGCTAAGCAAATCAGTGTAAAGCACACACTGATGATGCTTGACCACTGTGTCGGCCAAGGCAAGACTGATAGTGTGAAACTCTGCAGTGAAGATGAAAACTGCATGCAGACCATGGCCAATCTAACCGGTGTTCTGTACTTCAAGCCATTGGTGAAGACAGGAAAGAAGTCCAGGTGCACAGTATTATGGTTGGCAAGAGTTGCTGATAAAGTCAGTCAGGTTTAAAATCCTTCCTAGTCCTAAAGAAAAATATTGCAAATATTGTTTCTTAGTCCTTTAAAAAAAAAGTAGTTTTTGCTACATAGAATTTCTCCACCACTGCCCCATCATAATATGGTATTGGATGGTTTAGCCTCAAGCAAGTTAATTACCACACTATGATCCTGCTGATGGCTTTTTTTTTGGTATCAAGTGGGTTTCCTGAAGAGAAAAGAAAAAAGTGTTTTCTCGGAGTGGGGAAAAATTGAGTCTTAGTGAAAGGTAACGAAGGGGCAATCTATGCAAGTCTTTCAGCTTTATATGCAGCATGAATATTAAACTGTATGATAATATTGATATTTGTGTCATTTAAGGTATTTTATTCAAAACTAGTTTTTACATCCCTTGCAAACTTGCATCTTAATTACATAAAAGTTTATCTACTTATATAGCATTCATGCTGCAAAAGCTAAAATTATTAAAAAAAAATTTTAAGAATATATTTTCAGTTTATATATATATATAACAACATTTAATAAAAAGACTTGTAAGAAGGAATTTATTATCTTTTCTTTTTAGAATCAGTATGTAGAAGTGATTTTGAAAACAATCAAAACTATGAACAAAAGAAAAAATCAGCTAAGTCTTGTGTAAGTACCAGTGTTTGATTAATCTTTAAATATTGGCTTTAATATAATATGCAAAATCAGTTGCTACCCATGGTGCCTCTTGATTTCTTTTCCATTGGACCTTATTATATCTGCTTTTAGCTTACAGAGTAAAGATGGAAAATCCAACACTTACCTGTATATTCAATCTCATTGCCCACACATTAGTTCTAAAACTATATTACTGATGAAATAAATAGTATTCAAATGGTCACTAAAGCATTCTTTAGAAAATATGAAAATTTGGCCTTGAAGAATTAACCATATCTCAAATCTTATATGTTCTTGGAGATCAAAAATATTAATTATCCTTAAACATCAAGTTTCAGAATCCTAATGCGTTTGCTTCAAAATTAATTTGAATGTAACACCTATTTGACTTCGAAATATTTTCGAAACTTCATTACTTTTTCCGAGATTTACATATGTAAATTATCCCTGGACACTAATATCCACATTTCTAGATCATATAGATATGGTTGAAGTGGGACTCTATTTTACCTTAAATATATTATTAAATTTAATGAGACCTCTATTTGACCTTAAAATAATATAGAACCTTCATTCCATTACTCTTTCTGAGATCTGTATTTTAAATTATTCCTGGAAATCAATTTGCAGATTTCCACCACATAAAAATTATTCTTATATCCAAATGTTGATATATATTTGTCCTTAAATACAATATTGGATCTCAGATTTCATATTTTTTCACTGTGCTTAGTCAAAAAATTAACCCTGGAAATGTTTACTAATGAAAATTGGAAACATTTTAATTTTAATAAGAATTTTCAGAAATATATAGGGAAAAAAGGATCTGGAAGTTCAATTAACCCTTCCAGGATAACATAGACGTTGACAGAATCCGAAATGAGGGGTCAAGGACATCAATAGACATCTTTTATACAACACATGAAAATTCGATTTTTTCTTAAATTGCCATTTGAAAATTTTTTTAGATATATCTTTTAAAAATACTTAATTCAAACTTGAAAAATAGTATTTTCTTTTTTAATTTGATGTATATTTTATTAAACTGCAATATAAATAATTTGATAAAACCATTTGATTACCATTTCTTAGAAGCACTAAACGGTATTGCCGATTTGATTGTTTATTGCGTCTTTGCTGAAGCAAGCTTCTGATTTAAGCTCACAAGTTTGATTTGAACTATTAACAATAAATTTTTCCTTAAATTTTTGAAAATCTCCTAAAAATTAACAAAAAAAAAACATTGCTATTTTTAAAAACAGCAGGTTTTGGAAGTAATTACAAAGTACATACTTCTTTTTTTTCCCCCCATTTTACACTCTTTTCTGCATAAACATTTCATTTTTCTGAAAATTATTTTTTGATCATTTTTTCCCAGTATTTTATGCATCTTTCCTGCTCAAAATTGAAACTGGAAATGAAAACATTCTTCTTGGGTGCAGCTGCACTTTATTACTTTATAGCTCACTGCACAAGAGGAAAGTAACTTACACATGCTATCTCCATTTTGTGTGTTATAAGTGGCTACATAATGGATTGTTTATAGTTTTGGTCCAGCATATTCAACACATTGCAAAATTAATATTTACTTTTTTGTATTGAAACTTTAATTTTCATTTCTGTAGATCAATTTTTGTAAGTTAGCAATCTTTCAATTGGCAAGTTGGTTTCTCTCATTTATCATTATCAAATTTGCAAGCATATCTGTAGAATAATAGGGCACTTCTCACATCATTTACACATCATTGAACATAAAATTAAGTAAAAGTATGCTTACCCAAATTTTGATAAGATGATATACTCTCACATTGACACAATCTTCTATCACAATCAAATTTTACAATAAGAATCAATTTAAACACAAAAGTGCATTTCAAATAGCAAAATACACCTCAAAATGCAGAATATTTAATCACTGTATTCTAAATTCTCTCTCATTCACATCCACAAACATTTTATAACTCTTAAATTTCTTAATGTAAACTTACCACACTCAATTCAGCTTTCAGTCAGCTGAAACGAAAAAATCTACAAAAATTCATTAATGTCCTTGAAATCACGTTAAATACGTTATAACTCCGTATGGTTTGAGTAGAACTTCAGATAAACCAAAATACATTAAAAAATCCTATTCACTTCACATTATATACTCAAACTATAAACCTTGAATAGTAAATTCGCTTTTCAAAAAAATAAATATCAAAACTCTAAAGTTTCAACACTAAATTAGACATTTCAAAATCTCCCAAGTATATATCACAGTAAATATTGCTTCAATGGTCTCTGTCTTCATCTATTCCAGAGAAAAATAAAACATCACAAATAATTAGTGCCACAGTGGAAGAATAATAATATACTTAAATTTTCATCGTTGGCATTCTGTTGCAATGAATCATCAAGCAATCGTTTCCGTTAACTTCCCTGTATCGTTCGATAAGCTAGGTGTAGACTCTTCTGAAGATCTCATTAGTGATGTCATCTATTCTATGTTGAGAGCTAGGTTGCTGTTTATTGCTCTGCAGACAGTCTGCAGACTAATCATTTGAGACTTCTGATCTGGAAAATTCTATGGAAATTTTATACTGTTTAATGTTTACGATAATAAAGTATCCTATTAAAATCTAGACCTTACCACCTATTTTAAATTCCATATGCATTGTCTTTTGTTATAATCTTTTCGTTGCTTTTGTTGTGCTCATAGGGAATTATCTTGTGCCTTTGAAATGTCTTGAATATGTTTTCTGTTCTAAATTCAATGGATTGTGGAGATGCAGGTTGACCAATGAGTCTGTCCCAGGATAATGTCAGCTTTCTTCCTATAAATATCCTTGAAGGTGTGAATTTACTTGTTTCATGCAATGAAGTGCATGGAGCAAAGGAAAACTGTTGCAAGTATTTATCCCAGGTACTATGACTATTTTTAACATATGCAGCTATCATTCTACCAATATTTCTTTTGGTTAAATTTGACTGTGGATGATATGGAGTTGTATATATATGTTTGTGTGTTTTATTTGAAACATTTCACATACTTCAGCAAGCACATTTGAAATGAATTGGGTACCCCATACCTGCATATAAATTCATTTATAAACTTCTTTGCTACAATTGTTGTTGTTGCATTTCTAATGGGAAATATTTCAACCCATTTTGAAAAATAATCTTCTAACACCAGAATATATTGGGATCTCGCTTGCATTTGTGGATATGGGCCCATTAAATCAATGCCTAATAATTCCATGGGTTCATTGGAGATCATGTTTTTCATAACACCACAAGGACAGTTCTGATCGAATTTTGTGGTTTGATAAATTAAGCATGTTTCTACATAGGTTTTTATGTCTTTTTTTCAAAGCTGTCGAATATGCTCTTTTGGCTACCTTCTGATATGATTTTTGTGTACCTAAATGTCCTGCTGAGGGTACATCATGCAATTCTTAGAGTACACTCTCTCTTAAATTCTTGGGAATAAATGGGCGATAACTGCCTGTTTGACTCAGTCATCTGCAGTAGTACAAAATATCATTAATTAATCAAAAACGTCTGGCTCTTCCAACAATACTTGAAGCTATACTAGGATCTACAGGTAATTCATCAGTTTTCAAATAATGGTACACATTTCCATATTGTAAATCTTTTTTGTTGTTCATTAACTAAGTGTTCCTTGTATTCGATGGGAACTATTGTGGTGAGCAAGGGTGCAAAAGGTTTATCCTCCAGCTCTGGCATAACTTCTGCCAGCCGCATGGGAGCATAGGATAATGCATCTGGTAGTTGTTGTGCACTTCCCTTTTGCTACTTTGCCTTGAAATTGAATTCTTGTAGGCACAATGCCCAATGCATTAGACAACCTAATAAATTGGTAGATGTTTGCTACCATTGTAAAGCAGTATGGTTGGTAAAAATGATAATGTCGGATGTGTCTAATTGCAGTTTAAATTTTTCTAGAGCCCATACTGCTTTACACATTCTTTTTCAGTCGCTGTATAATTTCTTTCAGTATGACTCAAGCTACGACTGGCATACATGATGATGTGTTCACAATTGTCATCCTGAATTTGGCTAAGCATAGCACAGAGACTATCAGAAGCATCAGTGTAAATCTTAAAAGGTTTGTCTGACTGCAACAAAGCAAACATGGGAGCATGACACAATGCATCTTTTAATGTCTGAAATGCTGTGTCACAAACAGTGTCCAATGGAACCATTTTCACTTTCGGCATAATTCACACAAATTCAAAATAGCAAAATTAGGTACAAATTATCGGTACCAGCCCACATTCCTAGAAATCTGCTAAGTTGCTTTGAATTGCACTATGTGGGAAATCGTTCTATGTCTTTTACCGTATTAGGTAATATTCTTACTCCATCTTCATTAACCGAGGTATTGAACGTTTTCTCGGAGAAATGTGCACTTAGATAATTTTATGATGAACCCAGCTTCTCTTACCTTGAGAAAACCAAATCTAAATCATGCAGATGCTCAGAAAAATCAATGGAGAAAATAACTATGTCATCTAAGTAGATTTCACAAATTTTTCCTTTCAGATCACCCAGAACCACAGACATAAGACATTGAAACATGGCGGATGCTCCAGATAAGCCAAATGGTAAACAACAAAATTGGAATAATCCATTGTGATACCCCCTCATTCACTTTTACTTTACCTTAACCAGTTTTGTTTAATTTATGTTATATTTATCATTTTGGGGATTTTTATTTCATTTTTGACATCACAGCACTTGTTTTCAAGAGTTAGGAGTTGCACATGCACAACTCCGAACTTTCGATTGTCACCCACTAAAGTGCATGCACAAGGACATGCCCACTCTTGCATCATAGCTTGCGCTGCTCAGCAATTTATGCAAATGTCTTTCCCGGTGTGCAACATGACACATGCGGGCTTTGTACCTCTTGTTATAACCTGGTGACATGTTGTCACAGTAGCACAGAAGATAGTAGAGTAGAAAGAGTAGTAGAGCACAGTTTAGAGATCAGTTTTAGTTTGGAGTTTGTTGAAGATGTTTGTAATAAGAAATGATGTAGTATCTTCTTTATTGAAGTTTTGGTGAGTGCTTTTTGGAAATAAATTGTTTGTTATTTAAACCTTTTGAATCTTTACTAATTTTTTTTTTCTCTTGAGCAACGTTAGTTTGTTTTGATAGCATTAACATAAAATTTTGACAATCATTTAATATTTTTGAATTCTTACTCATTAACGCTCGCTGATGTTTCAAAATCTAATTAAACTTTATGTTTGGCAATTTGTCAGTTATTGCCTGGTGCCCGACAGCTATCCGGAGCATAAAAATAATTGGATCAGACAAAGAGTCCAAACTTTAAAAGTATTTAATTTCTTTGGAGTGCTACACCATCTTTTGTGAGGAAATCAGTTTTTTTCCGATCTGGTGGATATACAAACACTTGCCAATATCCTGAAGACAAATCTAGTGTGCTAATAAGTTTCTTGCCAGCCAGTTGTGTCGGTAGATTCTGAGTAATAAGTAGTGGATATCTATCAGGGATTGTGACAGTATTTAGTTTTCAATAGTCCACACAAAATCTCAAATCGCCAGTTTTCTTTTTAACGAGGACGACTGGTGAAGCCCAAGGGCTAAAACTTGATTCAGTAATCCCATCCGTTAACATTTCTTTAATTTGATCAGAGATTGTTTCTTCTCTACTTGGAGATATGGTTTGCTATAAACAGGTCTACTATTATTACCCTTGTTGATATGATACTCCAAAATCTGACATCTGCCAGGCTTGTTGTTAAAAAGTTTGTTATTAGCATTGAGCAGAGCTTCTAACTTAACTCTCTCCTTACTATCTAAATGAGTGCTGTCGGCATGCTTTCTAATATCCACTAAAGCTATACTATATTTTATCTGATCAACATCAAGTTATTCTTTCATTGTTGCTTTCAGTGAAATAGTATTATTAGCAAAATCAAACTCTATCAAGTGTTTTTGTATTGCATCTATTCCTATCAAGGAGTCATATAATATCTCATTTATTATTACAAATTCAAGTATTATCTCCACATTATTTAAAGTGACAGGTAACTCAGCAGTTCCTTGTGGAAAACATTGCTTGGGAGCACAAGCTAAGTTCAAAGGTCCACGGGCCCATGGCTGCAATTTCAGTTTACAACTTCTCTGATTTTATCCCATACTTTCTTATGTAGCCATGTAATATCAGCTCCTGTGTTGATACAAGCTATGAATTCAATTTTTTTTTTATGATAAAGCTTCATGAAAGATAAATGTAGGATATTATGTATACCCACAGTAGCAAGACATAACTCATGAGAGGGCTTTTCTGGAGGAACTTTGGCCTCTCCCTTCAAAGATCCTAATTTGTTTCCCGAATTGCCATTTTTCTGTAGCAATATTGGTCCATGTACCCTAGTTGGGCACAGAATTTATGTCTGCTGGAAGTCTTTCTATTATTCGTAGCAAAAGTTTTTGGTTTAGTGTCATTGTTGGAAGCTCAATACGGAACATACTGCTTTGTTTGTTCTGCATCATTGTAGGCGTGTTCGACCAAATTGTCAGGACTGTAACTTCCGGTCGTACGGGAGTCGTTTTGCGAGACTTAACCTGATAGTGCTGCTTTGGCAATGATTGCATCCATTGTTGGTTTAATGCCGCTTTTGCAGATTTTCTTCTTGCAGTGTACTGCCATGCCAATTTGACTAAAGTTGACATTGAATTTACATTTTGTACTTCTAAAAATTCTCATACGGGAAAAAGTAATTGGGACATAATGCAATTTATTATGTCAATTTCGGCGACATCAGCATCATACAGCTGGTATAACTCTACTGTATCCCAGATGAATTTTTCGATATCTCCTTACCTTTGTTTTCATGAAAACAGTTCTGTAGCTAACTGTATGAAATCATTATGAGCTGGATAGATTTCCAAGGGTTCGCTTTTAAAATCTTCCCAAAACTCTGTGCCATGATGACATCCTATGTTATTCCACCATTGCTTAGCACATCCAATTAAACAAGATACTGCAAAAACCACCTATTCGTTTACAGACATTTCATGTAAACAGAAATGCTCTTCCATGGACTTGACAAATGTCCACGATAATGGACATTTTGAATCGTCGAACCATGCAACCTATCCTTTACTTTTACTAAGTCGGAAGTCATTATGGTGGAATCGTCCAGGAATCTGCCACAGTTTTGAATTTTGGAAATTATGAACCTTTTTTTTTTATCTTGAGCAGTGCTCAAAGGTACTGCTATACAACAATATAATGTTAAAGCTATATTAACCCATTTCTTCCCAGGTTAAGCTTGCAAACAACTTGCTTATCAAAATGTTTGTCTATCGTGTGTTGGCCGAGTGGTTAGCGCGCTTGGCTACTGATATAAGGGACCTGGGTTCAAGCCCTGGGTAAGGCATGGCTGTTTGTGTCGTTTTTCTGCTGAGGGCCTGCCATCCTCACAGACCTTCTACTATGGCATGTAAACTGACAGGCTCCTGTCAGACCTCTGTGGCAAGCAGCTGCTTGAGGGGGTATTTATTTATTATTTTTATTTATTTTATGTATATAGTGTTACTTATCGAGCAAGAATTCAAAGAGGATTGTCAAATTGTTAAAGTTTAAATCTAATCAAAAATCAATTAACGTTGTCTGAAGAGAAAAATAGCAAAAGTTAAATATATATATATAACAAAGTTTATTTCCAGAAAATTCAAAGACTCACCAATTCAGCTGATGAATACAAAAGTCAGAGTAACAAAAAATACCATCTCTAAATACAACTCGCAAAAAACTGACTACTAACATCTTTCTCCTTCACCAACTTCATAACTCCATACTCTATCTACTCTAATTCTACTCCATGACTTCACATCACTTAGATACCTGCAGTGTACAATCGGCATGTGTCTATTTGCATGCCGGGAAAAATTATTTGCATAATTTGATGATCGTGCATTTGTGCTGGCTATGATGCAAAAGGGGCGTGTCCTAAACTCACACGCATTAGTGGCTGACATTCAAAAGGTTGGAGTTGACCATGTGAAACTCTTTCTATGGATCGAAAAATAGAAATGTGACAAGTCCAAATGAAATAATCACCAAAAGGATAAATATTACTTAAAAAAAGAAAAACTGGTTAAGGAAAAGTAAAAGTGAATGGATAGACCATCAGAACTCTATTCGCTAATCTATAATTATCCATATGGGCAACATGGCCAAACCAATGGTCTTTTTGCCGACTCTTTTGCCTTATCCCTACATTACTTAAAAGTTCAATCACCTAATACCCCAGATACTGCTTAAGCATCTAGAATCAAAAGCATCTAGTTTACTGTTATCCTGTTTACAAAGTGTCAAAGTTCCACTACCATAACTAACCCTAGAGAGAACCAAACTATTATACAGTCTAATTTTAGTCTTTAGGTTTCTACACCTATTTCTCCGTACTCCATAAATTCTTAAAAGTCCCAGCAGCAATCTCTATTCATCTTTAATCTTATGTCACACATCAACAGTGTCTGTTACATAGCTCCCATGACAATTAAACTATGACACCTGCTCAAGACTGCAACCATTCAGATTAACTGAATCACAGCCTGCCTGACCAATTTTCATCACTTTAGTTTTCTCTCTGTTTATCACCAAACCTACTCTACTACCAGTCTCATTAACAGCTCGAATGAGAGTTCATCTCATCAACATCATTTGCCAAAAGGGCTAAATCATCATCATAATCTAAATCAGAAATTTTCGTATCTCCAGCCCATTTAAGGCCAAAATCTTTCCTTTGCAGTGAATTTCGCATAACGTAATCAATAAGCAAACTAAAGGGGAAAGGAGGCAAAATGCACCCTTGTCGAACACCAGAAGTAATGCTAAACCATTTGCTACACATTCCCAACTCCACACACAACTCAGTGTTATTATAGAGTGCTTTCATTATGCTAACTAACTAGTCTGGTATGCCATACAATCTCACAATCAACCACAAATTATTATAATCAACAGAGTCGAAAGCCTTTTTGAAATCAACAAAGCTAGCAACCAATGGTTTCTGATACTCTAAGCATTTCTCAAGAATCTGCCTAAGTGAAAATATCTTATCCACACATCCCCTACTACCTCAGAATCCACATTTCTCATCACACAATTGTCTGTAAACCAGATTCTTAATTCTATTAAGCACAATCATGCAAAGAACTTTCCCTGGAACAAAGAGTAGGCTGATACTCCTATAATTATCACACGAACTGCGATCACTTTTTTTGAAAATAGGAATAATAATAGCTCTGGTAAAATCCTTAGGAACCATGCCTTTATCATAAAATATATTCAAAATTTCAGTCATCCAAGTGGTAACAGACACATTCCAGCTCTAAGCATTTCCGTAGTAATTTCATCTGCAACTGTGGATTTATGAAGTTTAAGTTTAAAAACAGGTAAAATAACTTTACACTGTGTTTTGGGCCAACATTAAAGCCAGTAATGCATCTATCATCATTGCAAACAATGGGAATAGAACTAATATCATTGTTTAGCACATCACTGAAATACTCAGCCCACTAGCCATGAGAGAATCCTCACCTTATATAGCCTTACCTAGTTTATCCTTCAATCCCTGTATACCTGTCAGTTTTCTATCGTACAAAACATTAATTATCTGGTACAGCTCTCTGCTGTTGTGCTGTCTAACTGCTTCCTTGGTTTTGTCAGCCAAGCCATCAAGCCAAAGGTCCTTATCAGCAGCTAACTGTTCCTTTACATGTTTATTAAGCTCTTTGTAATGCTTTCTATTAGGACTAGTAGGGTAAAGATTAAGGACATTCCTGCAGTTCTTTCTTTCAAAAATAAGCTCCAGTGCCTTATCACTCAAACAAATTATTCTCCTAACAATACCCAAAAGAGTATTGCTAGTTTCAAGAAAAGCCTGTTTAAAATGGTCCCATTCTTCCTCAACCTCAGTAGTAAGTAAACCATGATTGTCATAATGACTAAGTAACCTATCACAGTAAGCTTTAGCTATAGCTGGGTCTTTCAGAACTTCAGAATTAAAGGTAAATTTTTTAACCTTAGCACAACACTTCTTAAGTTTAAGTTGCAAGACACTTTTAACAAGGTAATGGTCAGATTCAATTTCAGCTCCTCTATATGACCTGGTATTCCTAACAGAACTAGCCAATTTGCTGTTAACTAATATATAATCTATCATATTCCTATGCAGCCCATCAGGTGAAACTCATGTGTACTTATGTATGCCACGGTGTTTGCAATAAGTGTTAGTTATTCTAAAACCATTAAGTTTACTTAACTGTAGGAGACGTTACCCATTGCAGCTATCACTACCAAAAGGTCTGTCACCCCTCCCCAAAGGTCAGTCAGTACCAACTTTGGCATTGAAGTCACCTAGAACAAAGGTAACATCTCCTTTCTTAATTAAAACCTTTCAATATTAAATTAAATCATTTTAATAAATATCAAAATTTATTATTAAAATTAATTAGGGAAGCAAAAAATTGATTACTATAAAAAAACTTTAAGAAATACTGGTAACATAAAACAGTACTGGAATATTATAAATGAAGTAACTGGTAAGCATCAAATACCTTCAACATTCCCTAAGAAAATAAAAATTAACAAAGAAAATTAAAAAGAAGTTGCCCATTGCCATTGCAGCTACCAATACCAACTTTGGCATTAAAGTAGCCTAGAGCAAGAGTATTATCTCCTTTTTTGACAGAATTCAAAATATCCTAAGTTGTCCATAAAATCTATCTCTCTCATCCTCAGTGATAACAGCAGATAACATTCAAGTCTTTATTTAATTCATGTGAAATTTTGCTGTAAGAAACGTTTCATTAACACTTCCAGTGTCCAGCCTGAAAAACAAGTTTCCATCCAGAGGCAAATTATTTTCTCCCTATGCTCAGCCAAAAAAAATTAACTTTAAAACTTTTTTGCCAAATAACTAATGAAAGGAATTATGGCATATTATATGCCAAATTAATAAGCATTTAATTCTGGATTTTCTGAAAATAAAATATTTAATAAAAAGACGATAAGTTTTATTTTAATAGAACCTTTTTCAGTCATGTAGTAAAAAAAATACATCTGGCAACACAAATAAAAATTTATTAAAAAAAAAACAACTAATAGACAGAAATGATTGCAATGCACATGACTAGAATGGCTAAATATTTCTGAATAACAAAAGAAAAATTATTTTTTTCTTGGTACCATATTTTGAGAAAATTACAGTCTGTTAGCCAAATAACTAATGAAAGGAATTATGGCATGTTATATGCCAAATTAATTTGACTCACTGAGTCAAATGAACAAGTCAACTTTAGAATATTAAAAAAAAATGACCAATCAATGGAAATAGGTCATGTTATATATCAAATTAAACAGAATTTAATTACGAATTTTATGAAAATAAATAATATAAACAAATTTACAAGCATGTTGATTTTAATAAGCCTTTTTCAATGTAATGTGGTGAAAAAAAGATCGCACTATACAAGTAAGGCTTCATGTTGGAAAACCTGAGGAATAAAAATGGTTAAATTATATATTTATTGAAAGGAAATTTCCTGCCAAATAATATAATATTCAACCTGAAATATAATTTTTATTTCTTTAAATGAATCTTTTTAATATCGTATATATTTTAAACACAGCCAGTGTGATACAAAGTGACTTGAACTTCTCGCATTCACTGCATTTTCTGAACTGGTTATAAAATTGAAAAAACTTTCTTGGGCTGCTTTTTTTGCTAAACATTATGAAAGTTGTCTTTGGGTGTTGAAGTTTGGTGATCTTGGCTAAATGCAGAAAGGTTTGTGCATCAAAGTGAAAAATAACAGCATTATGTCGTCTATGTAGCACAGCCAAGGTACTGAGAGGGAGAGTTTGCCTTTAAAATCCTTCAATGTAAAAATAAAAACTCTTAATTTAAAAAAGAAAATTATTCTTCTAGAGGGGGGGGGGGGGGGGGGGTGAAACGTTCACAGTGAGTTTAATGAAGGGGAAGCCTTCCAGAAATTACCTTCCCACGTGACAGCTGATTTCTGTAGCAAGGGAGTCTATTTTACTTCTGTACCCAAGACATTCATTTTCAGAAATCGGTACAAGCTCAAAAGTTTTTTACTAAAGAAACAAGAAATAATAAAAGAAAAATTACATATAACCTAATGGGATGTTAAATAAAATATCTGCAACAACTTTTAAGCCTTCACCTGATATAGCATAACTCAAGAAGATCAATAACTTTAGAGAAATTAATTTGCTTCCATATCCAAGACCATTTATTTTTCAGAAAATGATACCAGATCAAAGTTTTACTGGAAAAGACACTGAGCAAGGGGGGAGGGGATTACCTTTAAAATCATTCAATATAAACTTCTGATTTAATAATTGATGATAAAAATGATTTGGGAATACTGAAATAGGTTTATGACAGAAGAGACTGTGAAACAGAAAAAAAAAATGCTGGTACGTATTTTGTAATTACTTTGAAAATCTATGGTTTATAAAAATAGCATTTTTTTTTTGTTAATTTTTAGATTTTCAAAAATTTAAGGAAAACTTTTTTGATAATATTTGCACTCATATCCCAGAAGAGTATTACCAGTGTGTCTGCTGAGAAGCAGACACACTCCTTGGTGATGCTTATTATCTTCCCTCCCTGAAAAGAGAAATTTAAGATTATTTTTAAGAATCTGACCTGTATCTGTCCATCTGGTCTCTTGCAAGCCGAGAATATCTAAATTATAACGGTGGAATATTTGTATGAGAACATCATGAGAATTTGCTCTGTTCAGAATCTGCACATTCCAATTACCTATGGAGAGAAAATGGTTAGTAGGATGTTTAAGGAAACTATGTTTATCGAGAGAGGGAATGCCAACAATATCAAACAGCCTCCTAATCACAGGCATGGTGTAAAGACTCATTCCCTCACCACTAAAGGCTGAAGCCATCTACACTGGAAGACTTCCTCCAATGCAGAATTTGATGATGCCAGTAGAAGCAAGAGTTCAGGTGCCTGCGATGACCTCTGTTTAGCATTATCCACCAGCTGATAAACATATCCTGTGAATCTATTCACTTGGGGCTGTCAACCCACAAACAGAAAACACAGCAGAAGATTTTCCCTCCACAGAAGCCAATCAGTGCAGCAAATTCAGGATCCATAATCAAGCTCAGAGTCTTAATCCAGTCCAGCAAGTTTATATGGTCAGCACCAGAACCCTGTGTGATTGACCACTCCTCAGCAGCATAGAAAAAAATAAAGTAGCCATAATAGTCCATAAAAAATAATAAATATATAATAAATAAATAATATAAAATAATAAATAGTCCAGATCAGTAAGTCACACTGATCTGGTAGTCTCTCTTTCTGTTACCTTCCATAAGAGAGTATCTGTTTTGAAATGTACTAATGGCCTGCACCACAAGAAGGCGGGGTCGGACATTAGGTGCTAGGCCTGGCCGGTTCTATGCATCATCACAGGGGATTGTTGCATAGCTCTCCTTCCAGTGACTACCTATCTACCATTTACAGACCAAAAATTCTGTTTAATTTGGTATATAGCATGAGATATTTCTGTTGATTGATTATTTTTTTAATAAAATTGTAAAATTGACTTATTTATCTGACTCAGCACAATTGGCTAAAAGTGTTGAATTTTCTCAAGTATGATACCAAGAAAAAAATTGAAAAGGAGAGAAATATTTACTTGAAACAAAAAATTTTTTTGTTATTCAGAAATAGCCTTTTCTATTCATGTGCATTATAATCATTTCTGTCTATTAGTTTTTTTTATGTTGCCAGATGCATTTTTATTACATAACTAAAAAAGTCATTAAAAAAATTGTTAAACATTTCATTTTGAGAAAATCCAGAATTAAATGCTGATTAATTTGGCATATAACATGTCATAATTCCTTTCAATAGTTATTTGGCAAAAAAAAGTTCTTTAGTTAATTTTTTTTTTTTGCTTGATCAGAGGGAAAAAATAGCTGAACCTCTGGATGTAAATCAGTTTTTCAGGCTGGACCTTGGAAGGGTTAAAGCTTATTTCTTAAAAATGTTATGAATGACAGTAGTAATATTACATATCATTAGAAAGAAAATTTTGCTCTGAAAAATAGAACAATAAAAGGTTGGGGGGGGGGGGAGTTTTTTTTTTCTTTTAATTGTTTTCTCCTGTTACATTTTAAATTCTGGGCCAATGTTGCCCAAAATAGTTTGGCATTGTTGACATTCATGGAAACTATTTTGTTTCTGTAGTAGTGGAATGCAAAAAACACTTTCTTCTTGGCTGCTCTTTTTATTTTTGTAATGCCCAGCACATAGCTTCTCTGTGTCTGTTTGCATTCTAGGGATCTTCCTTTGAAAGTGCCTACAAACTAGGTTCACTAATGCTAAATAGATTTTCAGCATCCCCAGAATGGCATAACCAAGATTTTATTCTTTTATGTATATTTTTTTTCTTTCCCTTTTTTTGGGGGGAGGGGGGTGTAAATTATTTAGCATTCAGTGTTAGCTGAGGAACTTACAATATTTTTAAACTTTTCCCAATGAGAGGGAATTATACTTCCTCAACATAGCAGTGGAGAAGGTTGGTATAAAATCTTCAACAAAATTGCACCATCATGCCCTCTTCTCATTGCCACAGTGTGTGTGCGTGCATGCGATGGGGGGGGGGGGGGGGGGGGGGGGGGTCAATAAAAAAATCTGGAAATGGCTTGTAATCATTAGTTTTGAAGGTCCCTCCAGCTAATCCATTTGTGGACAAGATGAAACAACTAATTCTCTGGAGATAAACACATTTTTATGATAGAATAATATTTCTTGGCCTCCTTGGACTAGCACTCATTTGTACAGGTGCAGCCACTCTGAACTCAAAGCCTGAAAACTCTACCACAAGTTTTAAATGGCAGAATAAGATGGCAGGTTGCATATTAACAAGTCTTATGCATTAGAGTGCAAACAAGGCAATAGGGAGGGGATGGGCCAAGAGAAAATGTAAGAAAAGGGATTTATTTCTGACCTGCTTCCAAGACACCCATTGTACCAGTATGGTGGGTTCTTTCTTTTCTCCATAGTATAATCTTTCTTATGCTGATGTAATGGTTCCTTTGCCTTATTTTCTCCTCACTTACTTATCTGATATATGGCAGATGGCTGGGACCAGCACAAATCAGGAATATTAGGCCCCAAGTTGATGCATTGGCTTACCTCCTGCTAAGCTGCAGCCCTTTGTCCCAAATCTCCAACACCCTTCCATACGTCTGCTCCTGGCTGCATCAAGAACTAGAAGAGAGAATACAAGGAGCACTTGTATGTCTCCAGCCATAAAGTGCAGTGTCCACCATCATTGTACAGTGGGTGAAGTCTGGCAATGAATCTGATGAGGTCATGTTGGCTCATCATTGGTGGCTGTCATCTTGTGCTGACATGTGCTGGTTGCATGGCTTCTGTGTGTAACAAAATTCTCCATCTCTCTGGGTGTGACATAATTCTCAGTCTTTCTGTGGCAAAATTCTCAATCTTATGTGTGTGACAAAGCTAAAATTTCCTCTGTGCATGTCTAAGGTCTCATCAGCTCTGTCTGTGCATCAACTCTCACTAGCACTGTGTATTTCTAAATTCGTACTAATATTATGTAGTTCAAAAATCTCACTAATACTCTGTACTTCAAAATTCTTACTGCCACTGGGTACTCCAGACTTCCCCCTAACCTGATGTTATCCAGTGATCATCTCATCAGCATCATTAGCCAAGAGGGGCAAATAACCAGCATCATATAAATCAGAAATTTTTAGATCTCTAGACCATTTAAGCCCAAAATCTTTCCCTTGCAGTGAATTCCGGATAATATCAATAATTAATTTTGCATAACATAATCAATAGCCAAATTAAAGAGAAAAGGAGACAAATACACTCTTGTTGAACACCAGAGCAAGCAATGTTAAACCAATTATTACACTTCATTATGTTAACTAATTTCTCTGGTATGCCATATGATCACACGATCAACCACAAATTATGAAGATCAATAGAATCAAAAGCCATTTTGAAATTAACAAAGCTAGTAACCACAGGTTTCTGAAATTCTAAACATTTCTCGAGAATTTGCCTAAGTAAAAAAATCCAATATACACATTCTCTACCACTTCTGAATCTACACTGCTCATTATACATATGTCCATCAACCAGATTATTAATTCTATTAAGCACAATCATGCAAAGAACTTTACGTGGAACAGAAAGTTGACTGATACCCCTATAATTATCACAAGAACTGCGATCACCTTTTTTAAAAATCAGGACAATAGTAGCTCTAGTAAAATCCTTAGCAATAGCATCTTTATCATAAAAAATATTCAAAATTTCAGTCAGCCATGTAACAACACAAATGTTCCCAGCTCTAAGCATTTCAGTAGTAATTTCATATACCCCTGGGGATTTATGTAGTTTAAGTTTAGAAACAGGTAAAATAACTTTACACTGTGATATAGGGTCAACATTAAAGCAAATAATGCATCTATCATCATTGCAAACAATGGGTGTGTAACTAACCACATTGTTTTGAACATCACTGACATGCTAAGTCCAACCAGCCATGACAGAATCCTTGTCTTCAATATCTTTACCTTCTTATCCTTCAATCCCTGTATACCTGTCTGTTTTTACTGCATGAAACATTGACTATCTGGTACAGCTCTCTGCTATTACGCTGTGTGGATGTTTTCTCACTTTGTCAGTCAAGCCATCAAGCCAAAGATTCTTATCAGCTGCTAAAGTGATCCTTTACATGTTTAGTAAGCTCTTTGTAATGCTTACTATTAGGACTAGAAGGGTATTGATTAAGGGCATTCTTGAAGTTCTTTCTCTACAAATAAGCTTAAGTGCCTTATCAGTGAAATAATTTTGCCTCCTATGCTCCCTTTTACCTAAAAGAGTACTGTTAAGCAAACCATGATTGTCATAATGACTAAGTAACCTATCGTGGTAAGCTTTAACTATAACTGTGTCTTTCAATTCTAAAGGTAACTTTTTTTTAACCTTAGCACAACATTTCTTAAGTTTAAGTTGCACATCATTTTTAACAACGTAATGGTCAGATCAGTTTCAGCACCTCTATATGACCTGGTATTCCTAACAGAAGTAGCCCATTTGTTGTCAATCATATTCTTAGGTGTCCATCAGGTGAAACCCATGTGTGCTTATGTATGTCACAGTGTTTGTCATAAGTGTTAGTTATTCCCAAACCATTAAGTTCTCTTACCTGTAGGAGACATTGTCCATTTTCATTTCAACTACCAATACTAAAGAGATCTATCACCCTCCCCAAAGGTCTGAGTCAGCTTTGGCATTGAATTTGCGCAGAACAAGGTAATATCTCCTTTCTTGGCAGAATTCTAATTATCCTAAAGTTGTCTGTGAAACCTATCTTTCTCATCCTCAATGGCAACCTCAGTGGAGGCATAACAACAGATAACATTCAAGTCTTTAGTGCATGTCTGAAATTTAGCTATGAGAAAAATTAAAAAAAACCTCTCTCAAGCAGCTGCTTGCCACAGAGGTCTGACAGGAGCCTGTCAGTTTATACGCCATAGTAAGTCTGTGAGGATGATGGGACCTCAGCAGAAAAATGGCACAAACATCCGTACCTTACCTGGAGCTCAAACTCAGTCTCTTAGATCAATAGCATAACACACTAACAACATGGTCACAGTCAGCAGCTGTGAGAAACCTTTCATTAATGCACTCATATCCTACAAGAGCATCACTAGTGTGTCTGCTGAGAAACAAACTTGCGTCTTAGAGATGCTTCTTAACTTCCTATGGAGAGAAAATGTTTAATGGGATGTTTAAAGAAACTATGTTTATTGAGAGAGGGAATGTCAACAATATTAACCCCTTAATCGCAGGCATAGGGCAAAGACCTGTTCCCCACTTGGGGAATGGGTCTTTGCCCTGTGCCTGTGATTAGGGCCTAAAAGCTAAACCATCAACACTGGAAGACTTCCTCCAATGTAGGTTTGATGATGTTCGTGGAAGCAAGAGTTCAGGTACCTGCAATGACTGCAAATCAGGATTATCCACCAGCTGATAAAACACATCCTATGAATCTATTCACTTGGTGCTGTCAACCCACGAGGAAACAGAAAACACAGCGGCAGATTTTCCCTCTACAGAGGCCCACCAGTGCAACAAGTTCAGGATCCATAATTATGCTCATAGTCCTTATTCCATTCCAGTTGATATATATGGTCAGCACTATGATCCTATGTGGTTGACCACTCCTCAGCAGTGTAGGGAAAAAAAAGTATCCATAGTAGTCCAGATCAGTAGATCACACTGATCTGGCAGCTGTCCCCTTCCACTTTCTTCCACAAGAAAATATCTCCTTTGAAAGTTACTGTCTGCACCATGAGAAGGCGGGTAATACATAATACATAATACATAAGGTGCTAGGTCTGACCAGTTCTGTGCCTTATTGTAGGGGTTGCATAGTTTTCCTTCCATTGACCATCTAGTTATCATTTAGAGATCAGAGCATTAAAGTATGAAAGAAATGTTAACTGTACCACTACTGAAAAATGTCTTACTGATATGTTGTAAAATAAATACCTCCTGAAGCAGCTGCTTGTAACTGAGGTCTGACAGTACTGGCAAATAATTTCTTGTTGGTTTGGTATACTGGTCTGCTTTCACCACTGCTTATCAAAGCTGTCACTACTCTTGTGTGTTGGCTTAATTTTGTTGCAAAAAGTTTTTTAATTAAAAATTTTTTTAATAAAAGTCAACAGGTAACACTGATTGTCATTTATGTTTAAGAAAGTTTTTTTTTTCTCATTATCGTTTTATTTCTTTAATGTTACACTCTTCTGGGACTGATGACTTGGCTCTTTGGCAAATAATGTTGATAATACAATACATATTTGTGACCCAAAGCAATTAAAAAAAATAAAAACTTAGGATAAATATATACTGTTGAACATTTCTTTGTATTAATATATGCACGATACAGAAATTTCAATTATATGTATGACATAGTTAAATTAAGGAAATTTTTTGAAACAACTCTCATTGGCAGATAAAGCAGAAATCTTTCTCAGATGTTGCAAATTGAAACCACAACCTTGTACTCTTAGGTATAGTTTCCAAATTTTAGGGAAATTATTTTTATTCATGCATAAAATTCAAACAGGCTAGATGCCATAATATTTTAGTAATTGTAGCAATGATAAAGTGCAGTGAAATGTAAATTATTGTTTATATAGTCTTTCATTGCATATTATATTAATACAACTCACATTTAAAATACTTTAGTGGAAGACAGATCTGTAATTTGTTTAGAATAGCTTACTGATGTTTTCAAGAAGGTTTTGGTATGTATAATTTGTGGTAAATAGATTATTTCAGAGAGATGAACATGGATGAAAAAGATCCTGTATGGGTTACAATTAGTTATGGGTTGGTTGGGTTGTTTTACCTCTGAGTGGCACTTTTTTGCACACCATGGGCTAAATGGCCAGGTCACAAGGACCCAAAAGGCTCAGAGAAGGTTGGGGGAGTGGACCCACTGGAACAGCTGTTGGGAAACAGATGGTAGCCTCCCGTCAAGGCCACCCAGTGTGTTCTTTAACATGTGCAGGGTATGGTTTTCCCACACACTGATGTCCCATCCGACAGACAGCTTCCTTTCCAAGCCCATTGGTGTCCCCTACTGACTGTGGGCAGGGCGGAGAGTTTTGCAGAAATAAATCTCAATGCTTACCCAGCTGGGACTCTAACTTGGGAACTGCAGTTTACAAGTCTGGTGCACTACTGACTGAGCCACCCCCACCCCACAATTAGTTTTGGAATTTGGAAAATCTTTGTAATGGATTCATTATTGTGGTAGAATACCGTTAATTTGATGCATAGTCTACAGATCAGTGTGTTGTTTTAAAGTGAATGTTAAAGTTAGTGTAGGTGCATTGATATGATATAGTATTGCGCACTAATACAGTTCCTTGAGTTAAATAAGTAATAACCTTTAGAAATTCACGAGATGCCACTGGAGAAGAAAATGACCATAAGCAGAGTATGGTTCCAGCGCCATTGGAGGGATGAAGGAAGCCTGGCAGTGAATCTGATGAAGTTGTGTTAACTCGTCATTGGTGGCCATCATCTCGTGCTGGTTGTATGGCTTACATGATGTGCACAAATGAGAATTGTGAGAGGGGGGGGGGGTAAGAAAAATTCTAGACAATTTTATCTTTCACATAATGTTCACCCTCGGTGACTTCAATATGCCTAATATAAGAAATGGTGCCAAGTGGAGGCTGTAAGAAAAAATGTCGGATTCACATCACGAATATGTGGGAACTACAGAGGGTCTAGTTCGAATATCCTCAAAATTGTAGATTAGCAAAAAAATGCTTGAAGGGTAAATTTATTTTGTTTTTTTTTTAAATCGTAATTAAGAATGAATTTTATATGTAGTCTATAATAAGATTTTTATTCTATTAATATATTAATAATTATCATTGATTATTAATAAATATTTTGAACTATTAATAATAACTACATTATTTTTTATTTTATTAAAAATACTTTGTTATGTTAAACGAGAAAAAAAAACGAAATTTAAAATTTTTTCTAACAAAAACAATATGAAATTTTTGGCTGTAACAAGAAACCTGATGAAACGTTTTTCTTTTCATTTTGTGAACACTGGTTTGTAGGTTGTATGAGAAACTAGGATAAGCCCAATAGAGCATTAAGGCTATTTCCAAACTTTGTGTAAAGGAGAATCTCCTTCCCTTTAAAAAAGGGGTAAAAGTATTGAAGTGTAGTTACACCTTTCATTCAGTGTAGAAGCGAAGGTAGATTAGATATAGTCAACAATAGAGTAGCAGCATCATAATTATTTAAAGACTACTTTGTCTACAGGACATTTTCCTCTGATACTTTGTTGAAAAAAAATACCCCCTCAAGCAGCTGTTTGCCACAGAGGTCTGACAGGAGCCTGTCAGTTTATATGCCATAGTAGGTTTGTGAGGAGGCAGGACCTCAGCAGAAAAACAACATGAACATCCATGCCTTAACTGGGGCTCAAACTCAGGTCCTTTAGATCAGTAGTCAAGGATGCCTATCCACTTGACCATATAAAGAAAAAGTGAAAACTTTTTCAAAACAAACAAACTCAAATTGAGGAGTTGTGAACCTAAAATTCAAAGAACATGACATATTTAATTTAATTACTTTTTGTTTTGCAATAAATAAAAATTTAAAGTTTAAACTTTTGCACTCTTTCACAAATTGTACCTAAGGTGATTACTTTGATTGTCTCTATGTAATTTTTTTTATTAATTGTAAATATATATTTTAAGAACCAACTGTTCTCCCTATAAATTTATAGCACGTTGTGTGAGTAATTTATGTATGCTCATGGAAGTGTTTAATGTTTTTCAGATTTGAAAGTTGCAGTCAGCTTATCCACCAGCTGTTCGAAATCATTCCGAGGAAACGTTTATTAACCAAAATTGATATATAAGATGGTTAACTGCAAAGCATTAAGAGAAACTAATAGTGTCTGATTTTAAGAGCCAGTTTTTAGTACACTATAAAATCTTTTCAGATGACTGAATGGAATCAAATCTGACACATATTTTTGTGCAATGATATTGCAAGTAAAATGTTTTTAGACCATTAATTTAGAGTTATAAACCAAAAATAAAATTTGTTTGTAGTTGGAATGAACACTGAACATTACTTTTATATCAGCTGATTATATGTTGCAAAATCAGATGTCTGACAAAATCCACAGTTTTATTACACCTTTATTTTCCCCATTTGTTAAAGTATGCTTTTAAAGAGCAAAGATTAAATATGTTGTTAATTCTTTATATCGAATGATTAAAATGAAATTAATTTGAACAAAAACCCATGTTTAGATCAGGAGTACCCATCCCATGGTCTGCATTTGGTACAGTCCTTTATAATGTTTTGCCGTATAAGCAGTGCTATAACGTTATAACAACCCTCAGGAGTTATATACAAGAATGCCTGAGTAAATGAACTTACAATTGTCTTATTAATTACATTAATCTTTGTCATTTATTTTATATATTCAAAAAAATGCACAAAACATACATATAGAGCAAACAAAATAAACAAGAATAGGAAGAAAGCTGGAATCAATGGGCACGTACTCATCCATGTAGAAATAAATAATTGTTAAAACTTTACCAACAACTGTAAGTAAAAGGATAAACTAAAATACTTCCTATTATATAAAAAAAAATGAAACTGACAATCGAACTAAGAACACAAAAACTGAAATGTTATAGCTAAGTTAGTAGTTTAACAGATTATATTGTGAGTTTTGTTTTTAAAGATGCGAAGGCCTATCTCCATTCTACTATCATAAGGTAAAGAGTTAAATAATTTTTGGAGCAGTATAAATAAAATTCATTTGCAAAATGTAATTTTTTTAACCAATGGAACATAAAAAAAGCAATTTTTTCCTGATATTGTAATTAATTATTTTTTGTGAATAACCAATGACCAAATTTAAATAAAAATAGCAATATTCTATAAATATAGATCTGTCTAATATCACTAAAAAATATTTAGTAATTTCAGAACTCAATCAGTGACTTCGGCAGCTCTTTATTTCTAGCTGGCCACTCGAACCCCTGTTTGACCTAGAATGCAACACCGAATCTGAAAATTCCTCTCATTTCTGATTTCTACTGCCAGAAATGGCCCTATTCACCAATTTTAGTTCACCAGCACCTATATATATAATTTAACCATGAAGGACCAATAAACCCATTTGGCATATTGGCTGCCAATGGAAACGGAAGAGTTGGTATGAGGTTGTACTGACAGTGCTTCCCAAACAGGCATGTGCCAAACCACTAAACGTTTGCAACGGCAACTGCCAGCAACTGGAACATTCCATGCAAAAATGCATGACACTAGTCGAGAGAGAACCATGCTCACTTCTGACATGGAAGAAGAGATCCTATGGTGGATTGAGGACAATCAAGACGCAAGCTGTTGCACGTACCTCGGTGTGAACCATACCCTCATGTGGAGAATGTTGCATGAGCATCAGTTTCATTATCAGAGAGTCCAGACATTGCAACCGCGGGATTATCCTCTTCGTGTGGAATTCATGCGTTGGTTTCTGTAGCCTGATTTTCGGGCTCGTGCTCTTTTCAAATGAGGCCATTTTCACAAGTGAGGGTGTGTAATGTGTACAATCTTCACATTTGGGCGCACAAAAATCCACATGCCACAATGGCGCATGGTCATAACAATGGTTCGTCTTCAATGTTTGGACGGATATTGTCCATGACATTTTGATTTGGCCATATCTGCTGACTCAACGGACAGATTTATCGGATGTCACCGCTGCAACTGTTCGCAAAATTCTGGGAATCTTTCAACAAGTACGGTAATAAATGCTTCGACGCTATCGTTCATGCAATGCTGTTGCCGGTTGCAACTTTGAGCACCTTCTTTAAATAAACGTTCACACTTGTTTTCATTCATTTATGTACCAGCTCCACCGATATTTCTGTCAGCGCCCTTTAGCACCCTAGGGTTACATCAACAGACATACATTCATAGACGAAAAAGGTTTGTCTTGGTGTTCCCTCTCATTGAAATTTCTAGAGAGTCTTGAAACACCCTGTATATTCTGATTGGCGCATAGTGTTCTGTAATATTTTTTTATCAGGAAACTAGCAGATGTCCAATCACAGTAAATCAGCGTTTAACAAATAGTAGTAATAGTTTATTTTTCATATTAATATTACATATACAACTGTATTTTTGGGTACCATAAGAGTAGACACTCTCGTTCGTGAGATTTCATAAGTTAACAAATGATTTCCAAACTAAACAAAATAATGAAAACTATGCAGTATAAAACAAGAATTTCTTCGGAAAACTTTCTCTACATCATTCGTCTTTTAAATACGGCTTACTGATTATTTAACCACTATTGAACTGTTTTAAGTAACAGGATGAGTCAATGATGAGTTGTGAATTCATTTGTCTAAAATAGAAGGTAACTATTGATCATACGCGAACTGATGCAGATTTCGATTTGCTCGCAAAAAAAAGATATCAGCCAGGAGGCTCTTGTCGTGTGGCTGGTTGTGTGCATATACCTGGGAAGGCTCTGTAGTTTTGGAGTACTTAATAACTGAAATCTTAAAAGGAAGTCATTTGGTGCAAGGTTGTATTTAGTTTGTTTAAGAAATTGACAAGATTATTCTGGTTTACAGATTTATTCGCAAATACGTTGGGTTGTTTTATCTCTGAGAGGCACTTTTTTGCACATCGTGGGCAAAATGGCCAGGTCACATGGACCCCGAAAGCTCGGAGAAGGTTGGGGGAGGGGACCCACTGGAACAGCTATTGGGAGACAGATGGTAGCCTCCCGTCAAGGCCATCCAGTGTGTTTAACGTGAACAGGATATGGCTCTCCCCCACACACACACGGGGCCACGGCTTAACGTTCCTTTCCCATTCGCAAATATGATGCCACTTACTGAGTATTGCAAAAAGTCGTGCTTTGATAGGAACTAAGAATTTCTAGAGAAACGACTATTTGTTGTAAAGGTGATAAGATGAAATATTCTTCTGATGGATTAGTTTCATGTTGGTGAAGTTAAAGGTTTGAGTTAGTTGAAATTATTTTATATTTATGTATTCAAAGTTTTGTAATAAATTACCTTATTTTAGAATTATTGTTGCTAAATGTTCTTTTGAACTCACTGTTTCCATCCGTTAAATTTATAATAATATTTTTTAACATACTGAAGTAGAATCTTTTCCATCGTAAAAATAAAATCGTTTTTTTTTCCCCACGGTATTCGCAGAAGTAATTCACAAAATTGAGCATGGTGTTTAACTGCATTTTTTCCAAACACATTCAAACACAAAAAGGAATTCAAAAATGGAAATTCTTGTGCTTAATAGTATGTTCACCTACAGGAAATATTGGGATTTGATTGTTCTAATATTCGTATAAAACATTAACACCTGCGAAGATAACTGACTTTCAGGGTAGGAGTAACGCTGCATTTGTGGCTATACTCGCCGCTGATACTGATTGATTTTAAGGGCGCCTACCTCAATGATCCGGGCCTGGTGCCATGTAATGCTTCAAAGTGCATCTAAAACAAAAATTAAATGAAAAATGTAAGAAAGGAGCTGTATTATTGGGTAATAGTGTGAAACTACTGCGTAAACCTTTGATACCAGTATTTGCAGTTTCCCAATTGATATTTTTATGGCATGAAAGTTTTGGGAAGAGAGCTAGTTGTGTATACATATTCGCTGGTCGGGCTGTGATCTAAATTTGTAACATGGTTTAAAGTGAAAGAAAATATCGGTCGGGTGCCCTCAAACAACCACTATCTCCAGAATATATTTAGAATTATAGGAAGTAACAACCTTAGCCGACCCAGAAAAGAGATTGTCAGGATCGTAGTACACGCCAACACAACAAAAAAACTTTTGACAAAATTTTTTGTGTGATAAAAACTAACAAAGATCTCGTCTTCAATAAATAGAGACAATCACATGTTAAAGCCCTTTACATTCCGTTTTGCTATCTGAGAAAATTTGCTCTGGATAATTTTGGTCATCTATCTACGCATCGAAATATAAGACAATACGCCAAGGACATGAAGCAAAAGTAGCTAGGGCTTACGAGGACCTTAATCCGGCTCTGAAATTAGAATTGATCCTTGTAACATAAGCTATGTATTCACTAATATGGCTTCGATATTTTTTGTCTTTCTTGGTGTTGCACTTTTAATGGCCAGCTGTGTATTTGCAAAAAAGTGTAACCATATACACAAAAGAATTAAAATTTTCATATGTTGTACATAACATATAACTTGGATATAAAATTTTAAATTGTGGTCATTTTCTATGTAATAAATATATCCTAATGCAGCTTCTTGTCACAGAGGTCTGACGGGAGGCTGTCAGTTTATATGCCATAGTAAAAGGTCTGTGAGGATGGTGAGACCTCGGCAGAAATAAGGGAAAAAATATATGAAATTACATTTCACAACACTGAATACTCCTATTGTCAACCAGTGGTCTCCTGAAGTGAATCATGAGCAATAACTATAGGCTAGTATCTACACTTTTTTTTAATGCATGCTTTCTTGTAGAGCTACATAGGCTGCATGAAACCCATGGAACCGTACTGACCAACCACAGAAAAAAGAAAAGCGACTTACTGTGAAAAAAAAAAGTACTGTCCATGAACTTCATAATCATGTTTCAGATTGGCATAAATGCTAAATTTAACTTAGCAGACAACATTAAACGCATTGTAACTATTTTTTTCTATATTTATAGGAATTGAAGGATGACCATGCTAATCACATGGCCACTAGAAAAATCTGTGAATGTATGCTTGGCTACTGATTATTTCTAGAAATGTTTGCATGATTGGCTGCTGATCCAAGAGTACTAGTATTCAAGCTATGGATTAGGTACATACATTTCTTTTTTTTTTTTTAGTGCTGTCTTTCTGCTCCAGTCTCATGGCATATCCCCCCCCCCCCAATAGGGGACCACCTTGTCGTGGTGGGGGGGCCTAGGGCCCAGCAACCCGGCTGAGGAGGCATTGCCGGTCGGGAGGATCCCCAGCTGGAGCAGGCCAAAGGATTTGCCGGCTGTAGTGGGCACCAGCTGGAGCATTCCAAGGTTTTGCCGGTTGGGGTGGTCCCCGGCTGGAGCATTGCTGAAGCCAACCGAGGTTGAAGACGCTGCTGGCCGGCTTCATTGCCGGTCGGGTGGTGACGGCGTTGGAGACCTCACCTCTCAGGAGACCTGTGTGGTCTGTTCGACGGCTCTGCCGAAAGGTCTGAACCCGCCTGTAGGCACGAGCTGTCCAAAAAGTCTGGGTCTTACTAAGAGTCTCCACCCCGAGTGCCGATCGAGCTTGGATCTTTATATCCTTGCACATTTGCAAACCGGGGAATAGATTAAAGTAAGGTTTCTTCCGGTGGTTAGCTTTCCTTCTATAGGACTGCTGCCATGTGAGGCTGGGGTTGAGGTGCGCCTATAGGGCATATTCCTTGCCCTCAGCTCTAGATGGTCATGGCTTTTCTTAACCAGGTAGTGCTGTCAGGCGGAACCGGGAATTGCCGTGGTTGCATAAGATCGCAACATAGAGATCCATTTCATGGCATATTAAACCTACAGTCATGATTCCTTTCAGACCTGTATAATAAGTAGTTCCTTGAGGGATAATGATATATTTTTATTTCTTCCATTGAATATAATTTCCATGCTACAGTTGCTTTCACAAATTAACATCCAATGTTTGGGTAATTGCATATTAAAATTGCTAATATTTATTCTGTATTTTATTAAGATCTGTTGTATAGCTAACTCTTGTAAATATTTGACATGGAAGACCAAATTTCTCCCTATTAATGGCTCTATAACCCATTTCCTTTCGAAGACACTGATATTCTATATATACAATTGTATTAGAATAATATGACCACCTACCTAATAATGGGAATAACCACACTTGGCCCGGATGACAGCAGCAAGACTGAGTGGCATGGACGCAATGAGGCCCTGGAAGGTCGCCAGAGGCCACGTGCCCATTCGGACTCCAGCAGAGCACGGAGGTTTCTGAGATGTGGGTCCGCACGCCGAACCTGTCGATCCAAATGGTCCCACAAGTGCTCTATGGGATTGAGGTCGGGCGATTTCGCCAGCCAAGGGAAAACGTAGACATCGCTGTTGTATTCCTTGAACCAGTCACTTAGCGACATGGCAGGGCGCATTTTCCTGTTGATAGACACCATCATCACCAAGGTAAACGTCGAACATGAAGGGATGCATTTGGTCAGTGAGGATGGACAGGTAGCCATTGGCTCCAGGGACCAATCCAGCGGTCCCAGGTCATAGCAGGAAAACATCCCCCCCCCCCCCCCCCCGACGTGTACACTGCCACCACGACCTGTACTTGATCGACAAGCGTGTCTGGGAGTTGATTCTCGTGTGTCTGACGCCTTATCTGCCACTTCTGGGGAGTAGACTCCAGAGACCCATGCGTAGCAGGGTTAGCTGTACTGTTAGGGACACATAACTGGGTGCCTCAGCTTTGATATGAACGGTCAATTGCTGCACTCTTGCGTGTTGATTGTCGCCTCCGTTGACTGGAAAAGGGCATTCTCATGGGTCGATGGCCTTTGGATTCCTGGAGGTACTTTGTGTTCCAGCGGTCCATTCTTGGTACACCCTTACTACCAGGGGCGTAGCAATGAGGGGCAGACTCCCCCCAAAGTAACTTGGAGTTGGCAAAATTTGAAGCGACTTCGTAAAATCTAGAGTTGTGAAAATCTTTTTTTTTTGCAAAATTAAGGGGAGTTGTCAAAATCGAGGCAACTTGGCAAATCTAGGGCAGTTTGGAAAATAGACACGGCAAAATTTCAAACCATTTAGTAAAATACAGGTGAGTTGGCAAAATTGGGACAACTTTGCAAAATCGTGAGATCTAAAGATTGGGTTTTTTTATGTAAAATTATGTCGAGTTGGCAAAATTCAGGTGAGATGTAAAAATTGCAATCTTTTTTTTCTGTAAAATTATGGCGTGTTGGCAAAATCGAGACAACTTCGAAATATCTAGGAGAGTTGGAAAATCTTGGGGGAGTTTGCAAAATCCAGAGTGACTTCGGAAAAATCAGATGAGACGTAAAAATTGAGATTTTTTCTGTAAAACTGGCGAGTTGGCACAACATAGGGCAGTTGGCAAAATTCGAATCCACTTGGGAAAATATGGGCGAGTGGTGAAAATAGGGATTGTTTTTGTGAAATTAAGGAGAGTTGACAAAGTCGAGGCAACTTGGCAAAATCTAGGGAAGTCGCAAAACTGGAAACCACTTGGTAGAGTACAGGCGAGTTGTAAAAATTGAGATTGGTTTTGTGACATTTTAAGGAGAGTTGGAAAAACCGAGAACTCTTGACAAAATTCAAAGCCACTTGGTAAAATACAGGGGAGTTGTAAAAATTGTGTCTTGTGCAATTAAGAAGAGTTAAAATTCGAAGTGGCTTGGCAAATTCAGAGAAGGTGTAAAAATTGATTTTTTTCTTCAAAATTACGGCGAGTTGGTAAAATTCGAATCCACTTGTTAAAATATAGGCAAGTTATGATAATTAGGAATGAGTTTGTGAAATCAAGGGAGTTGACAAAATCGAGAAAACTTTGCAAAATCTTAGGTAATTTGAAGTGACTGGCAAATTTAGGAGCGATGTACAGATTATGCTTGGTTTTGTGAAATTAAGAAGAGTTGACCAAATCTAGGGGAGTCTGGAAAATTCAAACTGACGCATCAATTCAGATGAAAGATGAAAATATTAGGATTATTTCTGTGAAATTATGACTAGTCAAAATTGGAAGTCAAATGGTAAAATGCAATAGAGTTGTGAAAATTGCCTTACCCCACCACCACGGAGTGAAAATCTAGGTACGAACTAGACAGAGATTATTTTCTCAATTGGGAAAATTTGACTTTTGAGTTGAGAAATTTTCGATTTTTCCCCAACCATAATCCTTCGCTCCGCCCCTGGTGAATAGTTAATACTTATTAGCGTTTTAGATCTTGAAATTAATTTAAGGCACTCAGACGCCTTCGAGGAACTGCACTACAAAGGTCAATTGCTGCTTTTGAGCGAATCCAAAATTGGCCTCCCCGTTCCGAGCAAATTATTGGAAAGTAGTGACTGTCAGTAGCCACCGATCTTAGTATGACGCCATGTAGCCATCATTCGTAAATTACTAATCGATACATCATAAATTATCATTAAAATACTGAAGCAATAGTCAGAAGTATATACTACAGAATGCTGGAAATTTTCGTCGAATATTTCCGACCCATTTTTCCCATTTGAATGTCTGGAATTTAAACATTGTGCAATTACATACTGCTTTGTTGTTAACACATTATGCAGCTGAGTAATCTCCAACAAGCTTAACGATATAATTCGATGGGGTACAACTGTCGTCGAAATATTATTAAATGGTGATAATTGTAGAATTAAATAATATATAAAAAATAGCATATGTATATATATATAATATTCAGAAAACAATATATTTCTTTGAAGAGCAGAGTGAAACTTTTGAAAGCTGTAAAAGTACTTAAATAAATTGTGAAATATAAAATGCTGAATATATAGATTGGGAGAAACTTATTAGTTATCATATACGATTTTTTCTTATTTAATCCACGTAATTTTACACTGATCCTACGCTTCGTCAGAGGCGAAAAAGCTCGCAGCCTTTAATTAAGCTGCAGTTACCATCGCTTCCCATGCCGAATGCCACAGCATTTTATTACCGCTAAGTACAGGAATATGGGTTGAGGAGTTGGCAGGAACCAAATAACGGCTTTACCCTAGCCAGCGCATATTAGACTTGAATGTTTTTAAACATAAAAATAAACCTCGGAATTTTCTTTTATATTTGAGTAGAATATAAAATTCTAAATATTACACTTAAAAATTCTCGTCTTAATTTTAACCGTGCAGAAGATAGTTGTTATATTGAGAAAAATACTTTTAAAACTCTTCGATGCAGTCTTGAGGCTGCAGGTTCTCATCGCTTCCAGATACCGTGTGCAAAACATACTTTGCTACGTAAAAAATACAACGGACATAATTATTCCTTGCAGTTTTATGATGTTTTTTCACTTGGCGGACTGAATTTCTTACGGCGTTACAAATTAAGTTGTACCTAAAATTGTGTAAGCTTCGTATTAAATCTCACGTGAGGTTAAATACGAGCATATAAAATAAAATAATAAATACCCCCTCAAGCAGCTGCTTGCCACAGAGGTCGGACAGGAGACTGTTAGTTTATATGCCATAGTAGAAGGTCTGAGAGGATGGCAGGCCGTCAGCAGAAAAACGACACAAACAGCCATGCCTTACTCGGGGCTCGAACCTAGGTCCCTTAGATCAGTAGACAAGCGCGCTAACCACTCGGCCATGGGACGGAGAGTATATATAACTATGTAATTCTTTTCATAGCGTTAAACACAGCAGCACTGAAATTTACAGCTCTGCTGAAACTTTTATAAACGATCACTTATGCTAAATAAATCAAACGTTTATTCACTTATTGAATGTTATTGTATCCTTCCGGTGAGCAGTAGATGGATTTGTTAGCCACACAATAATTTTTAGGAAATCAACAATCCTTACTGCACAACTTACTGTAATTCTAGTAATAATAAAAACAGCCATTTTCAAAACCACTATGATAACAGCAAGATATGTTAGATAGCTTAAGAATATATTAATCCTATCATATATTATTCAGTATTCCTTAATTATCGTTTCACAATGAATATAATTCACGAAATTTTTAACATAATAAATAGTTTAACTTCCATTTCCGAAAGTACTCTGGAAACATCAAGAAATGCATACATAGGAAACAATGACTGATTTAATATAATTGTACTTTTAACAAGAAGTTAACTAAACACGCTGATGTAACTGATTTTCCACTTATCGTAGATTTTATAGTTGATATGTTTATGCATTAATTAATGTGCAAATGATTTTTTATACTTTAAAAGCTTTTAGTTACATACCAAATTCGTTCGTCGGCCATGATATAGAGTGGGGATGCCATTCCAATTACACAATTTTCTGTTTTGTAATGTAATTCTTAATATTTAGATTTTAGGACGAAACTGACGAAAAAATTTAGCTGTTTATAGAGTACCAGGTTTTTACATGCTCACAATGTTTCGCGATATTATTTTTTATGTAGAACAACTTTTTTTCTATCTAGAACTACTTACGGTGGGATAATTTGGCGTAAAACGGTACTATATCAATATCTTTTCACTGCGCATGCACGAAGTTAATTTCGATTCTAGTCCCCCTGTCGGTAGGGGACCATTTTTTGGACCACTTTTTAATGGTTGTGTTAATCTGTGCACACCATATACTTATAGGCACTATAGTACTACCGCAGGTTGGCAAACGATAGTTTGAAAGCACTGATGGAATTTAAATGCTCTAAATACTCCATTTTTCAATAAGTTGGCCTAGAAGACCCGAACTTAAAAATCACGATGTTAAATGATGAATTTTTTAATTGTTTCATTGTATAATAAATTTGACTACACCTATTTTAAAATTATATATTAAGATTTTATTTTTATTAATAAAATAATCCTTTTTCCTGTTGTGGCTCATGATTCAATAAAAGTTTTAATATGGGGCTTTTTAAATATGTGGGTAAATTTATTTTTTGACTCTTGGCACAAAAGAGTTCTCAACTCCTGCTATAAATGAAGATTTATCCCCATATAGGCGCTGACTAGTAACGGGCTCTGAAAGCTGTAGCGTTTGGGCTCTTAGTGTAGTAAGTCTCTTGGAGCTCATAGGAACTATTTTTTTAATAACAATAATATTGTTATTTTAGATAAATTCCACAGAATTGGGGAAAACGTATTTTAAGCTTCACGTACAAACTCGCAAAAGAATATGTATGGAAAGCTTGAAAAAAAAAAACGAATTTTTACCGCAATAGGACCCCCTGTCACAGCTGCATCTCTGAAAAAAGGCAGTCCGCCCTTTCCTCCAGTTTCAAGAAGTTCAGATTTATAGCAAAAAGAATCAATGTGAGATGTGCGGAGTTTACAAGAATAAGTTTTGCTCTTGTGAGATGAAATTTTGTTGCGGCACTGAATACATTTATTGCAGATCGTTTTGACGATAATTGGGATTAGCGTTCTACACTTTTAGAAACTTTGTGATATTAATTCATTCAGACCAAATTGAAAAAACACATGTTTAGTTTATATGTAATGGTGGAAGAAGATGAAACTGTAACTGTGATGAATATGGTAAATGGTATTGTGGTAAATTGTAGGTGTAAAGTACGTATGATCTCTTATCTGCGTAATTGGACTGACTGGAACTTTATTAGAGAGTTTTAAATATACATAAGCAATATTATGAACTATGTCAGGAAGTGATGGAAAAAAACGCCTTGTTAAGAGTAGAAGTGGTCTACGAGTTGTTAACTTAGAAGGAAGCTGTAGTAGTCCTTTCGAATTAAGTGAACCTTTTTGGATTCCCGATCAAGAGGTATCTGTGCAGTAACATTTTTCTCTAACTGCGTATCTGAAACTTATAACTTAGTGTATGTTATATTACAATAATGGGAGGAGTAATAATATTTCGCTCAGCCCATGTCTATGGCTCTACTGTTGCCAAAAGTGTGTTGGAGAGAGTGCTTATTCGAATCCCACAAGTGTGCTCTGTTTGGCTGCTCAGTGCAAACCCAGGGTGACCAGCAGTATCGTCCTTACACTCGGGTAAGCTGGGTCTCTGCCCCGTATACGGCGTCCCAGGGGACCCCTCTCATCATATGCAGAAAAATTGCTTAAGATAAAAATGAAATATGCAGAATAAAACAAAGTAATGATGAATAATGTGCAACAAAGTGAATAGTAACTTATTTGTATGGGATATATGGGCTATGGGAATGTCTGAATACATGCAAATTAAACCATCCAGTTGTTCGAGATTAGAAGAAATAAAAATTACATTAGAGGTTCACAGTGTAAAATTGAAATCTTCTATTTCTCTTGACATTTTGTTAAATGTTTTCAAGCACATCAACAAATGTTCTATCCTATCAGGTATCAAAATTTATTAAGGAGAAATTTACATATTGTGTCACAGAGGATGGGTAGCAAGGGAAATTTCCGGGATGCTTTTGAGTAACAAGTTTAATCTTCAACATTCTTGATGGTAAGTGATGCCTCAGTAAAATATGAGAATTCGATGAGGGATGCTGATAATTTATTTGCTTAAAGTTTAGTGAAGGAAATAACCAATAATAGTTTTGGTAGCATAAAGTGCTTAAAAAATTTGAGTTCCACGATGCACATTTTGTGCACTTTTGGTGCATCATCAGGTGGGAAGTTTATATTTAGATATTGCATGAGTTGAGATATTGCATTGGTTACTGAGTGTGGGGGAGGGTTTGGTACCATAAATTGTATTGTCAGTGGCTCAGCTCCTAGGTTCAGATGGCTGGTGGATTTGCAGGTGGCCATAATGTGATCTTTATGTGAAGTAAGTTGGAAAAGAGGGTGTGGGGTTATGGGAATTTTCCAAGATTACTTGTCACTCAAAAGCATCCTGGAAGTTTCTCTTGCTACCCATCCTCTGAGGTACGGTATATAAATTTCTTCTTAACAACTTTTGATACTTGATAGCATAGAACATTGGTTGACGAGTTTAAAAACATTTAACAGTGTGATAGAGAATTAAAAATTTCAATTTAATTTTTAGAAGAGAGTTTCAGATTCCAATAGCCCTAAATTCTCCTATGGTGAAGAGTCCCAGAAAATGTTCTGCATTCACCCGTGTTCTGCATGCCCCCCATTTTCATTGAATTGCAGTAACACGAAGAGATGGCTGCTGCACCTGAATAAGTAGAGCGGTCCTGGACACTATAAAGAATATTCATGTGCACAGATTGGACAATAAACAAATACATAAGTACCTCTTCTCTACCCATTTTTCTAAATCATCATCAATAACTCAGTATACCTGACGTGGACCCATGAATTTTGCAGTACCTTTTGAAATCAAATTGTTTATATAGACAGGGGCCTTGCAAAAAATATTTGCCTGGGTCCCCCACACACACCCTTGGGGACCAGTTTTATGGGGCTGGGGTGGCTCAGTAGTGCACCAGGCTTCTAATATGCAGTTCCCAGGTTCCAATACATAACCTAATGCAATGTTAAATAAAATATCCATAGCAACAAGTTGTAAGCAGGCAACCCAATATAGCATGACTCTGAAAAATCGATCAATAGATCAACTGACTGAAAGATCGATAATTTTGAAATAAAACTACTAAAATGAAAACTAAGATTTGAATATAAAAAAGTAAATACTAACTTTACAAAGGGAGTATATCCATTATATGGGAACGACACTAAACAATACATTATGGAGTCACTTATAAGACATGGAATGGAGATTGCATGTGTGAGCCACCTGTATCCACAGCTGCAGTGAAACATGACCTAGTTGCAGCTGCAGGTTATAGTTTTAATTTGAGGAGTGGGAACGACACATAGGATGCTGGGATAAATGATAAAAAAAAAATGTCTAGGATGATTAAAATAGTTTTAAGGCAGAAAAGAATGTAAAAAAAAAGTCCAAAATTTCTGTTTTTAAAAATAGCATTTTTTAAATTAATTTTCAGGAGATTTTGAAACTTTAAGGAAAATTTGTTGTTAATGGTTCAAATCAAACTTGCGAGCTTAAATCAGGGGTTGCTTCAGCATAATGTTAAATAAATCTAATACAATCAGGTGTAACATATTGCAATCAGTTGGCTTTAACAAATTATTTATATCCTAATTTATTGAAATATGCATCAAATGAAAAGTATTATTTTCTAAGCATAAATAATGTATTTTTATAAAATATATATAAAAATTTTCAAATGGCATTTAAAAAAAATATTTTTTTGTTGCACTAAAATAGATACATATGCCCTTGGCCTCTCATTTCAGATTTTGCCAATGTATACGTATGACCTCTACACTGGAAGGTTTAAAAATTACTGCCATCTGTATCTTGCTGGGCATTGATTAGCTTATTAGCAGGAGAACACCTTTGAATCCTGCGATGAATGATAAAAATAATTGTTTGCATATTTGAAATAGTTTTAAGACAGAAAAGGAGTGTAAAATGAAAAAAAAAAAAACATTAAAAATAGAGGTATGTACTTGTAATTGCTTCCAAAATCCTCCAATTTTAAAAATAACCATTTTTGGTTAATTTCTGGAAAAATTTAGAAATTTATAAAAAAAAAAATGAGGTAAATACAATTAAAAAAGACTAAAAAAGACCTTCTTGCTCAGAAATTTAGTCACAGAAAATATTATTTCCAGTTTGGAAACCAAATCTACAGGTAGACTAGGTGGTGGTGGTGGTGGGGGGGTGAGCAGCAGACTAACCTCTTTCCGCATCCTGTCTGAGATTGTTCTTCAAGACTTCGAAATAAAATTGTTAAATTCGGCAGCAATTTTACCTGTCCTCTGGAGCTGCTATGTTGACAATATATTTTTAATTTGGAATGTAAGCAATAAGCAATTAAAGTGCCTCATTAATACAGCCAACAATATCTATTGTACAATATGTTTTATGAAGGAGGAAGAAAATAGCAGTGCCATCCTCTATTTAGATGTTTTTATCCAAAAAGACGACACAGGAGCCTTGACAACATCAGTATACTGAAAGCCTGCCTACATCCCTTTCATCATATGCGCAGACTCGTGCACCCCATGGGCATACAAAATTGCAGCTTTTCATTCTCTCATCCACAGGGCCTTCACTGTATCATCAGACAAGCATTTGCTTAAAAAGGAAATTCAAAACATCCACTCCATTGCCGTGTCCCATGGCTTCCACCCAAGAACAATAGAAAAGCTAATTAATGAATATAGAAACAACAGAATAGATTTGGCTCTCCTTCCAATCACAGACTCTGAGCAGGCAGCCTTTGCCAGATTAATTTCTTACATTCCTGTCTTATTGAATCAGTCTGCAAATTACTCAGCTCAAAAAATCAAAATTGTTTTCAGCCCAGTTCCAAATTTGAAAAAAAATTATGAAAGGAACACAGACAAATTTACCCTCCTTAAAAAATTGCATGTAGACAGATTCCCCCTCCATTTGCCAGATAATTATGTTGTCTACTGTAATGGAAAAACCATGTGTTCTCTACAGGAGAGGCTCGCAGAGCATCAAACAGATGTCAGCCAAACATATCACACTGCTTGCACATGCATTCACTTACTATGAAACCATAGTCAGTGAGGCCACTAAAAATAATGACCTCACCAATCCCCACCTGCAAGTGAGACACTGGAATCGCCCTTCACGACATGTGGAAAGAAGCTCTCAGCAGCCTTCTTGCTCCAAAAAGCTTATGAATTTTCTTCTAAAAACTTTTAATATGCAAATAGTTTGAAGATAAACTTAAAAATTTTACTGCTTAACGACAGAATTTTAATCAGGAAAATGTTTCATTGTAGAAAAATGGAAACTAGCAAATTGACTTTGCCATATATCAGGTCTAAATGTTGAGATCAGATGGCATTAACATTTATATTACAGCTTAATAAAATGTTTATTAGCAGAAATGTGCTTTACAGTGCTTGGGTGCCATTTTTCTTTTTATGCATTGTAACAGAATGGTACCTTTTGATCATTCCCACAACCGTAACCCAGGCAGTGATTTCTAAAAAAATATAATTTTTTCATTACCACTTTGATGATAATTTGTATTTTAAACAAATGCAACATAAAGAAATCCACCAATCCCCATCCCATGAAAATATATATATATAATCCCTTCGCTAATTACTAAGGAAAAAAAATCCATAAAATACTTGAATACACAAACCACATTAACAAAACACAATTGCCTTCCCACATACTACAAACCAGTTTCTCCATCATTCCCTCTTTTTTCATCATTTCAAACATTTTATAAATACATTCCCAAAAAATAAATTTCGTAACCCTTCCAGTGTCCAGCCTGAAAAACTGATTTACATCTAGAGGCCAAATTTTACTTTAGAACTGTTTTTGCCAAAAAAAACTAATGAAAAGAATTATGTCTTGTTATATGCCAAATTAATTAGCATTCAATTCTGGATTTGCTGAAAATAAATTGTTTACCAAAAAAGATGACAAGTTTTATTTTAATAGGACATTTTTTTTTAAAAGCCGTTTAGTAAAAAAATGCATCTGGCAACACAAAAGTCTATTTAACAAACACTTATAGACAGAAATGATTATACTGCACATGAATAGAAGGGCTATTTATTTCTGAAAAAAAAAATCTTGTTTAAAGTACACATTTCTCCCATTTTGTAATTTTTTTTCTCTGTACTATACTTTGAGAAAAGTCTAGGCTTGTTGCAGAGTCCAATAAACAAGTCAACTTTAGAATATTTTTAATAAATAACTAATCAACAGAAATAGGTCATGTTATATACCAAATTAAAGAGAATTTAATTCTGAATTTTATTAAAGTAAAATATTTGAACTTTGTAGAAACATATTAATTTTCATAAGTTTTTTACAGTGGTATACCTAAAAAATAGGTACATATTTCATAATTACTTCCAAAATCTTCCATTTTAAAAAAGTAGTATTTGTTAATTATCAGGATATTTTAGAAACTTTAAGGAAAAATTTGTCAATAATTTTCAAATCAAACTTGTGAGCTTAAATCATGTGATTGCTTCAATACAGAATAATGTTAATAAACAAATCGGCAATACTGTAAAGCGCTTCTAAAATATGGCAATCAGATGGTTTTATTGAGTTATTTATATTACAGTGTAGTAAAATATGAATAAAATGAAAAAAAATATTCATTTTCAAACTTTATGTATGTATTTTTAAAAAATATATGTAAGAAATTTGGAAACAGCAACTTTTTATTAGAAAAATTAAAGTTTCATTTCTTGTACAAAAAATGTCTATAGATGTCCTTGACTGGGAAGAGTTAAGCCCAATTATGCAAAGAACTTTATCTGGAACAGAAAGCAGACAGATACCCCTATTATCACAAGAACTGCAATCACCTTTTTTAAAAATAGGAATAATAATAGCTCTGGTAAAATCCTTAGGAACCATGCCTTTATCATAAAAAATATTTAAAATTTCAGTCATCCATGTGGTAACTGAAACATTCCCAGCTCTGAGCATTTCAGAAGTAATTTCATCTATCCCTGGGGATTTATGCAGTTTAAGTGCAGAAATAGCAAAAATAACTTCAGATTGTGTTATAGGGCCAACATTATAGCCAGTAAATGCATCTGTCATCATTATAAACAATGGTAGTAGAACTAACCACATTTTTACAAACATCACTGAAATGCTCAACCCACCTAGCCATGACAATCCCTGTCTTCAATAACCTTACCTTGTTTATCATTCAATCCCTGTATACCTCTTCATTTTCTACCACATAAAACATTAACTATCTGGTACAGCTCTCCGCTGCCACTCTGCTTAGATGCTTCCTTAGCTTTGTCAGCCAAGACATGAATCCAAAGACTCTTATCAGCTGCTAACTGATCCTTTTTGTGTTTATTAAACTCTTTGTGATGCTTTCTATTAGTACTTTTAGGGTATTTATTAAGGACATTCTTGCAGTTCTTTCTTTCAAAAATAGCTGCAGTGCCTTATCACTCAAATAATTTTTCTTCCTGTGCTCCTTTTTACCCAAAAGAGTACAGTTAGTTTTAAGAAAAGCCTGTTTAAAATGGCCTTATTCTTCCTCAACTTCAGTAGTAAGCAAACCATGACTATCATAATGACTTAAGTAACCTATCATGGAAGCTTTAGCTATAACTGGGTCTTTTAGAGCTTCAGTATTAAAGGCAAATTTTTTAACCTTAGCACAACACTTCTTAAGTTTGTTGCAAGACAATTTTAACAAGGTAATGGTGAGATTTAATTTCAGCTCCCTTATATGACCTGGTATTCCTAACAGAACTAGCCCATTTGTTGTTAATTAATATATATATCAATCATATTCATGTGCAATCCATCTGGTAAAACCATGTGTACTTATGTATGTCACAGTGTTTGTAATAAGTGTTAGTTATTCTCAAACCATTAAGTTTACTTACCTGTGGGTGATGTTTCCCATTGCCATTGCAGCTATCAATATCAAAGGGACCTATCACCCCTCCCTAAAGGTCAGAGTCAGTATCAACTTTGGCATTGAAGTCACCTAGGAAAAGTAAAAGGAGGAAAAAAAAAGAAGGTATAGCCTTCTAAAAGAAGGCTATACCTCCTTTTAAGACAGAATTCAAAATATCCCAAAGTTGTCCATAAAACCTATCGTGTCCTCATCAGAGTCCCTCGGTGTGGGGCATAACAACAGATATAAACTAGGATTAAAGACTTGATGTTTAAATTTAGCTCTAAGAATCCTTTCATTAATGCAGCCATATCCTAGAAGAGTATCAGTATCATGATTTATCAGAAGCAAACATGACTTGGTGTTTTCTCTCTTCCCACTGTGAAGAGATATTTAAGATTATTTTTATCTTGTTTTCAAAGAAGTTTTGCTTTATCGTCTGTCTGACCATCTGTAGATATCAAACGTATTTGTTTACAGATATAAATTAATCTCTTTTTGTTAAATAGGTATTGATGAACTATTACAATATGCATTTTCCGAATCTCTAAAGCTGTAATTACCCCCTTTAGCAGAGGCTTGGGTGGCTCAATTTTTAGCACATCAGGCTCTTAACCTGAAGTCCTGAGGTTCCAGTCCCAGCAAGGCTAGCATTGAGATTTAACTCCACAAAATTCCCCACCCTGTCTGTGGTCAGAGGGGAACTGATGGGCTTGGAAAGGCCACTGTCTGTCGGATGGGACACTAAGCTGTGGGCCTGTATATGGGAGAGCCATACCCAGTGCACATTAAAGAACGTGCTGGATGACCTTGACGGGAGGCTACCATCTGTCTCCCAACAGCTGTTCCAGTGGGTTCCCTCCCCCAATTTTCTCTGAGCTTCGTGGTCCTTGTGGCCTATCCATTTAGCCCATTGTGTGCAAAAAACTGCCGATCAGAGGTAGAACAACCAAATGCCATATAGAGGTTGAAAAAGTTGAAATTTCAAAAGTTTTAAATGAATATTGCAAACTATGTATTTATGCTAGAAATTTGAAATTTTGATGGTGAATGTGAATGTCACGAAATTTCGACTGACAACAATGAGTGGGCGGTTTAGACCCAGGGGTTGGAAAAATACTATTTTTTTTGTTTTGGCAGATAATTGTTTGTTTGTAGAGATAAATGAAAAATTATTTTTCTGTTTAGATAAGAATTGATGAAATATTATGGTTCACTTTTTTGGAATCTTCCGAAAACTATAATTGCGCCCTCTAACAGAGGGAAATTGTGAAAATTCCAAAATTTAAAATGAATTTTGCAATGACGTATTTATGCTAGAAATTTGAGATTTTGGTGGTGAAATGTGAAGGTCACAGAACTTTCACTGCCAACAATGAGTTGGCACCTTAAACCCAGGTGGGTGGGAAAACACAATTTTTTTTGTTTTAGCAGATTGTTTGAATGTAGAGATAAATGAAAAATTCCTGTTTGAGTTAGATAAGAATTGATAAAATAGTATGATTTGCACTTTTGGAATCTTTCGAACACTACAATTTTGCCCTCTAAAGGAGAAAAAGTTGAAATTTCCAAAATTTCAAAAGAATGTTTATTGCAATGATGTATTAAAGATAAAAATTTTTAATTTTCATGGTGGAATGTTAATGTTAATAAGTTTCCATTGGAAACAATAAAAGTGAACATTAGAACACTATTTTAGTTGGATTGGTACTAATGAGGTATAAATTCACATTTTTCAAATACTTAGTTTCCTTTATGTTGTATAATTACTAATATATACTATTTACATTTTCCCATCATGTGCTGACTCAAATTAAAACTGTTTAAGGAGTGAGAGGGGGAAGTACTTTATTCTCTATTAAGAAGTAAAGGAAAAGCTTCATTCTCTTTGAAAATTAGATTCTCATATTTGCCAGAGGCAATATGCATTTTTCTAGTTAATATCTGATCTTAACTAGAAATTGATTATGTTGATTTTTTCATAGTTATTATACCTGTCTGTCTGGTCTCTTGCAAGCCCAGAGTATCTAGATTACAATGCTGGAATACTTGGGTGAGGACATCAGGAGAATAATTTCTATGCAGAGTTGTCATATTCCAAGTACTTTTGGAGAGTTAATGGTTAGTGAAATATTAAAGAAACCGTGTTTATTGATAGAGTGAGTGCCAATAATATTAAACAGCCTCTAATATTCGCAGACATAGGGAAAAGACCTGTTCCCATCACAGCTAAAGGCTTAAGCCTCTTACACTGGTAGAAATTTCTCCGGTGTAAGTTTGGCAGTGCCCATGGAAGCAAGGGTTCATTTACCTGCAATGACCTTTCGGGAATATCCACCAGCTGATGTAAAGTATCCTGTGCATTTATTCATTCAGGTCTGTCAACCCACAACAAACAGGAAATACAGAGAAAAAATTTTCCATCAATAGAAGCCCACCAGTCCAGCAAGTTTGGAATCTATAATCAAGCTCACAGCCATTGTTCTATTCTGGTAGGTATATATGGTTGAAATCATTGTTAAAATGCCTTAATATATTAGGGAATTTGTAACTATTTCTATTATGTAGCCCCATTGAACCCCAATTTGCTCAGTATCATATGAACTGTATTTTCTTAATATCTCATAAATTAAATACTGGGTGTAAATTTACTATATCTCTGTTCTTTCAGATTTCTTTTTGTACAAAATGCCATATTAAATTTGATTTCCTTACAAGGAAGGTGAGTTGCAAATGAGAATGCATTAATAAAAATAATGTAGTGTTTTTTAACAGGGATTGACTCCCATATTTAAAATTGTGCTAATGCTACCTTGCGAACAGGTATATTTCGATTACAAAATTATGCAATACTTTAATTTCTATTTTCATGCACAAAAAAAAAAAACATTTTTTACGTTTAAAAATATAAGGAACAGAAAAATTCTACCAAGAGTTTTAAAGTTGCTGTTTACCATAACTGGGGCACACATTTATTCAGTGTTCAGAACACATGTTTTGAACACAGAAAGTTTTTGTACAAGGAGCAAAAACTGTTTTTTCTATGTCTACTTGAGGACAGTAGAAACATTTTTACCCTTTACACCAAAATATTCTAAGGAATGGTTGCCTCTTCTCATTCCATCCCTAAAATTGTTTTGAAGAAATGTGGTCTAGTTGGCACTTGGAGGCATTCTATTGTAAAGAGGTATGATTGTATTGATGGCCAGAGGTTTTAAGAAAGATGTCTGTCTGACACCTTTTCTTTGTTTCGCAGCATTAAAATTAGCATTTAAAATAATCCAATGATTAAATATGTTTCACGATAATAGTGTACATTATTCATGTCTAAAATTACTAAGTCTCAAAAATTTGGAGTGCGATTGCTTTTACAAATTACAAACGAGCTAGTTGTTGTGGTCCAGAGCACCTGACATGTTATCAGGAAGTTGTGGGTTTTTATCCACCTGGCTCAAGACAATTTTTCCTCTAAAATTAGAATCAACGTTAAAGTGCTGATTTATTAGTGTATATTTACCAAGACATATTGGGCTGGTACATCTACTTGGCACAGATGCTGCTACGGAACAGGAGAGTGATATTCACACTTCATATGTAGTCGGCAGATATTCAGAACATTATATACGTTTCGAATATCTGCTGACTACATGTGAAGTGTGAATATCACTCTCCTCTTCCGTAGCAGCATCTGTGCCAAAGCAAGTAGATGTACCAGCCCAATATGTCTTGGTAAATATACACTAATAAATTAGCACTTTAAAGTCGATTCTAATATTAGAGGAAAAATTGTCTTGAGCCGTGTGGGATATGAACCCACGACCTCCTGATAACATGTCAGGTGCTCTGGACCACTGAGTTACCGGCCGCTGATCAAGATCTTCTCTAATTTAATGCTATGAACATTCCTTTTATGTCACATATAGGCGCTATTCAGGCAATTTTAGCCACAAGCGGCTTTCTATTTGCCATATAGATGGAAAGTATGTCTTACAAGTATGCTAATGATGATAAATATTGAGATAAACTCGACTGTTCAACATCCACTAATGAATAAACACTCTGACGTCGAATTCTAATTTTAGAAGAAAAATTATCTTGAGCCAGGGTCCAGAGCACCTGACATGTTATCAGGAGATCATGTGTTTGTATTCCACCCGGCTCAAGACAATTTTTCCTCTAAAATTTAAATCGACGTCAAAGTGCTGATTTATTAGTGGATGTTGAACAGTCGAGTTTATCTCAATATTTATCATTGGTAAATATAATTATTGTTAATTAGTGTGATATGCTTTAGATATATGATAAGGTAATATTTAGACTGATTAATAGTTTACATTAGCTAAATTGTGTTATAGCAACTACAACAACAACTAGCTTGTTTGTAATTTGTAAAAGCAATTGCACTCCTAATTTTTGAGACTCAGTAATTTTAGACATCAATAATGTACAGCTATTATCGTGAAATATATTTAATATTATATAAGCTGTGTTGAATCTAATTTTTAATAATCCAAGAAAAGTACTGTTTGAGTTTATTCCTACTGGGTTGAGTAAACTCTAACATATTTACAGGATTGGGTTTGGTTGAGTTGTTTTGCAATCTGGAGTTTAAAATACAATGTTGCGAAATGGTTACCTGTGTACCCAATGCGGACTGAGTTGTTTATACATGACCATCTCTGTCTATCCTAAGCAAGAGCCAATTGACAAATTTTATTATAATTTTCATGTTCAGCATCTTGAAATTAGTAAAGATTGGCTATTTTCATTTAAAAGCCTTTTTGTGTGTTGCCCAGTGTTATGCAAGAAGCAGCCTGCATTGCTCAACAGACATGGCATCCTACTCTCCATGATAATGATCAACCTCACATCTCACAAATAATGGTCTGGAAACTCTATCAGTTACAGTATGAGAATCTTTCTCAACTAACTACCACTTCTTCAAACATCTCGGCCATTTCTTAATGGGAGAAATATCGAGACAGCAGTTAAAAACAGCTTCAAAGAATTTGTCGTTTTGCAGGATCACATAGTTTTTTATCAACTTGTTTTGCGGTGGCAGAAGTGTATTGAATCTGTCAGTGCCTATTTTGATTAAGCTTATTTTTAACAAAGTTATAGCTATTGAATATTTCATTAGGAATTCGGCCATTTTATTTGCAATATATACTAAACAATCACCATTTTGTAAGTCGATTTAATTTTAGTGGAAAAATTGTCTTGAGCCAGGTGGGATACGAACCCATGACCTCCTAATAACATGTTAGATGCTTTGGACCACTGAGCTACCGGCCGCCAATCAAGATCTCCTCTAATTGATGATATGAATATTCTCACCTACAGTACATATTCCATTATGTAACATACAGGTGCTTTTTGGGTGATCTTAGCCACAATCAGCAGATAAATGCCGTATAGATGGAAAGTATATCCTATAAGTATACAATTGATTAAATATTGAATAAACTCGACTTTCTTAGTATATACTAAATAATCACCACTTCGTAAGTTGATTTGATTGTAGAGGAGAAATTATCTTGAGCCGGGTGGGATACAAAACCACGTCCTCCTGATAACATGTTCTGATAACATGTTGTGGGTTCATATCCCACCCGGCTCAATACAGTTTTTCCTCTAAAATTAAATCGACTTACAAAGTGGTGATTATTTAGTATATACCAAGAAAGTCGAGTTTATTCAATATTTAATCATTTGCAATAATGTAATATTATGACTTTTTCTGACTAAACTCTTAATCATGCCTAAAGGCCTCAGAAAGAGGGGGAGACCTAGGATGCAGTGGGTGGATAATGTCAAACAGGACCTTGTTAGAGTATGTGTGCAGTGGAGAGGTGCAGCAGATATAGCTCAGGACAAATATGCTTGGAGAACTAAATTGCATGGTGTGATTGTACCTCCATATCCATGGCTGCTTAGGATGCTGATGATTTTTTAATAAATTTCACAGTTTGTTTCATTTTTCAATGGAAATTTTAAGTGCATTAGTTTTTTAGTCTTATTTTGTATCTTTATAGTATAGTTCGATATTTTACTTAGTTTATTTAAATTTTCTAAGAATTATTTGGCTGTCCTGTGGCCGAGTGGCTAGCATGCTTGGCTATTGATCTAAGGGACCAGGGTTTGAGCCCCAGGTAAGACATGGATGTTCGTGTTGCTTTTCTGCTGAGGTCCTGCCATCATCTCCATCCTACTATGGCATAAATTGACAAGCTCCTGTCAGACCTCTGTATCAAGCAGCTGCTTGAGGGGGTATTTATTTATTATTATTTAAGAATAATTTAAATGATATGTTTTTATCCTTTTCTATCTTTTTCTTCTTTTTTATCCTTTTTTATCTTAATTTTATTGTGTCCATTTTATATGTATTTTGCAATCATTTAACACTTATTTAAGTCAGGTTTAAAATTTATACTAATAAAATAATTATAAGTGATATTTAGTTTTATTATATATGTAGTTAAATTATTTATTGCTAAATTTCTTAAAAGTACATGGTTGAGACAGTTTTTATATGTATTTTGCAATCATTTAACACTGTTATTTAAGTCAGATTTAAAATTTATACCAATAAAATAATTATAAGTGATATTTAGTTTTATTATATATGTAGTTAAATTATTTATTGCAAAATTTCTAAAAGTACATGGTTGAGACAGTTTTTGAATCATTTCTGGTAATTTCCTTATGACAAACATCCAATCCATTTGATTGAATTAAATGTAAATAATCATATTCATTTGTATCGTTTCCTTTTAAATCAATATGCTTATAACCTACTTCAATACATTATTAATGTTTGAAGAATCTAATTTATTTTCTGATTCATTAATAAAGTTTTTCTTTGTATAGGAATACAATCTATAGTATGCGATTAAAACATACAATACGCTCAGTAATAAATTATCACTATTCTGTAGACTAGGAACACTTGAAAAATTGAGTTGAAAAAAATTGGTTGTTATGAATGGGATTATTGAATTTCAATGTAATTTCAAATGTATATGCTGTATTAAAGACATAGTATATCCATAAACTGTTATATATTGCTTAATGAAAACACCACCACCACCAGATCTCTTATCATTTCGACATATATCGTATGGATTGTAATTTGGTATGGTATATAAATGCAATTCATTCATCTTGTGAAGTCCAAATTTTGTTGTTTTTTTTGTATGTTTTTTTGTAGTTTTTTGTATGTTTTGTACAACAAAAACAGAAAATTAGTAAACCTAGAAATAAATTAATACAATTGCCCCTTTATATAATACCTTATTATAAATTTAATCACAATCTGTTATTTTAACTGCATATCCTTCATATTGAGCAGCAATATTGAGGTCAGATTCTCCTTTAACATAATCATTCATTTGACTCTCTTTTTAGTCATTCATTTATACTCTACTGTTTATTCACATAGTAGATTCAAGTCATCAAATAAAGAGTTGAAAAAATTGGTTGTCCTTACTGGTATTTGAACCCAGGTCTCTCAGATGCATGCCGGGTATCTTAACCACTAGACCACTGAGGAACTGTTAGCATTTAATCCCTCTTTTAATTTCCATTGCTTTATCCAATTTTCTTTCATTTTTCTTGATGTTACCTGGACAATAATTAGTTTGTGTTTTTATCTGTTTCTAGTAGGCACCCTGTGTTCTGCTTGTGTATTAACATCATTGGTATTTATTTGTAATACATGTGCAACATTGGATAGTATTTCATTGATATTTTCATTATATGTTTCCGGAACACCTATAATCTCCAAATAGTGTTTCTACTGTTTTTTTCATGATCATTGATTCTGCAGTTTGCTTCTTTGACTTCTTTTTTTAGCATTTATTTTCATTGGTAAGTAGTTTGTTTTGCAGTTGATTTTTTTTTCTTTCGTTAATTTAGTCATAATTTTTAAGTAATCATTCAATTTATCTGAACGATATATGGTACATTTATTATATTCTGCTAATTCCTTCAGTAGGTCATTTTTTGATTTGTTATTAATTTTAATCATATCCTTTCTAATAAGATAGCAGAAGTACAGCAGTATAATCTAACAGTAATGGCAGCAATGGCATTTCAAGTTATATGATAACAAGAATTAAGAAGACGAATGCCGAAATGACATACAAGATGTATTTGTCTGTATTTTAGGTACAGATGATATACCCTTGGTATAGAATAGCAATTTATATAACTCTCTCTATAGAATGAAATTCTTTGAGAGAGATGTTAACAAAGTTTGAAATTTGTAAGTCAAGGCAAACATCGTGCAAGGTAAGTTTTTATGGTTTGATGTTTTTACAGTTGGATGATTAATTTTAGGATACTTATGAGGGTAAGTAATGTAGACCACCAATCTAGAACTGTTCTGTGCACCCAGACTTTATAATATCAAAGGTATACTGACCTTTTTGGTTAGCGCTACTTGTGCACCTGAAATAATTGAATTATAAAAACATCAAAACGTAATAACTCGTTTTTCATGACATTTGCCCTGACCTACAAATCCCAAATTTTGTTTTCATCATTCTCAATGAATTTCATTCTATAGAGATATTAAATTATTCTATACCAAGGGGATACCTCTGTACCTAAAATATAGACAAATACATCTTGTATGCCATTTTGGCATCCGTCTCGTTAATCTTGTTACCTTATATCCTGATATCCCATTGTTGCTATTACTGTTAGATTATACTGCTATATTTCTACTGTTTTATTTATATATTATATTAGTGTTATAGAGTTTTATTAAATTTACGATACGTACACTGATTTTGCTATGTTGTACTTGTTGACCAATGAATGATCTTGTGAACTACGATTTTTTTTATCACGCTATTGTTTACTAGGAATGATGATAAATTAAAAATATAGCTTCAAAAGCACATTGAATTATCAGAAAAAATAATTTCATTACTAAGAAGGCTTTTATTTGGAATTTTTTATTTCTTAAGAAATCTTTTATTTGGTTTTGAATTTAAGGATTCAATTTATGCTGCTCTTCTGTGCATATTGTAGTATAAAGGATTATTTTGTGAGCAGGTTTTCCAGTGGAGTTTTTCTAATTGGAACAGTATGTAGCAGCATAATCCACTAAGGTTATAATTTATAACTCAGTAAAAGATATTTTTTATGTTGCATTACAGTTGTTTCCTGAAAAATTAAAGCATGCTAAAAGAGCTTAGTAATAATCTTCCTGTATTTTAACTTCTTTATTTTTGAATTTTGTTTTTCTTATATGATCATAAATTGGTTTTAGTGTAATCAGAGATAATAAGCAGATATAGTAAAATGTTTGTGATTGTTGGGCTATTTTACCTCTAAGTGATGCATTTTTGCAGATAATGGGCACAATGGTAGGTCACAAGGGCCAAGAGAAGATTGAGGAAGGGGACCCACTAGTCAACTGTTAGGAGATAGATGATAGCTTCCCATTACAGCCATTCAGCATGTTCTTTAATGTACATAGTGTATGGCTCTCCTGCACATGGGGCCATGGCTTTATGTCCAATCTTATGGTTGTCAGCCTTTCCAAGCTCATAGGTGTTCCCTACTGATCAAGGGCATAGTGGAGATAAATCTCAATATTCACACAGGTGGGACTTCAACCTGGGAAGGGTAGATTACAAACCTGACTGACAAACCCCTACTGACTGAGCCAATCTCCATTTCTTTGTGATTGTTAATTATTTTTTTTAAATTTAACTTAAATAGTTCTCTTATGTCTTGCATCACTTTTGATTCTGATTAAAACTACCATGTACTTCTAATAAAAATAACATTTTATGCATTTTATATTATTTTTGGTAAGATATGCATATCTAGGTGAGTCATTCTTAATATCTAGGTTTTTGTTTCATTGTTCAACTACTGTGACATGGGCATTTTCAAAATTTAGTGCTACTCTAGTTTTTCAGGCCTGGCATTGTAAGGTTTAAAATATTGTATAATTACGACTTATAATGTTTTCATAACAAACATCGTTGCATTAGGTGCCGTAGTTATTTAGTTCAAATTTCTTGCTATGTTGTGGCTCTAAAATCATTGATTTAAGTGATATATTTTAGTCGTCAATTGACTAAGAGCTGCTTCACATGGTCCAAATCACATCATCATTCGCAAACTGTTCAAAGGGTAATGTGAAGGAATAGTACTACTTCATTGTAGTGAATAATGGTAGAAAGTACTTGTCCCATTTTGAGCTGGCCCATTGATATCTCTGAAAGAATGCATAGCAGTTTTGAGTGTATTAACTAAATATATTTGAATGGAAATAACAAAATTTGCAAAATACTTCAGAAAATAAATATTCATGTGAAATATGATGTTTATTATTCATTCTCATTGGGGGATTCATTCATGTTTCTGATAATGAGCTAGCCTTGCTCTCAAAATAAAAATTTGGATATTTCTCAACCACATAATTCAAATCGAAACTTTATGCCATCCATCATCATGGCAATAATAACCAAATCCCCATTTGTGAATCTTGTATGTTTAAAGGTTCAAGAAACAATATTCACTCACCAAACAACTGGAACAAGTAGACATTTTTAAATAGATAATTTTTAATACTCTAAAAGTGTTATATGGTATTGAAATAAATCTATATTTAACAGCATCACTGTCGCCGTTGTGGAAATATATTCTGTAATGGTTGTTGTGAACAGAAACTACCTCTGCCAAGAATGTGCTTTGTTGATCCTGTGAGACTTTGTGCTGAATGTGTTGATATTACTAAAAAGGAAAATGAATTTTATGACAAGCATCTGAAGATATTATTAAATGGTAATAAATGTAATTTTTATTTCAGTAAAGTAATAATATTACTAATATTAGTATAAGTAAGTTTTCAAAATTTAATATTTAATTTTAACATGTTTATAATGTAGTGATAAAAACACAATTAAAAGATCTCATTCAGAAAATAATTAGAATATAATAACTAGAAGTTCTCTGGCATCAACAATAAAATTCTTAAAGTTTATCCTACAAACAAATTGCATATTGAAAATTTTTCAGGAGGAAACTGTAACACTTTTCAGAGCAAGGACAGCACTCTGTCTTCAGTGAAGTGGCAATGTGACGATGTTAGGGTCTGTTCTTTCCATTTGTCTTGAAGGGTGATTCCAATGTCTCATTTGCAGATGGGGGACAAAGTCATTATCTCAATAGCCTTGCAGATGATGGTTTCATAGTAAATGGATACAATTTGCCAGACCCATGTCTTACATTCCTGTGCTCTACAAATCAATCCACATATTATTACTCAGAGCTTAACAAAGTAACATTATTTACAGTCTAGTTCCAAATATGAAGAAAATTATAAGTAGGGATAGACAAATTTTGTTTCTTCAAAAATCGAATTTGTATAAATACCCTCTACTGAAGACAGAGTTTTATTTTCTCTGAAACCCTTTTGAGTTTCCTCCTGAAAATGTTTTAAAATGCAAATGGTCTAAGGATAATTTTTAAAAAATTTATTGCCCAGTGATAGTGAACTTTTTAGGTATTATAGCCTAATACTCTATAAACATAAAATTTAAAACATACTTATTTGCTCATTTTTTTTAAAAATAATTTCATAAATTTAAAAAAAAATATGGGGAAAGAATGAAAATTGGAATTATCTACTTTGAGGTTTAGTAAATTTCATGTAGGTATAAATTCTCTAGTGATGCTCTTTGAGGATATGGTTGCATTAATGAAAGATTTCTTACAGCTGAATTTAAAACAGTGATTAAAGATTGTTATCTGTTGTTATGCTCCCACCAATGACTGATGAGAATAAGAAGGATTGGTTTTAGGGACAACTTAGGATATTTTAAATTCTTTCAGGAATTGAGATATTCTAATGTTTAGTGACTTCAATGCCAAAGTTGATACTGACTCTGACCTTTTGGCAGGAATGATAGGTCCTTTTGGAATTGCAGTTGTAATAGCAGTGGGGAACATTTATAAATAAAGAAATTTAATGGTTTAAAAGTAACTAAGAATTACTGTAAACAGTGAAACATTTATAAATAAATGTGGGTTTCACCTGATGGTTGCATGGGAAAAATCGATTATATATTAAGAACAACAAATGGGCTAGTTCTGTTAGGAATAGCAGTGCATATTAGGGGAGCCAAAATTGGGTCTGACCATTACCTTGTTAAAAAATGTTTTACAAGTAAAGGTTAAGTAATTAAGAAATTTTGTGGTAAGTCAGGGTGGCAAACTTATGGCATGCAAGACACTTTTGCTAGGCATGTAAGCATACTCAGTCAAAAAAAGAATATTGCTGATCTCGAGATTCTTGAAGAGTTAATTATTAATGGACTTGGAAAACTATTTTCAGATATCAGAGCTGCAAGTCTGGAACAGTTTTCATTAAGATTTTTGCAATTCAGGGAATTTGGTGAAACTGCAGAATTTATAAAACATCCTGATAATATAAAGTCAGAAAATTTGAATTCTAGAATGTTTGATGAATGGATTCAACGATTTTGAAATACAGCCAGTTGAGTTACAGTGTAGCTCAATACACTCATGGAAGCAAAAGTTCATTGACTTTTTGTCAAGTTGGAAACTGTTGAATGAAACCAGTTAACAGAATGAAGTGCTCAAGCATGGAATTCCTGAAATATTAAAACAACTGTGAACATTACAATTTCTGATATAAGTAGTTGAGTAAATAATGAGATCAGTGCTGCTTGTATATAACTGAAAGCAATAAAATACAAACATAAAAGAGAAAAATTATCATCCACGGTACATACACCCTCCCTCCTCTAATGAAAGAGTTCAACTGGTCAACATCATTTGCCAAAAGGGCCAAATCATCAGCATAATCTAAATCAGAAATTTTAAGTTCATATCAGAATCATACATAGTGTATGGCTCTCCTGCACATGGGGCCATGGCTTTATGTCCAATCTGATGGTCCCTCCCTGAAAAGAGAAATTTAAGATTATTTTTAAGAATCTGACCTTTATCTGTCCATCTGGTCTCTTGCAAGCCGAGAATATCTAAATTATAATGGTGGAATTCTTGTGTGAGGACATCAAGAGAAAAAGCTCTGTGCAGAGTCCTCACATTCCAACTACCTATGGAGAGAAAATGGTTAGTAGAATGTTTAAAGAAACTATGTTTATTGAGAGAGGGAATGCCGACAATATCAAACAGCCCCCTAATCGCAGACATGGGGCAAAGACCCATTCCCCCACCACTAAAGGCTGAAGCCATCTACACTGGAAGACTTCCTCCAATGTAGAATTTGACGATGCCAATAGAAGCAAAGAGTTCAGGTGCCTGCGATGACCTCTGCTCAGGATTATCCACCAGCTGATAAACATATCCTGTGAATCTATTCACTTGGGGCTGTCAACCCACAAACAAACAGAAAACACAGCGGAAGATTTTCCCTCCACAGAAGCCCATCAGTGTAGCAAAATCAGGATCCATAATCAAGCTCAGAGCCATATATCTGTCCAGTCCAGTGGGTTTTTATGGTCAGCATCAGGACCCTGTGTGGTTGACCACTCCTCAGCAGGGTAGAAAAAAAAGAAAAGTAGCCATAGTTGTCCAGATCAGTAGGCCACACTAATCTGGCAGCCCTCCCCTTCCGTTCACTTCCACAAGAGAGTATCTCTTTTGAAAGGTACTAATGGTCTGCACCATGAGAAGGTGGGGTCGGACATTAGGTGCTAGGCCCGGCCGGTTCTATGCATCATCACAGGGGATTGGTGCATAGCTCTCCTTCCAGTGACTACCTAGCTACCATTTACAGACTCAATATTAATTACTTAGCAATAATAATAATAACCATAACTGTGTCTGAAGATAGTAATCTACTGTGAGTGAACTATTTCGTTTAAAAAGTTTATATAATCTATTATTTCAATGTAGTTTAAGTGTTCGAGTTAATTGTTGTAGCTATTATTAGTTGAGTCTTCACAATTTGTGCTTCTTTCTTTCTCATGTCCGGGCATCATAATTGTTTTGTCCAGAAGTGGACAAAGTCATCCATGTCTCTCCCCATCCATAGGTCATCTAGAGTAGTTAAAAATTGACATTGCATGCAAGCATAGATGTGGTCCATAGTCTCGTTTTCCACACTCACATCGGTTGTCCGTTGTCAAGCCCCATTTGTGCATGTTAGCCTTTACAGGGGCCACCCCCGTTCTTATACGGTTTAGGGTTCTCCAGGTCACCCAGTCCATCCCCACGCCAGAAGGTTCTTCCTCAGAGATTGGATACCAGTCTGACGGATCGACGCTTGTGCGAGATAGAAAGGAGGACATAGAGATCAGTCTACTAGGTGGGGGGGGGGGGGTCTGGCACTCCAAACATAACGTGTCTCTCATCGAAGGTTTGCTTAAAACGCTCTGTGTACTCATGTGAGGCATGGCGGGTTTTCGGTTCTGCAAAACCAGCAGCTCTATACAGTAGTTTTAATGGCGTTGGTTTCATGCAGCCAGTCATTATCTGGCAAGTCTCATTCAAGACTACGTCCACTTTCTTTGAGTGTACGGATTGATTCCAAACAGGGCTTGCATACTCTGCAGTGGAAAAGCAGAGTGCTTTGGCATATATACATAGAACCGCCGGGTTTGCTCCCCATTTGCTGCAATATAGCTTTTTTAGTATATTGTTCCTCATATGGACTTTAGCTGTAGTTGTATGGCAGTGCATAGCTGCAGTTGTATGGCAGTGCTTCTTGTAGGTAAGGCTTCTAGCTAAGATAACTCCTAGATATTTTGGTTGGTCTGTATGCTCCAGTGTATGGCCTTCCCATTTAACCTTTAGTTTCCGTTTTGCCTCTTGAACGTAGATGGAAAGCACAGATTTGTCTTTTAGATGGATTGGGTTTTAAAAAGTTATCTTTGTAGTATGTGGACATGGTTGACAGCACTTGTTCTAACAGTTCTTCGACCCTTTGAAACATAGTGTCTTGTACAGCGATGCCCAGATCGTCGGTGTACAGAAAGTGTTTGGCATTGGGATGTAAAGGTTGATCATTTGTATAGATATTAAATAGAATAGGGGATAACACACTACCCTGGGGCAATCCATTCTTTTGAATTCTCCACCTACTCTTTTTGTTATCCAAAATAACATAGAAACATCTGTTGGTGAGGAGAGATTCAATGATTTTTACTCAGTTAAAATCTCTGTACAAGTCATAGATCTTTAAAAGTAATAAGCGGTGATTGATGATGTCATATGCCGCAGATAGATCAACCAACGTACTCCTGTCACTAGTTTCCTCTGAAATCCCTCTTCTATATGCTCCGTCAGGTTTAGCACCTGACTTGTACAACACTTTCCCGGGCGGAAACCCGCTTGTTGTGGGATAAGTTTTGGCTCTATCTTGGGCCCGATTCGGGATAGTATTAAGCATTCGTAAAGCTTAGAAAGATGGCAGAGTAATGAAATAGGTTGGTAGCTGGTTGGATTATCTGGGTCTTTACCCGGCTTCAGAAGAGCAATAGCTTTTGATTTCCTCCAGAGTTTAGGTAGGGAGTAGGTTTCACGGCAATGGTTAAACATATTCGAGATCCATAGCTTTGTCTTGGGTCCGAAATTTTTTATCTGTTCTGTGCACAGATCGTCTATCCCTGCAGCTTTACCCTTTTTCATACTTTTTAAAGCATTTTCGAGTTCTTCCATTTTAATAGGCGTGCCCAACAGATTCTCTTTGTCTGGCAGTCTTTGGATTTTTGGCATTTGATACTCCTATCAGGTTTGCTATTAAGCAATAACTGGTTAGCTATTTGGTTAGCTGTGACATTTCCCTTTGCTGCTCTAACTTTGGGTTCACCATTAAGTTTTTTTATGAGATTCCAGGCCATCTTGCTGCTGTGGGTCATGTCCATTCTCTCCAGAATTTCTACCCATTTTTTTCTGTCTGGTTTCACTTGGGCTCTCATGAGATTGTCTCCCAGCTCAATCGTGTCCTGGCTGAAAGGATTTGTGCTGTATAGTTGATGGTATCTCTCTGTCATATCCTTCAGTTCGTTTGTTAGTCAGGGGATATAAAAATTCCTACATCCTCTGGGTATGTTTCTTCTGGACGTCCTCTTCACCATTTCAATGAACAGCTCATATTTCTGAGAAATAGCTGGAAGTCCCTTAATAGTTAAGTCTAAGTCATCTCTAAATGCTTTCCAGTTTGCTTTTTTAAAATTGAAACATCTTCTAAATAGGATCTCCTGCGTTTTTATGGCGGCGTAGACTTTCAGTCCAATAGGTTGGTGTTGAGTTTTCGGTATAGGCTGCAATACCATTTTAACAACACATTTTAACACAAGTTGTGGGTATACCAGAGGAACACAATGAAGATCTAATGAACATTGTGAACAAAATTGCTAAAAAAATTGGAGTTAATATTAAAGAGGTGGATAATTGTAAAATTTAACAATAAGAATACGTGTGATTAATGGTTCATTGCAAATAGAAACACCAATTATAGTATTAATTGTACAGATATTGATGAAAGATTTAAGAGTGCCAAAGTATATTTAAATGAACATTTGACTCCTGTATTGAAGCAATTGTTATATAAAACAAAAGCTGAGGGTAAAACATCTGGCTATAAATTCATATGGGTTAAAGAAGGTAAGATCTTTATGTTTATGCATTTAAATGAAACAGCAAAAACATGTAGAATTAGAAATGATGATTTAAGAGATGTATTAAATCAAAATGGCTTGGCTGCTAAGTGATGTTGAATGTGAAGTCAATAATGATTGTAATGTAATGGATTTGGATAAATTGAAATAATTTTTTTAGTTTGGTGATTATCTGTCTATATGCATATTAAATCTTAATATATGTAGTATTAGGAATAAGTTTGATGAAATAGAGGAAAAGCAAAGTAATTTTACATATAGAATAGACTATACACTACTTATTAAAGAATTGGAAAAAAATAATTGGGATAACATTAAAAATATAGGATATACAAATTTGGCATACAAGAGATTTATCGACAAATTTTCTGAAATAATTAATAAATCCAAACAGTATTGCTTAAAAACACAAATAGAAAATCAAAAAACAATTAGATAACAGATAAAATTATAAACCTTTTTAAAACAAGAGATAAATGCTCTAAGGAATTTAAAAGATATCTGCATAATAATGTATATGAAATGAATTATAAAAATGTAAGAAATCAGCTTAATACCAAAGTAAAAAATACAAGAAATAATTAATATAGAACACAATTTCAAAAATGTAACGGTAATAGTAAAAAACAATGCAAATTTATAAATGAACTAACTGGGATCAAAATAAGGAAATATCTGTTACATCGCAATTGTTTAATATTGATAAGGAAACAAATGATAGCGATTCATTAAAAATAGCAAATGAATTTAATCTATTTTATTGGAGTTGCAGAAATTATTATTAAGTGCCAAACACATGAAACTACACCTTGTCGTGGTGGGGGGGCCTAGGGCCCAGCAACCCGGCTGAGGAGGCATTGCCGGTCGGGATGATCCCCAGCTGGAGCAGGCCAAAGGATTTGCCGGCTGTAGTGGGCACCAGCTGGAGCATTCCAAGGTTTTGCTGGTTGGGGTGGTCCCCGGCTGGAGCATTGCTGAAGCCAACCGAGGTTGAAGACGCTGCTGGCCGGCTTGATTGCCGGTCGGGTGGTGACGGTGTTGGAGACCTCACCTCTCAGGAGACCTGTGTGGTCTGTTCGACGGCTCTGCCGAAAGGTCTGAACCCGCCTGTAGGCATGAGCTGTCCAAAAAGTCTGGGTCTTACTAAGAGTCTCCACCCCGGGTGCCGATCGAGCTTGGATCTTTATATCCTTGCACATTTGCAAACCGGGGAATAGATTAAAGTAAGGTTTCTTCCGGTGGTTAGCTTTCCTTCTATAGGACTGCTGCCATGTGAGGCTGGGGTTGAGGTGTGCCTATAGGGCGTATTCCTTGCCCTCAGCTCTAGATGGTCATGGCTTTTCTTAACCAGGTAGTGCTGTCAGGCAGAACCAGGAATTGCCGTGGTTGCATAAGATCGCAACATAGAGATCCATTGTCAATGCATTTGAGCATAGTACTAGAACTAACAGTTCTATGTTTCTGCAACCAATTAGGGAAATTGAAAATACTATTTTAGAATTGCATGACGATAAAAGTCCGAGTTTAGATGGATTTACTGCCATCGCACCATGTGGATGGCCGGGTATATGTGCATCGTTTACCTGGGGAAATTTTGGCACCAGGATGTACCGTGGGATGAAAACAAGCTGGTGGAGGAAGTTTAATGCTTTGGGCAATGTTCTGCTGGGAAACCCTAGGTCCAGTCATTCATGTGCAGGAAACTATGACATCTACCACCTGCCTAAACATAATTGCAAGCCAGGTACATCCTTTCATGGCAATGGAATGTCCCTCTAGTAGTGCCTACTTTCAGCAGGATAATATGCCATGCCACACTGCCCGGATTGTTCTAGAATGGTTCATGGAACATCAGAAAGACTTCCAGGTATTGCCCTGGCCTCCAAATTTCCCAGACATCAATCGAGCATCTGTGGTTTGTGTTGGAACAGCATTTCTGATCTATGGCTCAACCACATAACTTACAAGAGCTGAAGGATCTGCTGGTATATGTTGGATTATTTAATTGACATCTAAAAGATATATAAAGTGTCTTGTGGTATTGGTACCAGATACCACAAGACACCTTTATAAATCTTTTAGTGTCCATACCTCGCTGGATAAGAGCTGTTTTGGCGGCATGTGGAGGATCAACATCACATTAGGCAGGTGGCCATAATGTTTTGGGTCTTCGGTGTACAAAGTGACTTGGACTTCTCCCATTCACTGGATTTTCTGAACTGGTTATGAAACAGAAAAAAACTTTCTTGGCTGCTTTTTTTACTAAACATTATGAAACTTTTTCTTTGGGTGTTGAAGTTTGATGATCTTGGCTAAGTACAGAAAGATTTATGCACCAATTGGGGAAAAAAATAAAAACGTATCATTAGAGTGACACAGCCAAGATACTGGGGGGGGGGGGAGTTGCTGCTTTTAAAATCATTAAGTATAGACATAAAAACTCGTAATTTTTTCAAAAATGTAATGTTTTTAAGAGGGGAAGGGAGTGAGTGAAATGTTCATAGGGAATTTGAGGGGAGGGGGGTAAAATTTAAGGGGAGGAGCTCCTGAAATTGTCCTCCCACATGAGGGATGATTTCCGTGCCTAGGAAGTCCTAACTTCGCATCCGTTTACAAAACCTTGTTCATTTTCAGAAAATGGTAGAAGTTAAAATTTGTTTACTAAAAACTTGAGAAATAATAAAAGAAAAATTACATATAACCTAATGGGAATGTTAAATATAATATCTGCAACCACTTTTAAGCCGGGCATCCGATGTTGCATGACTCAGAAAGATCGATAAATAAGCTGACTAAAAGATCACTAATTTAGGGAAATCTACAGAAATGTATTTGCTTCTGTATCTAACACTTCATTCATTTTCAGAAAATGATACCAGATAAAAGTTTTTTTTACTGAAAAAGTGATAAATAATAAAATAAAAATTAACATATAACTAATGTGATGTCATAATATCCATAGCAACGAAGAAGTAGGCCGGCTATCCAATGTAGCATAACTTTGAAAAATCAATACTTATTGACCAAAAGTTGATAATTTACGAAAATTAACACACTGAAATGAAAACTAAGGTTTAAATATAAAAAAGTAAATACTAACTTTACGAAGGGTATCCATTATGCTGGACCAAAACTAAACAATCCATTATGGAGCCACTTATAACACAAGGAATGGAACAGAGATAGCATGCGAGTCACCTGCGTCTTGTGCAGTGAGCCATAACATAATTAAGTGCAGCTACACCTGGTCTTGGAACCTATGAAGGATGTTTTCACTTCCAGTTTCAATTTTAAGAGTGGGAAAGATGCATAGAATTTTGGAAATAATGATAAAAAATATTCTGAGAATATGGAAATAGGTTTATGCAGAAAAGAGTGTAAAATGGGAAAAAAATGGTGATGCGTACTTTGTAATCATTCACAAATCTGCCTTTTTAAAAATAAGTTTTTTTGTTAATTTTTAGGAGATTTTCGAAAATTTAAGGAAAAATTTGTTGATACTAGTTCAAATCAAACTTGTGAACTAAAATCAGAAGGTTGCCTCAGCAAAGAGGAAGGTTAACAAGCAAATCAGCAATACTGTTTAGTGCTTCTAAGAATTGGCAAGCAGATGACTTTTTAGCTTGAATTACATAGTTTTAAAAAATATATCTAAAGAATTTTCAAAAAAAAATTGAAGTTTCATGTGTTGTACAAAAGACATCTGTTGATGTCCTTAACCTCTCATTTCGGATTCTGTCAATGTCTATGTTCAACGATGACCTGGGGAGGGTTAAAAGACACACTGGATGACACACTTGACAGGAAGCTACTATCTGTTTCCTAACAACTGTTCTGTGGATCCTCTTCCCCCCAACCTTCTCTGAGCCATTAGGGTCCTTGTCGCCTGGGCAGTTAGCTCATTGTGTACAAAAAAGTGCCATTCGGAGGTATAACAACTAACTGCACTGTCAATCTCTGTCATCTAGCACTCTAGTTAGATGTGTTGTGAATGCATTTTAAGCATCTACTTGGCTTGCATAGGCAGTTGAACAGATCATTACTGCATCTTAGATTCCTGAAACTGTGCAAACTGTATCAAGTAGCTCCTTAGTGGTTACAATTACCCAAAACCAAATTTCCAGATCATTTATTTATTACACACCATTCATACAGCCAAAAATAAATTAATGCAGCCATAAGACATTTAAGGAAGGAAATAAGTAACGTTGAGCAGAAAGCATATCCCCAATATTTGTTACTCTCCACTCATGTAATGAAGATGGAATTTGACCATCTCCTAGGACAAGTATATAATGTCATTGATCACAATACGGAACAGATATTGAATAGGCATACATACTCAGAAATTTAATAACCACAGAAGTATAGGACATAAAATTCAGTGAGCTTACCACACCCCTTTTTCCGAATGAATGGCTCAACCTAAGCAATATCAATAACCTACCTCCACTGGAACAAAATTCACCCCCAAATAGCCTAATCCCTTTTCTCCAGGGAACCTAGGCCCACCAGGATAGATAAGCAACCATCCCCATTACAATGGACTCAGTGTGCCACAGATCAACTCCAGCACTCCACACAGAATAATAAGAAAAGTCCCTAAGATGCACAACCACTATAACCCAACACATAACATATGCCAATTAAATAACCCAACACCCAAAATTATTCCTTTCTTAACCCTTAGAGTGTCCAGGTCATATGTATATGTTGACAGAATCCGAAATGAGAGGCCAAGGACTTATGCATCTGTTTTTTTTAATACAGTAAAAAAAAATCAATTTCTAAAAATAAAAATTACTGTTGAAAATTTTCTTCTTCATCATCATCAAGCAGCCATGGGCTACGGAGGTCCAACCAGACCGTACAATTTAGTTCTCCAAGCAAGTCTATCCTGAGCTACATCTACTGCATCTGGCCACTGCACACCAATTCTAACAAGGTCCTGTTTGACATTGTCTGCCCACCGCATCCTAGGTCTCCCCTTCTTTCTGAGGCCTTTAGGCACACTGTTCATAACCCTATTCGCCAATCTATAATTATTCATACGAGCAACATGGCCAAACCAACGGAGTCTCTCTCTGTACAATATGCTGCTTAAAGGAGGTTGCAGACTCCTTTGCCTAACCTCATTATAAATTACAAAGTTGAACCACCTAATGCCCAAGACACTGCGTAAGCATTTAGAATCAAAAGATTTAGTTTCCTGTAATCTTGTTTACACAGCGTCCACGTTTCACTACCATAACTAACCCTAGAAAGAACCAAACTGTTATACAGTCTAATTTTAGTCTTCAGGTGTATACGCCTATTTCTCCACAATCTCCATAGATTCTTAAAAGTCCTGGCAGCAATCCCTATTCGTCTGTTAATCTCATGCCGCACATCACCATTATCTGTTACATAGCTCCCAAGATAATTAAACTGTGACACCTGCTCAAGACTGCAACCATTCAGATTAACTGAATCACAGCCTGCCTGACCAATTTTCATCACTTTAGTTTTCTCTCTGTTTATAACCAAACCTACTCTACTACCAGTCTCATCAACAGCTCAAATGAAAGAGTTCATCTCATCAACATCATTTGCCAAAAGGGCTAAATCATCAGCATAATCTAAATCAGAAATTTTCGTATCTCCAGCCCATATAAGGCCAAAATCTTTCCCTTGAAGTGAATTCGCATAACATAATCAATAACCAGGCTAAAGAGAAAAGGAGACAAAATGCACCCTTGTCGAACACCAGAAGTAATGCTAAACCAATTGCTACAAGCCTTACCAACTCTCACACACGACTCAGTGTTATTATAGAGAGCTTTCATTATGTTAACTAACTTGTCTGGTATACCATATGATTGCACAATCAACCACAAATTATGATGATCAACAAAGTCGAAAGCCTTTTTGAAATCAACAAAGCTAGCAACCAAAGGTTTCTGAAACTCTAAACATTTCTCAAGAATCTGCCTAAGTGAAAATATCTGATCCACACATCCCCTACCACTTTTGAATCCACATTGCTCATCACGCAATTGACTGTCAACCAGATTCTTAATTCTATTAAGCACAATCATGGAAAGAACTTTACCTGGAACAGAGAGTAGGCTAATACCCCTATAGTTATCACAAGAACTGCGATCACCTTTTTTGAAAATAGGGATAACAATAGCTCTGGTAAAATCCTTAGGAACCATGCCTTTATCATAAAAGATATTCAGAATTTCAGTCATCCAAGTGGTAACCGAAACATTTCCAGCTCTAAGCATTTCTGTAGTAATTTCATCTACCCCTGGGGATTTATGAAGTTTAAGTTTAGAAACAGCCAAAATAACTTCGGATTGTGTTATAGGGCCAACATTAAAGCCACCAATGCATCTATCATCATTGCAAACAATCGGAATAGAACTAACCGCATTGTTTAGAACATCACTGAAATGCTCAGCCCACCTAGCCATGACAGAATCCTCACTTTCTATAACCTTACCTTGTTTATCCTTCAATCCCTGTATACCTGTCCGTTTTTTACCACACAAAACATTAACTATCTGGTACAGCTCTCTGCTGTTGTGCTGTCTAACTGCTTCCTCGGCTTTGTCAGCCAAACATCAAGCCAAAGATTCTTATCAGCAGCTAACTGATCTTTTACACGTTTATTAAGTTCTCTGTAATGCTTTCTATTAGGACTAGTAGGGTATTGATTAAGGACATTCCTGCAGTTCTTTCTTTCCGAAATAAGCTCAAGTGCCTTATCACTCAGATAATTCTGCCTCTTCTGCTCCTTTTTTCCTAAAAGAGTACCGTTAGTGTCCAAAAAAGCCTGTTTAAAATGATCCCATTCTTCCTCAACTTCAGTGGTAAGCATACCATGACTGTCATAATGACTAAGTATCCTATCATGGTAAGCTTTGCTATAACTGGGTCTTTCAGAGCTTCAGTATTAAAAGCAAATTTTTTAACCCTAGCAGAACACTTTTTAAGTTTAAGTTGCAAGACTCTTTTAACAAGGTAATGGTCAGATCCAATTTCAGCTCCCCTATATGCCCTGGTATTTCTAACAGAACTAACCCATTTGCTGTTAATTAATATATAATCAATCATATTCCTATGCAGCCCATCAGGTGAAACCCATGTGTACTTATGTATGTTGCGGTGTTTGTAATATGTGTTAGTTATTCTGAAACCATTTAGTTTACTTACCTGTAGGTGACGTTGCCCATTGCCATTGCAGCTACCAATACCAAAAGGGCCAATCACCCCTCCCCAAAGGTCAGAGTCAGTACCAACTTTGGCATTGAAGTCACCAAGAACAAGGGTAATATCTCCTTTCTTGACAGAATTCAAAATATCCTGAAGTTGTTCATAAAACCTATCCTTCTCATCCTCATCGGCATCCTCAGTGGGGGCATAACAGCAGATAACATTCAGGTCTTTAACACTTGTCTGAAATTTTGCTGTAAGAAACCTTTCATTAATGCACTCATATCCTAGAAGAGCATCACTAGCATGTCTGCTGAGAAGCAGACCCATGCCTTGGTGATGCTTATTGTCGTCCCTCCCTGAAAAGAGAAATTTAAGATTATTTTTAAGAATCTGCCCTTTATCTGTCCATCTGGTCTCTTGCAGGCCGAGAATATCTAAATTATAATGGTGGAATTCTTATATATATATATCTTACGAAAATCTATAATTGAAGCAAAAAATAATATTTTCTTTTTTCATTTGATGCATATTTTATTGAACTACAATATAAATAATTTGTTAAAGCTATCTGATTGCCATTTCTTAGAAGCACTATACAGTATTGCCTTTTTTTTTAATGTTACTCTTTGCAGAAGCAACCTTCTGATTTAAGCACACAAGTTACATTTGAACTATTAACAACAAACTTCTTAAAGTTTCAAAAATCTTCTGAAAATTGACAAAAAAACTGCCATTTTTAGAAATGGCAGATTTTGGAAGTAATTGTGCAATATGTACTTCTGTTCCCCCCCCCCCCCCCTTACACTCTTTTTCTTCTTTAAACCTCTTTCACTATTCCTAGAATTATTTTTATCATTTATCTGAGCATTCCTGCTCTTCTAATGAAAACTATAACTAAAGAAAAAGTCTTCAAGACTGGTTTCAGCATCATGGGACAGGAAGTCACAGGTGTTCTATTTGCTTACATATGCCAGAGTGGGGAGAGCTGTCTGCTAAGTGACTTCATGGCAAGTTCTTTACATGGATGATATAAGTTGGACACTTCCTCCGAACAAATTTGATTATAAACTCCCTTCGTAAAGTTAATATTTTATTTCCTTTTTTGTAATTAAACCTTAGTTTATATCTCTGTAGATTTACTTTATTTCCATATATTATTGATCTTTTGGTTGATCGATTATCGATTTTGGCAGAGTTATGCTAACATTGGGCGCCAACTGTAAAGAACTCCAGTACCAACCAATAAAGAACCAGAAAAATTCACAATAGCCTTACCATATGTCAATAATGATTTCACATACTCAGTTAAAATTTCCTACATAATATCTTAATTTGTTTGAAATGATCGCCTCCACTACCCAGATCTGGAGAGCTATACTACACCTTGCTCAAAGATCTTACAGGCAAAAAACTTCTCTGAAAATAAATGCATAAGTAAAACCTAATGCCCATGTAACATCCTGCTTATAGAGCATAAATGTAGCATCCTAAACAAACTGCAAAATACTACTCTATCTCAAGTAATCACTGAAAACATTCTAGTCACTAACATTCATTTTGCCAATATCATAATATCGCCACCCACCAAATTCCAACTCTTTGTTACAGAAAATCCAAATGTAATGTAAAATAAAATGAGCTCTGTAACACAGATATCATCTCACTGCCCCCAGCATAGTGTTTGATCCTCAGGGCTTATTAGCTACCCTTTGGAGAACCAAAAGCTCTCCCCCCCCCCCCACACACACACACAATGTTCTTCCATCTTTAACCTCAGATCAAAGATTCCACATTCACATAACTTTTTATGCTAACAAATACCCAGTCCTTCAAATACTTAAATTTGTACTAGGAAGTGGTGATTAGAGAAAGCTGAAACACCATCTCCCATCTATCATTTGGCCTGTCACTACCCAATTTAAAAACCTCACCCTAAAAATATGTGATAGTCAAACCCCTATGCAATAAACATACATCCAACCAATATAAGCACGATCAGTTCCTTTTTCATTTGATGCAATTTTTATTAAATTACAATGTAAATAATTTGATAAAGCCATCTGATTGACATATTTTAGAAATGTTATATGGTATTGCTGATTTGTTTGTGAACATTATTGTATATTGAAGCAATTACCTGATTTAAGCTCACAAATTTGATTTGAACTATTATCAACATAACTCTCTGCTGCCAGTTCCATACTTGGACTTCCGGCAGTATTTTTCCATCAAGCTCCGGGCACAGTGGCAGAGATCTTGGTCTGAACAGGTTGGTAACAAACTTTTGGAGATCAAGCCCATTATCAAACCATGGCAGTCTTGTTTCTCAGGAATTGCGAGGAAGTTGTACTTGCTTGGCTCCGCTTAGGTCATTCATTTATTACACACTTCTTTGGGCGGACGACGAACCTAAGTGCGAGTTTTGTGACACCATTTTAACCATTAAGCATATTTTAATCTCTTGTCCTGCTTTTACCTTTGACAGACATTTTTTATCTTTCATGATTTTACCTCTGAGCCCCTTACACTTGGACAATTTTTATCTGATGAATCACTTTTAACGCCTGTTTTTGGATTTTTACATTTTACTGATTATTTTACACGTATATGATTTTTACTATGTTTCCTAGTTTTTACACTTGTTTGTGATTTTTGATTTGTCCTGTACACCCATTTTATTGTTGACTTATACATATATTGATCATTTTATTGTTTTTTACTGTTCTTTTTTGTGCCCTTTTGTTCCTGTCAATTTTAACTTTGGTTGTGAGTTACCTGACTTTTATCCCTTTATGTCTTTTTATTTGGTGCAATATAGGCTTAGTTGCTCTTGTGCCAAAAAACCACAGACAACCAACCAACCAACCAACCTGTTATCAACATATTTTTACTTAAATTTTCGAAAATCTTAAAAAATAACAAAAAACTGCTTTTTTTAAAATGAAAGATTTTGGAAGTAATTGTGAAATCGTTTTTTTTAGTATACTACTGTAAAATAGGTATTAAAATTAATATGTTACTACAATGTTCATATTTTTTACTTCAATAAAATTAAGAATTCTCTTCAATTTGGTATATAACATGACCTATTTCTGTTGATTAGTTATTTATTAAAAATACTTGTTTATTGATGTTTTCTCAAAGTATGGTACAGAGAAAAAAAATTAAAAAATGGAAGAAAATTTTTTTTGTTATTCAGAAATAATTAGCCTTTTTATTCATGTGCATTATAATCTATTTAGTGTTATAACTATTTCTGTCTATTAGGGTTATTTAAATATATTTTTATTTGTGTTGCCTGATGCATTTTTTACTACACGACTCTAAAAAAAGTCCAATTAAATAAAACTATTTTTTTGTTAAATATTTTATTTTTAAGAAATCCAGAATTAAATGCTGATTAATTTGGCTATAACATACCATAATTCCTTTCATTAGTTATTTGGAAAAAAATTCTAAAGTTAATTTTTTTGCCTGATCAGAGTGAAAAAAATAGCTGGACCTGGGAAGGATTATTCACTCTTCCGACATTTCCATTGTTAAATTGATTATGTTGTTCATGTCACCACAGCTGCAGTTACTAGTCCTAGTTTCATTGAAGATAGCCAATATCGCTAGTTTTCTATTGACTTGCTGTCTGCTGATGTTATGCACTGCATGCCACTTGCAGTCTCACTTTCGTAATGGTGGGCTTCGAGGACTGTTACATGTAGTGAACTGGTTGATGTAATCAGCACTCCCTCAAGAACTCTTAAAACCATTAGCATTAAGATTTAATATTCTCATGATAATGCTGTTATACATCAAAACCACAGATAGTGACTCTCTTCCAAGCTAAGAGGAGTGCTTAACATTATATGATTTAACAGAAATGTTGCCCTAGTGGCTTACCCATTCTGAACATAAATGCTATTACACATTATATTATACTCCCTTAATAACTAAAGGTAAATTAGAGCAAAAGGGATTCATATAAATATATTTACCGTTAATCTCAAGACCGGTACAATTGCATTGATTGATACAGCTGATGGAACATTGCTTTCGGTGTTATATAGAATTCTACCAGTCCTTAAGTTAGTCTTCCAACTTTTTAGCAGGCACTGTACTTATCCAGTGAAATCATTGCAAAAGATGATCTTGTCTATTCTTTTCACAAGTCAGCACAACTTCATTAAAATGGGCACTTGAGTAGTTTTACCTCTTCCATACACAGTTGATGTTAACTGTAGTTGCTATTAGACTGTAGCTGTTATTTAACAGTAGCCCATTATTTCGATACTGCTAAACAGTTTGGTTCAATATATTCATTTTCTTATGGAAGACACAAAATTTTTTAATGGAATATGCGATGTTATTGGCTAATACAAGATGACATAAGTAGGTGAGCACTATCCTCCATACTTAGGTAATTTCACAATCATTTGTAGATCAGATATTTTCACTTAGGCAGATTCTTGAGAAATGTTTAGAGTTTCAGAAACCTTTGATTGCTAGCTTTGTTGATTTCAAAAAGGATTTTGACTCTGTTGATCGTCATAATTTGTGGTTGATTGTGAGATCATATGGTATACAAGACAAGTTAGTTAACATAATGAAAGCTCTCTATAATAATGCTGAGTCGTGTGTGAGAGTTGGTAAGTCTTGTAGCAATTGGTTTAGCATTACTTCTGGTGTTCGACAAGAGTGCATTTTGTCTCCTTTTCTCTAGTTTGGTTATTGATTATGTTATGTGAAATTCACTTCAAGGGAAAGATTTTGGCCTAAAATGGGCTGGAGATACGAAAATTTCTGATTTAGATTATGCTGATGATTTAGCCCTTTTGGCAAATGATGTTGATGAGATGAACTCTTTCATTCGAGCTGTTGATGAGACTGGTAGTAGAGTAGGTTTGGTTATAAACAGAGAGAAAACTAAAGTGATGAAAATTGGTCAGGCAGGCTGTGATTCAGTTAATATGAATGGTTGCAGTGTTGAGCAGGTGTCACAGTTTATCTTGGTGATGATCTGGTGATCTGTGGCATGAAATTAACAGACGAATTTTAAGAAACTATGGAGTGACTTTTAAGATTCTATGGAGATTGTGCAGAAATTGGCGTATACACCTAAAGACTAAAATTAGACTATAATAGTTTGGTTCTTTCTAGGATTAGTTATGGTAGTGAAACTTGGATGCTGTGTAAACAAGATAACAGGAAACCAGATGCACTTGATTGTAGTGCTTGCACAGTATCTTAGGCATTAGGTGGTTCAAATTTGTAACTAATGATGAGGTTAGGCAAAGGAGTTTGCAACCTCCTTTAAGCAGCATATTGTACAGAGAGAGACTCCGTAGGTTTGGCCATGTTGCCCGTATGGATAATTATAGATTGGCGAATAGGGTTATGAACAGTGTGCCTAAAGGCCTCAGAAAGAGAGGGAGACCTGGGATACAATGGGCAGACAATGTCAAACGGGACCTTGTTAGAATTGGTGTTCAGTGGCTGGATGCATCAGATATAACTCAGGACAGACATGCTTGGAGAACTAAATTGCACGGTCTGGTTGGACCTCCATAGCCCATGGCTGCTGGATGATAATGATGATGATGAAACATGGAAAAAGTACTTGAGGATTTGAAAAATGTGAATCACAATATTCCATAGGTAATTATCCAACAATTTTTTCCATTTTTTTTAAAGCAAAAAAATCCCCCCCCCCCCTTCCTCCCTCCTGCACACTGAAGATAATGTAGATAATGAATAAGCAACTCATTATTGTCGATGCAAACCTCATGAGATTCATATCCCATCACCAAAATTTCCAGCCTATATTCATATTTGTTTGAAATTTTCAAAAATTTCCATTGTGATTAGAGAAAGCCATTAAAACTTTTGGGAGATTAAAAAGTGTGAATAGTCACCAATCTTATCAAACCCTAAAGGAATTTTTAATTTACCTCTAAAAATGAAAAAGATGAATATCTATAGATAGACGACAAAACAAACACATTAGCTATTTTTGAAAGAGCACTAAGAATAATTCTAAAAGCATTTTGGATTTAGTTAGCACCAATCTTTCAGCTGCAGAAATTGATTTCCACAATTTCATGTCCTTCTTTGTCATAAATTGTTCAACAATAGCCAAAACCTCTTTAAACTGGGCAGATGTAATGTGTAAAATTTTTTTGTAACATGTACATTGTATACAGTGTCAGCCTCCAGAATAATAGGAATTAAATTGTGAAAATTGACTAAACCTTTTCTATCATGAAAATCTCATGCACCCATTTAGTGCGATATTTTTTTATTACTATGCCTATGATTAGCCAAGGCAAGTAATATTAACTGCTTAGAAAAGAGCAAGCTTCTTTTCCTGGACATAATGTTTACTATAGAGTGAAGGAAATGTCAGAAAGTGTGGTAAATATCACAGAGACAACAAAGCACTTGTGTTCGAATTTATTTGCAGCAAGAACCAATGAGATTAGTTCTTCGTTGCGGACCATGCGTTTAATGTGAAGGCTATACCAGTCACTTGTGGAATGGAGAATGGCAAGTGTGAAGGCACCCTTACCGTCATGAATTTTTATTTGTCTATGTAGTGAAAGAATTCTAGGTTTTTCTCAGAGTTTGGTAAATATTTTGTATTAGTGTATTGATAGTCATGACAGTTTTTTTTACATTTGTAGTGAGTTAACTCTAAAATTAAAAAAAAGCCTGTTTTTTAATTAAGAAAATTTATAAACTTTATTTAAGAGACCAAAAACACCTTTAATTAAAGTTAATTTTCAAAGTTATACATGAAATGAAGTGATTAATTTTTAAAGAGTGTACTGTGTTTGAAGGAACATAAGCTTTTTTTTTTTGTAGGAGCAAATTTCTTTTTGAATGATACTGAAGAACCTGATGGTAATATTTCCTTTTTGTGCTGTTTATCAACAGACCAACAGTGAGTAGTTATGAATTAATTTAATATTGTTGTTTGTGAAGATCTATTGTTTAGTACATATATATAATAAGTTTGTGACAAAATATAAATGAATTAACTTGAGAGGCTTTTTTTTATTGTATATGCATACAGTAAAACCTATTTCTAGTTTCAAGTAATAAGTTTAATACCTGTGCACATATCACTATTTCGTTTTTTAATTAAAAATCCTTGTTTTGCTAAATAAGCACTTTTCTAATAGTTCAGCAATCTCAGTGTGTAAGTTGTAGAACATTTGATATACTCGAAGTTTTTTTTTTATAGGTTACAACTTCAATCACTGATATTTATTTTATCTGCCATGTTTATTGGTAAAAATTATGATCATGAATAATAATACAGAGCACAGATATAACACATAATCATCCACTATGGATGTTAGCACCAGAGTGACCGTAGTGTGTCGCTGCTCTGGCACCCACGTTTTTTACAATAAAATCTAGATGGTGGCACCCTCAGGTACAAAGGGTTAAACATGTATAAATTTATGTATGATCTGAAAAATTTCTTATTAATAAAAGCACAATAGAGGAGCCAAGATGAAGGCAATTTAACGAAGTCCAATTTAATGTTGTAGATACACTTACAGTTCCAAGTAGTAAGAAATGAATGGTAAGTTCTAGATGAATGAACTAGATGATGTTATTCTGAAGCAATGGAGAATAACCATGTCAAACACCACGCACAACATTAAATAGCAAAAATCGTATAAAACACATTGTAAAACATAGTAGAAACTTATCAGTGGTAAAAACATAGTATCTAGATTTTGAAACATACAATGTTCGTTTTCGCTGATGTTGTATGTTTGTACAACGTCAGCGAAAATGGTGGTTGGTTCTATGTCACATTCTGTTGTGAGAAGGTATATTTGGAAAACATTGATGTAAGATATGTAACATTGCTGAGATGTTGCATTACAAAAGTGAATTGTTTGAGGGATGATGACTAATTTCATAAGAAAAATAATACACCCATCACTCAACTTTTACAGTGCCCATTTGCTGACAAGTTTGCTTTATTGGCCTGTGCAGACCCCAGATCTAAACCATATCGAGCATCTTTGGGATGAGATAGTAAGGGCTGTTTCCAGCGAGACTGTGCTAACATCCAATTTGCAGCAAATGCATGACACAATAATTCTTGCACAGTACAACATTCCTGCACAATGCATCCAGCATCTTGCAAGTTCCATGCTGCGACAAATTCAGGCTGTTCTGAAGGCCAAAGGAGGTGCAACAGTCTACTAGGTAGGTATACCTAATAAATTGGCATCTCTGTGTATATCTTAATGCTAAATCTGTATCCTTAGAAGAAATGTTCAGGTGCTTTATAGGAATAGGATACATTCCTCCTGTAGGGTTATCCACATCTCTATCTTTAGAAATTGAACATGAAAAACTTATTGTAGATTTGATACATGCCTTGCAGTTGTATTTTCTCATAATGTTTTGCAGTGTATCATTTAAAGCTGTGTTCTACACCCCTATTCATGTGTAGCTTGAAAAGGGGAGGGGAACTGTAGGGGGAACAATTAACTCGGGGAATGCAACGCGTTGTATTTCAAAGTCATTATCATGATCATATAATATAATTCATTTGTAATCTTTTCTAGTAGCTCTGCCTTGTTCTGTCCACTTAACTCTCTGTTAAGGTGATAAGAAAGAAAACCACAGAAGTACTGCATGAAATAAACAGCACCTGATTCAGCTTTTCTAGTATAAACAAAACTATGGTTTTTAATGTTCTTTTCTTGTATGCAGCTTAGCCAACTTGGCTCACTTCCACCTAATTTCAAGGTACTGACATTCATAAACAAAAAGTGAACTAACTTCACCAAATTTTGTGTGGGAGGAGGAGATGAGGGGAAGGGCAAAAAGGTAGTAGGAGTTTTTCTGACCTGTTCTCCATCCTGGACCACCGGCATCTTTTGTATCACTTCAACAGTTCAACTGAGACAAAACAGCATAACTTAACACAGAAAGCATAATATCTTGTGGTTTAAGTATAAAGTCTTCGATTATTACTCTGGCAATAGATTCTGCTGACTTGTTGGGTAGTGCATAAATTTCGTCACTTTGTGAAATAGTCCATAATAACTAAAACATACCTATTTCCTCGCTGTGTAAGGGGAAGAGGACCTAAGATGTCCATTCCCACTTGCTGAAAAGATCGGTCGGTTCATAAGGGGAACTCTGATTAATTTCCCCTTCCATTTCTCTTGATATCCATGTTTCTGTAAACAAGAGATGCAGGTCTGCACATAATTTTGGACATCAGGATACATTCCTGACCAATAATATTCTGACTTCACTGAGATGACCAGAACAAGGGTTATCATGACATAACCATAAAATTTGACCATGTAGACTGAGAAATATCCCTAATTGCTCTATCATTCCCTGCAGGGACTCTGAGGATTTGTTGCTAAAAAATGAAACAAGATTTCATCCTTCTTCTGAACTGCTCAAGGAAGTCTTTAGCCAAGCTTGTATTTTAACTCTCCAAGGTCTCTATTATCTTTTTAAGTGTGGGATCCTCCAATTACATATCCCTCAGCCAGGTTCTGTCTTCCAACAGGATAAGGGCATATGTATCTTTCTCAAGAACCTGTATATTCCTTGACAAGATATCAGCAGGAATGTTATGTTTTCCTGACTGATATATAACATTAAAATCGTAATCCAGAAGGGTGAGGTTCCATTTTGTTTATCTGCTGGATCTTTAAGCTTCTCAAGTATGACAAAGGGGCGTGGTCAGACACTACTGTAAATCAATGACCATACAAATACTGTTCAAAGTAGGTAATGGCAAATTTTATTGTTAAGGCCTCCTTTTCTATGGTGGAGTATCTTTCCTCTGGAAGTTTTAATTTCTGGCTGATCTATGCTACCAGCCAGCTGTTGTTGTTGTCCTTGTTCAATTTGACATCCTCCTTAACCAAATGTACCAGAGGAGCAGCGAGATCGGCATATTGATCAATGAACTACCAATAATATCCGGCAAAGCCAAGAAAGGCATGGACATTCGAAACAGATTGGTGTGCCTTGGGAAATCTTTGATTTCTTTCACATTATGAGGGTGAGGTTGCACTCCCTCTGCTGAAATATGATGTCCATATGTTGGAGATTCCTTCATAAACTGACATTTCACTAGTTTCAACTTCAGGTTAAGTATTCTAAAATGGTTGAATACCTTTTGTAACCATTCAGTGTGCTGATCAAAAGTCTTAGAGACAACTATAATATCATTCAAATGCACCAGAACTTGCTCCCGATGCATGCCTATGAGCACATTATCAAGCAAATGTTGGAAAATGGCAGGACTATTATGTAATCCAAATGGCAAAAAATTAAATTCAAACAGCCCTTTCTGGCTGATAAAAGCAGTCTTCTCAATGTCCAAGGGGTATACAGGAATTTGCCAATAGCCAGATACCATATCCAGAGAGCTAAAGTATTTAGTATATGCCAATTAATCTATAATTTTGTTAATGAGATGTAAAGGGTATGAATCCAGAATAGTCTTGGCATTCAATGCCCTATAGTCAGCACAAAATCGGTATGTGGAATCTTTCTTCTTTACCAAAGCAATGGGTGAAGCAAAGGAGGAAGCACTCTCACTAATAATCCCTTTTTCCAATAAGCCATCTATCTGCTTGTTCAATTTGCCCTATAGCACAAAAGGCACCTTGTAGGCTCACTGTCGTACTGGTTGGTTATCCGTGATGTGAATCTCAAGATATATGGCATTTGTGCCAGTCAAATCACTTACTTCACATGCAAATACATCACTATTCTTCATTAATATATTTCCATGTGTACCTAGGTGGTCCAACTGGAAGACACTTAGGGACAATGGTTGCAATTTCCTGCTTTTTAGGCTACCAGGAGTCTGAATTTGTTCTGCATCAATAGTTTCCAGTCCCCTCGGTGCGAGGACTGGGTAGACAGGACTTCCGGTAAACAGGAGCTCCTGGGGTGGCACCCTCAGGAGCAATTGGGTGGTGGACAGGTCCTCTTAGTGTCAACTGTGCAGAGTAGTGAGTAACCTTGCCCATGTCCAGGTACAGGTTTGCGAGTTTCCTCACAATTTATTTTGAGTTATCATTTCTTTGTAGTTATCTTTGTAGTTATCATTTCTTTGGTGGCCAGTTTGGCTGTTCACAATTTTGTTGTTTTTCACTTAGTTCCTTTTGTGAAGAAAGTTTTTTTTTTTGCACATTTCTCTTCATTTTTCTTTTATTTATTTGTGAGGGCTTTGCTCATTGTCTGTGTGGGTATAGTGCCTGCGTAGTCCCTGGCACCCGACTGGGCGTCTCCTCATTGAGCTCCATGGAGAGTGGGGACATTGGGCACTGAACCACACAAAACAACATGAGAGTTGATGAAGAAATTGATAAGATCAATTCCAACAAGAGGGCTCAGCATGAGCCCCCATCTTCCTCGTTGTCTCTGTTATCTATGCCGTTGTCTCCTTTGTTTATTCATTCCCAAGATTCCAGATCATCCACTCCATGGGTGATCAGGTACATGGGGACATGTCCCCATTTTTTGTAAATAAAGGTTTGAAAAGTCTTGTGGGAGAGCCGAAATCCATCAAGCACTTATGATCTAGCGATTTGCAGGTTGGGACCACTTGTTCCAAACACTCAGAACTACTCCTGAAAGTCGGAGAGATTGGTGGGGTGGCTGTCAAGGTCACTCCCCAAAAAACTTTGAATTCCCCTCTGGGTGTGATCACTGAGTGGGGCCTCCTTAAAGTTACCAAAGAGGAAATCTCAGCACTTATGCTTCAAGGAGTAACAGCAGTCCATTGGGTTTCTACACGCTGTGATGGGAAATTGGTAACTACCCGGGTACTGATTGTGATATTTAACACAATGCATGCCTTCTTCCATCAAGGCAGGTTATTTACATTGTGAGGTATGGCCGTATATTTCGAACCCTCTGCACAGTGCCAGATATATGGTCATGCCCGTATAGCAGTGTCTCGCAAACTTTTTTACTCTGCGGCACACTGAATCTAATTTTTTTTTCCGCGGCACACTGAATCTATTTATTTTTCCGCGGCACACCTATAAAAGAATTTTTGATGGAGGAAAATTGAAGTTTCGTTAAATGCATTTTATTTAAAATAAATATAATAATAAATATAATTAATCATAACTCGGTGTTTGTTTTAAATATTTGTCCATTCTATGGCTTGAAATAATCAAAAATTAATTCCAAAATTGGAAAAAGCTTGATAAATACTTACAAGATCCCAGTTGATAAAATCTGAAAGATTTTTATTAAAGCACGTCAATAGCACGTCGATAACACAAGTCAAGTCAAAGTGAAATCTTTGGAATATCTAGTAATATCTCTATTCAACTTTAGAATATCTACCAAAGATTATATACTAGATATTAAATGATATATAATATCTAATCTTTGGAATATCTAGTATTTGGAATATCTAGTATCAATTTGAAAATCTCTCGTGGCACACTACTGTGCCGTGGTACACAGTTTGCGAGACACTGCCGTATAGCTTGCTGAGGCAAACCCACCTGTGCTCGCTGTGGCAGTAAGGATCACCTTGATCCTGACTGCTCAGCAGAAAGGCAAGCTGTGTGAACTGTAGTAGCAAGCATCCAGTGTATTCCTGTGACTGTCCCAAGTGGAAGGAGGAAAAGGAGGTTCAACACTTGAAAGTAATGAACATTTCTTACACTGAGGCAAGAAAGCTTGCTGACCTCCCGCCCCACCTGGCAAGGTATCCTATGCCAGTGCAGTCATTGGAAAGCTTATTGTTCCAATGACTTTGGCGGTGCAGACTGACATCAGTGACATCAGACCTTCCAAACTGAAGGGGTCCCCACTGGGGCGATAAAAGAAAACTATAACTCCTCCGCAAAGGGCAGTCATCAATCATGTCCCTCAGACAATTCCGAGGACATGGATACAGACCGCCCCTTATTCTCTAAACCGTCCTCTGTGTCAGTTAAGTTGAATAGGAATTTGTAATCTGCCCACTCTTCTAAGTCCTGAAATGGCCCCTCGGTGTGAGCTCCTGTCCGTGGTGAGGGGACCACCCTGTGAAGATTCCGCTGGCTGAGTTACCTTCACAGGGTACTAAACGCTCGCCCGCATGTTTGCTGTGTGCAGTGAACCATGTCCCTGGAAAGGAGGATCTTTGCAGTTTCTCAGGGGTCCCCGTCTTCTCTCCCCAGCTCATGACTAGTGGGGTCCCCTTTGGCCGTTTTGCCATTGGGGAGCCTGTCTGTCATGGGGCTGGGCAGCAACTTTGGGGGCCGCTGCTATACACTGCTTTGGCCTCTGCTTCAGGTAAACGAGAGGTCCTAGGGCGACCCCCTCAGGATCAATCGGCTGGCAGGCAGGTCCTGCTAGGGTCAACCATGCAGAACAGTGAGTAACCTTGTCCACGTCCTGACAACAGTTTACTAGTTTCCTTGCATGTTATCTAATTTGCTGGTTTTCTTCCTTTTGTGAGAATGAGTTGCTTCTCACTTTTCTTTCTTTTACTGCTTCTTTACTTTCATGAAACCTAGGTTGGGTTTCTCACATTTCTCTTTTACTTTGGTTTCGTTGTGAGGGCATGGCTCACTGGCTGTGGGGGTATGGTTCTGGGCAGCCCTGGCACCTGATTGGACATCCCTTTGTTGGACTCTGGTGGGTGGGGACAACGGGCACTGAACCTCTCTAACCAAACATGAGTCCCAAAAATGAAAATTTAGAGACAAATGCAGCTAAAAGAGCTCGGCATGAGCCACCATCTTCAGTGTCATTGTTGCCGTCATCTTCGTGTCTTCCTTTGTCCCCGAGATTCCTGGTCATCCACTCTAAGGGTGATCAGGTTCTTGGGGACATGTCCCCATTTTTTATTAATAAGGAATTGAAAGGTCTTGCGGGAGAACCATTATCATTCATGCACCTAAGATCTGGTGACTTGCAGGTAAGAAATGCTTTCTTTAAACATTCTGAGCTGCTCTTGAAGGTAACAATGATTGGTGGAGTGGCAGTCGAAGTCACTCCACACATGACGCTTAATTCCTCCCCGGGTGTGGTCTCCGAGTGGAACCTCCTCAAAGTTTCTGAGGAGGAAATCCTCTCGGAGCTGTCATCTCAGGAGTGACAGCAGTCCACCGGGTCTCTCAATGCCGTGATGGGAAATTAGAACCCACCAGGTACTAATTATCACATTCAATATGTCACTCCTGTCTGCTTCCATCAAGGCAGGCTACCTTCACTGTGAGGCACGGTCGTACGTTCCAAACCCCCTGCGCTGCTTTCAGTGTCAGAGGTTTGGCCATACCCGCCCAGCATGCCGGGGCAAACCCACCTGTGCTCGTTGTGGCAGGACTGAACCTGAAAGAGTGCTTGTTGACTGTGGTTACCATTTCCCAGTTCCCACTCTTATGGAGGTGGAAAACTAGGCCGATCCCACGATGGATTCACCCTGTAATGGGAATTTGATTTGCTCACTTGTGGTGACTGCCATGGCAGAGGCTAAGAATCAGGCTTCTATGAGGCTAGGACAGATTCACACTGATGAGCATAATATCCTCTCCTACCATAAGCAAAACATATCACACTCCGATAGCTCAATCTTGTGTGCTGATATTGACGGAAAGTAGAGGTTAGTGGGAGAACTTTGGATTCTTCAATTTAAAATTAATATTAAAAGCACAGTGACAAGTTATTACATTTCATTTTTACACATAATCACTGTAATCCCCTTAACAGGATATGTGCTGGGTACTTGCTAGAGCAGTGTCTCGCAAACTGTGTGCCGCGAGAGATTCCAAGTGTGCCGCAAGAGATTTTCAAATTGACACTAGATATTCCAAAGATTTCATTTTGACTTGACTTGTGTTATCGACGTGCTTTAATATCAACGCGCTTTAATAAAAATCTTTCAGAATTTATCAACTGGGATCTTGTAAGTATTTATCAAGCTTTTTCCAAATTTTGGTATTAATTTTTGATTATTTCAAGCCATAGAATGGACAAATATTTAAAACAAACACTGAGTTATGAATTAAAGAACGAGAGCAAATCTTCAAGTAAAACCAGGCTGATGACTTCAACAAAGCGCAAATATAATGACGATTATATAGAGTTTGCTTTTATTCTTTTTTAGGTGTGCCACGGAAAAAAAAATTAGATTCAGTGTGCCGCAGAAAAAAAATTAGATTCAATGTGCCGCAGAGTAAAAACGTTTGCGAGACACTGTGCTAGAGGGACTGCCTTATAAAGATGTGTAGTGTTAGCAGGGGAGTACACTGCCTGAAGAAACTTATGTGAAATGCACATAGCAGTGCCCTTTATGTTTTTTTTATGTTTTTTAGTTGTGAATGTTAAAGTATAATGCTTTTAATGAGGGGGACAGTTTATATGTTTAAGTTATTTGATTTGTTGTGTGAAAAAGCTGCAAGATGTAACCTCATCATTGATGGATAAGAAGAGTGATAAATCTGTAGAATAACTGAGTGCACTTGTAACAACAGTGCCGACTTAGCCAAGAGTGTAAACAGGACTAGCATCTCAACAAGCAATAGACCACAAATATCATTAACAGTGTGTCTCTAAATGAATGCATCTGCCTACAAATTTCAAGGTCTTCACCACCAACTTGGATAAATGGTAAAAAGCATCTTTTCTCTCTAACTACTTTAAGAATAAGTTAAAGTGCACTCAACTATGATATAATTGACTGTCACCTATCTCATGTAATGAGATTTAGGTTGATAGAGATTTGAAAGGTTTACTTCATTAGGCTGAAGTAAGATTACAGTGATTATGTGTAAATATTAAATGTAATGGATTCTTCAAATCGTTCTACTATGTGTTTTAATCTCTCCCCTAACAAGGGGCAAGTCTGCTTGTATTTGCTGCAAAGGTAGTGCAACCAAAAGCTCTTGCAGTGAGGCTAAAGGGTTCATTTCTTTCTGCTGTGATAGAGATTCATTCTCAACTGCTCTAACAGTGGGCACTAGCCCTGTGGTTTTATCATTACTCTGTTCAAGAGTAGCCTTAGAAAGGGCTTCCACAAAAGTTACTGGGTTGTGAGATAAATGCCTGAGGAGACTCGAAATAGGGAGCAGACCCGAAATGAACTGTGCAAGTCGAATCTGATTGCCTAGCCCAGAGCTCATTTCTCTTTCTCCCATACCATGTAGTTTCAAAAACATGCTAGGGTTTGAATGCAAGCAGCATATTCTCGAACACTTTCTCTTGTCTGTTGATGACAACTTGTAAAACTATGTAGCCTCATGGCCAAAAGATCTTCACTATCAAAGTGTTCTAACAATGCCCTCTTAAAAATCACAAAATTTTCTTCATTCATAGCTCTAGTGAAGTGCTCATGAACTCTGTAGCAGCACCTCGCAGTTTCGAGTGGGCAATAATGGCCATTTCGCTTGGTTGCCATCGTGCAAGCTTTCCTATGCTCTCTATTGTTCAAAGAAAGTTGCTATGGTGCAGCTACTATCACCATTGTAAGGGTTCAGTAAATTCACAACACCATCCAGATGTGGTCCCAATGTTGGAAATATCTCTTGAATAGCTACTTTATCTTCTCCCTGACTGTCCGTTTTGTTCTTTAATGTTGGTAATGACTGATGTATATTATGTGGACTTCCAAAGTACAAGGGAGATGAGTACACAGAGAGAAATGCAATTCTAACAAATTTTAACACAAAAAATTACACTTCCCATTATCATGTCTTTTATCATCTCCAAACACACTTTCCATTCTGAAAATTCTACATTGAAATACATCCAATTCCTGACTGGCAACTCTCTTAACACATGCAAAGAAATCTTATAAGCTAGGGGCCAGATCAAATTCTGTTTCACCATGTAATTTCAACAACAAAAAAAAATTTTTTTTTCAGTATTTTCTGAGCTATTTCATTCCTCTCTTCAACATTAAATGACTATTTCTGTATAATGGTACAATTTTGACTGAACAGTACACTCCTAACTGACATAGGTAAACATAAAATTTTTCTCTCTAATGGCACTTCTCTTCTCGCTAGGCTCCTATTTTTTTTCACAATAATTTTTTTCACCCTTTTTTAATTAGTTATAAATTTTAAATACTAATTTGTGGAGGGTTACTTTTTACAATAGTAATGTATACACGTCTCCTACAGGTAAGTAAACTCAATGGTTTCAGAATAACTAACACATATTACAAACACCGCGACATACATAAATACACATGGGTTTCACCTGATGGGCTGCATAGGAATATGATTGATTATATATTAATTAACAGGAAATGGGCTAGTTCTGTTAGAAATACCAGGGCATATAGGGGAGCTGAAATTGGATCTAACCATTACCTTGTTAAAAGTGTCTTACAACTTAAACTTAAGAAATGTTGTGCTAAGGTTAAAAAATTTACTTTTAATTCTGAAGCTGTGAAATACCCAGTTATAGCTAAAGCTTACCATGATAGATTACTTAGTCATTATGAGAGTCATGGTTTGCTTAATACTGAAGTTGAGGAAGAATGGGGCCATTTTAAACAGGCTTTTTTGGAAACTAACAGTACTCTTTTAGGAAAAAAGGAGCAGAGGAGGCAGAATTATTTAAGTGATAAGGCACTTGAGCTTATTTCAGAAAGAAGGAACTGCAGGAATGTCCTTAATCAGTACCCTACTAGTCCTAATAGAAAGGATTACAGAGAGCTTAATAAACGTGTAAAGGATCAGTTAGCTACTGATAAGAATCTTTGGCTTGATGGCTTGGCTGACAAAGCTGAGGAAGCAGTTAGGCAGCACAACAGCAGAGAGCTGTACCAGATAGTTAATGTTTTATGTCGTAGAAAACGGACAGGCATACAAGGATTGCAGGATAAACAAGGTAAGGTTATAGAAGGTGAGGATTCTGTCATGGCTAGGTGGGCTGAGCATTTCAATGATGTTCTAAACAATGTGATTAGTTCTCCCATTGTTTGTAATGATAATAGATGCATTGGTGGGTTTAATGTTGGCCCTATAACAATCTGAAGTTATTTTGGCTATTTCTAAACTTAAATTTCATAAATCCCCAGGGGTAGATGAAATTACTACAGAAATGCTCAGAGCTGGGAATGTTTCGGTTACCACTTGGATGACAGAAATTTTAAATATCTTTTATGATAAAGGAATGGTTCCTAAGGATTTTACCAGAGCTATTATTATCCCTATTTTCAAAAAAGGTGATCGCAGTTCTTGTGATAACTATAGGGGTATTAGCCTACTCTCTGTTCCAGGTAAAGTTCTTTCCATGATTGTGCTTAATAGAATTAAGAATCTGGTTGACAGGCAATTGCGTGATGAGCAATGTGTATAATAACACTGAGTCATATGTGAGAGTTGGTAAGTCTTGTAGCAATTGGTTTAGCATTACATCTGGTGTTCGACAAGGGTGCATTTTGTCTCCTTTTCTCTTTAGTTTGGTTGTTGATTATGTTATACGAAATTCACTTCAAGGGAAAGATTTTGGCCTTAAATGGTCTGGAGATACTAAAATTTCTGATTTAGATTATGCTGATGATTTAGCCCTTTTGGCAAATGATGTTGATGAGATGAACTCTTTCATTCTTGACACTTGATGATACTTGATGATCTGGTACTTGATGAGACATTCCTGATATTTGATGAGACTGGTAGGTAGAGTAGGTTTGGTTATAAACAGAGAGAAAACTAAAGTGATGAAAATTGGTCAGGCAGGTTGTGATTCAGTTCATCTGAGTGGTTGCAGTCTTGAGCAGGTGTCACAGTTTAATTACCTTGGGAGCTATGTAACAGATACTGGTGATGTGCGGCATGAGATTAACAGACGAATAGGGATTGCTGCCGGGACTTTTAATAATCTATGGAGATTGTGGAGAAATAGGCGTATACACCTAAAGACTAAAATTAGACAATAATAGTTTGGTTCTTTCTAGGGTTAGTTATGGTAGTGAAACTTGGACGCTGTCTAAACAAGATAACAGGAAACTAGATGCTTTTGATTGTAGATGCTTATGCAGTATCTTGGGTATTAGGATGGTTTAACTTTGTAACTAATGATGAGGTTAGGCAAAGGAGTCTGCAACCTCCTTTAAGCAGCATATTGTGCAGAGAGAGACTCCGCTGGTTTGGCCATGTTGCCCGTATGGATAGTTATAGATTGGCGAATAAGGTTATGAACAGTGTGCCTAGAGGCCTCAGAAGGAGGGGGAGACCTAGGATGCGGTGGGCAGACAATGTCAAACAGGACCTTGTTAGAATTGGTGTACAGTGGCCGGATGCAGCAGATGTAGCTCAGGACAGATATGCTTGGAGAATTAAACTGCGCGGTCTGGTTGGACCTCCGTAGCCCATGGCTGCTTGAGGATGATGATGATGAATTACAAATTAGTTATAAATTTTTAATACTAATTTGTGGAGGGTTACTTTTTACAATAGTACACTCATTTTTAATGGCCACAATGACCCAGCAAACAAAATGCAGGCACATGGCAATATTTTTTTTCAATGATTGCAAGTAACTTCAGAGATTTCAAAATTGTGGTTGTGGCAACCAATTTATGGAGGATTGCTTTTCACTGCAGTATTCTCTTTTTTATTTTCCGCAATAATTTCACAGGTTCAAAATCCTATGTCACTGGCACCAATTTGTGGAAGGTTACTTTTTTTTTATGATAGTACTCATTTTGACTTCTGCAATAACTTTACAGGTTCAAAAATCCTTTTCTTGGCAACCAATTTGTTTTACAGCCCTATTCATATGCAGTTGAAAGCGGGGGGTGTCAATTAACAGGGAATGAAATGCGTTGTGTTTCAAAGTCATTATCAGGATTTTATAGTATAATTCATTTGTAATCTTTTCTAGACTTTTCACCTCATTCCATCCACTTAGCTCTCTGCTAAGGTGATAAGAAAGAAAACCACAGAAGTACTGCATGAAATAACCAGCACCTGATTCACTTTTCTAGTATAAACAAAACTACAGTTTTTTATATTCTTTTCTTTTATACAACTTAGCCAACCTGCTTACTTGCACCTAATTTCAAGGTACTGACATTCATAAACAAAAATTGAACTAACATCACCAAACTTTGTGTGGGAGGAGGAGATGAGGGGAAGGACAAAAAGGAAATGTGAGTTTTTCTGACCTGTTCTCCATCCTGGACCACTGGCATTTTTTGTATCACTTCAACAGTTCAATTGAGACAAAACAGCATAACTTATCACAGGAAACATATTATCTTGTGGATCAACCTCTCTTTCTTCCACAACGACCAGCACTGAAGTCCGGTGTACCAGTGCTCCAACTAGCACTGCCTCATCACTTCTTTCATTTACCCTCTACTCTCCTCGCATATAACTCATGTTATTTCCTAGCTCCTTTCTTTTAAGCCATCCAGTTGGATTGTGTGTATTGTTGTGTTTGCGTAAATTGCAGCAACATATGCAGATGTGACTGAAGCAAGGGCCATATGCCATAAAGCTTTCTGGGAATTATCTGCATGACTGGGTTCTTTCTTTGGAGGTGCAGGTTATAGCAAAGATGTCACACACCAAACAGGAGGGGGAAGGGTTTATGTATGGCAGACTATTATGGAAAATAGTGCCAAAATTGGAGGCTGTAGATAAATGGTGGACTCATAGTGGAGACCACGAGTAAGACAACTGTAATAGAGGTAGCATATTTATAACTTTTTTCTCTTTCATTTTTACAAAATAGGTAGATTACTGATTTTAGTAATTGTACATGGGTGACATTTGAGAAATGGATTAGATATCAGCATCCTTTCTTAAATAATGTATTTATTTTTTATTGAGAAAATGGATATTACAGTAAATTGTACATGCTCTGAAGAATATTGTATTTAAATTGGAAGTTATTTATTATTTTGGATGAAATGAGTTATAAGTATTAGGTTCCTGATGAAAGGTTTTCTATAGACTTGTTTCAATTTCATTATGACAATGATGTATAAATGCATCAAGGAAAGGTAGTTTATTATTTTCCTCAACTTCATGAGTGTGCTTTATTAGTATAAATGCTAATAAGTTCAGATATTAAATCAAATAAAACTTTTTTGAATATTCCAAGATGATAAATAATCATCAATGTAACATTTCCATATTAACAACTATAGTGTTTTATTTTGTAGTACTTTCTTTTTGGTATCTCTCATTATCACAGCAACTAATCCTGATAAAGATGATCCCACAGAAATTCCAAATTTTTGTGTGCATAGTTTGTTGTTTACCTTGAAGTAATTTCTGTCTTTTATAAGATTTAAATGTCAGAAGCTGATTAATCAGTTTTAAAAAATCTTTTCTTTTCCTTTTAATTTATATGTTTTTTTTGTTCAACATTAAATGCTCTTTCTTTTAGTATGTAATGCAAACTATTTCATTTATTGATTGTTTCATAATGAGCCTCAGAAGTTGAGTTGCATTTTTAGAAGAAAAAAAGAGCAATGTAAGGGTTAAAGCTTTGAAAATTGTGAAAATTTCGTGTATGTTGTATTTGTTTAATATGTAATATAAACTGTTTTATTCATTGGTTGTTGGGACAGGGGTGGCTCAGTCGGTAGCACACCAGGCTTGTAATCTGTAGTTCCCAGGTTCGAGTCCCAGCTGGGTCAGCGTTGAGATTTGTCTCCACAAAATTCCCCCGCCCTGCCCACGGTCAGTAGGGGACACCGATGGGCTTGGAAAGGCTGCTGTCCATCGGATGGGATGTTAAGCTGTGGCCCCGTGTGCGGGAGAGCCATATCCTGTGCACATTAAAGAACACGCTGGATGGCCTTGATTAGAGGCTACCATCTGTCTTCCAACAGCTGTTCCAGTGGGTCCCCTCCCCCAACCTTCTCTGAGCCTTCGGGGTCCATGTGACCTGGCCATTTAGCCCATGGTGTGCAAAAAAGTGCCGCTCAGAGGTAAAACAACCCAACTCATTGGTTGTTTCATAATGAGGCTAAGAAGTTGAGTTGCATTTTTAGAGGGAAAAAAGTGATTTAAAGGTTGAATCTTTGAAAAATGTGAAAATTTCATATATGGTTATGGTAGCTAGGCATAAACTGGAAGGAGCTGTGTACCAACCCCAGTGATAATGCAAGACCAGCCAGGTCTAGCGCCTAATGTCCAACCCTGCCTTCTCGTGGTGCAAGCTGTTAGTACCTTTCAAAAGAGATTCCCTTTTGGAAGGGAACAGAATGGGAGGACGGCCAGTTCAGTTTGGCCTACTGATCTGGTCACATATGGCCACTTTTTTCTTTTTTTTTTTCAACCCTGCTGAGGAGTGATCGACTTCACAGGGTCTTTGTTCTGACCATTTATACCTAGTAGACTGGGCTTGTTTACGGATTTGAGCTTGATTATGGATCCTGGACTTGCTGCATTGGTGGGGCTCTGTTGAGGGAGAATCTGCTGCTGTGTTTTCTGTTTGTTTCTGGGTTGCCAGCCCTAAATGAACAGAGGCGTGGGATACCTTATATCAGCTGGTGGATAATCCTGATCAGAGGCCATCGCAGGTACCTTAACCTCACTTAGCTAGTTGGGCATTGTCAATCCTAAACTGGAGTAATGCGTCTCAGGCAGGCCATGTGGCTCTTGAAAAAGTCCACTTGAAAAGGTGGTGCCTGAAGTTCCTACCAGCATCGGTGACTTCAGCCTTTAGCGGAGGAGGAACGGGTCTTTGCCCCATGCCTGCGATCAGGGGGTTGTTTGATATTGTTGGCCCTACCAATCTCAATAAACCTAATTTCTTTAAAAATCCTACTAATAATTTTCTCTCTGCAGGAACGTGGAACGTGAGGACATTACATAGAGATTATTCTCTTGATGTCCTCACGCAGGAATTCCAGCACTATAACCTATATATTCTAGGCTTGCAAGAGACCAGATGGGCAGGTAAAGGTGAGATACTTAAAAATAACTTTACATTTCTCTTTCCAGGGAGGGAGGATGGAAAATATTTCCAAGGTGTAGGTTTGCTTCTCAGCAGACATGCCAGTGATGCTCTTCTAGGATATGACTGCATTAATGGAAGATTTCTTAGAGCAAAATTTAAAACAAAAATTAAAGACTTGAATGTCATCTGTTGTTATGCACCCACAGAGGACTCAGATGAGAACGAGAAGGATACGTTTTACAGCCAGCTTCAGGATATTTTGAATTCTGTGAAGAAAGGAGATATTTCTCTTGTGCTAGGTCACTTCAATGCTAAAGTTGGTACTGACTCTGACCTTTGGGCAGGAGTTTTTGGTCTCTTTGGCATTGGTAGTTCCAATGGCAATGGGGAATGTCTCCTACAGGTAAGTAAACTTAATGGTTTACAAATAACAAACACATATTACAAACATTCAGCGTTGAGATTTATCTCCGCAAAAAATTTCCCGCCCTGCCCACGGTCAGTAGGGGACACCGATGGGCTTGGAATGGCCGCCGTCCGTCGGATGGGACGTTAAGCCGTGGCCCCATGTGCGGGAGAGCCATACCCTGTGCACGTTAAAGAACACGCTGGATGGCCTTGACGGGAGGCTACCATCTGTCTCCCAACAGCTGTTCCAGTGGGTCCCCTCCCCCAACTTTCTCTGAGCCTTCGGGGTCCTTGTGACCTGGCCATTTAGCCCATGGTGTGCAAAAAAGTGCCACTCAGAGGTAAAACAACCCAATACTACAAACATTGCGACATTTATAAATATACATGGGTCTCACCTGATGGATTGCACAGGAATATGATAGATTACATTTTAATTAACAGCAAATGGGCCAGTTCAGTTAGGAATACTAGATCGTACAGGGGAGCTGAAATTAGATCTAACCATTACCTGGTCGAAAGTGTCTTGCAGCTGAAGCTTAAGAAATGTTGTGCTATAGTTAAGAAAATTACCTTTAACACTGAAGGTCTGAAAGATACAGATATAGCCAAAGCATACCATGAAAGGCTACTTAGTCATGACAATTGTGGTCTGTTTGCTGCTGAAGTTGAGAAAGAATGGGACAGTTTAAACAGGCTTTTCTTAAAACCAGCAGTACTCTTTTGGGTAAAAGGGAACAGAAGAAACAAAATTACTTGAGTGATAAGGCTATTGAACTTATTTCTGAAAGAAGGAAGTGCAGGATTAATATGAATCAACACCCAACTAGTCCTAACAGAAGGTATTAGAGCTTAATAAATGTGTAAAGCATCAATTAACAGCTGATAAGAATCTTTGGCTTGATAGCTTGGCTGACAAAGCAGAGGAAGCAATTAGACAGCACAACAGCAGGGGGTTGTACCAGATTGTTAATGTTTTATGTAGAAAGAAATGTAAAGGTACACAGGGATTGAAGGATAAATATGGCAAGGTGGTTGAAGGTGAGGATTCTGTGATGCTAGGTGGGCTGAGCATTTCAGAGATGTTCTAAATAATGTGATTATTTCTACACCCATTGTTTGAAATGAGGATAGATGCATTACTGGTTTTAATGATGGCCCTATATCACATTCCAAAGTTGCATTGGCTATCTCTAAACTAAAACTGCATAAATCCCCAGCGGTGGATGAAATCACCACTGAAATGCTTAGAGCTGGGAACATTTGTGTTGTCACATGGTGACTGAAATTTTGAATATTTTTTATGATAAAGGTGGTGTTTGAAAGGATTTTACTAGAGCTATCATTGTCCCAATTTTTAAAAAAAGGTGATCGCAGTTCTTGTGATAATTATAGGGGAATTTGTTTACTTTCTGTTCCAGGTAAAGTTCTTTGCATGATTATACTTAATAGAATTAAGAATTTGGTTGATGAACAACTGCGTGATGAACAGTGTGGATTCAGAAGTAGTATGGAATGTATTGATCAAATATTTTCACTTAGGCAGATTCTTGAGAAATATTTAGAGTTTCAGAAACCTGTGGTTGCTAGCTTTATAAATTTCAAAGAGGTTTTTGACTCTGTTCATCGACATAATTTATGGTTGATTGTTAGATCATATGGAATGCCTGATAAGTTAGTTAGTGTAATGAGAGCTCTCTATAATAACACTGAGTCATGTGTGAGAGTTGGTACGTCTTGCAGCAATTGGTTTAGTGTTGCTAGTGAAGTTAGACAAGGGTGCATTTTGTCTCCTTTTTTCTTTAGTTTAATTATTGATTATGTAATGTGAAATTCTTTGCAAGGGAAAGATTTTGGCCTTAAATGGTCTAGAGATTTCAAAATTTCTGATTTAGATTATTCAGATGATTTGGCTTTGTTGGCTAATGATGATGATGAGATGAATTCTTTCATTAGGGCTGTTGATGAGACTGGTAATAGAGTTGGTTTGGTGATAAACAGAGATAAAATTAAAGTCATGAAAATTGGTCAGGCAGATGGCTGCATTAGGATTTTGTATGTATCTATATACTAATTCAGCACAAGCAGAACACAAGATTCAAAAACTAAATTGGTACCCTCCTCCTCCTCAAGCAGCCATGGGCTACGGAGGTCCAACCAGACCACACAATTTAATTCTCCAAGCATATCTGTTCTGAGCTATATCTAATGCATCTTGCCAGAGCACACCAATTCTAACAAGGTCCTGTTTGACATTGTCTGCTCTCAGCATCCTAGGTCTCCCCCTCTTTCTGAGGCCTTTAGGCACACTGTTCATAACCCTATTCACCAATCTATAATTATCCATACGGGCAACATGGCGAAACCAATGGAGTCTCTCTGTGCACAATATATTGCTCAGAGGAGGTTGCCGACTCCTTTGCCTAACCTGTTCATTACTTACAAAGTTCAACCACTTAATGCCCAAGATACCATGTATGCATCTCTAATCAAAAACATAAAGTTTCCTGTTATCTTGTTTACAAAGCATCAAAGTTTCACTACCATAACTAACCCTAGAAAGAACCAAACTATTTTACAGTCTAATTTTAGTCTTTAGGTGTATACACCATTTCTCCACACTATCCATAGATTCCCAAAAGTCCCAGAGGCAATCTCTATTCTTCTGTTTATCTTATGCCACACATCACCAGTATCTATTACATACTCCCAAGACAATTAAACTGTAACACCTGCTCAAGACTGCAACCTTCAGATTAACTGAATCACAGCCTGCCTGACCATTTTTCATCATTTTAGTTTTCTCCCTGTTTATAACCAAACCAACTCTATTACCAGTCTTATCAACAGCTCTAATGAAATAGTTCATCTGATCAGCATCATTAGCCAACAAGGCCAAATCATCTGCATAATCTAAATCAGGAATTTTGAAATCTGTAGACCATTTAAAACCAAAATCTTTCCCTTGCAAGGAATTTTGCATAACATAATCAATAACCAAACTAAAGAGGAAAGGGGACAAAATGCACCCTTGTCGAACACCAGAAACAATGCTAAACCAATTGCTACAAGCCTTGCCAACTGTCACACATGACTCAGTGTTATTATAGAGAGCTTTCATTATGTTAACTAATTTGTCTAGTATACCATATGATCTGACAATCAACCACAAATTATGTTGATCAACAGAGTCGAAAACCTTTTTGAAATCAACAAAGCTAGCAGCCAAAGGTTTCTGATACTTAAGCATTTCTCAAGAATCTGCCTAATGTGAAAATATCTGATCCACACATCCCCTACCACTTCAGAATCCACATTTCTCATCACACAATTGACGTAAACCAGATTCTAAATTCTATTAAGCACAATCATGTAAAGAACTTTATCTGGAACAGAAAGTACCCTTATAATTATCACAAGAACTGCGATCACCTTTTTTTAAAAATAGGGATAATAATAACTCTGGTAAAATCCTTAGGAACCATTCCTTTATCATAAAAGATATTCAGAATTTCAGTCATCCTGTGGTAGCCGAAACATTCTCTGCTCTAGCTTTCCATAGTAATTTCACCCCTGGGGATTGATGTAGTTTAAGTTTAGAGACAACCAAAATAATTTCAGACTGTGTTATAGGGCCAACATTAAAGCCAGTAATGCATCTATCATTGTTACAAACAATGGGAGTAGAACTAACCACATTGTTTAGAATATCAGTGAAATGCTCAGCCCACCTAGCCATGACAGAATCCTCACCTTCTATAACCTTACCTTGCTTATCCTTCAATTCCTGTATACCTTTTGTTTTGTACCACACAGAACTTTAAGTATCATGTACAGCTCTCTGCTGTTTTGCTGTGTAACTGTTTCCTTGGCTTTATCAGAAGCTAACTGATCCTTTACACATTTATTAACCCATTTAAATCGAATGATGAGCTCTTCTCGCGCAGAGTTCTTATACGCTAAAATTGGATGACGAGCTCTGCTTGTGTGGTGTTCTTATATGCTAAAATTGGATGATGAGCTCTGCTCGCTCGGTGTTCTTATACGCTAAAATCGAATGACGAGCTCTGCTCGTGGAGCATAGAGGTATGAAAAACGAGTTCATAGTCAGTGTATTAGATCAGAGATATCTCTCAAAGGCATTTTTTCTTATAGTGGAAGCACGTGGCAATATTGGGATTAACTTTTCTTTGTCCTTCTACAGTTGTTGAAATGAATTTCATAGTAGAAAAAAATTTAGAACTGTGAGTAAAAATAGCATCAAGGAAAGTTCGTAGTAGTGATAGTGATTGAATAAACAAGCTCTTAGAATCTGTATTAGGCAGTGAATCTGAAGTTTCTGATTTATCTGACGATGATAGAAGTGATAGTAAACCTATAAGTGAATCTGAGTATACCTCAGTGGAAGAAAATAGTGATATAACTGATTTATGAAAGTTCCATCCTGCTGCCTGCAAAACGACAAAAACGTGTCATGCAAAGTGATTGGAAGTGGGTAAAATCAGAAAATAACCCTATTATATATCCATTTAGTTGTTACAGTGACGTTGCAATCGAAATAAAAGACAAATATGAATCCCCGTCTGAACTGCAAATATTTGTGGACTATATGGACCCTTTGTTCTCCATCATAACAAAAGAAACCAATGATTATGCATGGGAGCAGTTAGCTAATCCTGATAGAAAGAAAAGACAATGACAAATGGTTCGAAGTAACAGTAGGTGAAATGAAAGGTTACTTTTCTCTGGTAATATTGATGTCTCAAGTTCATAAGTCACGTTTACAATTGTACTGGTCCAAAAACAAGTGCATTGAAATGCCCAATTTATGGGGAAACTATGAGCAGAGAAAGGTTTCAACTAATCTCTCGATTCCTGCATTTTACTAATGACAGAGATGTTGAAGAGCAGAGAAGCTAAAAAAGATTAGGCCCATTATCCGACATTTTTCAGAAAATTTCTCTAGTTTCTACTTTCGTGCTCAAGACATAGTGTTAGACGAGAGTTTTATGAAGTTCAGGAGGCACCTGTCATATGTGCAGTGTAACCATTCAAAGCGTTCACATTTTGGAATAAAGGTGTATAAAATTTGTGAATCTTCAACTGGATATTGCCGTTATTTCAAAATTTATGTTGGAGATGACATCACTGACCCAGTCTTCCCCCAGCACAAACATGGTAATGGGCTTGTGTCAACCGTTGCTAGATAAGGGGCACACCCTCTTTCTAGACAATTGGTACACTTCACCAGATCTTTGCAAGAGACTAACAAATTGTTCTACGAATATAATGGGCACTGTAAGGCCCACGAGAAAAGAGATGCCTAAAGATATTTCTGCCAAGAAACTGAAACCTGGAGAGTATGACATCTGGTCAGCTAATAACATTCTCTGTGTGAAGTGGAAGGACAATAAAGATGTTCATTTTTTGGCATCTAAACATAGATCAGCTGACATGAAGGGCACTGGAAAATTACGGAAAAAGAGAGGTCAACAACCATGAGAAGAAAGAAATAAACCTGCTTGTGCCATCGAATACCAGAAGGGGATGGGAGGGGTAGATCTCCAGGATCAGGTAACTGCTCTTTTCCCCATAATGAGAAGAACTGTGAAGGGGTATCAGAAGATATTTTTTTATCTTCTCGATACATGTGTTTTCAACGCATTCATTCTTCAGAATAAAATGACTGTCAAGAAGAAAAATCTTTCTCTGACTTCAGGATTGACCTTGCAATGCAACTGCTTGCATCAGCTGATATGCTAGACTATACTGTGCATGGGTGACTTTCATCCAGCAATACACCTCTATGACTACAAGCAAAAAATTGGGGTCACTTCCTAATGCATATCCCATCTACCACAAAGAAGAAAAATGTTACTAAACGGTGTGTGGTATGCTACAGCAAGGGTAAACGAAGTGAAACTACATGGCAGTGTGAAAAGTGCAACACTCCGCTTCACTTACCAGAGTGCTTCAAGGTTTACCACACTCAGACATCATATTGAAACAGGGTGGTGAGTGTGTAATTCAACTAATTTCAAAATTTGAACCCCACAATACTCGATGGTTAATTTTTTATGACTTTTGAAATAATATAAGCATTGTTAAAATACTCAGTAGGGAGAGGGGATTTAAATCAGATTCCTGGGGTACAGGCAGGGCATTTAAATATGAAGTGAATGGGTTAAGCTCTCAATAATACTTTCTGTTAGGGTATTGATTAAGGACATTTCTGCAGTTCTTTCTAAAATAAGCTCAAGAGCCTTATCACTCAAATAATTCTGCCTCCTCTGCTCCTTTTGTGATGGTCCACCCATTCACTTTTGCTTTTCCTTAACCAGTTTTACTTTATGTTATTTATCATTTTGGGGATTATTATTTCATATTTGAACTGATCACAATTCTTACTTCCCAGCCGTAGGAGTTGCTCATGTACAACTCTGACTTTTGATTGTCAGCCATGAATGCTCATGTGTAGGACATGACCCCTCTTGCATCATAGCTAGTGTGATCATCAGATTATGCAAGGGGCAGGGGTGGCTCAGTCGGTAGCGCGCCAGGCTCGAAATTCTGCAGTTCGCAGGTTCGAGTCCCAGCTGGGTCAGCGTTGAGATTTATCTCCGTAAAATTCCGCGCCCTGCCCACTGTCAGTAGGGGACACCGCTGGGCTGGAAAGGCCGCCGTCCGTCGGATGGGACGTTAAGCCGTGGCACCGTGTGCGGGAGAGAGCCATACCCTGTGCACGTTAAAGAACATGCTGGATGGCCTTGACGGGAGGCTACCATCTGTCTCCCAACAGCTGTTCCAGTGGGTCCCCTCCCCCAACCTTCTCTGAGCTTTCAGGGTCCTTGTGGCCTGGCCATTTAGCCCATGGTGTGCAAAAAAGTGCCGCTCAGAGGTAAAACAATCCAATCCAATTCAGATTATGCAAATGTTTTCCCGGCATGCAACCGACGTGCAAGATTTGTACGCCACATGTATAATAACTAAGTATTATAATAACTAACTATATATTATTATAATAACTATGTATTATAACTAAGTGATATTAGGTCACATAGTCAGTAGAGAGGGTATTGTTAATGGAAGTTGAGTAGAGAATTGGAATTGTCAGTATTGTTAGGAGTCAGCTGAAATATGTTGAAGTAGGTGTTAAATCAGTATGTGTTGTGTAGATAGAAGGTGTGTTAATAGAGATTTAGATAGATGTGAGTTGTTAGTACTCCAACAAGTTTATTCACCAACTGAATTTGGCGAGTCTAAATTTTTTTGAAAATAAACTTTGTTTTAGAAACTTTTGAATTTTTTCTATTTTTTTCTTGAGCAACGTTAATTAATTTTGGATTAAATTTAAATTTTAATTAAACTTGACAATCCATTTTGAATTCTTACTTGATAAGTAACGCTAGACAAATACCTAACGAACCCTATTTCAACTTTATTTGGCAAGTTAATATTGCCTGGCGCCCGACAAGTTATCCGGAATTTTGAATAAATTTGGATCAGACTAAAGGTCCAACTTGAAAAGTTAATAGTATTTGGAGCATTACACTTTTTTCATAAAAGAGAGTACTGTTAGTTTCCAAAAAAATCTGTTTTAACTGTCCAAAAAAGTCATTTTTTTCTTCCACAACTTCAGTAGTAAGCAAACCATGACTGTCATAATGACTAAGTAACATATCATAGTATGCTTTAGCTATAAATGGGTCTTTCAGAGCTTCAGTATTAAAGGTAAATTTTTTAACCCTAACACAACACTTTTTAAGTTTAAGTTGCAAGACACTTTTAACAAGGTAATGTCAGATCCAATTTCAGCTCCCCTATATAACCTGATATTACTAACAGAACTAGCCCATTTGTTGTTAATTAATATATAATCTATTGTATTGTTATGCAGCCGTCCCGTGGCCGAGTGGTTAGCGCGCTTGGCTACTGATCTACGGGACCTGGGTTCGAGCCCCGGGTAAGGCATGGATGTTCGTGTTGTTTTTCTGCTGAGGTCCTGCCATCCTTTCAGATCTTCTATACTGTGGCATATAAACTGACAGGCTCCTGTCAGACCTCTGTGGCAAGCAGCTGCTTGAGGGGGTATTTATTTTTTTTATTTATTATTGTTATGCAGCCCATCTGGTGAAACCCATGTGTACTTATGTATGTCACGGTGTTTGTAATAGATGTTACTTATTCTGAAACCATTAATTTGCTTACCTGTAGGAGACACTGCCCATTGCAGCTACCAATACCAAAAGGACCTATCACCTAAAGTTAGAGTCAGTACCAACTTTGGTATTGAAGTCACTAGAACAAGGGTAATATTTCCTTTCTTGACCAAATTCAAAATATCCTGAAGTTGTCCATAAAATCTATCCTTCTCATTCTCATCAGCATCCTTAGTGGGGGCATAACAGCAGATAAGATTCATGTCTTTAAATTCTTGTCCGAAATTTTGCTGTGAGAAATCTTTCATTAATGCACTCATATCCTAGAAAATCATCATTAGCATGTTTGCTGAGAAGCAAACCTACACCATGGAGATACTTCTTATTTTCCCTCTCTGAAAAGAAATTTCAGATCATTTTTAAGTATCTGACCTTTATCTGTCCATTTGATCTCTTGCAAGCTGAGAATATCTCCATTGTAATGGTGGAATTCTTGTGAGGACATTAAGAGAATAATCTCTGTGCAGAGTCCTCACATTCCAGCTACCTAAGGAGAGAAAATGATTAGTGGGATGTTTAAAGAAACTATGTTTATTGAGAGAGGAAATGCCTCCACTACTAAAGACTGAAGCCATCTATACTGGAAGACTTTCTCTAATGTAGAATATGATGATGCCAGTAGAAATAAGATTTCAGGTACCTGTGATGACCTCTTCCCAAGATTATCCACCAACTGATAAAACATATCCTTTGAATATATGCACTTGGGACTCTCAACCCACAAACAAACAGAAAACACAGTGGAGGATTCTCCCTCCACAGAAGCCTACCAGTGCAGCAAAATCAGGATCCATAATCAAGCTCAGAGCTTTAATCCAGTCCAGTAAGTTTATAAGGTCAGAACCAGGACCCTGTGTGGTTGACCACTCCTCAGCAGGGTAGTTGTTTTTTTGTAGCTTTACATTTTTTATGCACCTCAGAACATACACTACAGGAAATAAAAAATGCAACATTTGCAAGAAGTTATGCAAATGTGATGAAATTTAGGGAGGTGGTAGTATATGGAAATGCATGAAAATGATTACATTTGCAGGATGATCAAAATGATTACATTTGCAGGATGATCGAAATGATTGGACAGGCACAAACTGACATTACAGGTGCGGAGCAGTCAAACACAGATAAAAGCAACCAAAGTTCCTTGGTTGACCAAACATTGTGAAAATAGTTCTAAACCTCAAAAGATTACCTTACGCAGATGTCGACAGCTGTTTCAACAGTTATCAAACTTTGAGCATGGAAGAATCATCAGCCTTAGAGAAGCTGCTTTGTCATACAGAGATGTGGCCAACCCTTGTTGGCCGCAATCCTAACACCATCATACACATATGGCACCAGAGGGTTCAAGAAGGATCCAGCACATACCAACAAATATCAGGAAGATGACATATGACCACGGAATGACAGGACCACCATTTGCGACATATGGCATTGCGTGACAGATTTGTGACTACAACGCAACTGCAAATGCACTGGCAACAGGTAATACCTGGAATACCTACTAGGCAGATGGTAAACAACAGGCTTTTACAGTTTTCATTGTGAGCCTATCTTCTGGCACTGTGTTCGCCCCTCACATCTGCCCACATGCAAGCACAACTTCAGTGGTGTCACCTCAGACAGAACTGGAACAAACAAGAGTGGAGTACCATGGTATTTAATGACAAATTTCATTTTTATCTTGGTCAGCACGATGGTAGACAATGTGTCATCATCCAGGGGAAAGGAACACCAACCACGCCATCATCCAGGGGAAAGGAACACCAAACAGTGCATGCAACATCATCACACAGTTCCAGCACCTGGTGTCTTGGTGTGAGGTGCTATTTATTAGTCAGACATCTTGGTCAAAACTGGTCATCATAAGAAGATCTCTAACTGTCCAATGATATGTTACCAACATTTTGCAGCCAGTGGCTGTCATATTTGTTCAGCAGCACGGAATCTTTTACCAGCAAGATAATGCCTGTCTCCATACAGCCCGCATTAGTCTGCAGTATCTATATGAGCAAAACATTCGGGTACTACCATGGCCAGCATGCTTGCTGGACCTTTCACCTATTGAATATCTCTGGGATATGATGGGCCGACACATGCCATTAATCCTTCCAGGTGTTGCAATTTTTTTTCCTGTAGTGTACTTAATTTTCTTTTGTTATAAAGTTACATATGCCTGGCAAATTATATCTGAGGAACACTGATGGTTACATACTAGTGTTATGAAACGTTCGATTATCTGAGGAGGGAATTGCAGTTTTTGATTTAGAAACTTCTGACATGGGGAGGATAATGGGTACCTCGAACTATGTCCATTTCTTTCCTCTCCTAAAAGAGGGAGAAATTTTTAACCAGAGGTGGAAATTGGGTTGAGTTGTTTTACCTCTGAGTGACACTTTTTTGCACATAATGGGCTAAATGGCCAAGTCACAAGGACCCCAAACGCTCAGAGAAAGTTGGGGGAGGGGACCCATTGGAATAGCTGTAGGGAGACAGATGGTAGTTTCCCATCCAGGCTGTCCAGTGTGTTCTTTAACGTGCGCAGGATATGGCTCTCCTGCACACGATGCCACTGCTTAACGTCCCATCTGATGGACGGCAGCCTATTCAAGCCCATCGGTGTCCCTTACTGACTGTGGGCAAGGCGGGGAGTTTCTTAGAGATAAATCTCGATGCTGCCCAACTGGGACTCTGAACTTGGGAACTACAGATTACGTGTCTGGTTTGCTGCCAAATGAGCCACCACCACTCCCCAAAGGGGGAGTAGATTGAGTGTTGTTGATATTTATGCCAAAAGAAAGCTTTCATCGTGGGGAGTGTCATCTACTCTACATTGTAGAAAGTTTCAGACCTGAGCAATGTGGGTAAATCTTCTAGTATTAAGTAAAGGTGAATGAAGATAAAGATAATTAAATAAATTACTAAAAAGATTTAAAAAATGATCTGTTTTGGATAAAATTAGGACATATTGGATTCAGAAGAATTCGTTAATAAAAGATATTTACTTAAAACTATCAACCACTGATATTAAATTTGCAACATGATTAAGACTATCAAACATAATCTTTTGAATTATATTAAATCTCATAAGAGTAATGTTTAAGGAGTTAAAAGCTTTCTCCCAGTTTTCATGTCAAACATACTGGTTTCTCTTTCGACATCAGATTGCAAAAGTGGAGCTCAAACATCTATGTATGTAAAAGAAATAGTAAGAACACGTAAAAAAAAAGCCTGATGAATGATAATGAAAAACGAACCATATTCCAAACACTAGGAATACTGTTCACCACACATTATACAAACTTATTCAGGATTTAAGATATTTTCTCTCTGGAAAGTAAAAGATGTAATTGTGTATTTTTTAAGATTTCGATAAAAATTCGTGGTTGAAGAACTGAATTTTCCCAAGGAGTGCACTAGCTATTCTACCAGTAAGCTAGTTTTTCTCAGTATTTCTAGCTTTTCGTTTGGCATATAAAGTTCATCTTGAATGCTAATGCTGCCATCTAATGCATTCCACTGCTAGTAGTCAAATGTACATTTCATTACTAGTAGCTGTACATAAAATGCTTTTGTTAATGTCACTGTAAGGAGATAATGTAAAATAAAATGCAGAAAATCATATTGAGTTGAAAATCACATGAAGCAACTCTCTTTTATGAATGCATGTTTAAAAGTATGAAATATTCCAGTCCAGGAATTGAGCCTGAACATAACTCAAGTAATAAGTTTTTTTATTTTAGACAATTTCATCTTACTGTGATTTCAGTTTATTAGATATAATTTTATTTATATAGATGGCAGCTGCTGTCATATTAATGCTGAAATGTATTTGAATTGACTGGTCAGTAAGTTTGCTTTTGTCAACAGTTTCTAGAATAAACTTTTACCATTACATACCAATTAAATCAAAATTCCTCAAATTTTTGTGGTAATTTTTTGACGGTTTCAGTTGTAAAATGCAAGCCAGTGCAGAGGACAAACTTGAAACTTGCAAACAATATTGTATGCATTTGTGATGTTCAATGTATTTATATTCATATAATAGGTGACAGATACTCTCTCAAATATTCTCTAATATGATTGTAGAATATATTTTTAACAAAATTTAAAAAAAACTAAAGCTGCAGCGACATTCCAAAAAAAAAGATATGACTGGAGCCTGTCATACTTTTATAATATGTAATATAGCAGATGTGTGAGATAGCAAGACAGCAGAAAAACAATGCATACTTCCAAATCCATCTGTAGAATTTGAACCTGAGTCCAATTTGTGTCAAAGTATACTAGTATCAACACCGAAATAATTTGGGGCGGGGGTGACTCAGTCGGTAGCGCGCCAGGCTCGTAATCTGTAGTTCCCAGGTTTGAGTCCCAGCTGGGTCAGCGTTGAGATTTATCTCCGCAAAATTCCCCGCTTTGCCCACGGTCAGTAGGGGACACCGATGGGCTTGGAAAGGCCGCCGTCCATCGGATGGGATGTTAAGCTGTGGCCCCGTGTGCGGGAGAGCCATACCCTGTGCACATTAAAGAACACGCAGGATGGCCTTGACGGGAGGCTACCATCTGTCTTCCAACAGCTGTTCCAGTGGGTCCCCTCCCCCAACCTTCTCTGAGCCTTCATGGTCCATGTGACCTGGCCATTTAGCCCATGGTGTGCAAAAAAGTGCCGCTCAGAGGTAAAACAACCCCCCAAAAAAACAACAACCCGAAATAATTTCTAATTTTTTTTTGCAAAGTTTTGGTATTTAATAGTAGGCTTTCCTCTGATCTTACCTTTGGCTCATATATATGTATTTCAAGTTTAGCAGTATCATCATGTTATTAACATATGAGAGATATAATTAAACTCCATGGCTATATGAATATACTGATATGACATTAGACCTTGAAACTATCCTGACAAAAGTATACATTTCTTGAACTATATGTTACACTATAAGGTTTACTATAAGTTACACTAGAAATTGGATCAATCTACTAGTGTAACTTATAGTAAGAGAATCGTGTAATATGATGCATTATGAAAAAACAGAAAGGAAAATATAATAGTGTTGAAATTTATTATAAAGTATTAAACATTCTTCCACTAAGAAGATTTTGTTTTTAATATCTTGAACAATGTAGTAAAAATTGGTCTGATCTAATATTGTCAATAGCAAACTATAATACAAGGCATAGTGAAAACTGTAATATTTATGTTATAATACCTAGAAAAACTATAATAAAAGCATTACATTTGTTTGATGTCAAAAAAATTTCAACTTATTACTAGTTACTATTAAAAATGAAAACAATAAAATTACAAATATTTAAAAAATCTTTACAAATACATTGATGAAATAGAAAGTCTTGAAACCATGTTATGAAGAACTAATTCGTTATAAAAACTATTATTTTCAACTATAGTATTTTATAACAATTATATTTTGGTTCACATTACTGTTGTTAACGTTTTATAACACTCCAAAATGTATGTTACTTTCTTTACTATGGACCTTGTAGCTGATCCAAAATGTGTGGTAAATAGCTGATTGGGCACCAAGCAATTATTCCTTGCCAATAAAGTTAAATGAGATTCTCTTAGTATGATTGGCATTATATTTCAGAAAAGAACTGAATTCAAAAGAATGTCAATCATTAAAGTTTATTCTAGTCAAAAATGTTCAATCCTGTTCAAGAGAAAAAATAAAGCCAAAACTGTTTCATAAAAGAAAGTTAATTCAAAAATCTAGACTCGCCAAAATGCAACTTCCTTATACAAAAATGTCTGAGCAACTAACTGCTCAATCTAACAAAACCACTCCTCCTCTGAGCTATAACACACTCTAACTACAGGCAACCCCTGTATAACATGGTACTTCTACAACATGGTGTGATGGTTCACCCATTCACTTTTACTTTTCCTTAACCAGTTTTACTTTATTTACGTTTTATTAATCATTTTGGGGATTATTTTTAGTTGGCCATCATTTTTCCTCATCCGCTAAAAGAGTTGTGCATGCACAACCCTGACTTCTGATTGACAGCTGCTAATGCACGCATTAAGGACACACCCATTCTTGTGTCATAGCTATAACGTGAGCATCAGATTATGCAAATGTTTTTCTCAGCATGCAACATACATGTGTGAGTTGCATGCAGCATATATACTAGTGACATTAGGTCACAGAGTAAGGAATGGGAGATAGTCAGTAATGATACAATAATGAGAGAGAGTCAGTAGAGGAAGAATGTTAGTAGATATGAGCTTTTAGTTGCTCAGATTTTTGTATTCATCAGTTTATATGGTGAATCTTGATTTTTTTTTTTGGAAATAAACTTTGTTATATGAAATATTTTGACTTTGCTATTTTTTCTCTTGAACAATGATAATTGATTTTCATAATAAGATTTAACTTTAATAATTTGACACTTTTTTGATTTCTTACTCAATAAGTAACGCCCATATACCTGATGAACCCTCATTTAACTTTATTTAGCAAGTTAATATTGCCTAGCACCCAATATGCTATCTGGAGGTTTAGTTTAATTTGGATCAATTAAAAGGTCATAAGAGAACAAGTATAATAATCTTTTGGAGTGTAATGTGCAGTTCTAATTACAATTACAATCTTCGTACCTAGAACTGTTTTTGTCGATTTATCAATCACAAACTTGCCTAGTTTTTAATTTCGTACCACTTCAGAAGTTAGGAAAGGTTATAGTGAGAAAACATTTTTGGAAAATGAGGTTTAGGTTTGAAGTTATGTGAGAGAGAAGAAAACATTTCATAGTCAGGACTTGGTCATGTCAAATGCTGCAGTGAAGCTTGCCATATCTAAGACTTTGACTACAATACACTTCATTAGACATTTTGTTACACTAAGGTATTGAAAAACCTTTTCAAAAGCCAAAGTTGAAAAACGATTTTTGTAAAATTACTTAGATTTTTATTTGATTATTCATAAATTTTTCTGGGTATTTATTATTAAACTTTGTTCTTACGAACCATGTTGGAATAATTTCTTTGTTGTGAATTCTATCCTTAATCATCTTAAAAAAAGGAGAAAGGGTATCATATGTTGCAAAAAGTTTAAATTTAAATGAACCAACAATCCAGATTATAGAGAAAAATGAACAGTAAATTAGAACTGCTGTTGCTGCAGGATCTTCTGTTTCCGCAAATATGATGGCTTGTCCCAGAGCGCCAATAATTGAGAAAATGGATAAAGCACTTAGTATATGGATTCACGATAGCAGTAAAAAATGAATCCCATTAGATGGCAATGTAATTAAACAAAAGGCACTAAAAATTTATAACCATTTAAAAGAAAATGGAGAATCTTCAGTTCCCAGAGTTTGCTGCCAGTAAAAGTTGGTTTGAGCGATTAAAAAACTGCTTCTCATTATATAGTTTAAGAATACAAGGGAAAAGTACATTGGCTGATAATGAAGCTGCCAAAAGGTATCCAGAAGAATTTAAAAAATTATTGAAGAGCACAGATACACACCACATTGTTTTCAATTCAATGAGACTGCTCTTTAGTGGGAAAAGAAAAATGCCCTACAGAACATTTATTTAAAAAAAAAAAGAGAAAACTACACCAAGTTTTTAGACATCAAAAGATCGTGTAACGTTACTTATATGCAGTACGCATCAGGAGATTGCATGATAAAACCTATGCTAGTTTATAGATCCTCTAATCCTTGTGCAATGAAAGGTGTAAATAAAAACACGTTACTAGTACATTGAAAAGCAAATAAAAAAGCTTTGATAAACTGCTGATTATTTAAAAACTGATTTCTAAATTGTTTTGTGCCAGCTGTGGAAAACTATTTAAAGCAATACCAATAAAAATTGCAATTTATTGGTAATGCATAGAAATTTTTTCCTTTTTCAATTTCAAAGTTTTGTTACTATGAGATAACATGCTAGGCCATCCAAAAGATTTAAGCCATCTAGATGTTGAAGTAATGTTTCTACTACCTAATACAACTTCTTTAATCCAGCCATTATATCTACCTTTAAAACTCATTACAACAGAAAATCGTTGCAATGGATATATACCCAACATTATACCTGTAGATTCTAGACATCCAAAAAAATTACAAAAAACTGTTTAATACATACTTTATGCGAGTTTTAGGTTACTGTTCCAAAAAGGAAAGTTTAACACAAGAATTGCAATATAGTATTGGACAACAAGCTGGATACCAAATTGAATATATGGATAAATTTTTTTAGAGGAATAAATATAAAAAGGAATTTCAACCAACACCAGCACAAAAAGAAATAGGTAAATTAAAATACACTACATCCTTCCCTTATTACCGACCACTGACAGATATGTTAAGAACTACTGTAAGGAAACAACAATTTCAAATCCCAATAACTATACAGGATAACGTTAAGTCATTATGCATAAATGATAAAGACAAAATATCCCCCCACGAAGGGCATGTGTTATGTCAAAATTGAAGATTCAGAACAAAAACCAGAGAATAAAAATAGTTACACAGGAAAAACATATAGACAAATAGGTAAAATGAAAATGGAATGCAAAGCAGACATTAAGAAACAAATAGGAAAAACTGCATTAACACATACTATCCTGGAGCATAAATTATCCATAACAAATATTAAACTGAAGCTAATAGCTGCACTCCCTACTAAGTTTCAGTTAAATTATGTCGAGAATATTCTCATAAATTAAAAAAAATGCCTTTTGTAACAAAGAAATCCCCCTGCTACTACCTGCATGGAATCTGTCAATACTATACTTACATATATATCAATAATATTATTATATTATAATAGTATTATCAATTACTATTATATATACATAAGAAGGAGCCTCTGCAGTACCAGTAGAAGGCTATCACTATAATTGCCACCACGCTAGCAGCTGCAACTACCATTGATGATTCCATTGATTGATGTGGGAAATGCATCCAGGAAAGTTCCTGTTTTTACTTTGACTTTTAATATCTAAATAATTTTAAAAGTAGTAAAGTTAGAAGAAGTGAATGTGAAGTGTGGTTTCAGAGAATGCTAACAACTTATAACGTCTGTTGATTCTGCTTATGTTCAAGAAAGTCTCTACAAGTCTGTTCAATGCAAAGATGGACTGGTACCTCCATGGGAACAAATATTATCCAAGTGAACAAGATTGGCACTTCAGAAGTGGTAAATATGTATACACAAAAGATTGAACACCTGATGTTGGAATAGTACACCCCAAGAGGAGTGGGCCAGCCACTGCATAAAAACTGGACAGTAACTTAATGGTGAGACTTTGCTAAAATTAGATCGATTAGCATAAGAACCACCACTAATAAGAGTAAATACTCAGTGCCTTTACTAAAGAGTAAAAATGTTTAACTGAAGTATCTTGTAAAGATTATCTGAGAACAACTTTAATTTTATCAGTGATTTTTGTGTAAATTAAATTTATTAGAAAATGCACTGGGCAAACACAGTAAAACTAACTATAGGAAGATGGCTAAAGACGTGGCTAGAATGGTCTTCAGGTTCTTCCACATTGTTCTCCTAGGTCGACTCGAAATGACATCATCGGAATTGCTTCAGCGACTAATATGGCCTTTCCTTTGTGGTATTGTTTTGGCATGCTACTGACTGAGCACCTCCCCCCAAGAAAAATTTGTCAGTTGTATTTTTTAAATAAATATTATTTGAATAAAGAATAATGATTTCTTTTTCTTTAATGTAGAACACTTAATGGGGATTTGAGAAATAGTTGTGAAATTAATGCATCCTTTTTTTTAATTCCTTGCAATATTACACTGAAGAGCCAAAACATTATGACCTCCTGCCTAATATGATGTTGGTCCTCCATGTGCTGTGAAAACATCTCTTACTCGGTGAGGCATGGATGCTACAAGATATTTAAAGGTGTCTTGTGATATCTGGTACCAACACGTTACCAGCAGATCCTTTAACTCTTGTAAGTTACGTGGTTGAGCCATTGCACATTGGATATGCTGTTCCAACACAAACCACAGATGCTCCATTGGATTGATGTTTAGTCATCTGGCCATTACAATTTGGCCTTTGTCAATCAAACTCACTTACGTCCACTGCTTTTCCCATCTGAAGAACAAGAATAACACTGATTAACAGAGCTCAGTATCAGGTGTTATATATACTGTGTCATGACCTTCACATGCGCTGTTAGTTTACTGCAGTTGCTTCAATTTGCATAAAGATGCGCTGGTCATAATATTTTGGCTCTTTGATGTATATAAAATATTTCAATTCATAATTTCTTTTAATGTCCCCATTGTCAGTTTTGGAATTTTTTTACCCTCTGTGATGATAAAAAATATTAAGGTTAAAGATATTGGAGGTGATTTCAACTAGAGAATAACCAGGGTGACTTAAGACCAAAGCCTATAAAAAAAAAAATCTTGCACTTGTTCGGTTTATATAAAAAACAATTTTTTGCCTTTAACCAGTGCATAATATTAATCATTAAGATACTAAATTATTAAATATTTAAATTACATACATTTGTTGTCTCCAAATTCTAAAATAGCAGGCTAAAAGTTCGACACAAAATTTTATTATGCTACTGTTCAAAAATATAATGCCATCAATTGAGGTGGGTTTTTAGGCATGTATGCTGGTCTTGTATCAGGTGCCCTGCAGTAGAAAAGCTTCTCTCTGACATGGATGCTGGGATGGAGGGAATTAAATTGGCAACTTGACTCAGATGGGAAATTCATTCTCATGCTGGCTCCACCAAAGGAGCAACTCAAGAGTTGTAGCCTGGGACCATTATGGATCTGTATACATCCATATCTGAACACTTCATCTCTGTGTGAAACTGAAGCCCACATGGCTCTCTCTGTGGAGGCTTTCTCATTAGATGAATCCTCAAATTCTTTGAAATTTCCTGTTCTTACTTTTTTCTTCTTTCTTGGAAGTTCGATTTCATTTTCATGCTCTTCAGAGTTAATTTTTATTAGTCTTCTCACTTCTGGTTCTTTCACTAGTTGTGTAAGAAATTTCAATCCCTTGTATTTTGGGTGTAAAAAAGTTGCTAGTTTATAGAATAAAGTTATGGTCATTTATCTCTGAAAATTCATCTAGCTTTCTTCTTTGAAATTTTGGACAAATTCTGTGTCTTCAGATTTAGCTGCCAACATAGCTAGAAGCTTCAGTTTCCATAGTACTTCTAGGTAGAGGGTAGGCATTTTCGAGATTTTCAGTTCATCAGAAGCATCTTTGAAGGGAGTCAGAAAGGAAATGAACTTCATGTTGTATGATGCAGCACAGTACTCAAAATATGAGTGGAACCACTTACTTTTTGAAACTTATCAAATTCAGCCTAAACATTTGCACCTCTGTAAAATATAAGTCCTATTCACAATGCATATATATTTAATAAATATTAAAATCTGCAGTTTATGCTGCCTATATCATAGGAAACAATCCTGAATGCTACATCTGTTCCCCAAGCAACCCCAGCAATCTTAGCAAAAATTATACCACCTTACCAACAATTATGGTTAGTTTAGATCTAACTACACAGTTATATCAGAATAATATGACCACCTACGATACATATACCATAGTAGGTGGTCATATTATTCTGATACGACTGTGTATGCATATGGTATTGAAAGGATCCCAACTACCAGTTAAACTCTTGTACAAGATCATTAGCAACTATTTGATATTATAAATTTATGTTGAACACAAGGATTCATCATATAGATCTATCTAGTATATTGTTAGCAATTTAGGTTTATGTTTGCCTTATTAAGAGAATAAAGCAGAAACTCCACTGACAAGTTTCTAGTTTTTGATCATTTGGAATCAGCTGTACAAGGGTTTACAGTTGACAGATGTATTGTTGTCAGCAATCAGTAGACTGTTACTTGGACTCATGTTGTAACTGCCAAGTTGATTTGCTGCAGGCACATCTTGATGTTTTTGATGTTATTTACTACGGGTGCATAATCAATAGCTATTGTGTTGTACAGTGTTGTACATATTCATCATCATCATCCTCAAGCAGCCATGGGCTACGGAGGTCCAACCAGACCGTGCAATTTAGTTCTCCAAGCAAGTCTATCCTGAGCTACATCTACTGCATCTGGCCACTGCACACCAATTCTAACAAGGTCCTGTTTGACATTGTCTGCCCACCGCATCCTAGGTCTCCCCTTCTTTCTGAGGCCTTTAGGCACACTGTTCATAACCCTATTTGCCAATCTATAATTATTCATACGGGCAACATGGCCAAACCAACGGAGTCTCTCTCTCTGCACAATATGCTGCTTAAAGGAGGTTGCAAACTCCTTTGCCTAACCTCATCATTAGTTACAAAGTTGAACCACTTAATGCCCAAGATACTGCGTAAGCATCTGGAATCAAAAGATTTAGTTTCCTGTTATCCTGTTTACAAAGTGTCCAAGTTTCACTACCATAACTAACCCTAGAAAGAACCAAACTATTATACAGTCTAATTTTAGTCTTTAGGTGTATACGCCTATTTCTCCACACTCTCCATAGATTCTTAAGAGTCCCGGCAGCAATCCCTATTCGTCTGTTAATCTCATGCCGCACATCACCATTATCTGTTACATAGCTCCCAAGATAATTAAACTGTGACACCTGCTCAAGACTGCAACCATTCAGATTAACTGAATCACAGCCTGCCTGACCAATTTTCATCACTTTAGTTTTCTCTCTGTTTATAACCAAACCTACTCTACTACCAGTCTCATCAACAGCTCGAATGAAAGAGTTCATCTCATCAACATCATTTGCCAAAAGGGCTAAATCATCAGCATAATCTAAATCAGAAATTTTCGTACTTCCAGCCCATTTAAGGCCAAAATCTTTCCCTTGAAGTGAATTTCGCATAACATAATCAATAACCAAACTAAAGAGAAAAGGAAACAAAATGCACCCTTGTCGAACACCAGAAGTAATGCTAAACCAATTGCTACAAGCCTTACCAACTCTCACACATGACTCAGTGTTATTATAGAGAGCTTTCATTATGTTAACTAACTTGTCTGGTATACCATATGATTTCACAATCAACCACAAATTATGATGATCAACAGAGTCGAAAGCCTTTTTGAAATCAACAAAGCTAGCAACCAAAGGTTTCTGAAACTCTAAACATTTCTCAAGAATCTGCCTAAGTGAAAATATCTGATCCACACATCCCCTACCACTTCTGAATCCACATTGCTCATCACGCAATTGACTGTCAACCAGATTCTTAATTCTATTAAGCACAATCATGGAAAGAACTTTACCTGGATAGTTATCACATAGTTATCACAAGAACTGCGATCACCTTTTTTGAAAATAGGGATAACAATAGCTCTGGTAAAATCCTTAGGAACCATGCCTTTATCATAAAAGATATTCAGAATTTCAGTCATCCAAGTGGTAACCGAAACATTCCCAGCTCTAAGCATTTCCGTAGTAATTTCATCTACCCCTGGGGATTTATGAAGTTTAAGTTTAGAAACAGCCAAAATAACTTCAGATTGTGTTAGAGGGCCAACATTAAAGCCACCAATGCATCTATCATCATTGCAAACAATGGGAGTAGAACTAACTACAGTGTTTAGAATATCACTGAAATGCTCAGCCCACCTAGCCATGACAGAATCCTCCCCTTCTATAACCTTACCTTGTTTATCCTTCAATCCTTGTATGCCTGTCCGTTTTCTACCACACAAAACATTAACTATCTGGTACAGCTCTCTGCTGTTGTGCTGTCTAACTGCTTCCTCGGCTTTGTCAGCCAAACCATCAAGCCAAAGATTCTTATCAGCAGCTAACTGATCTTTTACACGTTTATTAAGTTCTCTGTAATGCTTTCTATTAGGACTAGTAGGGTATTGATTAAAGACATTCCTGCAGTTCTTTCTTTCCGAAATAAGCTCAAGTGCCTTATCACTCAGATAATTCTGTCTCTTCTGCTCCTTTTTTCCTAAAAGAGTACTGTTAGTGTCCAAAAAAGCCTGTTTAAAATGATCCCATTCTTCCTCAACTTCAGTAGTAAGCAAACCATGACTGTCATAATGACTAAGTAACCTATCATGGTAAGCTTTGGCTGTAACTGGATCTTTCAGAGATTCAGTATTAAAAGTAAATTTTTTAACCCCAGCACAACACTTTTTAAGTTTAAGTTGCAACACACCTTTAACAAGGTAATGGTCAGATCCAATTTCAGCTCCCCTATATGCCCTGGTATTCCTAACAGAACTAGCCTATTTGCTGTTAATTAATATGTAATCAATCATATTCTTATGCAGCCCATCAGGTGAAACCCATGTGTACTTATGTATGTCGCGGTATTTGTAATAAGTGTTAGTTATTCTGAATCCATTGAGTTTACTTACCTGTAGGAGACGCTGCCCATTGCCATTGCAGCTACCAATACCAAAAGGGCCTCTTACTCCTCCCCAAAGGTCAGAGTCAGTACCAACTTTGGCATTGAAGTCACCAAGAACAAGGGTAATATCTCCTTTCTTGACAGAATTCAAAATATCCTGAAGTTGTTCATAAAACCTATCCTTCTCATCCTCATCGGCATCCCCAGTGGGGGCATAACAGCAGATAACATTCAAGTCTTTAACGCTTGTCTGAAATTTTGCTCTAAGAAACCTTTCATTAATGCACTCATATCCTAGAAGAGCATCGCTAGCGTGTCTGCTGAGAAGCAGACCCACGCCTTGGTGATGCTTATTGTCGTCCCTCCCTGAAAAGAAAAATTTAAGATTATTTTTAAGAATCTGACCTTTATCTCTCTCTTTCGGTCTCTTGCAAGCCGAGAATATCTAAATTATAATGGTGGAATTCTTGTGTGAGGACATCAAGAGAAAAAGCTCTGTGCAGAGTCCTCACATTCCAACTACCTATGGAGAGAAAATGGTTAGTGTGATGTTTAAAGAAACTATGTTTATTGAGAGAGGGAATGCCGACAATATCAAACAGCCCCCTAATCGCAGACATGTTGCAAAGACCCGTTTTCCCACTACTAAAGGCTGAAGCCATCTACACTGGAAGACTTCCTCCAATGTAGAATTTGACGATGCCAATAGAAGCAAAGAGTTCAGGTGCCTGCGATGACTTCTGCTCAGGATTATCCACCAGCTGATAGACATATCCTGTGAATCTATTCACTTGGGGCTGTCAACCCACAAACAAACAGAAAACACAGCAGAAAATTTTCCCTCCACAGAAGCCCACCAGTGCAGCAAAATCAGGATCCATAATCAAGCTCAGAGCCATATATCTGTCCAGTCCAGTGGGTTTATAGGTCAGCACCAGGACCCTGTGTGGTTGACCACTCCTCAGCAGGGTAGAAAAAAAAGAAAAGTAGCCATAGTTGTCCAGATCAGTAGGCCACACTAATCTGGCAGCCCTCCCCTTCCGTTCACTTCCACAAGAGAGTATCTCTTTTGAAAGTTAGTAACGGTCTGCACCACGAGAAGGCGGGGTCGGACATTAGGTGCTAGGCCTGGCCGGTTCTATGCATCATCACAGGGGATTGGTGCATAGCTCTCCTTCCAGTGACTACCTAGGTACCATTTACAGACCTTGTACATATTACCTTCCAGTTTCTCTGTACTCCGTTTTTATCCAGTATGATTACTTTTATATTTCCACAGTTAAGATGTTAGTTGATGTTATAATGCACAAGGATGATATTGGCTGTGGTTGCATGAAGGACAGAATGCAAGGCTATCTTCCTACTATTTGTGCTACACTAGGTTTAAAACCAATGTTCAAGAAAAACCTTTTAACATCACAAGTTAAAATCAACTTAAAGTTAAAAGAGTTCTGTGACATGTTTCGTTGACTGTTTGTTGGCTTTGTCAAGCATACCTAATTGCAGTGGCAGGATGTTTACATGGCATTATCTGTTACCTGGAAAAGTTTATGCAAATGGGATTGGCAGTCCAACAGCAGCAAATTCCATGCAGAAGACAGGGGTGTGCTGCATCAGTATTGCATTTGCACATATTGTATGTCTATCAATAAATTTTCTGTTAAGTGAAAATTTAGTCGGTGGTATGATCAAGATTTTTGTCATATTTTCATTAATTGTTAAATTATTATTTATTGCCATTTCTGCTAGTATAATATTAAATTTTTCATTATTTATATCATTCTGATATTCTTTGAGACATTGGGAGGACAGTCTATAGGTTCATCCCACATACCAATTTTTAGGATGCATTTTATTATGAGGCTCATCCAAAGTGACCAGATATATTCCTCCCATCAGTGACATATTATCCTTACCATTTTTAATTAATTTTTGTACAGTGTGTGTCATTGCTATTGGTAGTACTATTCTGAATTCTTTTAGAATTTTAATTACTATATATGGTAAATTTCCATACAGTGGGCATGCTATCGTGTGTATGGGTTTTGTTTCCTCATTTAACAGATAAGCTGCTGCAGGTAGCGAGTCTGCCCTATATTTATACTTAATTTTATTGTGTATTTTATTGATCTGGCTTCTAGTAAGACCTACTTTATAACCTATATGGTGTATATATTGTAATTCTTTTTGTAGTAAGCAATGGTTACTGCAAAAAGATGTTTTCAAGATACTTTCAAAAAATGTTTTCAAAGCCAATTGCTTATAAGTGTAGGATGAGCTGAAATGGCATGTATAATGCATGGTGTATATATATATGTGGGCTTCCTCTGTACTGCCATTGCTAAGTGATTGGGGTATGTAGTTATTAATAAGTCAAGAAAAGGCAATGTTTTGTTATTCTCATTTGTAAAGTAAATGGAGGGCAATGCACTATTGAACTGCTGAAGTAATTGTTGTAATTTTGCTCTGGACCTCGGCCAAATCAAAAAAATATAATCAATGTATCTTTGGTAAAGATTTGTTTTATAGGACAGTTATTTAATGCTTTTTCTTCAATATGTCTAAGAACACAAATGAGAATAACAAAACATGTGACATGAGTCCAGACAGAGGGGAGCCAATTGGCATGCTCTCTACCTGGAACCATGTATGGTCAGGTAGCCTACTTGTTGTCAGTTGCCACCCTGACAGGCGCTCAGTGGCAACAACAGTTGGACTGACATCTGATCATAATTTTTATGATAGTCAATGTGTTCCTAATAAGTCAACAAAAAGAAATTGCAGTTTATTGCTCGTGAGCATCAAACACAAGTTACAGCACCTGGACTTGAAGATATGTGTTGATTAATTGAGTGCATCAACCACCTATAATTATATAACAACAAATGGATTACCACTAGTAAAAACTTTTTCTCAAAACTTTAAATGTTAAAGTTCTGTTGGGCAATTATAACTTAATGGTTGAATAATCTTCTTATTGTATGTAAGATTAAGGATAGATAGGAAGTAGAAGTGCTCATTTATTTAAGGTCATTACCTTACAACAGTGATTTTGTGATAATAAATCTTATACATATTGTGAATTTTGTGCATATTTTTTAAAGTTACCAAGTGTCATCCATTTTTGCTCTATCTATATAAAGTAGTTTAACTATCAAGATTTTGAAATAAATGAAACTTTACTACAGTTCGTTTCACTCAGTGAGTTAGGCACAAACCATATATCTGCTAACATCTTTTTGCTCCAGAATTTGCCTTGATATCTTAAACCTAAATTTTTTGGAAATATGCTTGTATCTATCAGTGTTATTGGTGAGTTTTGTACCTTTTTACATTTCTACTCTTTTTAACTTTTGGTTGAAGGGATCCATGACTTTTTATATCTTATACACCTATCCCTCGATTTACACGGTACTCAATTCACACAATTTTGGCTTTGCATGGTCAAAAAATGCAACCAGTTTCGATTTACACGGTACTGACTGAGACGTACATAGAAAGGAAATCTCAGTCAGTACCGTGTAAATTGAAACTGGTTGCATTTTTTGACCGTGCAAAGCCAAAATTGTGTGAACTGAGTACCGTGTAAATTGAGGGATAGGTGTACTTTTCATCATGTGTTTGGCACAGCATGCCTCAGTTGCCCTTGGGCCATTAAACCCCAAACAACCAAACCAAGTTATTGGTGAAATTTTTAATCTTGACTATAATTCTATACTATTATTGAATATTATTTTTCCTAAATACGATTTTCTGTGTCAATACAATTGTATAAAAGTTGTTTCAAATGATGTGTGGTAATTGTAAGGGTAACATACAGCCCAAAAGTGCTGGAGGAGAGGGTGGGGGCCAGCCAAAAGTGCTGGAGGAGAGGGCCCCCACCCTCTCCTCCAGCACTTTTGGGCTGGAGGAGAATTTTCCCAATCCAAGGGCAATTTCACCAATATCTTATCTGTTAAATGTGGAGTAGCCATTGCTCCTGCCTGACTAGAGTAAATAAAAACAGACCCTTTTTCTTCTCCTCCATGGTATTTCACCTGGCTGAAGCCACACTACTTGTTATAGTAATCACATCTATATACTTTTATATCTCTATACAACATAGGTTGGGTTGGGCTTAACGTCCCATCCGACGGACGGCAGCCTTTCCAAGCCCATCGGTGTCCCCTACTGACCGTGGGCAGGGCGGAGAATTTTGCGGAGATAAATCTCAACGCTGACCCAGCTGGGACTCGAACCTGGGAACTACAGATTACGAGCCTGGCGCGCTACCGACTGAGCCACCCCCGCCCCCTCTATACAACATAATAGTATACACTAATATACTGAATAACGTTACAACAACATTTTCTTACATCAGTAAAGGAATATTTCACACACAAATTTCTAAATTCTGGTGCAACTAGTATATGAATATTTTTTTTTCCCAGATTATCCTTAAAATATTAGTATGCAGATCATACATGGGTGCAGATTATGTACAAGAAGTACAATATAAATACTCTTATAAGGGCTGGATTAAGCAGTTGAGAGCCAAGTTCTAAATGGGGAGCCCCTCTATATTTCTAAATGAAATTTTGGTAGCCTTAAATAAGTAAAAAAAAATCAGGGTTGGACCTGGATCCGTTCTGTGTTTAATTTGGTATTATGTGGTGGAGGTTGCTCAGTTGGTAGCACACCAGGCTCATAATATGCAGTTCCCAAGCTCAAGTCCTAGCTGGGCGAGCATTAAGATTTATCTCTGCAAAACTTCCTGCTCTGCCCATGGTCAATAGGGGACACTGATGGGTTTGGAAAGGCTACTGTCCATCTGATGGGAAGTTAAGCCATGGTCCCATGTGTGGGAGAGCCATACATTTTGCACATTAAAGAACATGCTGGATGGCCTTGATATAAAGCTGCTATCTGTCTCCCAACAGCTGTCTAGTGGGTCCCTTCTCCCCAACCTTCTCTGAGCCTTTGGGGTCCTTGTGACCTGGCCATTTAGCCTTTTGTGTGCAAAAATAAAGTGCTGCTCATAGGTAAAACAACACAACCTTGGCCCTATACTTAAATTTAAGGGTAATGTTTTTTGTTTCACATATATCTTCCTTATGTTAAAATAATATACTAAAACTTTATTTGGAGAAAAAAAACTGAATTTTTTTTTGTTTCAGGGCAATTTTATTTGATGGAGGAAGTGCTTGGCAGCACAATCCACTTTCTTTGCATCAGGTGGTCACTTTAAAAGTGTTAGGTACCATAAGCAGCCCAGGTATTTTTAAGACATAATTATTATTAGTTTACAGAAATAATCATTTGTGGTCTTTGCATATTTTAATTGCTTATTAAAGTATTCTGTCAAGATAATAAAGTGAAAAACTTGCTTAAGGGTACAGCCAATGAATTCCCCATTTTCATCACTTAAGACCTCTGTGGCAAGCAGCTGCTTGAGGGAGTATTTATTATTATTTATTAATGTTCTCTCTATTATGAACAATCAGTGTTATCAACAATCCTAATGAAAGAGTTCATTTTGACATCATTTGCCAAAAGATAGAAAGTTTCAGCTTAATCCAAGTTGGATTTTTAAGGTTTCTAGACTAAGACCCAGTCTTCTTGCAAATCTTTTCTCACAACATAATCAGTTGGGAAACTAAAGAAAAGTGCCAAAATGCAGCCTTGTCTAACTACAGCTGTAATACAAAACCAATCTCTGCAGAGTTTACCAAATCTGAAACACAACTCACTGTTGTTATAGAGATCCATTGTTATATTAGCCTTTCCCGTGTCCAGGTTGATTATACACATTCACAGAATCCAAAATGGTAATCCTGATGTCTGTGTTTTAAATATAATACATAAGCTTCGATTTAAAAAAAAATAAAAATCACTGTTTAAAAATATTTCCTATATACATCTTATAAAAATACATAATTCAAGCTTCAAAAATAATCTTTCTTTTTTCATTTGATACATGTTTTATTAAGCTATGATATAAATAATTTAACACCATCTAATTACTATTTCTTAGACCCCAATATACAGGATTGCCAATTTGTTAATGGTACTCTGTGCCGAAACAACCCTCTGATTTAAGCTCACAAGTTTAATTTGAATTGTGACGAACAATTTTTTCCTTCAAGTTTCAGAAATCTGAAAATTAACATAAACTGCTAAACTTTTTAAAAACAGAAGATTTTGGAAGTAATTACAAAGTACATACCTCTAAATACTTATGTGGAAAAAGTTATTGTTGATGGTGCAGAATTCAAACCCAAAACTCACTAGATGAGTACTCTAACTACTAAAAAGGGTGGGAGTGGCTCAGTTGGTAGCGCACCAGGCTCATATTCTGCAGTTCCCAGGCTAGAGTCCTGCGTGTGCCAGCATTGAGATTTATCTCCACAAAACTCTCTGCTCTGTCCTCAATCAGTAGGGGACATCGATAGTCTTGCAAAAGCTGCTGTCCGTTGGATGGGACGTTAAGCCATGGCCAGATCTAGGGGGTGCCAAGGGGGCCATTCCCCCTCCTCCCTTTCAGAATGCTTGTAAAGGTAAAAGAGGTAAAAAATATTAAACTTATTTATATTTCATGCATTTTGAAGTAATTTTTTAAAAACCTGTAAAAAGGAGGGGGAAATGTTATATTTCATTGGAAATCCAATCTTTTGGCCCCCTATTTAACATTTTATCAGCTCACTAGTATTTCTTGCTCCCCCCCCCACCCTTGATTTTTTTTCTCTAGATCCAGGCCTGGGGAGAGCCATACCGTCTGCATGTTAAAGAACACACTTGATGGGAGGCTGTCAGTTTTCCAAACAGCTGTCCAGTGGGTCAAAAATAATCTTATCTAAACTCTCCCAACCTTCTCTGAGCCCTCAGGGTCCTTGTGACCTGGCCATTTAACCCATTGTCTGCAAAAAAGTGCTACTCAGAGGTAAAAAACCCAACAAAACTATAAAAAAAAGCCTTCATAGCCAGAGCTTGTTCTTCAAGACTGGCTGTAGCAAAAACTAGGTCAATGTAGAGGAAGACTCAGGTGTCCACTAATTGCTCTCACATGTGACCAGCTGTGTATTAAATAACTCCATGGTAGATTGTTTACAGCATCATCCCCACACATTGCATATCATTTCTATTGCATTTTCTGCTGCATTTTGCCATTTGACTTCCAATTTTGCCAAGTAATCATAATTTGCCATTTAACTTCCAATTATGCCAACTAGCCATAATTTAACAGATTTAATTCCAATATTTACATCTCGTCTGAATTGTAGCAAGTCTGTGTGAATTTTCCCTTGATTTCATTAACTCTCCTTAATCTCACAATACCAATCCCAACTTTTACATCCCTCCTAAATTTGCCAAATCACTTCAAACATTTCAAACTCCCCAAGATTTAGCCAAGTTTTCTCGATTTTAGCCAACTATCCTGAATTTCACAAACCCACTCCCAATTATCACAACTCGTCCATATTTTCAAAGTGGATTTGAATTTTGCCAACTACCCTACATTTTGTTAAGTTTCCTCAATTTGTCCAACACTCTTTAATTTCACAAAACAAATCTCAATTTTCACAACTTGCCTATAGTTTACCAAGTGGATTCGAATTTTGCCAACTCGCCGTAATTTTAGAGAACAAAAATTGCAATTTTTACATCTTCCCTGAATTTGCCAAGTCACTTCGAATTTTATCAACTCTCCTTAATTGCACAAGAAAGGCACAATTTTCACAATTCTCCTGTATTTTATCAAGTGGCTTCGAATTTTGCCAACTCTCCTAGATTTTGCCAAGAGTTCTTGGTTTTTCCAACTCTCCTTAATTTCTCAAAACCAATCCCAATTTTTACAACTCACCTGTACTTTACCAAGTGGTTTCCAGTTTTGCCAACTTCCTTAGATTTTGCAAAGTTTTCTCAAGTTTATAAACTCTCATTAATTTCAAAAAAACAATCCCAATTTTCACAAATCACCCGTATTTTACCAAGTGGATTCGAATTTTGCCAACTGCTCTAGATTTTGCCATCTCACCACAATTTTACAGAAAACAATCCCAATTTTATATCACACCTGATTTTTGTAAAGCCACTCTGAATTTTGCCAACTCCCCCAAGATTTTCCAACTCTTCTAGATATTGCAAAGCTGCCTCGATTTTGCCAACACGCCATAATTTTACAGAAAATAGATTGCAATTTTTACATCTCACCTGAATTTTGTCAACTCTCCACAATTTTGCCAAGTTACTCCGAATTTTCCCAACTCTCCTAGATTTTGCCAATACGCCATAATTTTACAGAAAAAAAACCAAATTTTCACATCTCACTAAATTTTGCCAAGTCACTCCGAATTTTGCCAACTTGCCATAATTTTACAGAAAAAAATCCTAATTTTTACATCTCACCTGAATTTTGCCAACTCCCCAAAATTTTGTCAAGTCACTCCCAATTTTGCCAATTCCCCAAGATTTTACAAGTCAGTTCGAATTTTGCCAACTCCCCAAGATTTTGCCAAGTTGTCCTGATTTTGCCAACTCCCCAAGATTTTACCAAGTTACTCCAAATTTTGCTAACTCCCTAAGATTTTGCCAACTCACCTGTATTTTACTAAGTGGCTTCTAATTTTGCCAACTGCTCTAAATTTTGTCGTCTCTCCATTTTCCAAACTGCCTTAGATTTGCCAAGTTGCCTCAATTTTGACAACTCCCCTTAATTTTCAAAAAAAAAATTGCAAATTTTCACAACTTGCCTAAATTTTACGAAGTTGCTTTGAATTTTGCCAACTCCGAGTTACTTTGGGGAGGAGCCTCCCCCCGCATTCCCCCCATGGCTACACCCCTGGTTGTGAACATTGTGCCTAAAAGGCCTCGAAAAAAGGGGAGACTTTCGATGTGTGGGCAGATGTCAATGGTATTAAAGTTCCAGTTAGAATTTAAATTATATTTATTTTGTGTGCATTATTTTTTTTGAAAGGGAAGCTAAGAGAAATTAAAGGGGGGGGGGGAGAAAAATTATTTTTAGTATTAATTTTACAGTTAGAATTTAAATTATTTTTATTTTCTATATATTATTTTTAAAATGAAGTTAAGGAGAGGGGGATTTTTTCTATTAGTATTAATGGTCCAGTTAGAACTTAATTTATATTATTTTTTTTGTTTACATTTTTAAGGGGAAGTTAAATGGGAGGATTATTTTTATTAGTATTAATGGCTGTGTCAGAATTTAATTAAAATTATTTTTATTTTGTGTACATTATTTTATAAAGGGAAGTTAAAGGAAAGGACCGGTGACTTGACTAGCACTAATATGGTCAAAGTTTAGTGCATATCTACTGAAAGCACTTCTTGTTTGATCCTCTGGGAGTGGGGATTAAGATAGTTGGGGAGGATGGGAATGGCACTGTATTGAGAACTACATGCCAAGGTGGGTGGGGGGAGATGAAAGGAATGTGCACCTGTTTGGAGCTTTTGCTGAGAGAGTGCCTATCTTTAAAAGAATTTTATTTGGGAATTCTAAGGAGAAGTCAAAGAAAAATAGAAGCACATAATTATTGCATTAATATAACTGAACTGCAAATATACAAATGCATATTACAATATAGATATATTAATAGTACAATATAGGTATATTTAGTAGTTTGTTAGTAATATATTTTAAAATATATTTTATGATTTTATACACATATAAACATTAAAGAACATTATAATACAATATGAACAGGACATAGGACAAAACAGATATAATTATTTGTTTTGTTAATAATAACTACATGACTCCTCATTATCTGCAAATATGCTGAATCTGAAGCTCAAACCTTCTGCCTCTTCTATTACATTGTTCTGCTCATAGATACTTGTAATGACCTCTTTCTCCTCCATATGTCTGGGAATATCATATATAATTACGTTCATGTTAATCTTTATTGACTTCCTTGTGTTGCATTTTTCTTTCAGCTTGTCCTCCTTGGGGATTCTTTTCTGCAGCTTGGTCAGGTGAATCTCATTCTCCACCTCTATAGCAAGACCATTGCTCTTTATCTATTGCATCTGCTTGATGCCGACTCCTAGGGTCTTGGGGTTGATTGACTCTTTCAACATTTCCTTCAGTTCGTCACTTGATTTGATACTTTATCCTGTGGAGAATATCAAAAGAACATTACTGGGTTTATTTACCTATTGTGTTCTTTGCTGTGGGGCTGATTTAGTTACTGCCTATGTGTAACTAAATTTCCGATATTCCTGGAAATATAATAAATATAAATAATAAATAATAGCTCTAGCCATTCCATTTAATTCAGCAATCTCCATCTGCTGTCTGATCAATATGTGGTGCATCTGGGAGAATAAGCACCAAATCTCCTGTGTGACTCCCATGCCAAATCTATTGTTCTTATTAACATGCATTCCTCAAATGCAGTCTGAAGGCTGATTTCATATAAGGGGTCCGGGGGAGCAGATGACTTCCTTGTTGTAGCCTTCTCTGTGGCCTTTTCATTCCTGGATTCCTCCACGTTTGAAAAGGTAAAGAAAAAATACTAAGGTAAAAACTAAAATATCATGAAATATCTATAAATATATAATACAGTATACTGTAACACAAAAACAACACAATCACAAAAAAAAACACCCTGAGGCACTAAAAAATTTCAATCAAACCTCTTCCTGCTAGTTCTAGCTAACAGGCAGTGGGTTTAGTGGGGGGTGGGTTCTTCCTGAAATTATCCTCTCACGTGAGGACTGATTTTCTTGCCAAGGAAGTTTTTTTTTTGCTTTCATATCCAAAATTTCATTCATCTTCAGAGAATGATACAAGATCAAAGTTTCTTTTACTGGAAAACAAAGAAATAATAAAAAAAAAATGACATATAACCTAATGCAATGTTAAATAAAATATCCACAGCAACAAGCTGGCCATCTGATGTTGCATAACTCCACAAAAATCAATAATAATTGATCGGTGGAAAGATCTATTAACAATAACTTATGGAAATAAATAAAGTAAATCCACAGAAATGAACATTAAGGTTTGATTAGAAAAGGAAACAAAATACTAACTTTTTAAAGGGAGTATATATCCAACTTGTCTTAAATTATAGATGTGAACAACTTGCACCTAAAACCTATCAGATGGATCCCCCACTGCTGCACGTGTGTGTGATCAAGCAATTAGAACACCTGCTACTTTCTGTTTCTAACGTGATGCTATGTGTCTATGAAAGTTCTCTATCAAGTTCTGTGAAAACGTTTTTTGAGTTACAGTTTTGATCTGAAGAGCGGTAAAGATGCATAGAATGCTGTGATAAATGATCAAAATGATTCTAGTAATAGTGAAATAGGTTTAATAGTGAAATAGGTTAATAGTGAATAAGAAAAGAGTGTAAAATGGGGAGGTGGGGGGGGGGAGGGGCAGACAGAGGTACATACTTTGCAATTGCTTTCAAAATGTGCTGATTTTAAAAATAACAGTTTTTCATTACTTTTCAGGAGATTTTTTGAAACTTTAAGGAAAAATTTTTGCTAATAGATGAAATCCAATTTATCAGCATAAATCAGGTAGTTGCTTCATCATAGAGTAATATTAACAGAGAAATTGGCAATACCATACAGCGCTTCACTTCTAAGAAATGGCAATCAATTATTTTGACTTTAACAAATTATTTATATTGTACTTTAATAAAATATGCATCAAATGAAAAAAGAAAATATTGTTTTTCAAACTTAAATTATGTAATATTAAAACATAAAAAAATTTTTGAACATCAGCTTCTATTTTTAAAAAATCGATTTTTTTTTTGTACAAAAGACGTCTTGGTTTATCTTGGGCCTCTAATTTCGGATTCAGTCATTGTCTGTGTTCCTCATGAACCTTGGAAGGGTTAAGAAGTGTGTTAAGATTGAAAAATAGTTAACATTAACAGCTAGGCATAAACTGGAAGGAGAGCTGTGTACCAATCCCTAGTGATGATGCACAGAACCGGCCAGGTCTAGCACCTAATGTCCGACCCCGCCTTCTCGTGGTGCAGGCCGTTAGTACTTTTCAAAAGAGATATTCTCTTTTGGAAGGGAATGGAATTGGAGGGCTGCCAGTTCAGTTCAGTATGGCCTGCTAATCTGGTCATCTACGGCCACTTTTTTCTTTTTCTTTTTTTTTCAACCCTGCTGAGGAGTGGTCAACTTCACAGGGTCCTGGTGCTGACCATTTATACCTACTAGACTGGACTTGTTTATGGATTTGAGCTTGATTATTGATCCTGGACTTGCTGCACTGGTGGGCCTCTGTTGAAGGAGAGTCTGCCGCTGTGTTTTCTGTTTGCTTCTGGGTTGCCAGCTCTAAGTGAACAGAGGCATGGGATACCTTATATCAGCTGGTGGATAATCCTAATCAGAGGCAATCGCAGGTACCTGAACCTTACTTAGCTAGTTGGGCATCGTCAAGCCTAAACTGGAGTAATGTGTCTCAGGCAGGCCATATGGCTCTTGAAAAAGTCCACTTGAAAAGGTGGTGCCTGAAGTTCCTACCAGCATCGGTGACTTCAGCCTTTAGCGGAGGAGGAACAGGTCTTTGCCCCATGCCTGCGATCATGGGGCTGTTTGATATTGTTGGCCCTACCAATCTCAATAAACCTAATTTCTTTAAAAATCCTACTAATCATTTTCTCTCTGCAGGAACGTGGAACGTGAGGACATTACATAGAGATTATTCTCTTGATGTCCTCATGCAGGAATTCCAGTGCTATAACCTAGATATTCTAGGCTTGCAAGAGACCAGATGGACAGGTAAAGGTGAGATACTTAAAAATAACTTTAAATTTCTCTTTACAGGGAGGGAGGATGGAAAGCATCACCAAGGCGTGGGTCTGCTGCTCAGCAGACATGCTAGTGATGCTCTTCTAGGATATGAGTGCATTAATGAAAGGTTTCTTACAGCAAAATTTCAGACAAGCATTAAAAACTTGAATGTTATCTGCTGTTATGCCCCCACTGAGGATGCTGATGAGGATGAGAAGGATAGGTTTTATGGACAACTTCAGGATATTTTGAATTCTGTCAAGAAAGGAGATATTACCCTTGTTCTTGGTGACTTCAATGCCAAAGTTGGTACTGACTCTGATCTTTGGGGAGGGGTGATAGGCCCTTTTAGTATTGGTAGCTGCAATGGCAATGGGCAACGTCTCCTACAGGTAAGTAAACTCAATGGTTTCAGAATAACTAACACATATTACAAACACCGCGACATACATAAATACACATGGGTTTCACCTGATGGGCTGCATAGGAATATGATTGATTATATATTAATTAACAGGAAATGGGCTAGTTCTGTTAGAAATACCAGGGCATATAGGGGAGCTGAAATTGGATCTAACCATTACCTTGTTAAAAGTGTCTTACAACTTAAACTTAAGAAATGTTGTGCTAAGGTTAAAAAATTTACTTTTAATTCTGAAGCTGTGAAATACCCAGTTATAGCTAAAGCTTACCATGATAGATTACTTAGTCATTATGAGAGTCATGGTTTGCTTAATACTGAAGTTGAGGAAGAATGGGGCCATTTTAAACAGGCTTTTTTGGAAACTAACAGTACTCTTTTAGGAAAAAAGGAGCAGAGGAGGCAGAATTATTTAAGTGATAAGGCACTTGAGCTTATTTCAGAAAGAAGGAACTGCAGGAATGTCCTTAATCAGTACCCTACTAGTCCTAATAGAAAGGATTACAGAGAGCTTAATAAACGTGTAAAGGATCAGTTAGCTACTGATAAAAATCTTTGGCTTGATAGCTTGGCTGACAAAGCTGAGGAAGCAGTTAGGCAGCACAACAGCAGAGAGCTGTACCAGATAGTTAATGTTTTATGTGGTAGAAAACATACAGGCATACAGGGATTGAAGGATAAACAAGGTAAGGTTATAGAAGGCGAGGATTCTGTCATGGCTAGGTGGGCTGAGCATTTCAGTGATGTTCTAAACAATGTGGTTAGTTCTACTCCCATTGTTTGTAATGATGATAGATGCATTGGCAGCTTTAATGTTGGCCCTATAACACAATCTGAAGTTAGTTTGGCTATCTCTAAACTGAAACTTCATAAATCCCCAGGGGTAGATGAAATTACTACAGAAATGCTCAGAGCTGGGAATGTTTTGGTTACCACTTGGATGACTGAAATTTTGAATAACTTTTATGATAAAGGCATGGTTCCTAAAGATTTTACCAGAGCTATTATTATCCCTATTTTCAAAAAAGCTGATCGCAGTTCTTGTGATAACTATAGGGGTATCAGCCTACTCTCTGTTCCAGGTAAAGTTCTTTCCATGATTGTGCTTAATAGAATTAAGAATCTGGTTCACAGGCAATTGCGTGATGAGCAATGTGGATTCAGAAGTGGTAGGGGATGTGTGGATCAGATATTTTCACTTAGGCAGATTCTTGAGAAATGTTTAGAGTTTCAGAAACCTTTGGTTGCTAGCTTTGTTGATTTCAAAAAGGCTTTCGACTCTGTTGATCGTCATAATTTGTGGTTGATTGTGAGATCATATGGTATACCTGACAAGTTAGTTAACATTATGAAAGCTCTCTATAATAACACTGAGTCGTGTGTGAGAGTTGGTAAGGCTTGTAGCAATTGGTTTAGCATTAATTCTGGTGTTCGACAAGGGTGCATTTTGTCTCCTTTTCTCTTTAGCTTGGTTATTGATTATGTTATGCGAAATTCACTTCAAGGGAAAGATTTTGGCCTTAAATGGGCTGAAGATACGAAAATCTCTGATTTAGATTATGCTGATGATTTAGCCCTTTTGGCAAATGATGTTCATGAGATGAACTCTTTCATTCGAGCTGTTGATGAGACTGGTAGTAGAGTAGGTTTGGTTATAAACAGAGAGAAAACTAAAGTGATGAAAATTGGTCAGGCAGGTTGTGATTCAGTTAATCTGAATGGTTGCAGTCTTGAGCAGGTGTCACAGTTTAATTATCTTAGGAGCTATGTAACTGATACTGGTGATGTGCGGCATGAGATTAACAGACGAATAGGTATTGCTGCCGGGACTTTTAAGAATCTATGGAGATTGTGGAGAAATAGGCGTATACACCTAAAGACTAAAATTAGACTGTATAATAGTTTGGTTCTTTCTAGGGTTAGTTATGGTAGTGAAACTTGGACGCTGTGTAAACAAGATAACAGGAAACTAGATGCTTTTGATTCTAGATGCTTACGCAGTATCTTGGGTATTAGGTGGTTTAACTTTGTAACTAATGATGAGGTTAGGCAAAGGAGTCTGCAACCTCCTTTAAGATTGTGCAGACAGAGACTCCGCTGGTTTGGCCATGTTGCCTGTATGGATAATTATAGATTGGCGAATAGGGTTATGAACAGTGTGCCTAGAGGCCTCAGAAGGAGGGGGAGGCCTAGGATGCGGTGGGCAGACAATGTCAAACAGGACCTTGTTAGAATTGGCGTGCAGTGGCCGGATGCAGCAGATGTAGCTCAGAACAGATATGCTTGGAGAATTAAACTGCGTGGTCTGGTTGGACCTCCGTAGCCCATGGCTGCTTGAGGATGATGATGATGATGATGTGAAGCTCTGACAGATTCATTTATAGCTAATGCTTACCATGATAAACTAATTATTTTTTAATATATTTTATGCACAACAGAAATTAAAAAAGTGGAAGAATAATGCTAAATACATTATTATTAAAGACTCACAACCAAAACCTAATTAAGCTAAATCCCCCAATAAGTAATCTCATAGTTTTCCATACACTACGAATATCTCAATGGCTTTGGAACGCACACTTAAAATATATAATATTAAGCTGCCAACAACCGTAACTCGTACTATAAAGAATTTATTAATCAATGACCACGATAAAAAACCACCTACTGGGGGAGTATATCAAATAAATTTGCCGGATCCATTAAATATACTAAATGGTAGAGAAAAATCATCGGCAAAACTTTCAGACAATATACAGATAAAATGCGAGAGCATCAAGAAGACATACAAAAACAAAATTTTAATACAGCTTTTGCACAGACTATTCTTGACAACATACAAATTAATAACATTGAGTATAAACCATTAGCTGCCCCTAAAACAAAATTCAAATTCATTTTTTTTGTCCACAAAAGAAATGTTAAATCAGTAAAGCCTAGTGGATTTGACAATGCTAAAAGCACTAGGCTGAGAACTTACCACTGTTTAATTTAAAAAACCAAACAAGCAATTACCTAATCACTATGATTCATGTAATGTTGTGAAATAAATGCAGGTACAAAGTAATGAACCATTGAATGAAATAATAAGCACTGCAATCAAAAAGTCTCCACAGAGTAGCTGAATATATTTAAAGAAGCTGAACACAGCTATTGCTGCTGAACAGCCATCATTACTTTCCTCCAAACATGATATTTCTTAACTTTCTTTTTAATGTTGGAGACTTCAAGATATAGTCTAGCCAAATGCACAAGCAGACAGACAATCCAGACTCGTGTAATATGCAAAATAAAAATAAGCATGTTTCATAGAAGATCCAAGTTAATTACTGGACTCAAGCCTGTGGAAATTTGTTTTCCAGATATTAAGTAACAATGAATGAAAATAAAGAAAGACAATTAAGTAAATTACTTAAAAAGTTTAAAAAATTATCTGCCTTAGGTAAAATTAGGACATACTGGAGGCCTCAATAATAAAAAATATTTACTTAAAAATATCAACCACTGATATAAATTTGCAACATGATTGAGAATATTATGTGATGGTCTAACCATTCACTTTTACTTTTCCTTAACCAGTTTTGTTTTATTTACATTATATTTATCAGTTTGGGGATTATTTCATTTTTTGGACTGTCTCAATTCTCGTTCCGAGCTGCAGGAGTTGCGCATGCGCAACTCCAACCTTTTGATAGTCAACTGCTAAAGAGTGCATGCAGGACACGACCCCTCTTGCGTCATAGCTTGTGCAATCATCAGTTTATGTAAATGTCTTTCCTGGCATGCAATAGACACTTTCCGGCTTTGTACGCCGCTTGTTGTAACTTGGTGACATTAGGTCACAGAGTTAAGAGTAGTAGAAAGAGTAAGGAGTTGAGATGTAGTAGCAGCGTTAGTAGAGTTGTTGTGAATCAGTGTAGACAGAGTTTTTGTCTGAGATGTAGTCGAGATTTAGATAGATGTGAGTTGCTAATGTATTCTACCATTGAGTTTGGTGAGTTGAATTTTTTGGAAATAAACCTTGTTTGTTTTTTAAACTTTTGAATCTTTGCTACTTTTTCTCTTGAGCAACGTAAATTGATTTTTTTTATTGTATTTAAACTTGACAATCATTTTTTAATTCTTACTCGATAAGTAATGCTTGATAATATACGTTAACGAACCCTATTTCAACTTTATTTGGCAAGTTATTATTGCCTGGCACCCTATAGAGCTATCCAGAAATTGAATAAATTAGGATCAGACAAAAGGTCCAACTTAAAGTTAATAATCTTTAGAGTGTTACAGAGTGTAAAAAGAAAGTATTGCCTGAACAGGGACCAGAGCAATAAAAGAAAGTGGCGCACTGAACACAGGGACTGTATACACACATATATATGTATAAATTGTATATGCTATTTAACATTGCTGTCAAAGATAACAATTTTTTTGAGCTCATTAGTTATATGTACTATTCATAGATTTAATGGCAACTACAGACAAATAAAATAGAGCTTTCTAATTATCACTTTCATTGTTCCCAATGGAAACTTCATGACATTCACATTTCACCAGCATAAATTGAAATTTCTATAATTAATACATCGTTAAAATATTCATTAAAATTTTAGAATTTTCAACTTTTTTCCCTGTTAATAGGGTGCAATGAGTGTTTGAAAGATTCCGAAAGTGTGAATCATAATATTTTATCAATCCTACCAACCCTAAAGGAATTTTTCATTTATCTTTAAAAAGAAATAATTATCTGCTAAAACAAAAAAAAAAATCTGAATTAATTGATTCTGAAAAAAATTCATTGATGACACGGCGGGAATGGAACTTGCATGTTTCCAGATTCATGCCAGAGCGTGCTACCATTGCACCATGAGTTGGACAATGAAATGTCAATAGCAATGATTGAATAAGTTGCATCTCCTTGAGTATAAATGGCACTGTCTCAGCCACGTCTCAGTGAAGAAGATTTATAAGGTCTTATTCTGAAGAATTTCATTGTCCAACGCATGGTGCAATGGTAGCGCGCTCTGGCAAAAATCTGGAGAGATGCGGGTTCAATTCCCGCCATGTCAGCGATGAATTTTTTCAGAATCTATTAATAAATGCTATTAATAAATCTATTAATTAATTGCATAAATACATCATTTGCAATATTCGTTTGAAGTTTTAGAATTTTCATATTTTTCCACCATTAGAGGGGGGTAATTGTAGTTTTAGGAAGATTCTGAAAGATCAAATCATAATATTTCATCAATTCCTATCTAACCTCCCCCCATAAAAGGGGGATTTTTCATTTATCTCTAAACGCAAACAATTATCTGCTAAAACAAAAAAAAGTTGTTTTCCCATCCCTCTCTGTCTAAATCCCCAAATAATTGTTGACAGTGGAAATTTCGTGGCCTTCACATTCCACCACCAAAATTTCAAATTTCTAGCATAAATACATTGTTTGCAATAATCATTTTAAATTTTGGAATTTTAAATTTTTTTCCACTGCTAGAAGGCATAATTTTAGCTTTAGAGATATTCAAAAAGTGCATATTGTAATGTTTTGTCAATACCTATCCATCACAAAAAGAAATTTTAATTTATTTCTATGAACAAAAAAGTTTCGTGTCTACAGATGGACAGATATATGAATGAACAGACAGATAACAAAGCGAAACTGTCTCGTTTTTGAAGAAAACAAGATAAAAACCAAGACACTTCAGCATAATAGCTATAAGTTCAATGAAAGACTAGCTGAAGAACATTCAAAGTGCATGGGATAACCAACACCGGACTGGTAAATGTAACTGCTGTGACATTATAAAGAGTGTCAACTTCAAAAAAAGTGAAACATAACAGCAGTAACCTACAAAGATCAACATTTGGAGGCAACTATCGTCTGTGCCAGCCAGTATCAAGGTTCAGAACTGGTAATACGTTTTCTTGTCCTTCATCACCTTTATTTGTAAAAGAGGTTTTAAGGTTTAGAAAATATAATAGCTTTAATTGGAATATTGTGCAGGAGACAATGTGCCTTGGATTATGCAAATTGTTGTAAATATGACCACCTCAAGAATCATTTATTTTAAAATGTAATACAGCTAGATATCATGAAGGATTAAATCTGATATAAGTATAGCTGTGGTTGTAACTTATTTATTCCACAAACAACTATTGTAAATGTTGCCTCATCTAAATGAAACAGTGCTTACATAATCAGGATGAACTGCAGAATTCTGATGGAACTGCTGGGAAAAATCCTTGCCATAATTAAACAGCTGCCTTAATGCTTTTATCTTTTATTAGCAAAATGATTAAGTTATTGCTCATGCATGACTGACATTCATGACATGTGCTTTGGTTTTAATGTTAATAAGAAGGTTGATCTTTGACATATGCAGTACTTTATTTTTTGACATGCCACTGGCCCTTGACAGGGCCTGATTAAGCCTGTAGGCCTTAAGCATTTCTGTGCCTTAGGACTTTAGGGCATGCATTTTTATAGATGCATTGAATTTGATAAATAGATGGATGATCAAAATTATCATGAATAATTTTCCTCTGACAGAATTATTTAAGTGATAAGGCACTTGAGCTTATTTCAGAAAGAAGGAACTGCAGGAATGTCCTTAATCAGTACCCTACTAGTCCTAATAGAAAGGATTACAGAGAGCTTAATAAATGTGTAAAGGATCAGTTAGCTACTGATAAGAATCTTTGGTTTGATGGCTTGGCTGACAAAGCTGAGGAAGCAGTTAGGCAGCACAACCAGCAGAGAGCTGTACCAGATAGTTAATGTTTTATGTGGTGGAAAACAGACAGGCATACAGGGATTGAAGGATAAACAAGGTAAGGTTATAGAAGGTGAGGATTCTGTCATGACTAGGTGGGGTGAGCATTTCAGTGATGTTCTAAACAATGTGGTTATTTCTACTTCCATTGTTTGCAATGATGATAGATGCATTGGTGGCTTTAATGTTGGCCCTATAACACAATCTGAAGTTATTTGGCTATTTCTAAACTTAAACTTCATAAATCCCCACGGGTAGATGAAATTACCATGGAAATGTGTTTACGAGGTGTTTACGAGCAGGTACGCTGATCACTACTCTGCCATTGTGCCACCTGTATCTACGTTGGTGGGCGGACATTTGAGCATTTGTTGTAATGATCTCCAATAAATGTCACTCTGGAAACCTCTGTGTCTGGCCTTCATTTCCGACTGCTCACTGCATTTGCGGCCTCATATTCTATGACAAATATTGGTGGTTTCGGTGTGTACTACCATCCCCTCACGTTTGGGCCATGAATTCAGAGACACCCTGTATATACAGGGTGTCTCAAAAATATAGGTACAAACTTTTAGGGGAGGTAGATAACATCTAAAGGAATGAGAATTGCATAGGAACCCATAACCGGAAATGTCGTGGGAAAGTGGTAGCAGAGGTACAAGATCTGAAAGGACACAAGACAGTGATTAATGGGAAAACATTTATTGGATATAGTTATTGCAAGTGGCGTACTGGATTGGCCTGCCCTCACTTCTTCTACCTCTTAATGACCTATAATCGCACAAATTTTGATGCGCACGCGCAAACAAACGGTGGTCCAGTACATGTCTGTGTGGGAAGTGTTCTTGATACATTCGTTGAGCGGCTCGTCTGTTGCCCTCAGCTATTCCATACATTAAGTGCATGTCTGCCAGCTCCCTGTTCGAATACCTTTGCATGCTCTTCGTCAGCCGACTACTGCTCGAATGAGGAAATCCAAAATTTCCCCTCTAGCGCACTGATGAACAGTGCCACCTATTGACTTACAGTGACGTTTCCAGTTATGGGTTCCTGTGCAATTCTCATTCCTTTAGATGTTATCTACCTCCCTAAAAGTTTGTACCTATATTTTTGAGACACCCTGTATATTTAATAAATATTACAAAGCACAGTTTACATTGTGGGCTATATCATAAAAGCAGAGAGCAAAAAGCTAATATCTATTCTCTAAGCAACTTACAGGCTTAGTAAACCTTAATACCTGTTAACCTACTACACTATTGCAAAAAGTATCCAGACACTTTCATGTTAAGTGAATGAATACCCACATTCAAATTTACCTAACTTTGAAACTTTTTATGGAAAAAGGTCACTAGACATAAATTGAAGATCTTGGTCAGAGCTATCTAAATCTCTATTTTCTATAATATTAATCTAATATTTAGCAGAGAGCGAAAAGCTAATATCTATTCTCTAAGCAACTTACAGGCTTAGTAAACCTTAATACCTGTTAACCTACTACACTATTGCAAAAAGTATCCAGACACTTTCATGTTAAGTGAATGAATACCCACATTCAAATTTACCTAACTTTGAAACTTTTTATGGAAAAAGGTCACTAGACATAAATTGAAGATCTTGGTCAGAGCTATCTAAATCTCTATTTTCTATAATATTAATCTAATATTTAATGAGTTACGGAAGCTATAATATTTAACAACATGTTATCACACACACTTCCAAAACATTTTCCCCCAAATTGATGAAAACTTCAAAAATCCTTACTCAAAATTCAAATATTGCATTTATATTGCGAACAACTTGTTATAACAGTTGTAATTTAACTTTTTGTTAATTCGATGTTTCAGCTTTCATAACTTTTTAAATATTAGATTAATATTATAGAAAAATAGAGATTTAGAGAGCTCTGACTGAGATCTTCAATTTATGTCTAGTGACTTTTTTCCACAAAAAGCTTATTTTCAAAGTTAGGTAGATTTGAATGTGGCTATTCGTTCACTTAACACGAAAGGTTTAGACATTTTTGTAATATAGTGTATAAAGGTTAGTTTGGTTAGTTTGGATCTACTACCTATACAATAATGTATTGCAGGGATCTTCTACCTATACATAATGTATTGCAGGGATAAACAACTCTATGGAGTTACTGTACAGAACCTCATTCTTAACTAAAATCTGAGCTCCTGTATAGAGTCAGTAGCAATTATTTTACATTAGTAAGTAATATTGAACATTGAAGTTCATTAAAGATGTACATATGTAATATAGTGCTAACATTTAGGTTAACTATTTACCTTATTACAGGTAATAAAGCAGTTACTCCACTGACAAGATCTTAGTTATGATCACTTGGGATCAACTGGTAGAAGATTTCACAGTTGATGGTTGATTCACTGTCAGTAATAGCACTCTGTTGGTGGCTGCAGATTTACTGTAGCATTTGTGCTAGGTTGTTTCACTGCAGGCACATCTGGGCATTTTGCTTTTATTCCACCATGAGACACAGTTTCTTTTTTTTTGAAGATCTTTGTTACAGCTTTTATTATGAAAAGGAAAATACACAATAAAAAATATTTTTTTAGGCCCTAAACACAGTACTAAGGTCTATTGGATAATATGGCCTTTATTTTTTGGCATTCTATATCATGCACTCTCCACTTCATCTACCAGTTTCCTGAAACTGCCAATTGATCACCTCTGAAGTGGTAAAATGACATTGTGTTTTCAAAATAACACATTACTGTATAGTCATTTAGCTGCTCTCGTGTACCATTTGTTGTACCATGTGCATATTGGCATTTCTTTGAAAGTGTACCCATCCATATCATGACGATAGCTTTATTAGACTCAAATTGTAATACAGATAGACAGTGTGCTTGCACAAACAACTCTATGGAGTTACTGTACGGAACTTTATTGTTCGAATATGTATTCGTCAGTGGCATGTTTGCATATAGATTTTTATCTTGTTTTGGTGTATTTCACCTGTGAAATTTGTCAGTAGAGTTCTGAAGCATGTATCTAATCATTTTTTTTCACTACAGCTGTAGCTAATTTTTAAACCAATTGTTGATTATCAAGAAAATGTTTGGCACTTAACTGAATTGGAATAAAAATGAGACTCTCTTATGTTTAGGCTTGTCTCAGGTAACAGGAGCAACCTTAAAATATATAGATGCCGATGAACAAGAACGGGAAATTGGACTCTCTGTGGCTAATGTGCCAAACAGAAAACAGTCTGTAGCCTGGATTATGGCACTACAAAAAGTAAGTAAATATTGGAATAAAGTGTCTATCAAAATTAACCCTTTACATAGCCCTTCAGTCCAAGTTCCTATATTTGGTGAGGGGACCACCCTGTGAAGGTTCTGCTATTCACATACTTTCATAGGGTGCTGAATGTGCGACTGCATGTTTGCTGGGCACTACAATGTGTATCATTGAAAAGAAGGATCCTGGTAGTTGCTCAAGGTTACCTGCCTCTCCACAACTTATGACTAGTGGGGTCCATTTTAGTCTGTTATGCCATTGGAGAGCCTGTTTATCAAGGGGCTGGGTAGCACTTTGCAGGCTTTTTACACGCTGCCTTGGCCTCTGTTCAAGTAAGTGGTAGGTCCTGTGGTGCTCCCCCCCCCCATAGGATCAATTGGCTGGTAGGCTGCTATAGTGCAATGAGTTCCTTAACCTGGTCTTGGTGCAGGTTTTTTGTCATCTGTATAGTACAGGCTCACTGTCTGTATGGGTGTGGTGCCAGTGCAGCCCTCATGATTGTGTATCTATACATACACAATCATGAGGGCTGCACTGGAAACATAGGGACTGAATTATTACATAAATTATGATGAATTCTCAAATAAATTGATGTCTTGTATTCTAAGCCAGCATGCCATGAAGGCCCATTTTCAACATCTGCTTCTTTATTGTCTATGTTGTCTGTTCCTTTTACTCCCCAGTTCTTGATCATTCACTTCACAGGTGACATACCTGCATACATGCCAATTATGTAGGATCTGCTACATACCTGCCAGTTATGTAGGAGCATGTTTCCTTTCTTCATCAGTAATAGTTTGGAAGGTCTAATGAGGTCACTGATAACAATCAAGTACCTATGATCCAGACAATTGTTGGTGCAAACTGTGTGCTCTAAACATGCTTAACCCTTCCTGAAGGTAACAGCTGTCAGTGGGGTGGCTGTAACCATATCACCTCACAAATCATTGACTTCCTCACAGGATGTGCTCTCCATATGGGGGGAGGGGGGGCTCAGTTGGTAGCATGCCAGGCTCGTAATCTGTAGTTCCCAGGTGGGTCAGCGTTGAGATTTTTCTCTGCAAAATTCCCCGCCCTGCTCACAGTCGGGGATACCAATGGGCTTGGAAAAGGCCACCATCCATCGAAAGGGACGTTAAGCTGTGGTCCCATGTGCAGGAGAGCCATATGCTGTGGACATTAAAGAACACACTGGATGGCCTTGATGGGAGGCTACCATCTGCCTCCCAACAGCTGTTCCAGTGAGTCCCCTCCCCCAACCTTTTCTGAGCCTTCGAGGTCCACGTGACCTGGCCATTTAGCCCATAGTATGCAAAAAGGTGCCGCTCAGAGGTAAAACAACAACCCAACTCTCCATATGGGGATATCTCAACCTTCTGGTATGTTTTGTTTATACCTAAATGGTCCACTGATGAAACATCATGTAATTCTTTGATTACATACTCTCTTAACACTTTGGAGATAAATGAACGATAGCTGCCTGCTTGACTTGGTCATCTGCAGTAATACAAAATGTAATTTATTAATTGAAAGCATTGGGCTCTTCCAACTATATTTGATGCTATACTGGGGTTTAAAGGTAGTTCATATGTTTTCAAATAATGGTATACACTACCATATTCTATATGTTTTCGTTCTTCAATGAATGTAGAATATCATCATCATCATCCTCAAGCAGCCATGGGCTATGGAGGTCCAACCAGACCATGCAATTTAGTTCTCCAAGCTAGTCTATCCTGAGCTACATCTATTGCATCTGGCCACTGCACACCAATTCTAATAAGGTCCTGTTTGACATTGTCTGCCCACCGCATCTTAGGTCTCCCCTTCTTTCTGAGGCCTTTAGGCACACTGTTCATAACCCTATTCGCCAATCTATAATTATTCATACGGGCAACATGGCCAAACCAATGGAGTCTCTCTCTGCACAATATGCTGCTTAAAGGAGGTTGCAAACTCCTTTGCCTAACCTCCTCATTAGTTACAAAGTTGAACCACCTAATACCCAAGATACTGCGTAAGCATCTGGAATCAAAAGCATCCAGTTTCCTGTTATCTTGTTTACAAAAGGGTCCAAGTTTCACTACCATAAATAACCCTAGAAAGAACCAAACAATTATACAGTCTAATTTTAGTCTTTAGGTGTATACGCCTATTTCTCCACACTCTCCATAGATTCTTGAAAGTCCCAGCAGCAATCCCTATTCGTCTGTTAATCTCATGCCACACATCACCATTTTCTGTTACATAGCTCCCAAGATACTTAAACTGTGACACCTGCTCAAGACTGCAACCATTCACATTAACTGAATCACAGCCTGCCTGACCAATTTTCATCACTTTAGTTTTCTCTCTGTTTATAACCAAACCTACTCTACTACCAGTTTCATCAACAGCTCTAATGAAAGAGTTCATCTCATTAACATTATTTGCCAAAAGGGCTAAAACATCAGCATAATCTAAATCAGAAATTTTCGTATCTCCAGTCCATTTAAGGCCAAAATCTTTCCCTCGAAGTGAATTTCACATAACATATCAACAACCAAACTAAAGAGAAAAGGAGACAAAATGCACCTTTGTCGAACACCAGAAGTAATGCTAAACCAATTGCTACAAGACTTACCAACTCTCACACATGACTCAGTGATAATATAGAGAGCTTTCATTATGTTAACTAACTTGTCTGGTATACCATATGATTGCACAATCAACCACAAATTATGACGATCAACACAGTTGAAAGCCTTTTTGAAATCAACAAAGCTAGCAACCAAAGGTTTCTGAAACTCTAAACATTTCTCAAGAATCTGCCTAAGTGAAAATATCTGATCCACACATCCCCTACCACTTCTGAATCCACATTGCTCATCATGCAATTGCCTGTCAACCAGATTCTTAATTCTATTAAGCACAATCATGGAAAGAACTTTACCTGGAACAGAGAGTAGGCTCATACCCCTATAGTTATCACAAGAACTGCGATCACCTTTTTTGAAAATAGGGATAATAATAGCTCTGGTAAAATCTTTAGGAACCATGCCTTTATCATAAAAGTTATTCAAAATTTCAGTCATCCAAGTGGTAACCAAAACATTCCCAGCTCTGAGCATTTCGGTAGTAATTTCATCTACCCCTGGGGATTTATGAAGTTTAAGTTTAGAAACAGCCCAAATAACTTCAGATTGTGTTATAGGGCCAACATTAAAGCCACCAATGCATCTATCATCGTTACAAACAATGGGAGTAGAATTAACCACATTGTTTAGAACATCACTGAAATGCTCAGCCCACCTAGCCATGACAGAATCCTCACCTTCTATAACCTTACCTTGTTTATCCTGCAATCCTTGTATACCTGTCCGTTTTCTCCCACATAAAACATTAACTATCTGGTACAGCTCTCTGCTGTTGTGCTGCATAACTGCTTCCTCAGCTTTGTCAGCCAAGCCATCAAGCCAAAGATTCTTATCAGTAGCTAACTGATCCTTTACATGTTTATTAAGCTCTCTGTAATCCTTTCTATTAGGACTAGTAGGGTCAGAGAGAAAATGATTAGTAGGATTTTTAAAGAAATTAGGTTTATTGAGATTGGTAGGGCCAACAATATCAAACAGCCCCATGATCGCAGGCATGGGGCAAAGACCTGTTCCTCCTCCGCTAAAGGCTGAAGTCACCGATGCTGGTAGGAACTTCAGGCACCACCTTTTCAAGTGGACTTTTTCAAGAGCCATATGGCCTGCCTGAGACACATTACTCCAGTTTAGGCTTGACGATGCCCAACTAGCTAAGTAAGGTTCAGGTACCTGCGATGGCCTCTGATTAGGATTATCCACTAGCTGATATAAGGTATCCCATGCCTCTGTTCACTTAGAGCTGGCAACCCAGAGCAAACAGAAAACACAGCGGCAGACTCCCTCAACAGAGGCCCACCAGTGCAGCAAGTCCAGGATCAATAATCAAGCTCAAATCCATAAACTAGTCCTGTCTAGTAGGTAAAAATGGTCAGCACCAGGACCCTGTGAAGTTGACCACTCCTCAGCAGGGTTGAAAAAAAAAGAAAAAAGTGGCCATAGATGACCAGATCAGTAGACCATACTGAACTGGCAGCCCTCCCCTTCCATTCCCTTCCAAAAGAGAATATCTCTTTTGAAAGGTACTAACGGCCTGCACCACGAGAAGGCGGGGTCGGACATTAGGTGCTAGACCTGGCCGGTTCTGTGCATCATCACTAGGGATTGGTACACAGCTCCCTTTCCAGTTTACCCCTAGCTATCATTTACAGGTCGGGTCTTTCAGTAATGATGTTTTATCACTAATGAGAGATTAAAATCCATGTTTCATTTTGATAGATGACTGACTTAGGAACTGGTAAAACATAATTTCTTTTCAATTCCTGCAGAAAATCTCTTCGTTTAGCAACAGTATCGGATTTTCCATCAAAAATGTTCTTTCATTCCATCATTTCCATTTAAAACGTATATCAATTAATATTTTATGCAAAGTGCTTTTTTTTGCCATCAAAATGAATAACATCTGTTTTTTTTCAGTAAAGAAGAATAACGGATTTATTAAAATCATCTATTTCATATTTGGGTGCCTTTCTTGGTCTTACCTGGAGTTGAGAGATTGTTAAATTCAGCTTGTTTTTGAATTCTATATACTGTACTAAAAAAAAAACTCCAATTGCATCTGAAGCACGCTCATTAGATTTTTTTAGGTCTATATTTGGAACTTGATTTCTCTTTTCTTTGTCCATGAACATTATCACATTGGCAACTATTTCTCTGGCCTGGCCTTTCAGGACTTTACCTGCTTTGAAAGTGCTCATTTTTGTAGTATGAGTATCAAATGAAATATGAGTTCTCTGAGCAAGGAAAATGCAGCAATATTAAAGTAGAGTAAATGAGAATAAAAGCCTCTAATTTCAGAGCCAGTTTAAGGAGTGTCAGAATGAAAGTCTTGAAGCAGTAGAATGTCAACAGAGAATAGAATCCATGGGGACTGTTATTACCCAATGTTGTCATGAAAACACTGCTGATATTGACAGCAGAAAAGAAGAATATGTGGGTGAGACAATTAATCTTGACACTAATGTAACTCTGTGCTACTCCACTTCTGAGGTCATCTTCCTAATAGAAGAGGGCAGAAATATAATTGGCAGCTTTCAATATCGGTTTGCCCTACCATAGCCATTGTCTGAAGGTTAAGATATTGTCATACCAGGGGTATGTTAAAAAGCACACGTGATGTCTTTGATGGAAGGCTGACATCTCCCACTAATCTGCATATGTAACAATTATCCTTTCCCCACCTTATCTTAGATCTTGGAGTTCTTGTGACCTTGCCATTTAGCCTATTGTGTTAAAGGGGGCTTCCAGAGGTTAAACACAATACCCTACTTTGGCATTACAGAGATTTCTTTTTTTATTCTCAAATGATTCATCTATTTCATTTGATTTTCATGCTCTGTTTAAATAGGCTAATGAAAGTGCTCTTGATCACTGTTGATCTATAAATGTTTGTTGTGGGCACTGATGCAATCAATAGATTTGTAAATAATGTGTTTCCTGTTAATCTTGGGGCTGGAGGGGCACCCCCCCCCTCCCCCTGGAACTGCCAATGCTCTTGATGTTATATAAAGACATTGTTTCATGCTGAATTTGTTCTGTGCTAAATAAATAATTTCAGGAATTGAATATTTCCAATTACAGATTATATTAGAACAAGATATTCTTTTTGCGAATATGTGAAGCTATTTTTCACACAAAATGAATTTGCCATTTTCTCTACATTCTCCAATGGTGGAAATTTGATGATTCAGGAGATGCAATCTCTCTTGTTTCATTAGTGTTTATCTAAGCAAAAAAAATGTTTCATTTCTCTATGAAATGATAAATAAATGTAAAACAAAGTAAAAACAACAGCTTATTTTTGGAAAACGATTGAAAAATTCTCATACTCAATACTTTGACTGGATCTGGGTGGGAGGGGGAGGGCAAACACTTTCAAAATGCTAGTAAGGGAAATAAATGCAAAAAAAATATTAAATGTGTTTATATTTCACGAATTTTTCAAGATTGTTTATTTAAAGAGCTGTGAAACAGAGGGAAATACTGCATTGGAAATCCCTTTTACATTTTTCCTGCTCAAATGTGTCACCTCCACCCCCCACCCCACCCCCACCACCACTACATTGATTATATTCTAGATGCGTGGTACTAAGGGTAAGCGAAGACTCTGCCAGCAATGTCAGTATAATTATTATGATAGGAATTGCATTTGTCCAATAAGTATGGTGATTATGCATGAAAAGAAAAGCATTATTATCGGTTCCAAGTGGACATTATGTTTGATGGTCAGATTTAGATCTGGGAGTACATGTTTCATCTGTTGTGTAATATAGAGTTAAAGTCGTAGTGATTACTTTATTTTCAAAATAAACACATAAAATTATCCTTTGTTATCTTAATTTTCTGTGTGTAATGTGAATGTTACTATGGTTGATTTTAATAAATAACTTTATAATTTCAAGCTTCAAGGTGTCTTATTTACAACATCTTTCTTTACTATGTTGTAGGACATAGGCAAAAATATAGATACATAAAAAACGCAAATTTGTCACTGCATCTTTCTGTTTGTTCGCTTAAAGAAGGTAGATTTCCAGGGGGGCACTGGGTAATTTTTTTTCTGAAAAGGGGGCGGTAGGAAAAATAAGTTTGGGAACCTCTTATTTAAATGTACTGTTAAATGGAGTAGATTTGAATATTTTAATATGGTTTTGATATTGTTGTAACATGAAAACCCTACTATTTTACAGGCCTTAAAATTTATTAGATCAACTCCTGAAACTCCATAAATTGCAGGAAAATGAAGAAATGAGAGCTTTATTTTGTGTTCCACCATTGGAAGTCTGAAAATGGTTTAAGCTGAAGTAGTATAAAATATATTCTTTTTTTGATGAAACAGTTACATTTTTGTGTGTTTTGTTAATCATATATAATATAGTAAGGTAGTTAATTGTTATTCTGTTTCACAGTTATAATTATTCTGTTGAAATGAAGGCTTTTTGTCTCCAAAATGGTTACTGTATCTGTAATGTGTTAACTTACGGAATTTAAATTCCATATATTTATATGACAGATTTGAAAATAATTATGTAATGATTAACAGTTCTGGATTTGTCGATTACTGTGATGGTGGTATATGCTTGTTCTTTCCAAGATTCCTGCTTTTGCTATAGTAATCCTTGCGAACTGCAGGGGTTTGTGGTTCTGAAAAGTATCATATGTGTCAAGACTAAGGCTCCATAGGAATAGGGGGTTAGGGGAAAACAACAAATATGTAAATAAAATATGTGAAAAAGCTCAGTAACTTCATTATTTGTGCAACATAAAAATGCTAAGTTTGATAATAAAATAAGAACATGTAAATTACAAGTAACAGCTATATAAATATAATTTAATTCTTCACGATTAATTACTGTACATTAAAAGTTAAATTAAGATCGAGAGGAGTGCATTCATTATACATTCCTTTGAGCCTAGTAACCTCTATGTTACTATTTTCATGCTCTTAACGTAATTTCCTTGTATGATACAATCTAATATAAAGCAGAAAGTAAATTATTGAATAAAGTAATTAGAACACTTAGACACCAAATAAGACAACACAAAAAAGCAACATATAAGGAGTATCTAAAATTAAGAATAACTAACTTGACACAAGTAATGGGGAAGTTAACATATAGAATAGAAAAAGAAACAATACAAATTTAAACAAACAAGATTAAATTAGATAACTTAGTTAAAACACAGATGATGAGCTGTACACGTAAAGGAAAACAAAAATGTACACCACCTGATAAAAAATATTTAAACCTGTCAAAGTATGATACAAGTAAAGAAGAAGATAGAATTTTGCAGCAAGGGGCTAAATTCGCATATTCTGATAACAGAGTAAACCTTAATAACATTATTCCAGAAATAGAACAATCATTGTATAGAATACCCCTAGTTCATAAAGATAAAGAAAGATTTAAATTCTATAGAAGTTTTAAACATCATTGAACAAATAATAACTATAATAGTGCTAAAGATACTAAAATATTACAAAATTTAAAACGGAACCCGGATGTAAAAATCATATTAGCTGATAAAACAGATCAGATTGTTATATTAGACAAAAAAGATTATGATCAAAAGATAACAAAAACATTAAAGGAATTAAACAGTAAACTATTAAATACAGACCCCCTCCCAAAAACTTTAAGAAAATATCAGAACTTAAAAATGACCCATAGCTACCAGAATGCATAGTATCAAAATGCATTCCACCAATTTCCACCAATTGGCAAGGCTGGCCTTTTTTTTTTATAAATTCTAGAGTTTTAGATTAGCATTATTAATATTTTTTTTATACAGTGTACAACTACCTAATCTGTGTTACTTGCACTTTATAACATATGACACAGTTTTATTTTATATGTTGGCATATACTTATATCATTGGCAAAACAGTGATGCATCCTTCTTAATTAAGATAGTAGAATAGTCTAGAAATCAGTCCTTAAAGGTAAAAATTTCATTCTTTGTTAGCTCATTAAACACATGATGATTCTGAAAGAGAACCTTATCTCTTATCCATCCACCTCTCAATGAAGAGTGGTCCTGATCTGTTCTCATATTTCATTAAATCACTATGTAATAGAAAAACTTTGTGATCTGTATACTGCCAACAAATTTATCTTTCAATGCTTATCATATACATTAACACATTCTGCACATATCATGGGTATGTTAACATTTTTTTATTCAAATAAATCTGCTCCATCTGATCCATTATATTCTTGACATTCAAATACTTCATTATATCCATCAATACAGAAAAAAATTATTTCCTGTTGAAAGACCCAGGTCTCACTTTAGTACCAATATATCAACAGTAAAATTAATCTTAGTCAATAAACTAATCGGTTCATCAAAATGAGCACATAGTCTTCTTATATTAAAATGAAGTAAAGTATCACCATATATTTTATATTTCATAAAATATTGAACGAACTCTATCGTTATCTAATATAGTAGAAAGGCATTCACAATCAGTATACTCAAAATTATATCTGGAAGATAAACCTAGATCATTATAAAAAGAACATGTAGAAGAATGTATTTAAACAAGATGTTACGTTAAGAAAAAAAAGCAAAAAACAGTTGCTAATGTGTATTCAATAGACATGTAATTTTTACCAATATGCTGTGGATAGCAAAAGTCCTATCCTCACCTCAAGGTCTTATCTGCATCCACACCCACAAAGTTTTATCAGCACCCTCAAAGTTGCATCCACATCCACAAAGCCTTATCAGCACTCTCAAAGTTGCATCCACATCCACAAAGTCTTATCAGCACCCTCAAAGTTGCATCCACAAAGTCTTATCAGCACCCTCAAGATCTTATTTGCCCCCCCCCCCCACCTCCAAAGAAAAAAACTTTATCAGCATCCATATATGTTGCTACTTAATATATGTGGTTAAAATAATTGTGATAACAGTTGAGATTTTGCAAATGCTTGAGGTCTAATATACGTTTATGAGTAAAAGAAAGTAATGGTTTATTATTGACTAATTATTAATTGAAAAAATACAATGTGATAAAAAAAATTTTAGTTCGTAAAAGTATGCCTTATTAAGTATTAGACAAAAATTTACTTAAATCTAATTTTGCTGTTTTGAATGCAGTTATTGGAAGACACTTTTTTTTTATTACCCAGCAACTTATCTCTGCACATCACTATGCAACCTTCTATGTCATCTGTAAGATCAAGAGATCTCCATTACTGAAATTTTCACATATTTAATTTCAGTTTTTTACTTAACACTTTTTTTAATTTATATTCTGCTTTGCAAGAAAAAAAATCTTTCACTTAAGTTTATTTTGCAATATGTGGCTTTATCTCAATGTATTGCTTTTCTTTTTAAAGTGAGTACCATCACTGAATTTTCAAATCAGATTTCTGTTTCCATTATCAGAAGTAGTTTTTTTTGGTTCATGTCACCCATTAATAATGTAGTAATGTTTGCTCATGTTCTTGAAAATCTTGTGAAATCTGATATTTTATCCACTACTTGTATTAACATCAATTTTTTTATCCACATTAACTTTAATCTTTTATCCATCAAGATCATTTTAAATGCAGGTATCTCGTTCTATTAATGACACTCATGGTTGAGAAAGCAGTAACACAGAGGTATGTCCATGGAAACGGTAAAAGTTTTCAGAGCAATTTCAGCATGTTCTGGATATTCTGCTTTTGCTTTGATCCCAAAGGAATCAAGTGATATTACAGTTTTGAAATTCATCTGTAATCCATCAGCAGCAGCCAGCTACAAAGTGTTGGAACGTACAAAGCATATCAATGTTAATGCTTCTGAAAACATTTCTTTCTACCCTGGCAGTTCTCTGTGGACTGGTGACTGATGGCTTGCAGATGCATACCGGTCCATTGATCACCACTTTCAGAAGCACTGGTCTCTATGACACAGTTGTCACATATGCCTACAGTTGAAGTTTATATTGCATGCACATTTACCCTACAGTGGTAGTTACTCTGACCTTTGGGGAAGGGTGATAGACCCATTTGGTATTACTGCAATGGCAATGGGCAACGTCTCCTACAGGTAAGTAAGCTCAATGGTTTCAGAATAACTAACACTTTTTACAAATACCACGGCATACATAAGTACACATGGGTTTCACCCGATGGGCTGCAAGATTAACAGCAAATGGGCTAGTTCTGTTAGGAATACCAGGGCATATAGGGGAGCTGAAATTGGATCTGACCATTACCTTATTAATAGTGTCTTGCAACTTAAAGTTAAAAAGTATTGTGTTAAGGTTAAAAATTTACTTTTAATGCTGAAGCTCTGAAAGACCCAGTTATAGCTAAAGCTTACCATGATAGGTTACTTAGTCATTACGACAATCATGGTTTGCTTACTACTGAAGTTGAGGAAGAATGAAACCATTTTAAACATGCTTTTTTTTAAACTGACAGTACAGTTTTAGGAAAAAAAGGAGCAGAGGAGGCAGTATTATTTGAGTGATAAGGCACTTGAGCTTGTTTCGGAAAGAAAGAACTGCAGGAATGTCCTTGATCAATACCCTACTACTCCTAATAGAAAGATTCACAAATAGCTTAATAAACGTGTAAAGGATCAGTTAGCTGCTGATAAGAATCTTTGGCTTAATGGTTGGTTGATAAAGCCGAGGAAGCATTTAGACAGCACAACAACAGAGAGCTGTACCAGGTAGTGTTTTTTGTGTAGTAGAAAACGGACAGGTATACAGGGATTGAAGGATAAACAAGATAAGGTTATAGAAGGTGAGGATTCCGTCATGGCTAGGTGGGCTGAGCATTTCAGTGATCTAAACAATGTGGTTATTCCACTCCCATGTTTGTACAGATGATAGATGCATCAGTGGCTTTAATGTTGGCCCTATAACACAATTTGGTTATTTTGTGATTTCTAAATTTAAACTACATATATCCCCAGGGGTAGATGAAATTACTAAGGAAATGCTTAGAGCTGGGAATGTTTTGGTTACCACTTGAATGACTAAAATTTTGAATATCTTTTATGATAAAGGACAGTCAATTGCGTGATGAGCAATGTGGATTCAGAAGTGGTAGGGGATGTGTGGATCAGATATTTTCACTTAGGCAGATTCTTGGGAAATGTTTAGAGTTTCAGAAACCTTTGGTTGCTAGCTTTGTTGATTTCAAAAAGGCTTTCGACTCTGTTGATTGTGAGATCATATGGTATAGTAGACAAATTAGTTAACATCATGAAAGCTCTCTGTAATAACACTGAGTCGTGTGTGAGAGTTGGTAAGTCTTGTAGCAATTGGTTTAGCATTACTTCTGGTGTTCGACAAGGGTGCATTTTGTCTCCTTTTCTCTAGTTTAGTTATTGATTATATTATGCGAAATTCACTTCAAGGGAAAGATTTTGGCCTTAAATGGGCTGGTGATACAAAAATTTCTGATTTAGATTATGCTGATGATTTAGCCCTTTTGGCAAATGATGTTGATGAGATGAACTCCTTCATTTGAGCTGTTCATGAAATTGGTACTAGAGTAGGTTTGGTTATAAACAGAGAGAAAACTAGTGATGAAAATTGGTCAGGCTGTGATTCAGTTAATCTGAATAGTTGCAGTCTTGAGCAGGTGTCACAGTTTAATTATGTTGGGAGGTATGTAACAGATAATGGTGACGTGGGGCATGAGATTAACAGATGAATAGGGATTGCTGCTGGGACTTCTAAAAATCTATTGAGAGTGTGGAGAAATAGGTGTATACACCTAAAGACTAAAATTAGACTAATAGTTTGATTCTTTCTAGGATTAGTTATGGTAGTGAGACTTGGGTGCTTTGTAAACAAGATAACAGGAAACTAGATGATTTTGATTCTAGATGCTTATGCAGTATCTTGGGCATTAGTTGTTCAACATTGTAACTAATGATGAGGTTAAGCAAAGGAGATTGCAATCTCCTTTAAGCAGCATATTGTGCAGAGAGAGACTCCGTTGGTTTGACCAGGTTGCCCATATGGATAATTATAGATTGGTGAATAGGGTTATGAACAGTGTGCCTAAATGTTTTAGAAAGAGGGTAGACCTAGAATGCTGTCGGCAGACAATGTGAAACAGGACTTTATTAGAATTCGTGTGCAGTGGCCAAATGCAGTAGATGTATCTCAGGACAGATATGCTTGGAGAACTAAATTGCACAGTCTGGTTGGACCACTGTAGCCCATGGCTGCTTGAGGATGATGATGAATGGAAAGTTCAGTAATTTGACACTTGTTGGCAGGCCCAGATCTAGAATAAAAAATGAGGGAAGGGGGGGGGGGGGCAAGTTTGAGAAGAAATGAACTGGGATAGCATTCCATTATCGAAATTCTCCCTGTTTTATTGGTTCCTAACAAATTTCTTGAAAAATACAAATTATATGTATGTTTACCATAACTTTTGCCTCCTTTCTTGGTTTTTAGCATTCTCAAAGTGGGGAGGATGTGCATGCTCCTCGCTAGATCCTGCAGGTAATAATGACAAGGCTCAGATATCACTGAAGAACTTTTTTTTCCAAATTCGTGATTGGACCTGCAAAACTACCAGCTGATCTTCTGGTTATAACAGAACAAACAATCAGGATTCGAACCAATTACAGCATCACTGCAAACAACAATACAATACCACTGTGCCACCAAGATGGCTGAATATTTTCCACTTTAGTGAATTCATAGATTTTACAAAAGAATTCTTTCCTGACTGGAGGCTTATTAGCTTCAACTTATACAATAGAGTGGCGTTAACACCTTCAAATTGGCATTATGTATGTAATCCCACCTTATTTTGCCGGTATTTGTTCAATCACCACTTTTTGACTTTGTCAGTAATTGTATAACTCCAACCTTGAAGGCTACACTTTTCATAACTGTTAAGATAATTCTAACTAATTTCATCCATTGTAATGGAATAGCAGATCTGTGAATATCAGCGAATGTTGTAGATTTTAATATATATGTTTAATGCATTTTGTAAGAAACCTAATATGAAGTCGAAAATACTATTATGTAAAGTTAAACTAAAAAAAAAATATTTAATGGAAGTGTAAAGCCAAAATTCTCAAAACGTATAGTGCATTGGTAAAGTTAGTGTACATATGTTGCAGTTGAGTATACCCCATAAGAAGTTTAACCTACAGTTTGGAAACCACTAGTTATGAGGATATAGGGGAAGATGTACAGAGGGTATCCAAAAAATTCTTGACGTGTGTAGATTTGTACTGGTTTCTCTGAAGGTAATGAGTTATGACTTGTTTGAAAGCTTGTCTAAACTTCTTATCTTATTATGTGTTAAAAACAAAGGTCATAATATCATTTCTGTCTTTGCTGGCGATGAGTAAAATTTGGTGTGCAAAATTTGTGTGTTGTTGTTAGGGAGCATGCTACAGATGGAAAGATTTTACATTTTCACAAGGATGCAGCTTGGGGATGATACAAAAAAATTATGCTGATTTTTTAAGTAATGGGGATCATGCATGTTTGTGTGGCATTATTATGGATGGATGCACAAATTTATAGAAGAACAGCAGAACATCAAACACTTCCCTCATGCAGGATGACTGAAGGAGGCCATGAACGAGAGAACCATCGCTGTTGTTCGTGAACTCGTTAAGGAAAATCCACACATCACCATCGGGTAATAATATAAATGTCAGTGTATCAATTGGCAGTACAGAAATAATTATTCATCAACATATAAAGTTACAAAAGATCTGTGACAAAAGGGGTACCCCACAAACCGACAGAACAGCAAAAATGCTAGAGTTGAATTGTGCAAGGAAATGATAGCAATGTTTGAACCTAGTGGCCCCAAACGGTTAATAGTTGTCACAGGTGATGAAACATAGTTTTATTATTATACAACTCCCAGGAGAAGAACAGCTATGCGTTGCAGAAGATGAACTGCATTTCCAAATCCTCTGACAAAATCATTGCTCAAAGAAGGGAATGTTCAAAATGTTTTCAGGATAGTAGCCATGGATACCTTACCTGAAAAAATGACTATAAATGGTTAATACTACACTAACATTGTTTTGCCCAAAATGGTTAAGGATATGAAGGAGCAGCATCCAACAACAGGTATGTCAAGGGTTCTCTTTCTTCATGACAATGCCAGTGCTCAGAAATCTGACAAATTAGGGCTTATGTGGAGCAGGTGCCATGTGATTTTTCGTTGTAAAAATAAAAGCAACTTGCTGGTAAACCTTTTTCTAGGGTTCAAGACCTTGCAAAATGCATTCATTCAGAGTTGCAGAGTATTCTCAAATAGAGGAGTATCACCAAGCATTCCAAATTGATGTAAGACATCTGCATCTTTGCATAGATGCTGCAGGGGAGTGCTTTGAAGGACAGTAAAAGTTTTGTTGAGGTAAGTGCAATAGTTGTTGTTCTGCAGATGCATGTCAAGAACTTTTTGAATGCCCCTCGTAACAACAAACCAAATATAAAAACATTCATTTGTATTGATATCAATAGCCCAAATATGTAATCAACAACCTTTTGTTGACATGTCAAATTACAACATAATGTGTTGGATCATAATGCACCCGGCTGAAAGTAAAATTATTTGTTAATATTTTGTGCAATGATTTGATGTACTTATATGCGTTGATGTGGAAGTGTGCCTTCCATATTGCTGGAAGCATACTTAGCTGCAAATTTATATTTTTTAAAGTGATTTTACGCTCTCATCCTCAGAAAGGTAACTGGTGTTTTGGTTCATCTGACTTATTTGCTTCACTCTCATGGTTAGCAATTATTTGATGAAACGCCAGTAAGTGATCAGAGCTCTTGATATTTTTCTGATCACTTTTTATGGAAGTACAGTAGATCATACCTACCAGATAAAAAAAAAAACTTTTTGCCAAATTTCTAAACAAAGTATTATTGCAAAAATCAAAGTTAACAAAGTATTTTTTCAATTTTTGGTTTGCAATTTTTTTTATTGCAGCACTCACAATTTGTCAAAACAGTTGTCTTTGCATTTATGAATTTATGATAGAGAAATTTTATTGTCTAATTAACTGAACTCTACCTGGTGCTGCCCAGGTCTGACATTTAAGATGCAGACTGTATTGTCCAATTTTCCCAGTACTAAAGCTTAGTTTTCTGAGTACCACGGCCTTGCTGTGTCTTGAAGTATCTACCACTATTTCCCAGTGAGTTATGGCTGCCACAGACAATACATTTTTATCATTATAAACTAACTGAGTAGCACCTAGCACTGCTTCCGTCTTGCATTTAATATGTATATTCTGTAAATGGTAGCTAGGTAGTCACTGGAAGGAGAGCTATTCACCAATCCCCTGTGATGATGCACAGAACCGGCCAGGCCTAGCACGTAATGTCCGACCCCGCCTTCTCGTGGTGCGGACCGTTAGTAACTTTCAAAAGATATACTCTCTTGTGGAAGTGAACGGAAGGGGAGGGCTGCCAGATTAGTGTGGCCTACTGATCTGGACAACTATGGCTACTTTTCTTTTTTTTTCTACCCTGCTGAGGAGTGGTCAACCACACAGGGTCCTGGTGCTGACCATATAAACCTACTGGACAGATATATGGCTCTGAGCTTGATTATGGATCCTGATTTTGCTGCACTGGTGGGCTTCTGTGGAGGGAAAATCTTCCGCTGTGTTTTCTGTTTGTTTGTGGGTTGACAGCCCCAAGTGAATAGATTCACAGGATATGTTTATCAGCTGGTGGATAATCCTGAGCAGAAGTCATCGCAGGCACCTGAACTCTTTGCTTCTATTGGCATCGTCAAATTCTACATTGGAGGAAGTCTCCCAGTGTAGATGGCTTCAGCCTTTAGTGGTGGGGGAATGGGTCTTTGCCCCATGTCTGCGATTAGGGGGCTGTTTGATATTGTCGGCATTCCCTCTCTCAATAAACATAGTTTCTTTAAACATCCCACTAACCATTTTCTCTCCATAGGTAGTTGGAATGTGAGGACTCTGCACAGAGCTTTTTCTCTTGATGTCCTCACACAAGAATTCCACCGTTATAATTTAGATATTCTCGGCTTGCAAGAGACCAGATGGACGGATAAAGGTCAGATTCTTAAAAATAATCTTAAATTTCCCTTTTCAGGGCGGGACGACAATAAGCATCACCAAGGCGTGGGTCTGCTTCTCAGCAGACACGCTAGCGATGCTCTTCTAGGATATGAGTGCATTAATGAAAGGTTTCTTACAGCAAAATTTCAGACAAGCGTTAAAGACTTGAATGTTATCTGCTGTTATGCCCCCACTGAGGATGCCGATGAGGATGAGATGGATAGGTTTTATGAACAACATCAGGATATTTTGAATTCTGTCAAGAAAGGAGATATTACCCTTGTTCTTGGTGACTTCAATGCCAAAGTTGGTACTGACTCTGACCTTTGGGGAGGAGTAATAGGCCCTTTTGGTATTGGTAGCTGCAATGGCAATGGGCAACGTCTCCTACAGGTAAGTAAACTTGATGGATTCAGAATAACTAACACTTATTACAAACACCGCGACATACATAAGTACACATGGGTTTCACCTGATGGGCTGCATAAGAATATGATTGATTACATATTAATTAACAGCAAATGGGCTAGTTCTGTTAGGAATACCAGGGCATATAGGGGAGCTGAAATTGGTTTGCTTACTATTTTTGGTTTGCTTACTACTGAAGTTTTGCTTACTACTGAAGTTGAGGAAGAATGGGATCATTTTAAACAGGCTTTTTTGGACACTAACAGTACTCTTTTAGGAAAAAAGGAGCAGAAGAGTCAGAATTATCTGAGTGATAAGGCACTTGAGCTTATTTCGGAAAGAAAGAACTGCAGGAATGCACTTAATCAATACCCTACTAGTCCTAATAGAAAGCATTACAGAGACCTTAATAAACTTGTAAAGGATCAGTTAGCTGCTGATAAGAATCTTTGGCTTGATGGTTTGGCTGACAAAGCCGAGGAAGCAGTTAGACAGCACAACAGCAGAGAGCTGTACCAGATAGTTAATGTTTTGTGTGGTAGAAAACGGACAGGCATACAAGGATTGAAGGATAAACAAGGTAAGGTTATAGAAGGGGAGGATTCTGTCATGGCTAGATGGGCTGAGCATTTCAGTGATGTTCTAAACAATGTAGTTCTACTCCCATTGTTTGCAATGATGATAGATGCATTGGTGGCTTTAATGTTGGCCCTCTAACACAATCTGAAGTTATTTTGGCTGTTTCTAAACTTAAACTTCATAAATCCCCAGGGGTAGATGAAATTACTACGGAAATGCTTAGAGCTGGGAATGTTTCGGTTACCACTTGGATGACTGAAATTCTGAATATCTTTTATGATAAAGGCATGGTTCCTAAGGATTTTACCAGAGCTATTGTTATCCCTATTTTCAAAAAAGGTGATCGCAGTTCTTGTGATAACTATAGGGGTATGAGCCTACTCTCTGTTCCAGGTAAAGTTCTTTCCATGATTGTGCTTAATAGAATTAAGAATCTGGTTCACAGGCAATTGCGTGATGAGCAATGTGGATTCAGAAGTGGTAGGGGATGTGTGGATCAGATATTTTCACTTAGGCAGATTCTTGAGAAATGTTTAGAGTTTCAGAAACCTTTGGTTGCTAGCTTTGTTGATTTCAAAAGGGCTTTCGACTCTGTTGATCGTCATAATTTGTGGTTGATTGTGAGATCATATGGTATACCAGACAAGTTAGTTAACATTATGAAAGCTCTCTATAATAACACTGAGTCGTGTGTGTGAGTTGGTAAGGCTTGTAGCAATTGGTTTAGCATTACTTCTGGTGTTCGACAAGGGTTCATTTTGTATCCTTTTCTCTTTAGCTTGGTTATTGATTATGTTATGCGAAATTCACTTCAAGGGAAAGATTTTGGCCTTAAATGGGCTGGAGATACGAAAATTTCTGATTTAGATTATGCTGATGATTTAGCCCTTTTGGCAAATGATGTTGATGAGATGAACTCTTTCATTCGAGCTGTTGATGAGACTGGTAGTAGAGTAGGTTTGGTTATAAACAGAGAGAAAACTAAAGTGATGAAAATTGGTCAGTCAGGCTGTGATTCAGTTAATCTGAATGGTTGCAGTCTTGAGCAGGTGTCACAGTTTAATTATCTTGGGAGCTATGTAAAAGATAATGGTGATGTGCGGCATGAGATTAACAGACGAATAGGGATTGCTGCCGGGACTTTTAAGAACCTATGGAGAGTGTGGAGAAATAGGCGTATACACCTAAAGACTAAAATTAGACTTTATAATAGTTTGGTTCTTTCTAGGGTTAGTTATGGTAGTGAAACTTGGATACTTTGTAAACAAGATAACAGGAAACTAGATGCTTTTGATTCCAGATGCTTACGCAGTATCTTGGGCATTAGGTGGTTCAACTTTGTAACTAATGATGAGATTAGGCAAAGGAGTTTTGCAACCTCCTTTAAGCAGCATATTGTGCAGAGAGAGACTCCGTTGGTTTGGCCATGTTGCCCGTATGAATAATTATAGATTGGCGAATAGGGTTATGAACAGTGTGCCTAAAGGCCTCAGAAGGAGGGGGAGACCTAGGATGCGGTGGGCAGACAATGTCAAACAGGACCTTGTTAGAATTGGTGTGCAGTGGCCAGATGCAGTAGATGTAGCTCAGGATAGATTTGCTTGGAGAACTAAATTGCACGGTCTGGTTGGACCTCCGTAGCCCATGGCTGCTTGAGGATGATGATGATTGTGATTGTCACTCCACTAAGAGTAGTTTTGTGAGTACTGGCCCCATGCAACCCTTTACCACAGATACAATATGAAGAATTCCTCATTGTTGCTGACGTCGGGATGTGCTCTCATAGCCCGTGGCTTCACAAACTGTCGATATTTTTCAATTTCAATTTATTTGGACAATATTTAAATACATAACTAATACATTGCCAAGTTTCACAAGAGTTAATAATGTTTGCTTTTTTAAGATAATGTACAGGCAGTTCTTATTTGATTATTTTAATTGACGCTTTTTCTCTGTGTTAACAGGAATTCGTACAGAATACAAAAGCTCAGTCGTCCACTATTTTTCAACTGCTTGGCTATTTGTACGTGGTATGGTTTTGGTTTTTGTGTGCGCACATATAGGTAGGTCCACTCATCAAGGGTCTACCTTTGCATGCCAGAGTAGAAATGCGCTAACCTTATTTGCCCTTGTTTGCCGATTTGAAATATACTTTCTTCAGAAAATTAAGAAAAGTTCATAATTGTGGAAAGCGAGAATTTGAGTAAAAGAAACCCGCCAGTAGTACTCGTAAGTCCACAGTGAAAATGTCATAGTGTGAAAACAGTGTTTATGTTATGGAGATAGTGAGCATGTTAAACCTGGCTTTAGTTCGGTTGTAGTCATTGTTCAGGGAAAGGATAAAATTCTTGAGGTAATTTAGAATGCTACTTTTATTACATTGACGAGAATAAATTTAGTAAAAATTTAAATATTAAATTGAAATTAATATGAAAAATATAGAAAGAATTTGATGTATCATGTTTAATTTTTTTCTATATAAAATTTCTTATTACGCAATATGTCAGAACCAATGAAATAATTTCTCTCATTATAGTATGAAACTCCTCGTTTAAAGAATGGTATTCTGGAACAATTCGTTATTGCAGAAACTGAGTGTATAATGAAGTATTTACATCTCTAGTATCTGGTTCACTAATGTTTTTACACTAACAAAATAATCATTAAATATATTTTAAACTACTATTGAATTATTGAAACTACATTTTTTTTATATAATATTAACCTGTTAAACTTGGCTGTTTCAGAGCTAGCTATTAAAGGTAATGCTTTCAGTTGGCATAATATTTCTTAAGCTTCAGTTTTGTAACACTTTTATCAAGGTAGTGATAAGACAATATCGGGTACCATATATGACTTCGTGTTCTTAACATAAGTAACCCATTTGCTTTAATACCTTAACATACCTATGCAACTTACAACGAGAAACTCGTGGTTTTTTTACAGTGCCATACCAAAATATTGGGTGGGTGACCCAAAGGTCACAGTCGATTTCAACTAACGCTGAAGTCACTCAATACAGACCCCTTTCAACGAAAAAATTTGTTGCGAACACCTAGGATAATATTTAAAAATAAGCTCCAAATTAAAATTTATATTATACAATTACCATTTTTCACTACCTATAATTATGAAACATCTAAATTTTTGAATTGTTGCAGAAACAAATATAATGCTTTAAACATTCACATGCTTGTCATAGAGGAAAATATATTTGTAACATAATTGGACAATTATTTACTGCTTAAGGCACAATTACATAATTTTTAGCGCGAACCCCAAGGGTTCACGAATGATCGGCGATTCTAAAACTTTCGATTGCGCATAATCAGGATGCTCAGCTGAGGCTGGCAACCAGAGAACAAGCAGAAAACATTGACAGATTCAACAGAAGCTCACGAGTGCAAAAATGGTAGATAGGCATAAGTGGAAGCAGAACACTGCACCATTTCCCTGTGCACAGTAATGGCTAGGAAAATAATCCAAAATTGGACTCCACCTTGTTGTGAAAAGATATGAGAACAGGAAGGGAGATCTTCGAGATCACTGGACTTCAGAGGCCACTTTTTTTTCACCTCTGTTGAGGAGTGGAGCCCATATTTCAATTCCTATATATTTGTCTAAATAAATCTAACCTGCAAAAAAGAGTAATAATTCTGAGTTAAGAGTCTTCATGCTGATCACTTACCAAACTCAATTGGAAATGATTTTGGAGAAACACTAGTTATTTATTAATAACTATTATTTTTGCGTAATGCGTATGATCAGTATTGTGTGAAATTGTTCCATCAAAAACTTATATTAAACTGTAATGAAATTCCATTAATGTATCCACTGTATATATATATTGTAATTTCTGAAGAACTGTTTATTAAATAATTTTATATTGGCTCTTTATAAAATAAAGTGATACAATGAGATATTTTTGAAGTGAAGTATATAGGTTCGTTATTTAAAATGCAAAGTATCAAGGTGAGTATATGTATATAAGGTGACGCCATAAGGCTATGTTTTACCAAGGTCAATGGAGTGTCGATGAGAGGGCGTGACCCATGACGGCACAACGGGGATAGCTTGGCAAATGTACTTACATAATCGTAGGTTCTTTCGTGTCTTTCTTTGCTTAGCGAATTTCTCTGTGAAGTCTTTCAGCTAATTTTTGTTTCTTTTTATCTTGGCGAACTCTGCAGTAGCAAACTACATGAGTAATCTTTCTAAGAATAACAAAAACAATGTTTCACATATATGCGAATTAGAAGCAAAAATTAGTGAAACATTAAATGATAATGCTATCCCAGATTAAATGAAAAACCTGCCGCATAAAAAACCAGTCTTGTTACGATGACCGATTCTACTTCCATCTGACGATTGTTATTTCGGTATAGAACGAAATGATTGTTGGAATAAGAAACCGATCTCTCTGAAGACTAGGATAGTCTTCTCAATAAAAAAGTAGCATTATCTCAGGTAATTGATAATTTAAAGACATTGGCTTGCTGTACTGATTCATGGGAATAAAAACATGTCAGTATGTCATAGTCTACGCATTCGAAAATTACAGCAGCATTTACAAATTGCTATTAAACTAAATAAAGCCTAGGGGACAATATCTGAGTTGCAAACAAGGTTACGATTAAAGCAAAAGCAGTAGAATAAACAAATAAAAATTGATAGAGCAGAATAAATTTTCAGATTTGAAACGAGAGGGGAAAAAAAAAGACCACTGAATAACTGCTAGAAACATTTTCAGTAATTTGAAAACTATGCCAGATCACATTAAATATTTTTTGGAAAGGATAAAATTTAAACTACTACCTACGGCGACAAAGATTATATTTTTATTTTTTTCATTATGATTATTAACATAATTATTTCAATTTGTTACCAAAGATTTGCTGTTTTAATTCGATTGAATTTTTAAGAGCAAGATCAGAATAATTTCTCAGATCATCTAATAGAAATTATTTTATATAAATACCCATAGAATTTTATTATAATTACTAGCTGAACGTACACGACGCTGCCCGGGTGTTACTTTTAACCTGTATATTCCTATCGCTGCATTAAAGGTAAATTTAGTAAGAACTCCCACCACCACCCCGACACTTGAGCACCACAGCGTCCCCCGTGTGGTCCGGTGATTGGTTTAAAAAACGGGTTCTTACGTTTCTACACAAATTGTGACAACTCGTGTATCACTTTTAATCTGCATATTTTGTTGTTTCATGCACTAATGGTTATTTTTGTGAGTATCCCCCCCAACATTTTATGACAATTTGAACATGGAGAATTTCTTAGTGTGCAAAGGTCATTGCTGACTGGCGCGCGCTCTCAGAGCTCGTGGCAAACGATCGAGACGTCAGATTTTGGCATTCTGTAATTCCCGACGTACTTCACCGATAGGTCCCAAATTTCGTACGCGGGTTCCCCCTGCTAGACTCCATTTTTGGTTAGAAAATCAGGTCCCTTAGCTGCAATGGAACTCCTAAATAATGCTTTGGAAATGGGAATCTGGCAACGGCATTAGCTTTCCAGCAGAGGAGTCAAATGCTATTTTAACTCTACTTTCACAGGGAACAGTAAATTTGATAGCGATTCTCTTGTAGGAATAGCATGGTAAATATTTTTGGGCCTAGCAAGCCTCCCCCTCTTTGGACATTTGACACTGGAACCGGACCACAACCAGAGACGTTCTATGAAATTTTGGAACGTGTACGTTGATTTCCCGATGAGTTGTGGTTGCCACAGACAGACCCCTTTTATTATATAGACTAGCTGAACTATAGTGCTTATAAGTAATAGTGTGGCAATCGTCAATAGCTTAGCCTTTTAAAAGTGGTCCAAATAATGGTCCCCTACCGATAGGGGGACTAGAGTCGCATCATAACTCGTACATGCGCAGTGAAAAGATAGTATAGTACCGTTTTACGCCAAAGTACTCCGCCACAAGTAGTTCTAGATAGGGAAAAAAGTTGTTCTGCATAAAAAAAATGATATCGCGAAACATTATGGGCATGAAAAAACATGATACTCTATAAGCAGCTAAAATGTTTCGTTAGTTTCCTCCAGAAATTTAAATATTAAGAATTAGCTTACATAATAAATTGTTTAATTGGGATGGCATCCTCACAAATACCATTTGTACATGTCTACAGTCATTTCCGTTTGGTAAGTATAAAGTGAATAAACCTTTAATTTGTTGGAGTTATGTAGCATAATTGATCGTTTATAGAAGTTTCAGGGCAGTTGTAAGTTGCAATGTTTAACGTTATGAAAAGGAGAGAATTATATAGTTGCTCGTATTTAACCTCACGTGACATTTAATACAAGTGCAACTTGCTGAATACTGTGTCGCCGTAAGAAATTCAGCTCGCCGGTAATAAGAAAAATATAAAGAGCTGAAATATAAAGAGGCAAGGCATGATCACGTCCGTTGTACTTTTAACGTAGTAAGGTGTGCTTTGCATGCGGCATCTTGAAGTGATAGGAATCGCTAGCCTCACGATTGCAACGAACAGTTTTAAATATTTTTCTCAGTATAACAACTTTCTTTTGCACAGTGCAGTTAAGACGAGAATTTTTAAGTGTAATATTTAGAATTTTAGATTCTACTAAATATAAATAAATTACCGAGGTTTTGTTTTTACGTTTAAGAACATTCAAGTTTAATATGCATTGTGGGTACAGTAAAGCTGTTATTGGTTCCTGTCAGCTCCATGACCTATGTCCCAGTACTTAACGGTAATAAAATGCTGTGGCATTCAGCATGGGATGGTAACAGCGTTTAACAATCCTTCATCCTTTCATGTACCACTTTGTAAAAGGTGCCTCAGACCCTTTATGATCTGGTGCAATTTTAGGCGCTGTAAGTAACGGCTGGTGGAACCAGGATCGTAAAGTGCTGGTTGTCCCACATTTCGGCGATTAGGCTTAATGGATCGCAGGCCGCATAGATTCGTAGAAAAATAAAAAAGCAAAGGAAAGCTGCTATGTCGTAAAAAGTATTCGAGAGTGGTGGAGAGTAGTTAAAATATCTTCCATGATGGAGGGTGAAATGTATAATGCTTGTTGTGGGACATGCTGCGAGTTGGTGTCAATAAGGTGGATTTTAGCGCTTGCGTTGCGTTACACAACGTAGCGTAACTACCTAGGAAATGGGATGGACTAGTTAAAGGTATGGGATTGAGATAGTTATAAATTTTTAATGGTGTGGGGGAGGAGGGGTCTGGGGTCTTGAATAGGGGTGGAAATTTGTGCTCTGGACGCTAAGATAAAGTGTGGGTTGACAGGGGGTAATAAAAATTTGAATTAATCGGTAGGTTAGAGCATTTTAATACAGAATAATCATGATACTAATAATTTGCAGTATTAAAATGATCTAACCTTCGGTTAATTCAAATTTTTATTACTTGAAGTATATTTTATAATTTGAAGATGTGACAAATAACATACGTACTGATATGTGACGTTTGGACTCGCCAATTGTACTAGAAGTCCTGGCGTAGATATCCTTGTAAATTGCAAAAGCAATTTAAAACGTTATAATTGGCTAAATAAGAAAGAAAAATCATGATACTAATAACTTGCATTCTTGTTTAGCCAATTAGTGTTTTAAATAGTTTTTGCAGTTTACAAGCATATCTACGCCATAAGACTTCTCTTACAATAGGCTAGTCCAAATGTCATGTTGGAACATATGTTACATCATGTGTCATTCGAAGAGTTTACCAATGAGCCAATCAAAACGATCACTTCAGCGCTCTGATACATAAAGAGGAATGCGGTTTGTTTTGATCGAACGGCCATCAATTTTCTTCGTTTTTAAAAAAATATACTTGCTCAAGCGTTCTCTTAAGTTTTACTAGTTCAGTTAAAATACTTAGGAATAATGTGCATTTAAATGGTTAAATCATTGCTTAAATGCTTCTATGTCTAAAAGTCATTGAAAAGCGAAACGTCCATAGAGGATAATGTCGACAAGGGAAGAATGTCGTTCCCAGCGCCCTCTACTGGTATGGGACACTATTTCTGCCAGATTTTAATAGGCGAATGCCACACTATACTTATAGGCACTATAGCTGAACGAAGAAATTTTCCCAGTGTTGACGTCGATGAGTTCTCTCATAGCTCGTGGCTTAGTTTCTGCTTAAGCTATCGAGATTTTTATTTCCGTTACCACAGATTTTGTCGCCCTATGGCTTCCGTGATATTCGTCCACACGGTCGAAATTTTATGCGCAGGGTGCCCAGTGATTGGTTTAAAAATCAGGTTCTCATTTGGCCCGTGGCTTCGTTTCTGCACAAATTGTGACAGCTCTTGTCTAGCTTTTAATCTGCACATTCTGTTGTTTCCCACACTGAAGGTTGGTTTTGTGAGTATCCCCCACTCCCAACATTTTATCACAGTTTGAACACGAAGAATTTCCCGGTGTTGCAAAGGTCATTGCTGACAAAAGTCCAAATTTCAGGACTTTCGATGTGAAATTTGGGACTGCAATCCGGACCACAACCGGAAACATTCTCTGAAAATTTCGAACGTGTACGTTGATTTCCCGATGAGTTATGTCTGCTACAGACAGACTTCTTTTATTATATACAGGATGAATCTGAAAAAGTGGGCAAAACTTTACGGGGTGGTAGAACGCAGCTATACGAGCAATATTCGTCATAGAAAGTATGGGAGGAACACAAACGGCGAGCCGCTAGGTGGCGGAAATGGTATAAAATGGTCGGTCCTCGCACCCAGGGGCGGGGATGGCTCAGTCGGTAGTGCGCCAGGCTCGTAATCTGTAGTTCCCAGGTTCGAGTCCCAGCTGGGTCAGCGTTGAGATTTATCTCCGCAAAATTCCCCGCCCTTCCCACGGTCAGTAGGGGACACCGATGGGCTTGGAAAGGCCGCCGTCCGTCGGATGGGACGTTAAGCCGTGGCCCCGTGTGCGGGAGAGAAATACCCTGTGCACGTTAAACAACATGCTGGATGGCCTTGACGGGGGCTACCATCTGTCTCCCAACAGCTGTTCCAGTGGGTTCCCTCCCCCAACCTTCTCTGAGCCTTCGGGGTCCATGTGACCTGGCCATTTAGCCCATGGTGTGCAAAAAACTGCCGCTCAGAGGTAAAACAACCGAACCCAACCTCGCACCCAACGGCATTTCTACCGTGGATTGCCGAGAGGATGGCTGGTTATACTAACCACGAAATGGCAGATATGGACTTGAAAATCCTAGTCTACGAGTGCCCCATTGAAACCGATATGGATCTAGTCGCCAGGATCGCCGTTGTCGCCAGCGATATTCGGGAAATGCCTGGTGTCTTCGCAAATGTGCGTCGGTCCCTATCCCGCAGGTGTGAAGCCTGCATTACAGCTGGCGGCAGCTCTTTCGAGCAATTTCTTTGAGCATGTACCTCAATTACATTCCTGTTAATAAAATGTTTTCTGAAGTATCTCCTCCCCTTCTTGTGTTCATTCTTTAAATGTGACAGTGGAAAACTACCTTTTAACTTCTCACCGCTTGCGTTCCGACCATACATTCTATGACGAATATTGCTCGTATAACTGCGTTCTACCACCACGTAAAGTTTTGCCCACTTTTTCAGATTCACCCTGAATACTAGCTGAACGTCCCGGCGCTGCCCAGGTCTCCCTTTTAAGATGAAATCGGTATATTCATATTTTCACTATATTAAAGGTTAGCTTTGTGAATACCACACCCTGGTACTACCCCAAAAGCTTAGCACAGATTTAACACATATAATTCGTTATTATCGATGATTTGTAAATATTTATGTATATAATGCAATTCATTTGACAATGTAGCAAATCTCTCAACTAATAAATTCATAATACCTCTTTATAAACTACATTAGTCGTCTAAACAGTCATCGAAACTGGAAATCTGTTGGTATCACAGGGATTCTAGGTATGAATACATCTTGTCCAGCAGCATGGTCTGTAATTACAGTGGCTACAATTGCAAAATTAAATAGGTGTTTTAAAACCAGTCTTGTTCCATTGCAAATTATTGGTGGATTTAAATTTCTGATACAAATAAATGGGGCACCTCTTAGTTTCAATAGATGAGATGGTAATCCTGATATTTCTAAATAATTCAAAAATTCGGTCGGATAATTAACAGTTTCATCATCTGTCATTGTTGGACGACTGATTCGTGTCTTATATTTTATACTTCAGGGGTGGAGAGTTTTTTTTCACCTTTTTTACGTTTTTTGGTTTCTCAGAGGTCCGATTGCGTTTTTTGGCACTTTTTTCGTTATAATTGAAAAAATATGCATTTTTTTGCTGTTTTGACTTTTCCACTGGCTTTATCACGTGGGAAAACATATATCTAGGTCTTTGATGCGTTCATTTTCGTTAATTAGGACGGATTTTACGACGCTTTCTTGTTTCCCATAGCGTTATCATTATTGCGACTACAGGATAGAACTTCGATTAACATTACGTGTATGGGAATAGGTCTGTCAGTTACCTGCAAACCCTGGGTTTGGAGATTTTGGGTTTAACTTAAATTGCGATATATCCACAGTTTTGGACTTTTCCAGTTTTTTGTTTTCTATTGCTTTTCTGGGTCCTTGACGGTCACTTAGATCAGTTTTTTTCACCCTGGGGGTCTCTTTTTTTAACTATTTCACTGCAAATTTGAGGCTTTTTAACCCTACCTTAAAGAGGACTTTTTGTGAATTGTTTTCGATCAGATCCTAGCTTGTCTCTTCTACTTTCTTTTGGTGTATTTTGTAGCTCTCTATCTTCATTTTTCGAATTTTGGTGAATTTTTGAATATGTTTGGTTTTTGGTCATTTTTGGACTCTGTTTTCCCCATAGGATAACATGGGAAATTTCACATTTTGGTGACTTTCGATTTTGGGTGTTTTTGACGCTTTGTAACTCCGTTTTCCAGGTGACATTCTTTGATTTTTTTTGATCAGATCCTAGGGTATCGTCAGATCTTTCTTCGGGTGTCTTTTTTTCTGCTCTAGGTCCTTTTTTTTATTTTTTGTGAATTTTTTTACAATTTTAGCTTTTCGTCATTTTTTGAATTTTGACTGTTTTTGACGCTCTATAACTCTAACTTCCAGGTGCCTTTCTTTGACTTTTTTTTTATCAGAACTTAGTTATGCTATAGATCTTTCTGTGGGTGTTTTTTTTTCGCTGTAACTGCATTCTTTCTATTGTGAATTTTTCAAAATTTTAGCTTTTCGACACTTTTTGAGTCTGATTCTCCTTAGGTTAACATGGCAATTTTTACTGATTCGTACTCACTTGGCCTGCTCATTTTCGGGGCGTTTTCAATAATTCGGACGAGTGATTCATGTTCCAGGGGGATGTCTCTCTCTGCTAGATGGGTCATTTCTAGAGATGCGAGTTTTTTTGGCCTCTCTCAGGTCCGATTGCGTTTTTGGCTGTTTTTCGTCAATATCTCTAGAAAGGATCACTTTTTCGTGATTTCGACGCTGGATTCGGGTTCCTGGCATCGAACTACATGGGTGTAGCTCTTTAAACCATTCATTTTTCTCTTTTAGAACGGAATTTATAGCCTTTTTCAAGTTTTCGTTGATTTTGCCTATTTTCGTAGGTTTGGCCTGGGGCGTTTCGGCTTTCGCGAGTTTTGGCCTGGGGCTTTGGGCTTTCGCGGGTTGGCGTTTGGGCTTTCGCTGGTTTTTCCTGTTGCGTTTGGGTTTTTGCAGGTTTGGCCTGTGGCGTTTGGTATGGCCTTGGACGTTTCTTGTTTTTGTCTGTTTTTGACTTTTTCCGACTTCTCACCTGATATCTCGCGAAAAGTTTGTAGATAGTCTATTTGCCAAGTTTCGTTTCTCTGTCACCTTTCCTTCATATAGAAGATTGTGGGCTTTCACTTTTTTCGGGTCTTTTTTGACCCCTTTAGAGCTGACTTTTGGTTCTTTTTTTCTTATCAGAACTTTGTATGGCTCTCTATCTTCATGTGAATGTCTTCATTTCTCTTCTAAGTGGGTTTGTTGATTTTTGGTGAATTTTTTAAAATTTTCACCTTTTCTGACTCTTTTTTCCATTACTTCTCATAGGTTTAACATGGGAAACTTGACTGATTCGTTCTCACTTGGCTTAAAAAAAAGGGGGCGTTTCATTTTAATTCTGACGACTGATTCTTGTTCTACTACGATTACTCTCGACACTGAATCTGTCTTTTTCACCGATTTGGGCATTTTTGGTTTCTCTCAGGTCCGATTGCGTTTTTGGCACTCTTTTCCCTATAACTCGGAAAATACGCATGTTTTTGGTGTTTTGACTTTTGCACAGGCTTTATCGTGTGGGAATACATATATCTAGGTCTTGAAGCGTTCATTTTTGAGAATTAGAACGGAATTTACGACTGTTTATGTTTTCCCATAGGGTTAACATTATTGCGACTACAGGATAGAACTTCGATTAACATTAGGTCTATTTAGGATAGGTCTTTGAACATGGGTAACTTGACTGATTCGTTCTCACTGGGCGTGACACTAATTTAATGCACTATATCCTTAACATAACTTTGTAACTAATGATGAGGTTAGGCAAAGGAGTCTGCAACCTCCTTTAAGCAGCATATTGTGCAGAGGCTCCGCTGGTTTGGCCATGTTTCCCTTATGAATAATTATAGATTGGCGAATAGGGTTATCAACAGTGTGCCTAAAGGCTTCAGAAAGAGGGGACACCTAGGATGCGGAGGGCAAACAATGTCAAACAGGACCTTGTTAGAATTGGTGTGCAGTGGCCGGATGCAGGAGATGTAGCACAGGAGAGATGCTTGGAGAATTAAACTGCACGGTGTGGTTGGACCTTCGTAGTCCATGGCTGCTTGAGGAAGATGATGATGATATCCTTCCTTTTACTACTCCACTATATCTTTTTGCTTTCTTTCTATTTCAAAGCACCCTCGTTCTAAACAGTTAATAACGTCAATCGTCACGCCAAGCATATGCGAGCGTTCATGATAAACCTGTCACAAGCCATTGTCGCACGTTCATCTGTCGTAACAATATTTTGTAGTAGAAGATTTACCCCGTGTTGCTCGGGTCTCAAACTCTGTAAAGCACATACAGTCGAAGTTGGTTCTAACGAGCACGGAAATAACGAGATCACAGCTGTAATGAGGAAAAAAGCCATAATGATTTCAATTTACCCGTATTCCCATACAATTGATCACTCTTATAACGAGCGTATTACACTGATATACCGTACAAATTTTGGTAATTATGGAAATATGGGAACATTCTTGATTGCTTGGCCAAGCTTTCGGGTAGTCGGGAAAAAAAAATGATAAAGACGATGATGATGATACGATGACAAGTGAAAGTGAATCAGAATCAGTTCCGGCAATCTCCCAAGCTCAAGGTGCAATGGACAGTCAATTTTTTTTAAGGAACTGAGGCAAATAATGAGACTTCTAACTTGTTGAGCGTTTTAAGGGGAAATGTGAGCAATATCAAAGTGAAATCTTTGAAACAAACGTCAATTTTGAGATTCATAAATAAAAGGACTAATTGAAATCGTGTTTGTTACTAAAACAGAGCAATAAATTGTGTTTGGTATGGATAAATAAATTGAGTTTAATATTGTGTGTTATAGTTTATGCAAGCATATTAATACAAATAATACACTAGAGGAAAAAAAATTCCATTACCTGGAAGGATTAATGCCATTTTATTCAACGCGGGCAGCTGTTAGCATACACTGAGACGTGCGATAGATTATATCGGTGCCTACGTAATGGAAATGCCTGCCGATTTCAAGACTTGAAGTGACAGCAGCACTAGTTACATTTTGGTCCGCTTGGCGCTGGCGATCCGCTGTTTCGCTTGCTACTTGCTTCGTGGCGGTATAGGTTATTACGCTGTTTAGCGAATGCTTCAAAATTCTATTCTGATTAAGATTTGTTCGTATGTCATTATTTACTGTTCTGTAAATTATGACATCTGTCTACTTTCTGCTATTTTTAACTAGAAATCTGAACGATGTAGTATTTGATGTTTTGCAGAAGCGAATTTAAGTTTCAAATGAATCTCTTCCAAACTGGATCTGCAAGACAGGTGACTGCATCAATATGTCGGCAACGTAACGACGACATGAGTAATTTGTCAGTCGTTGTTGTTAGATCAATATCTCTACACTCTACAGCCGAAATATCGAATTTCTACATAATTAGGTCACTTGAAATATTAATTTAAAGTTTCACATTTTGCAGATTTAACATTGTCTAAACATAAAAAAATACTTTAGGATTTTAAAATGTGAATCATATTTCATCAGTAATTATCGAACAATTTTTTCCAATCATCTTTTAAAGCAAACCCCCCCCCCCCGCCATAATCAACTCATTGTTATCAATGCAAACTTCGTGGCATTCATATTCCACCACCGAAATTTACAGCCTATATTCATATTCATTTCAAATTTTGCAGTTTTTAAAAATTTCCATCGTTTATTATTAGAGAGCGCCATGAAAACTTTGGGAGATTTGAATAAGTGCGAATCGTCGTAATAGTTCATGAAACTTGTCAAACCCAAAAGGAAATTTTAATTTGCATCTACAAACAAAAACAGTTGACTGTCTGCAAACAGACCACAAAGTAAAAACATTAGCTCTTTCGGAAAACGGGCAAAGAACAATTCTAAATGCATTTTGCCTGATTTCTTGGCGCCAATCTTTCAAATGCAGAAAACTACTCAAAAGTTTCTCTTTTGTGTAGATCTAATATGGCTAAAATCAGACAACAGTAACATAGCACTTTTATTATCTAATTTGCATCGGAATAACGGAGTACAATTCTACCAAATGAATGTAAAAGTAGAAAGACAAACTCTCTAGCTAATATCAAATATTCGTTTAAAAAATGCTTGTCAAATGCTTATCCAAATAAAATTTTAAACAACTCTGTTTCCCCCCCCCCCCCCCCCCCCCGTCACCTCTGTTGACACCAGGAGGAAATGGACAAATAGTGCTGTCAGTGTAAATGCTCTGATTACTTTGCGTACAACAAAAATTTCGAATTTCTATCATAAATGGACTTTATAATATAAAGGAGATGCAATATTGTGCTGTAATGCTGTGTAACGGAGGAAATTAGAACTATTTGTTAATACAGGAAATACGAACCGCAGTAACTTATTGGTACTTATCCAACTAAAAGTAATATTTTCATTCTTCTTAAAAAGCAAAGAAAGTTTGATGTCTACATACAGACAGACAGATGACAGAGTGAAAACAATAGCTGGTATTTTGAAAACAAGCAATAAAGAGGTTTGGCTCTCTTATGATATGCTGATCTGTGTAGATTTTTTCAGCAGTCGTATCGAATACTATATTTTTCAAAAATATTTTCGAAAATAAATGTTTCACAAACACGTTTTTTTACCTTTTGTGTTGTAGAGTGGACTAAACGCCCGGTCTCGAGGACATCATGGCTTATGATCAAGGTTGTGAAAAGGATGCAGTGGGCAATTCTTACAGCAGACAGACGGAGACCTCCATGAAGAGTGCCCTGAGTGTTCTTCATTGTGCATTGGGTATGATGAATTTTCTGCTAGTTAGATTATTAAATATATTATTATCATTAATTAGTATAATATAAACATTTTCACACAAGTTCTGACTTTGTAACAACTCTTTCCTACACTGGCGGAAATTTGAAAAAGAACACGCAGAAAGTATTCCTTCAGAATGTCATATTATAATATGTTAATAATTAAGGTCAGCAGAAACCGTGATCCAAGATTGAAAGTCATTGTATGAGATAATGACGTCATTGAGTACGACAACATGCAAATGTACGCAGCGTTTATTTAAGGACCAGCGTGTAAGGAAAGAAGTTATTCGTCTTGTGTTGTTCAGTGCTCTTTGAAGAAGCATGCTTGGACGATGCAGGCACGCAACATTTCTTCAGATAGCGGAGTTTGAGCAAGGTCGTACAGCGGGTCTTCAGGAAGTAGGTTGGTCTTTCCGTGAAATTGTAAACCGCATTGGACGAAAGATATTGGCAGTGGTACGATAGTGGTGTCTACCCTGTTGTGTTGGTGTGTTTGGACGATGGTTCCCTGCTTCAGGGGACTTTGCGCCCCTGAGGCAGGGAGGGGACACCCACAGCAGAGAACGGAAAGAAACCCAGGGGCGCAAAGTCCCCTGAGGCAGGGAGGGGACACCCACAGCAGAGAACGGAAAGAAACCCAGGGGCGCAAAGTCCCCTGAGGCAGGGAGGGGACACCCACAGCAGAGAACGGAAAGAAACCCAGGGGCGCAAAGTCCCCTGAGGCAGGGAGGGGACACCCACAGCAGAGAACGGAAAGAAACCCAGGGGCGCAAAATCCCCTGATGCAGGGAGGGGACACCCACAGCAGAGAACGGAAAGAAACCCAGGGGCGCAAAGTCCCCTGAGGCAGGGAGGGGACACCCACAGCAGAGAACGGAAAGAAACCCAGGGGCGCAAAGTCCCCTGAGGCAGTGAGGGGACACCCACAGCAGAGAACGGAAAGAAACCCAGGGGCACAAAGTCCCCTGAGGCAGGGAGGGGACACCCACAGCAGAGAACGGAAAGAAACCCAGGGGTGCAAAGTCCCCTGAGGCAGGGAGGGGACACCCACAGCAGAGAATGGAAAGAAACCCAGGGGCGCAAAGTCCCCTGAGGCAGGGAGGGGACACCCACAGCAGAGAATGGAAAGAAACCCAGGGGTGCAAAGTCCCCTGAGGCAGGGAGGGGACACCCACAGCAGAGAACGGAAAGAAACCCAGGGGCGCAAAGTCCCCTGAGGCAGGGAGGGGACACCCACAGCAGAGAACGGAAAGAAACCCAGGGGCGCAAAGTCCCCTGAGGCAGGGAGGGGACACCCACAGCAGAGAACGGAAAGAAACCGAGGAGCGCAAAGTCCCCTGAAGCAGGGAGGGGACACCCACAGCAGAGAACGGAACGAAACCCAGGGGCGCAAAGTCCCCTGAAGCAGGGAGGGGACACCCACAGCAGAGAACGGAACGAAACCCAGGGGCGCAAAGTCCCCTGAAGCAGGGAGGGGACACCCAGAGCAGCGAACGGAACGAAACCCAGGGGCGCAAAGTGCCCTGAAGCAGGGAGAGGACACCCACAGCAGAGAACGGAAAGAAACCCAGGGGTGCAAAGTCCCCTGAAGCAGGGAACCATCGTCCAAACACACCAATACAACAGGGTAGACACCAGTATCGTACCACTGCCAATATCTTTCGTCCAATGCGGTTTACAATTTCATGGAAAGACCAACCTACTTCCTGAAGACCCGCTGTACGACCTTGCTCAAACTCCGCTATCTGAAGAAATGTTGCGTGCCTGCATCGTCCAAGCATGCTTCTTCAAAGAGCACTGAACAACACAAGACGAATAACTTCTTTCCTTACACTCTGGTCCTTAAATAAACGCTGCGTACATTTGCATGTTGTCGTACTCAATGACGTCATTATCTCATACAATGACTTTCAATCTTGGATCTGGTTAATACGGGGTGGGGAGTGGGTCCCGAAGGACCCACTCCCAATGGGGAAAGCATGTGCTCCGTCTCAAGACACTACACGTGCATAGCAACTAGAGGCTTGGAAAAGAGAAGGTGAAGTTTGTCTCAGGGGAGACCAGTAGGGACATGGAGTATGGGTGGTGTTAAAGGGGGTGCTGAGTGCAGCCCGGGAAGAAGGTAGGAAAATAAGTCGAAGAGAAACAGCAGCCACGGGGCTCAAAGGAGAGAGTCCCGGAGCTGGCAGACAAGCCAGCCTATATCCCTCAAGTGTGCCCTGACACGGGCACCCTCAATGGACACTGAGACCAGTTCGCCTGCTACCTCATTGATCGCTTGGGAGTCCCTGAGTTCGTTAGCGAACCCTTCTGTGAACGGGCACCTGAGGATATAGTGCCCGACATCTGCGTCTGGAGCCCCACAGCCGCAGTAACTGTGGGTAGAGATTTTAAACCTCTCCAGGTATTTGGGGAAACTCCCATGTCCTGTTAGGACCTGCGTCAAGTAGTGGTCAGAGGACATCAGGGATAGACTGACCCTTTTTAAGAATGTCTTTGTTTGAAGACCATTCTCAGTCGTATCCCAGAGCCTCTGCCACTCCTGAAAGGTACCTTGGCCAATTATAGACTTCAGGGTATTTTTAGAAGTCTTTACCGCAATCACAGGTTGAGTATTATTACCTGCGGAATGGGCCAGTTGGTCGGCCCGCTCATTTCCTTCGTGCCCTACATGTGCCCTGATCCAGGAGAAGGATATCTTGGGCAATCTCTGATCACCCAGGATGCACTTGATCTCATTAACTATCTGATGCCTGTTGGTTGCATCTGCAAGTGCATGCAGAGCTGCCTGGCTGTCCGTGTACAGCCTAATGTCGCTGTTCAGACCGCTGTCATTGAGGGCCCAGTTGAGGGCCTCTCTGATAGCGAGCAGCTCTGCTTGGAAGGCCGAGCCATTATTTGAAACCTTCCTCTGAAAATCATACACGTTGGCTCCTTGATTGAAGACAGTGAAGGCTAAACCCACACCGTCCTCGCTCTTGGAACCATCGGTGTATATTTCAATATTTGTACCTGATGGTAACTCCGTGGACCAGGGCACACGTAGTCTCCTTGTGGGATGTATATCCCACTTTGCGGTATTTGTCTCATATTCCTCAGGGTCATACTGGACTCCGAGGAATGTTGCTTTCTCCCTAGCCTGCGTGACTCTGAATATGGTCGCTTCTTTTCTGACCGTCAAAAATAGCGGGGGGATCCCTGCGAGCACCAGGAGGGCATCCGTAGATGTTGTCCTATAAGCCCTGGTGATCCGCAGTAAAGCCGGCCGTTGGGCAGCGAAGAGCTTTCTACACATTATGGCGTGGTTCGTCGGGCGCCACCAGGCGCCCGCACCATATGTCAGGATCCTCTCCGTTCCCCTGAGATAAATTTCTTTGAGGACCTCGCTTCTGAGTCCCCATGAGACGCGAGCCATGCGCCTTAGCTTGCACATAACGTTCGTGCATTTAGCTTTCAAGTCCTGCAGGTGTGGGATCCAGCTCATCCTCTCGTCCAGGGTGATCCCCAAGTATTTTAAAGTCGTCATGTGGCGGATGTTTTCGCCTTTTAATTTAAAGATGGGATACCTCTTCTCGAGGACGCCCTCTTTTGCAATCGTCATCGAAGTTGTCTTCGCAACGCTGAACCCAAGCTTGTTGCGATGACACCAACCCTCAAGTATTTTAATTGCTGCATTGCCAGCGACCTCGAGATTTGCTCTTGAGGACGCTGTTATGGCAAGCAGCAAGTCGTCCGCATATGCCTGGAGCCAGACACCCTCGGGCAGAGTCAACTCCAGAGCAGTATCAGCGACTAAGTTCCAGAGGAACGGTCCGCTGCACGACCCTTTTGGGCAGCCTCTTTCCAAGTTTCTTGAGACTGCCCCGCTAGCATGCGAATACTTGACCACCCTCTCTTGGAGGTAATTGGATACAAGCCTGAAGACGTTCCTAGGGCAGGAACTCTCCTTCAATTTTGTCAGAATCGCAGGCCACCAGACATTGTCGAACGCGCCCGTCACATCCAAAGCAATGAGAGAGGTGTGCAACTTGTGCACTCTATTTACCTGAGCGATGTCCACCACCTGTTTGATAGCAGCGGTGGTGGACTGGTCTGTCCTGAACCCAAATTGCTTGGGATTCAGGAAACCGTTCTTGTGGCAGTGGTGGTACATCCTGTTGGTCAGGAGTTTATCCAGCACCTTTCCCAACACTGGCAGCAGACATATCGGTCTGTATGATCTCGCATCAGCCGGATCCCTACCTGCCTTGTTTAAAAGGACAAGGTCAGCCTGTTTCCAGGCGGTTGGGAAGGCTCCCAGATTCAAGCATTTGTTGAAGAGCTGGGTGAACAGGTCTTTATGTTCATTAAACACCTGAGAAACAATCTCCACCGTCAGACCATCGTAACCCAGAGCCTTGCCCCGGGCCATTTCTGTGATTACCTCTCTCACCTCCTCATCCGTAAACGGAACGTCGTCCGCCGTGTCCGGCGGAATCCTGCAATTTTCCCTTAGGAGCCGATGTTCTGCATCATCAGAACTCCCGTCATCAGTGGGAAACAAATTGTCCATGAGCACCTGGATAGTTTCGCTAAAGGAAGAGGTCTTGGATCCATCTTCCTTGCGAACATATGCAATATCCAGAGGTTTAAAATCCCCATCCGTAGCTAGCTTATACTGTAAAGTAAAAGGGTTTCGTGCAGAGACATCACTGCAGAATTTCTGCCAGGAGGTCAGCTGCACCTGTCGTATTGCAAGCTTGTATTTTGCCTGCTCCCTCCTGTACACTTCCTCTCTGGTACTTCTTTCCCCAGTCTGACATCTTTGAAATCGCCTTCTAAGAGCTCTCACCCTTTTCCTCGTAATGCTGAGCTCTGGTGTCCACCAGGGCACCGATTTTCTTCCTGCTCTGGGCTGCCCTTTGTACCCGAAGGTTGCCTCGCAGCCAGCACTTATTATCCTCGTCACCTCACTAATGATGTTATTTAGTGATTCGCAATCTTCAATATTGCAGACACTCTGGCCGATCTTCGCCAGTTCCGGTGTCACACAGTGTAAGAGCTTGCACCAGTCAGGAGCTCTACCCACCGCAAACCGTCGTGCATATTGTGGGGGAGATGTTGTTCCACCCACCTGGAACACTATGTAGTTGTGGTCGCTGTTACTGACCTTATCGCTGACACACCAATTCCGGATCATAGGAATCAACCTAGGTGTTACTAGGGTCAAGTCTATCCAGCTGCGACCTCTTGGGCCGTTAAAAGTAGCTGGCGTATCTACTTCATTTAGTAATAGTAAATCAGCAGAGTTGATAAAGTCCAGAGTCATATCACCTCTGACATCTTGTCGGTTTGAGCCCCACAGGGGATGCTTCGCACTGAAGTCCCCGCCTATTATAATGTTCTTAGAATTAACGCGAGTTAGGACGTTTTGTAACTCGGTTAATAAGTCCTCAATGTTATTATTTGGAGGACAGTAGATGGAGATGGCGTGTACTAATAATCGTCCATAGCCGATCTCCACTACTACAATAGTATCCGTGTGATATGCCAGAATGGTATTCACCTTGGGGTTCAGAACGACAACTCCAGCTTTAGGCTTGGTACCTTTTATACTAAATAGCCTACTGGACAGAGGGAGCCCCCTAATGACATTCTCTGTGCAGTAGGGTTCCTGCACTAGAGCAACGTCGACTCCTTCCTCCTTTATCTCCTGGCTGAGTTGGGCCATAGCAGCCCTTGCCCCATTTAAATTAATCTGGATAAATTTTAGACTTGCCCGCGGACCACCAGGAAACCTACTTTCCATAGTCGGTGCGTCTACGCAACAACTTTATCTCACGACAGTACGACGGACACGAAGTGTCCGTCGCACTGTGGCCAATATCGTACTTCGCACCGTGCTCCTTGTTCGCCTTATTGCATACGATGCACTTCGGTTTGGGCTTTGTGCACTCCTTGTATGAGTGCTTACCCGCACACTGCGAACACCGTTGTGTCTTAAGCTCACATTCAGTCTGCTTATGCCCAAATGCATAGCATTTGTAGCATCGCAGGACTCTAATATAATCTTTAACGTAGCACCGGGACCAGCCTACGTTAATCTTACCTACCTCTAGTAATTTCCTATGAGAGGCACTACTAGCCTCTAAAACCCAGTGGACCGTGTTGTCCACTCGGGCTTTCATCGAGAACATAGGTGTTATGTCTCCTTCTTCGTCATTCAGCCTATTCTGGCTGCGTATGACCCTCTGGAGGTCCTCGCGAGGGATGTCCTTATCCACGCCGCAAACCATGATTTTTGACTTAAGCCTTACGGCCGATTTGGCCTCTAGAATTTCCTTGAGTGACTCATGGCTTTCAATTGCACTTTTTAGGCTAGCACGGTCACTCTCTGAGCTGCACTCAACTATGACTCCCTTAGCCCTCATAGGCTTAACGGTCATTACCCCCAGGTTAAGGTCTGTGGGGTTGATGTTTCCTTTGAGACTATCCCTTACCTCTAATGCTGACTTCTCTTTATCTTTAGAGAAGATCAGCAGGGTATGTCTCTGCCGTTTTTCAGGGGGAGTGGGCTTTTTAGCTACCACCGAACCGCCCTTTCCCTGTCCCTGCCCACCGACAGCCTTGGCATAGGTTGGTGGCCTCTCCTTCCTTTCAGGTGGACGTGCAGCCCGTTCCAAGATTTGTCCTCTCATGGTTGCAATCTCCAACTCCTGTTCGCAGACTATGGTGTGTAACTTACGAGCTACACCCATAATTGCGTCCCTTAACTCATTGTCAACTCTTTGTCGGAACATCTCCACCGCCAGTTCCTCCAGAAGGCCAGCCGCGTTTCCCAGCCTTCCCGAGCCCTTCTCCTTACTGCTGGGCTCTTTTCTACTATCCGGGGCCGCTTCTTTAGCCAAGCACCCTTCATTCCCGCCATTTCCTGGGTCCTCTCCTTCTTTAGGAGGCCCATTTTCATGCTCCGTACAACTTGTGGTGGAAGGAGGAGTTTCTGGGACTTCCTCCACCACCACCTCAAGATCAGCAGCCTCCTTGGGCTTGCTGTCTTTCTTCCTAGTCCGCCGCTCACTATCGCCTGACACCAACTCCAACGGTTTGGGTTTCATGGTGGGTTAAAATTGTTCGACCCAGACGGTCTCCACCCACATCGGAGTCCTACAAGGGGAGGCCTCAGAGTTAAATTCGTCGCTCGAGGTACCTCAGAGATACGCCCAGGTTATACCCAGACTTCGGATCTCCCCTCCGACCAGAGCATGATCCGGGCCGAGGCCCGGTACTAGTCCGGGTCCCGGTCCGGACCCAGCCCCTATCGTCAAGAATCACCTCCACCCGGTTGACACCGCAACCGCCCCTGGCCCGCCCCGGTCAAGGGGCGTGACAGGGGATGCCTCACGTACCGATTGATCCGAGAGTGCCAGCTCAGACCTCCCGTTTTATTGAAGCAGAGGCTAAGGACAGTGTATTGGGATACCAGCTTGCCTGTCCCTCAACTGCCAGGACCCTCCTTTCCACATTACGGGTCTCCACCCACGGTAAACAGGTGGGCCACTCATAGGTGTCACGGTTTCTGCTGACCTTAATTATTAACATATTATAATATGACATTCTGAAGGAATAATTTCTGCGTGTTCTTTTTTAAATTTCCGCCAGTGTAGGAAAGAGTTGTTACAAAGTCAGAACTTGTGTGAAAATGTTTATATTATACTAATTAATGATAATAATATATTTAAGGCCGTCCCGTGGCCGAGTGGTTAGCGCGCTTGGCTACTGATCTACGGGACCTGGGTTCGAGCCCCGGGTAAGGCATGGCTGTTTGTGTCGTTTTTCTGCTGAGGTCCTGCCATCCTCTCAGATCTTCTACTTTGGCATATAAACTGACAGGCTCCTGTCAGACCTCTGTGGCAAGCAGCTGCTTGAGGGGGTATTTATTTTTATTTATTTAATATATTTAATAATCTAACTAGCAGAAAATTCATCATACCCAATGCACAATGAAGAACACTCAGGGCACTCTTCATGGAGGTCTCTGTCTGTCTGCTGTAAGAATTGCCCACTGCATCCTTTTCACAACCTTGATCATAAGCCATGATGTCCTCGAGACCGGGCGTTTAGTCCACTCTACAACACAAAAGGTAAAAAAACGTGTTTGTGAAACATTTATTTTCGAAAATATTTTTGAAAAATATAGTATTCGATACGACTGCTGAAAAAATCTACACAGATCAGCATATCATAAGAGAGCGAAACCTCGTTATAGCTTGTTTTCAAAATACCAGCTATTGTTTTCACTCTGTCATATGTCTGTCTGTATGTAGACATCAAACTTTCTTTGCTTTTTAAGAAGAATGAAAATATTACTTTTAGTTGGATAAGTACCAATAAGTTACTGCGGTTCGTATTTCCTGTATTAACAAATAGTTCTAATTTCCTCCGTTACACAGCATTACAGCACAATATTGCATCTACTTTATATTATAAAGTCCATTTATGATAGAAATTCGAAATTTTTGTTGTACGCAAAGTAATCAGAGCATTTACACTAACAGCACTATTTGTCCATTTCCTCCTGGTGTCAACAGAAGTGACGGGGAGGGGGGAAACAGAGTTGTTTAAAATTTTATTTGGATAAGCATTTGACAAGCATTTTTTAAACGAATATTTGATATTCGCTAGAGAGTTTGTCTTTCTACTTTTACATTCATTTGGTAGAATTGTACTCCGTTATTCTGATGCAAATTAGATAATAAAAGTGCTATGTTACTGTTGTCTGATTTTAGCCATATTAGATCTACACAAAAGAGAAACTTTTGAGTAGTTTTCTGCATTTGAAAGATTGGCGCCAAGAAATCAGGCAAAATGCATTTAGAATTGTTCTTTGCCCGTTTTCCGAAAGAGCTAATGTTTTACTTTGTGGTCTGTTTGCACACAGTCAACTGTTTTTGTTTGTAGATGCAAATTAAAATTTCCTTTCGGGTTTGACAAGTTTCATGAACTATTACGATGATTCGCACTTATTCAAATCTCCCAAAGTTTTCATGGCGCTCTCTAATAAACGATGGAAATTTTTAAAAACTGCAAAATTTGAAATGAATATGAATATAGGCTGTAAATTTCGGTGGTGGAATATGAATGCCACGAAGTTTGCATTGATAACAATGAGTTGATTATGGCGGGGGGGAGGGGATTTTTTGCTTTAGAAGATGATTGGAAAAAATTGTTGGATAACTACTGATGAAATATGATTCACATTTTAAAATCCTAAAGTATTTTTTTATGTTTAGACAATGTTAAATCTGCAAAATGTGAAACTTTAAATTAATATTTCAAGTGACCTAATTATGTAGAAATTCGATATTTCGGCTGTAGAGTGTAGAGATATTGATCTAACAACAACGACTGACAAATTACTCATGTCGTCGTTACGTTGCCGACATACTGATGCAGTCACCTGTCTTGCAGATCCAGTTTGGAAGAGATTCATTTGAAACTTAAATTCGCTTCTGCAAAACATCACAATACTACATCATCGTTCAGATTTCTAGTTAAAAATAGCAGAAAGTAGACAGATGTCATAATTTACAGAACAGTAAATAATGACATACGTACAAATCCTAATCAGAATAGAATTTTGAAGCATTCGCTAAACAGCGTAATAACCTATACCGCCACGAAGCAAGTAGCAAGCAAAACAGCGGATCGCCAGCGCCAAGCGGACCAAAATGTAACTAGTGCTGCTGTCGCTTCAAGTCTTGAAATCGGCAGGCATTTCCATTACGTAGGCACCGATATAATCTATCGCACGTCTCAGTGTATGCTAACAGCTGCCCGCGTTGAATAAAATGGCATTAATCCTTCCAGGTAATGGAATTTTTTTTCCTCTAGTGTATTATTTGTATTAATATGCTTGCATAAACTATAACACACAATATTAAACTCAATTTATTTATCCATACCAAACACAATTTATTGCTCCGTTTTAGTAACAAACACGATTTCAATTAGTCCTTTTATTCATGAATCTCAAAATTGACGTTTGTTTCAAAGATTTCACTTTGATATTGCTCACATTTCCCCTTAAAACGCTCAACAAGTTAGAAGTCTCATTATTTGCCTCAGTTCCTTAAAAAAAATTGACTGTCCATTGCACCTTGATCTTGGGAGATTGCCGGAACTGATTCTGATCACTTTCACTTGTCATCGTATCATCATCATCGTCTTTATCATTTTTTTTTTCCCGACTACCCGAAAGCTTGGCCAAGCAATCAAGAATGTTCCCATATTTCCATAATTACCAAAATTTGTACGGTATATCAGTGTAATACGCTCGTTATAAGAGTGATCAATTGTATGGGAATACGGGTAAATTGAAATCATTATGGCTTTTTTGCTCATTACAGCTGTGATCTCGTTATTTCCGTGCTCGTTAGAACCAACTTCGACTGTATGTGCTTTACAGAGTTTGAGACCCGAGCAACACGGGGTAAATCTTCTACTACAAAATATTGTTACGACAGATGAACGTGCGACAATGTCTTGTGACAGGTTTATCATGAACGCTCGCATATGCTTGGCGTGACGATTGACGTTATTAACTGTTTAGAACGAGGGTGATTTGAAATAGAAAGAAAGCAAAAAGATATAGTGGAGTAGTAAAAGGAAGGATATCATCATCATCTTCCTCAAGCAGCCATGGACTACGAAGGTCCAACCACACCGTGCAGTTTAATTCTCCAAGCATCTCTCCTGTGCTACATCTCCTGCATCCGGCCACTGCACACCAATTCTAACAAGGTACTGTTTGACATTGTTTGCCCTCCGCATCCTAGGTGTCCCCTCTTTCTGAAGCCTTTAGGCACACTGTTGATAACCCTATTCGCCAATCTATAATTATTCATAAGGGAAACATGGCGAAACCAGCGGAGCCTCTGCACAATATGCTGCTTAAAGGAGGTTGCAGACTCCTTTGCCTAACCTTATCATTAGTTACAAAGTTATGTTAAGGATATAGTGTATTAAATTAGTGTTGTGTAATGCTATGTAAGAAGACTGCTCTTATTTAATTTAAGACGAAGCCTAGTTCCAGTGGAGAAAAGCAAGTCTAGTCAGTCAAGTTACCCATGTTAAAGAGCTATCCTCCATAGACCTAATGTTGAATCAAGATCTAACCTGTAGTCGCAATAATGTTAACGCTATGGGAAACAAAAAATGGTCATAAAATCCGTAAAAGACCTAGGAATATGTTTTTGCACACCATAAAGCCAATGCCAAAGTCAAAACAGCAAAAAAAATCCATAATTTTCGAGTTATAACGAAAAAAGTGCCAAAAACGCAATCGGGCCTCTGAGAACCAAAAAACGTAAAAAAGGTCAAAAAAACACTCTCCACCCCTGAAGTATATAGTCTAAGACATGAATCAGTCGTCCGAATTATAAAAAACGCCCCAAAAATCAACACGCCCAGTGAGAACGAATCAGTCAAAAACAATTCACAAAAAGTCCTCTTTAAGGTAGGGTTAAAAAGCCTCAAATTTGCAGTGAAATAGCCAAAAAAAGAGACCCCCCAGGGTGAAAAAAACTGATATAAGTGACCGTCAAGGACCCAGAAAAGCAATAGAAAAGAAAAAACTGGAAAAGTCCAAAACTGTGGATATATCACAATTTAAGTTAAACCCAAAATCTCCAAACCCAGGGTTTGTAGGTAACTGACAGACCTATTCCCATACACGTAATGTTAATCGAAGTTCTATCCTGTAGTCGCAATAATGATAACGCTATGGGAAACAAGAAAGCGTCGTAAAATCCTTCCTAATTAACGAAAATGAACGCATCAAAGACCTAGATATATGTTTTCCCACGTGATAAAGCCAGTGGAAAAGTCAAAACAGCAAAAAAATGCATATTTTTTCAATTATAGCGAAAAAAGTGCCAAAAAACGCAATCGGACCTCTGAGAAACCAAAAAACGTAAAAAAGGTGAAAAAAAACACTCTCCAACCCTGAAGTATAAAACATAAGACACGAATCAGTAGTCCGAATTATAAAAACGCCCCATAAAAGAGCAGGCCCAGTGAGAACGAATCAGTCAAGTTAGCCATGTTAAACGTATGGGATCTGACAACAGTGAACAGTCAAAAAAGTGAAAAACAGACCAAAAAAAGAAGGGACCTAAGAATCAACAATGCCCCGGAAACCCGCAGGGCACAAAAGTCCCCACCGGGGTGCAAAAGCCCCCACCGGGAAGGAACGCTCCGGAAACCTGCGGGGCGCAAAAGTCCCTACCGGGGAGCGCCCCGGAAACCCGCGGGGCGCAAACAGTAGAATACTCTTCCTCCCACCCCGGGGAGGAAGAGTATTCTACTGTTCAACTAATGTTGACTCTTGTCTTCTTTTCCACTACATAAGAATTGAAACTCTTCCTAAGATTTTGGCTCCTATAGTTGGTGCCATCCATGATCAATGATAGAATACTCTGGCATATTTCTGGAGATGCGGGGTCAAGTCCCACGTGTTGACAAAATTTTTTTCCACAAACTATTTATTGATTTCTAGATGCTAAGAAGTCAACAGTAAAGCTGCAATTGTCATTTATTTTTAAATCATTTATAATGCTAAATAACATTACTTTATTATATATTTTCATCTTACTCAGCACAATATGAAAAAAAAATAGCTGCCACCTGAGATCATAGATGGCACCAACTGTATTCACCGAAATCTTATAAATAGTTTAAAGTCTTACATAGTGAAAAAAAGTTGGAGTCGGCATTCGTCACAAGGGATTATTCTGCTATCGTTAGTAAGTGCCTTTTCTATTTAATTACTACTGCAGTCATTTATTTTCTCTGTTAATTTTTAGCTAGCTTTTAGAGTTCTTTGTGTTCTTGCTTACTTAGCTTAATCATTATACCAAGGATCCGATTGTTTCTGATATAATGATACGCTCCCCTCCTGGCTTCAAGAGAAAGACAACAAGACTTCAAGATCCGACAAACACTTCCTGTCATTCCTAAAGGAACAAAAGCCGATGAATTGCACGCATGTATCAAATCTTCCCACATCTGGGATTGTCAAAATACGATGCTTGACAACAAACATGCGCGTAACTCTTTTTGATGACTTCTCAGTTGGCGAGTTTGCAGATCTAAGCATAGGAAACGGAACCATTAGTCTGGAAAAAGATGGATATATATCGATTTGGGAAACATAGCCAATATAATGAGGAATTTACAGGATCTTCAGAAATCTGCATTTCCTCACGTAGCATAAAATTATTCCAATCCAACTTGGTTATCCCATAGTACCATTTTAACTCCTAGAAATTATGGTATCGAAGTAATTTATAGTTACTAGCAAAAATTCGAGGAATTGAAAAAGAATACAAGTCCGAAGATACAATGACAGATGATGAAACTGTTAATTATCCGACCGAATTTTTGAATTATTTAGAAATATCAGGATTACCATCTCATCTATTGAAACTAAGAGGTGCCCCATTTATTTGTATCAGAAATTTAAATCCACCAATAATTTGCAATGGAACAAGACTGGTTTTAAAACACCTATTTAATTTTGCAATTGTAGCCACTGTAATTACAGACCATGCTGCTGGACAAGATGTATTCATACCTAGAATCCCTGTGATACCAACAGATTTCCAGTTTCGATGACTGTTTAGACGACTAATGTAGTTTATAAAGAGGTATTATGAATTTATTAGTTGAGAGATTTGCTACATTGTCAAATGAATTGCATTATATACATAAATATTTACAAATCATCGATAATAACGAATTATATGTGTTAAATCTGTGCTAAGCTTTTGGGGTAGTACCAGGGTGTGGTATTCACAAAGCTAACCTTTAATATAGTGAAAATATGAATATACCGATTTCATCTTAAAAGGGAGACCCGGGCAGCGCCGGGACGTTCAGCTAGTATACAGGATGAATCTGAAAAAGTGGGCAAAACTTTACGGGGTGGTAGAACGCCGCTATACGAGCAATATTCGTCATAGAATGTATGGTCGGAACGCAAGCGGTGAGAAGTTAAAAGGTAGTTTTCCACTGTCACATTTAAAGAATGAACACAAGAAGGAGAGGAGATACTTCAGAAAACATTTTATTAACAGGAATGTAATTGAGGTACATGCTCAAAGAAATTGCTCGAAAGAGCTGCCGCCAGCTGTAATGCAGGCTTCACACCTGCGGGATAGGGACCGACGCACATTTGCGAAGACACCAGGCATTTCCCGAATATCGCCGGCGACAACGGCGATCCTGGCGACTAGATCCATATCAGTTTCAATGGGGCACTCGTAGACTAGGCTTTTCAAGTGCATATCCGCCATTTCGTGGTTAGTATAACCAGCCATCCTCTCGGCAATCCACGGTAGAAATGCCGTTGGGTGTGAGGACCGACCATTTTATACCATTTCCGCCACCTAGCGGCTCGCCGTTTGCGTTCCTCCCATACTTTCTATGAGGAATATTGCTCGTATAGCTGCGTTCTACCACCCTGTAAAGTTTTGCCCACTTTTTCAGATTCATCCTGTATATAATAAAAGAAGTCTGTCTGTAGCAGACATAACTCATCGGGAAATCAACGTACACGTTCCAAATTTTTAGAGAATGTTTCCGGTTGTGGTCCGGATTGCAGTCCCAAATTTCACATCGAAAGTCCTGAAATTTGGACTTTTGTCAGCAATGACCTTTGCAACACCGGGAAATTCTTCGTGTTCAAACTGTGATAAAATGTTGGGAGTGGGGGATACTCACAAAACCAACCTTCAGTGTGGGAAACAACAGAATTTGCAGATTAAAAGCTAGAAAAGAGCTTTCACAATTTGTGCAGAAACGAAGCCACGGGCCAAATGAGAACCTGATTTTTAAACCAATCACTGGGCACCCTACGCATAAAATTTCGACCGTGTGGACGAATATCACGGGAGCCATAGGGCGAAAAAATCTGTGGTAACGGAAATAAAAATCTCGATAGCTTACGCAGACACTAAGCCACGAGCTATGAGAGAACTCATCGACGTCAACACTGGGAAAATTTCTTCGTTCAGCTATAGTGCCTATAAGTATAGTGTAGCATTCGCCTATTAAAATCTGGCAGAAATAGTGTCCCATACCAGTAGAGGGCGCTGGGAACGACATTCTTCCCTTGTCGACATTATCCTCTATGGACGTTTCGCTTTTCAATGACTTTTAGACATAGAAGCATTTAAGCAATAATTTAACCATTTAAATGCACATTATTCCTAAGTATTTTAACTGAACTAGTAAAACTTAAGAGAACGCTTGAGCAAGTATATTTTTTTAAAAACGAAGAAAATTGATGGCCGTTCGATCAAAACAAACCGCATTCCTCTTTATGTATCAGAGCGCTGAAGTGATCGTTTTGATTGGCTCATTGGTAAACTCTTCGAATGACACATGATGTAACATATGTTCTAACATGTGACATTTGGACTAGCCTCTTGTAAGAGAAGTCTTATGGCGTAGATATGCTTGTAAACTGCAAAAACAATTTAAAACACTAATTGGCTAAACAAGAATGCAAGTTATTAGTATCATGATTTTTCTTTCTTATTTAGCCAATTATAACGTTTTAAATTGCTTTTGCAATTTACAAGGATATCTACGCCAGGACTTCTAGTACAATTGGCGAGTCCAAACGTCACATATCAGTACGTATGTTATTTGTCACATCTTCAAATTATAAAATATACTTCAAGTAATAAAAATTTGAATTAACCGAAGGTTAGATCATTTTAATACTGCAAATTATTAGTATCATGATTATTCTGTATTAAAATGCTCTAACCTACCGATTAATTCAAATTTTTATTACCCCCTGTCAACCCACACTTTATCTTAGCGTCCAGAGCACAAATTTCCACCCCTATTCAAGACCCCAGACCCCTCCTCCCCCACACCATTAAAAATTTATAACTATCTCAATCCCATACCTTTAACTAGTCCATCCCATTTCCTAGGTAGTTACGCTACGTTGTGTAACGCAACGCAAGCGCTAAAATCCACCTTATTGACACCAACTCGCAGCATGTCCCACAACAAGCATTATACATTTCACCCTCCATCATGGAAGATATTTTAACTACTTTCCACCACTCTCGAATACTTTTTACGACATAGCAGCTTTCCTTTGCTTTTTTATTTTTCTACGAATCTAGGCGGCCTGCGATCCATTAAGCCTAATCGCCGAAATGTGGGAGAACCAGCACTTTACGGTCCTGGTCCCACCAGCCGTTACTTACAGCGCCTAAAATTGCACCAGATCATAAAGGGTCTGAGGCACCTTTTACAAAGTGGTACATGAAAGGATGAAGGATTGTTAAACGCTGTTACCATCCCATGCTGAATGCCACAGCATTTTATTACCGTTAAGTACTGGGACATAGGTCATGGAGCTGACAGGAACCAATAACAGCTTTACTGTACCCACAATGCATATTAAACTTGAATGTTCTTAAACGTAAAAACAAAACCTCGGTAATTTATTTATATTTAGTAGAATCTAAAATTCTAAATATTACACTTAAAAATTCTCGTCTTAACTGCACTGTGCAAAAGAAAGTTGTTATACTGAGAAAAATACTTTTAAAACTGTTCGTTGCAATCGTGAGGCTAGCGATTCCTATCACTTCAAGATGCCGCATGCAAAGCACACCTTACTACGTTAAAAGTACAACGGACGTGATCATGCCTTGCCTCTTTATATTTCAGCTCTTTATATTTTTCTTATTACCGGCGAGCTGAATTTCTTACGGCGACACAGTATTCAGCAAGTTGCACTTGTATTAAATGTCACGTGAGGTTAAATACGAGCAACTATATAATTCTCTCCTTTTCATAACGTTAAACATTGCAACTTACAACTGCCCTGAAACTTCTATAAACGTTCAATTATGCTACATAACTCCAACAAATTAAAGGTTTATTCACTTTATACTTACCAAACGGAAATGACTGTAGACATGTACAAATGGTATTTGTGAGGATGCCATCCCAATTAAACAATTTATTATGTAAGCTAATTCTTAATATTTAAATTTCTGGAGGAAACTAACGAAACATTTTAGCTGCTTATAGAGTATCATGTTTTTTCATGCCCATAATGTTTCGCGATATCATTTTTTTTATGCAGAACAACTTTTTTCCCTATCTAGAACTACTTGTGGCCGAGTACTTTGGCGTAAAACGGTACTATACTATCTGTTCACTGCGCATGTACGAGTTATGATGCGACTCTAGTCCCCCTGTCGGTAGGGGACCATTATTTGGACCACTTTTAAAAGGCTAAGCTATTGACGATTGCCACACTATTACTTATAAGCACTATAGTTCAGCTAGTCTATATAATAAAAGGGGTCTGTCTGTGGCAACCACAACTCATCGGGAAATCAACGTACACGTTCCAAAATTTCAGAGAACGTCTCTGGTTGTGGTCCGGTTGCAGTGTCAAATGTTCAAAGAGGGGGAGGCTTGCTAGGCCCAAAAATATTTACCATGCTATTCCTACAAGAGAATCGCTATCAAATTTACTGTTCCCTGTGAAAGTAGAGTTAAAATAGCATTTGACTCCTCTGCTGGAAAGCTAATGCCGTTGCCAGATTCCCATTTCCAAAGCATTATTTAGGAGTTCCATTGCAGCTAAGGGACCTGATTTTCTAACCAAAAATGGAGTCTAGCAGGGGGAACCCGCGTACGAAATTTGGGACCTATCGGTGAAGTACGTCGGGAATTACAGAATGCCAAAATCTGACGTCTCGATCGTTTGCCACGAGCTCTGAGAGCGCGCGCCAGTCAGCAATGACCTTTGCACACTAAGAAATTCTCCATGTTCAAATTGTCATAAAATGTTGGGGGGGATACTCACAAAAATAACCATTAGTGCATGAAACAACAAAATATGCAGATTAAAAGTGATACACGAGTTGTCACAATTTGTGTAGAAACGTAAGAACCCGTTTTTTAAACCAATCACCGGATCACACGGGGGACGCTGTGGTGCTCAAGTGTCGGGGTGGTGGTGGGAGTTCTTACTAAATTTACCTTTAATGCAGCGATAGGAATATACAGGTTAAAAGTAACACCCGGGCAGCGTCGTGTACGTTCAGCTAGTAATTATAATAAAATTCTATGGGTATTTATATAAAATAATTTCTATTAGATGATCTGAGAAATTATTCTGATCTTGCTCTTAAAAATTCAATCGAATTAAAACAGCAAATCTTTGGTAACAAATTGAAATAATTATGTTAATAATCATAATGAAAAAAATAAAAATATAATCTTTGTCGCCGTAGGTAGTAGTTTAAATTTTATCCTTTCCAAAAAATATTTAATGTGATCTGGCATAGTTTTCAAATTACTGAAAATGTTTCTAGCAGTTATTCAATGGTCTTTTTTTTTCCCCTCTCGTTTCAAATCTGAAAATTTATTCTGCTCTATCAATTTTTATTTGTTTATTCTACTGCTTTTGCTTTAATCGTAATCTTGTTTGCAACTCAGATATTGTCCCCTAGGCTTTATTTAGTTTAATAGCAATTTGTAAATGCTGCTGTAATTTTCGAATGCGTAGACTATGACATACTGACATGTTTTTATTCCCATGAATCAGTACAGCAAGCCAATGTCTTTAAATTATCAATTACCTGAGATAATGCTACTTTTTTATTGAGAAGACTATCCTAGTCTTCAGAGAGATCGGTTTCTTATTCCAACAATCATTTCGTTCTATACCGAAATAACAATCGTCAGATGGAAGTAGAATCGGTCATCGTAACAAGACTGGTTTTTTATGCGGCAGGTTTTTCATTTAATCTGGGATAGCATTATCATTTAATGTTTCACTAATTTTTGCTTCTAATTCGCATATATGTGAAACATTGTTTTTGTTATTCTTAGAAAGATTACTCATGTAGTTTGCTACTGCAGAGTTCGCCAAGATAAAAAGAAACAAAAATTAGCTGAAAGACTTCACAGAGAAATTCGTTAAGCAAAGAAAGACACGAAAGAACCTACGATTATGTAAGTACATTTGCCGAGCTATCCCCGTTGTGCCGTCATGGGTCACGCCCTCTCATCGACACTCCATTGACCTTGGTAAAACATAGCCTTATGGCGTCACCTTATATACATATACTCACCTTGATACTTTGCATTTTAAATAACGAACCTATATACTTCACTTCAAAAATATCTCATTGTATCACTTTATTTTATAAAGAGCCAATATAAAATTATTTAATAAACAGTTCTTCAGAAATTACAATATATATATACAGTGGATACATTAATGGAATTTCATTACAGTTTAATATAAGTTTTTGATGGAACAATTTCACACAATACTGATCATACGCATTACGCAAAAATAATAGTTATTAATAAATAACTAGTGTTTCTCCAAAATCATTTCCAATTGAGTTTGGTAAGTGATCAGCATGAAGACTCTTAACTCAGAATTATTACTCTTTTTTGCAGGTTAGATTTATTTAGACAAATATATAGGAATTGAAATATGGGCTCCACTCCTCAACAGAGGTGAAAAAAAAGTGGCCTCTGAAGTCCAGTGATCTCGAAGATCTCCCTTCCTGTTCTCACATCTTTTCACAACAAGGTGGAGTCCAATTTTGGATTATTTTCCTAGCCATTACTGTGCACAGGGAAATGGTGCAGTGTTCTGCTTCCACTTATGCCTATCTACCATTTTTGCACTCGTGAGCTTCTGTTGAATCTGTCAATGTTTTCTGCTTGTTCTCTGGTTGCCAGCCTCAGCTGAGCATCCTGATTATGCGCAATCGAAAGTTTTAGAATCGCCGATCATTCGTGAACCCTTGGGGTTCGCGCTAAAAATTATGTAATTGTGCCTTAAGCAGTAAATAATTGTCCAATTATGTTACAAATATATTTTCCTCTATGACAAGCATGTGAATGTTTAAAGCATTATATTTGTTTCTGCAACAATTCAAAAATTTAGATGTTTCATAATTATAGGTAGTGAAAAATGGTAATTGTATAATATAAATTTTAATTTGGAGCTTATTTTTAAATATTATCCTAGGTGTTCGCAACAAATTTTTTCGTTGAAAGGGGTCTGTATTGAGTGACTTCAGCGTTAGTTGAAATCGACTGTGACCTTTGGGTCACCCACCCAATATTTTGGTATGGCACTGTAAAAAAACCACGAGTTTCTCGTTGTAAGTTGCATAGGTATGTTAAGGTATTAAAGCAAATGGGTTACTTATGTTAAGAACACGAAGTCATATATGGTACCCGATATTGTCTTATCACTACCTTGATAAAAGTGTTACAAAACTGAAGCTTAAGAAATATTATGCCAACTGAAAGCACTACCTTTAGTAGCTAGCTCTGAAACAGCCAAGTTTAACAGGTTAATATTATATAAAAAAAAATGTAGTTTCAATAATTCAATAGTAGTTTAAAATATATTTAATGATTATTTTGTTAGTGTAAAAACATTAGTGAACCAGATACTAGAGATGTAAATACTTCATTATACACTCAGTTTCTGCAATAACGAATTGTTCCAGAATACCATTCTTTAAACGAGGAGTTTCATACTATAATGAGAGAAATTATTTCATTGGTTCTGACATATTGCGTAATAAGAAATTTTATATAGAAAAAAATTAAACATGATACATCAAATTCTTTCTATATTTTTCATATTAATTTCAATTTAATATTTAAATTTTTACTAAATTTATTCTCGTCAATGTAATAAAAGTAGCATTCTAAATTACCTCAAGAATTTTATCCTTTCCCTGAACAATGACTACAACCGAACTAAAGCCAGGTTTAACATGCTCACTATCTCCATAACATAAACACCGTTTTCACACTATGACATTTTCACTGTGGACTTACGAGTACTACTGGCGGGTTTCTTTTGCTCAAATTCTCGCTTTCCACAATTATGAACTTTTCTTAATTTTCTGAAGAAAGTATATTTCAAATCGGCAAACAAGGGCAAATAAGGTTAGCGCATTTCTACTCTGGCATGCAAAGGTAGACCCTTGATGAGTGGACCTACCTATATGTGCGCACACAAAAACCAAAACCATACCACGTACAAATAGCCAAGCAGTTGAAAAATAGTGGACGACTGAGCTTTTGTATTCTGTACGAATTCCTGTTAACACAGAGAAAAAGCGTCAATTAAAATAATCAAATATGAACTGCCTGTACATTATCTTAAAAAAGCAAACATTATTAACTCTTGTGAAACTTGGCAATGTATTAGTTATGTATTTAAATATTGTCCAAATAAATTGAAATTGAAAAATATCGACAGTTTGTGAAGCCACGGGCTATGAGAGCACATCCCGACGTCAGCAACAATGAGGAATTCTTCATATTGTATCTGTGGTAAAGGGTTGGATGGGGCCAGTACTCACAAAACTACTCTTAGTGGAGTGAAAATCACAATCATCATCATCCTCAAGCAGCCATGGGCTACGGAATTCCAACCAGACCATGCAATTTAGTTCTCCAAGCAAATCTATCCTGAGCTACATCTACTGCATCTGGCCACTGCACACCAATTCTAACAAGGTCCTGTTTGACATTGTCTGCCCACCGCATCCTAGGTCTCCCCCTCCTTCTGAGGCCTTTAGGCACACTGTTCATAACCCTATTCGCCAATCTATAATTATTCATACGGGCAACATGGCCAAACCAATGGAGTCTCTCTCTGCACAATATGCTGCTTAAAGGAGGTTGCAAATTCCTTTGCCTAATCTCATCATTAGTTACAAAGTTGAACCACCTAATGCCCAAGATACTGCGTAAGCATCTGGAATCAAAAGCATCTAGTTTCCTGTTATCTTGTTTACAAAGTGTCCAATATAATATAATAATAAATACCCTAGAAAGAACCAAACTATTATACAGTCTAATTTTAGTCTTTAGGTGTATACGCCTATTTCTCCACACTCTCCACAGGTTCTTAAAAGTCCCGGCAGCAATCCCTATCCGTCTGTTAATCTCATGCTGCACATCACCATTATCTGTTACATAGCTCCCAAGATAATTAAACTGTGACACGTGCTCAAGACTGCAACCATTCAGATTAACTGAATCACAGCCTGCCTGACCAATTTTCATGACTTTAGTTTTCTCTCTGTTTATAACCAAACCTACTCTACTACCAGTCTCATCAACAGCTCGAATGAAAGAGTTCATCTCATCAACATCATTTGCCAAAAGGGCTAAATCATCAGCATAATCTAAATCAGAAATTTTCGTATCTCCAGCCCATTTAAGGCCAAAATCTTTCCCTTGAAGTGAATTTCGCATAACATAATCAATAACCAAGCTAAAGAGAAAAGGAGACAAAATGAACCCTTGTCGAACACCAGAAGTAATGCTAAACCAATTGCTACAAGCCTTACCAACTCTCACACACGACTCAGTGTTATTATAGAGAGCTTTCATAATGTTAACTATCTTGTCTGGTGTACCATATGATCTCACAATCAACCACAAATTATGACGATCAACAGAGTCCAAAGCCTTTTCGAAATCAACAAAGCTAGCAACCAAAGGTTTCTGAAACTCTAAACATTTCTCAAGAATCTGCCTAAGTGAAAATATCTGATCCACACATACCCTACCACTTCTGAATCCACATTGCTCATCACGCAATTGACTGTCAACCAGATTCTTAATTCTATTAAGCACAATCATGGAAAGAACTTTACCTGGAACAGAGAGTAGGCTGATACCCCTATAGTTATCACAAAAACTGCGATCACCTTTTTTGAAAATAGGGATAACAATAGCTCTGGTAAAATCCTTAGGAACCATGCCTTTATCATAAAAGACATTCAGAATTTCAGTCATCCAAGTGGTAACCGAAACATTCCCAGCTCTAAGAATTTCCGTAATAATATCATCTACCCCTGGGGATTTATGAAGTTTAAGTTTAGAAACAGCCAAAATAACTTCAGATTGTGTTAGAGGGCCAACATTAAAGCCACCAATGCATCTATCATCATTGCAAACAATGGGAGTAGAACTAACTACATTGTTTAGAACATCACTGAAATGCTCAGCCCACCTAGCCATGACAGAATACTCCCCTTCTATAACCTTACCTTGTTTATCCTTCAATCCTTGTATGCCTGTCCGTTGTGCTGTCTAACTGCTTCCTCGGCTTTGTCAGCCAAACCATCAAGCCAAAGATTGTTATCAGCAGCTAACTGATCCTTTACAAGTTTATTAAGGTCTCTGTAATGCTTTCTATTAGGACTAGTAGGGTATTGATTAAGTGCATTCCTCCAGTTCTTTCTTTCCGAAATAAGCTCAAGTGCCTTATCACTCAGATAATTCTGACTCTTCTGCTCCTTTTTTCCTAAAAGAGTACTGTTAGTGTCCAAAAAAGCCTGTTTAAATTGATCCCATTCTTCCTCAACTTCAGTAGTAAGCAAACCATGACTGTGTATGTATCGCGGTGTTTGTAATAAGTGTTAGTTATTCTGAATCCATTGAGTTTACTTACCTGTAGGAGACGTTGCCCATTGCCATTGTAGCTACCAATACCAAAAGGGCCTATTACTCCTCCCCAAAGGTCAGAGTCAGTACCAACTTTGTCATTGAAGTCACCAAGAACAAGGGTAATATCTCCTTTCTTGACAGAATTCAAAATATCCTGAAGTTGTTCATAAAACCTATCCATCTCATCCTCATCGGCATCCTCAGTGGGGGCATAACAGCAGATAACATTCAAGTCTTTAACGCTTGTCTGAAATTTTGCTGTAAGAAACCTTTCATTAATGCACTCATATCCTAGAAGAGCATCGCTAGCGTGTCTGCTGAGAAGCAGACCCACGCCTTGGTGATGCTTATTGTCGTCCCGCCCTGAAAAGGGAAATTTAAGATTAGTTTTAAGAATCTGACCTTTATCTATCCATCTGGTCTCTTGCAAGCCGAGAATATCTAAATTATAATGGTGGAATTCTTGTGTGAGGACATCAAGAGAAAAAGCTCTGTGCAGAGTCCTCACATTCCAACTACCTATGGAGAGAAAATGGTTAGTGGGATGTTTAAAGAAACTATGTTTATTGAGAGAGGGAATGCCGACAATATCAAACAGCCCCCTAATCGTAGACATGGGGCAAAGACCCATTCCCCCACCACTAAAGGCTGAAGCCATCTACACTGGAAGACTTCCTCCAATGTAGAATTTGACGATGCCAATAGAAGCAAAGAGTTCAGGTGCCTGCGATGACTTCTGCTCAGGATTATCCACCAGCTGATAAACATATCCTGTGAATCTATTCACTTGGGGCTGTCAACCCACAAACAAACAGAAAACACAGCGGAAGATTTTCCCTCCACAGAAGCCCACCAGTGCAGCAAAATCAGGATCCATAATCAAGCTCAGAACCATATATCTGTCCAGTCCAGTGGGTTTATATGGTCAGCACCAGGACCCTGTGTGGTAGACCACTCCTCAGCAGGGTAGAAAAAAAAGAAAAATAGCCATAGTTGTCCAGATCAGTAGGCCACACTAATCTGGCAGCCCTCCCCTTCCGTTCACTTCCACAAGAGAGTATATCTTTTGAAAGTTACTAACGGTCCGCACCACGAGAAGGCGGGGTCGGACATTACGTGCTAGGCCTGGCCGGTTCTGTGCATCATCACAGGTGATTGGTGAATAGCTCTCCTTCCAGTGACTACCTAGCTACCATTTACAGAATATACATATTAAATGCAAGACGGAAGCAGTGCTAGGTGCTACTCAGTTAGTTTATAATGATAAAAATGTATTGTCTGTGGCAGCCATAACTCACTGGGAAATAGTGGTAGATACTTCAAGACACAGCAAGGCCGTGGTACTCAGAAAACTAAGTTTTAGTACTGGGAAAATTGGACAATACAGACTGCATCTTAAATATCAGACCTGGGCAGCACCAGGTAGAGTTCAGTTAATTAGACAATAAAATTTCTCTATCATCAATTCATAAATGCAAAGACAACTGTTTTGACAAATTGTGAGTGCTGCAATAAAAAAAATTGCAAACCAAAAATTGAAAAAATATTTTGTTAACTTTGGTTTTTGCAATAATACTTTGTTAACTTTGATTTTTGCAATAATACTTTGTTTAGAAATTTGGCAAAAAGTTTTTTTTTTTATCTGGTAGGTATGATCTACTGTACTTCCATAAAAAGTGATCAGAAAAATATCAAGAGCTCTGATCACTTACTGGCGTTTCATCAAATAATTGCTAACCATGAGAGTGAAGCAAATAAGTCAGATGAACCAAAACACCAGTTACCTTTCTGAGGATGAGAGCGTAAAATCACTTTAAAAAATATAAATTTGCAGCTAAGTATGCTTCCAGCAATATGGAAGGTACACTTCCACATCAACGCATATAAGTACATCAAATCATTGCACAAAATATTAACAAATAATTTTAATTTCAGCCGGGTGCATTATGATCCAACACACTATGTTGTAATTTGACATGTCAACAAAAGGTTGTTGATTACATATTTGGGCTATTGATATCAATACAAATGAATGTTTTTATATTTGGTTTGTTGTTACGAGGGGCATTCAAAAAGTTCTTGACATGCATCTGCAGAACAACAACTATTGCACTTACCTCAACAAAACTTTTACTGTCCTTCAAAGCACTCCCCTGCAGCATCTATGCAAAGATGCAGATGTCTTACATCAATTTGGAATGCTTGGTGATACTCCTATTTGAGAATACTCTGCAACTCTGAATGAATGCATTTTGCAAGGTCTTGAACCCTAGAAAAAGGTTTACCAGCAAGTTGCTTTTATTTTTACAACGAAAAATCACATGGCACCTGCTCCACATAAGCCCTAATTTGTCAGATTTCTGAGCACTGGCATTGTCATGAAGAAAGAGAACCCTTGACATACCTGTTGTTGGATGCTGCTCCTTCATATCCTTAACCATTTTGGGCAAAACAATGTTAGTGTAGTATTAACCATTTATAGTCATTTTTTCAGGTAAGGTATCCATGGCTACTCTCCTGAAAACATTTTGAACATTCCCTTCTTTGAGCAATGATTTTGTCAGAGGATTTGGAAATGCAGTTCATCTTCTGCAACGCATAGCTGTTCTTCTCCTGAGAGTTGTATAATAATAAAACTATGTTTCATCACCTGTGACAACTATTAACCGTTTGGGGCCACTAGGTTCAAACATTGCTATCATTTCCTTGCACAATTCAACTCTAGCATTTTTGCTGTTCTGTCGGTTTGTGGGGTACCCCTTTTGTCACAGATCTTTTGTAACTTTAAATGTTGATGAATAATTATTTCTGTACTGCCAATTGATACACTGACATTTATATCATTACCCGATGGTGATGTGTGGGTTTTCCTTAACGAGTTCACGAACAACAGCGATGGTTCTCTCGTTCATGGCCTCCTTCAGTCATCCTGCATGAGGGAAGTGTTTGATGTTCTGCTGTTCTTCTATAAATTTGTGCATCCATCCATAATAATGCCACACAAACATGCATGATCCCATTACTTAAAAAATCAGCATAATTTTTTTGTATCATCCCCAAGCTGCATCCTTGTGAAAATGTAAAATCTTTCCATCTGTAGCATGCTCCCTAACAACAACACACAAATTTTGCACACCAAATTTTACTCATCGCCAGCAAAGACTGAAATGATATTATGACCTTTGTTTTTAACACATAATAAGAAGTTTAGACAAGCTTTCAAACAAGTCATAACTCATTACCTTCAGAGAAACCAGTACAAATCTACACACGTCAAGAATTTTTTGGATACCCTCTGTACATCTTCCCCTATATCCTCATAACTAGTGGTTTCCAAACTGTAGGTTAAACTTCTTATGGGGTATTCTCAACTGCAACATATATACACTAACTTTACCAATGCACTATACGTTTTGAGAATTTTGGCTTTACACTTCCATTAAATATTTTTTTTTTAGTTTAACTTTACATAATAGTATTTTCGACTTCATATTAGGTTTCTTACAAAATGCATTAAACATATATATTAAAATCTACAACATTCGCTGATATTCACAGATCTGCTATTCCATTACAATGGATGAAATTAGTTAGAATTATCTTAACAGTTATGAAAAGTGTAGCCTTCAAGGTTGGAGTTATACAATCACTGACAAAGTCAAAAAGTGGTGATTGAACAAATACCGGCAAAATAAGGTGGGATTACATACATAATGCCAATTTGAAGGTGTTAACGCCACTCTATTGTATAAGTTGAAGCTAATAAGCCTCCAGTCAGGGAAAGAATTCTTTTGTAAAATCTATGAATTCACTAAAGTGGAAAATATTCAGCCATCTTGGTGGCACAGTGGTATTGTATTGTTGTTTGCAGTGATGCTGTAATTGGTTCGAATCCTGATTGTTTGTTCTGTTATAACCAGAAGATCAGCTGGTAGTTTTGCAGGTCCAATCACGAATTTGGAAAAAAAAGTTCTTCAGTGATATATGAGCCTTGTCATTATTACCTGCAGGATCTAGCGAGGAGCATGCACATCCTCCCCACTTTGAGAATGCAAAAAACCTAGAAAGGAGGCAAAAGTTATAGTAAACATACATATAATTTGTATTTTTCAAGAAATTTGTTAGGAACCAATAAAACAGGGAGAATTTCGATAATGGAATGCTATCCCAGTTCATTTCTTCTCAAACTTGCCCCCCCCCCTTCCCTCATTTTTTTTCTAGATCTGGGCCTGCCAACAAGTGTCAAATTACTGAACTTTCCATTCATCATCAACCTCAAGCAGCCATGGGCTACAGTGGTCCAACAAGACTGCAATTTAGTTCTCCAAGCATATCTGTCCTGAGATACATCTACTGCATTTGGCCACTGCACACGATTTCTAATAAAGTCCTGTTTCACATTGTCTGCCGACAGCATTCTAGGTCTACCCTCTTTCTAAAACATTTAGGCACACTGTTCATAACCCTACTCACCAATCTATAATTATCCATATGGGCAACCTGGTCAAACCAACGGAGTCTCTCTCTGCACAATATGCTGCTTAAAGGAGATTGCAACCTCCTTTGCTTAACCTCATCATTAGTTACAATGTTGAACAACTAATGCCCAAGATACTGCATAAGCATCTAGAATCAAAATCATCTAGTTTCCTTTTATCTTGTTTACAAAGCATCCAAGTGTCACTACCATAACTAATCCTAGAAAGAATCAAACTATTAGTCTAATTTTAGTCTTTAGGTGTATACACCTATTCCTCCACACTCTCAATAGATTTTTACAAGTCCCAGCAGCAATCCCTATTCATCTGTGAATCTCATGCCCCACGTCACCATTATCTGTTACATACCTTCCAACATAATTAAACTGTGACACCTGCGGGGTGTGCACGTGGGTTTGGGAACTTTTCTCTGGGGCGTTGCCTGCACGTGTGTTTGGGGGCTTTTCCACAGGGCGTCGTGTGCGGGTTTGGAGCTTTTCTCCGTGGCGTCACGTGTGCTCGGGTTTGGGGACTTTTCTTTAGGGTGTCACGCATGCAGGTTAGGGGAGTTCTGCCCCAGGGTGTAGCGTGAGCATGGGTTTGGGGGCTTTTGCATGCGGGTTTGAGGGCTTTTGCCCCTGGCGTGCGGGTTTGGGGGTTTTCCCCGGGGCGTCAGGTGCTGGCGGGTTTGGGGGCTTTTCCTCTGTGGCGTGAGTGCAGGTTTGGGGGCTTTTGCCTTGGGGCGTGCATGCGGGTTTGAGGGCTTTTGCCCCAGGGCGTCGCCTGAGCACTAGTTTGAAGGCTTTCCCCTGCGGGGCGTGCGTGTGGGTTTGGGGGCTTTTGCCATGGAGCGTGCGCGCGGGTTTGGGGGTTTTGCCGTGGAGCGTGAGCGCTGATTTGGTGGCTTTTGCCCCGGGCGTGCGGGTTTGGGGTTTTCCCCGGGGCGTCAGGTGCTGGCGGGTTTGGGGGCTTTTCCTCTGTGGCGTGAGTGCAGGTTTGGGGGCTTTTCTCTGTGGCATCTCGTGTGAGTAGGTTTGGCGACTTTTCTCCAGGGCGTCGCGCACGTGTGGGTTTGGGGCTTTGCCCCAGGACGTCGCGTGAGCAGGGGTTTGGGGGCTTCCCCCCGGGGTCTGGGTGTGGGTTTGGGGGCTTTCCCCCCGGGCGTGGGTGTGGGTTTGGAGGCTTTTGCCCCAGGACGTCGCGTGAACAGGGGTTTGGGGGCTTTCCCCCGGGACGTGGGTGTGGGTTTGGGGTCTTTTGCCATGGAGCGTGCGCGCGGGTTTGGGGGCTTTTGCCGTGGAGCATGAGCGCTGATTTGGTGGCTTTTGCCCCGGGCGTGCGGGTTTGGGGGTTTTCCCCGGGGCGTCAGGTGCTGGCGGGTTTGGGGGCTTTTCCTCTGTGGCGTGAGTGCAGGTTTGGGGGCTTTTCTCTGTGGCATCTCGTGTGAGTAGGTTTGGCGACTTTTCTCCAGGGCGTCGCGCACCTGTGGGTTTGGGGATTTGCCCCAGGACGTCGCGTGAGCAGGGGTTTGGGGGCTTCCCCCCGGGGTCTGGGTGTGGGTTTGGGGGCTTTCCCCCCGGTCGTGGGTGTGGGTTTGGAGGCTTTTGCCCCAGGACGTCGCGTGAACAGGGGTTTGGGGGCTTTCCCCCGGGACGTGGGTGTGGGTTTGGGGTCTTTTGCCATGGAGCGTGCGCGCGGGTTTGGGGGCTTTTGCCGTGGAGCATGAGCGCTGATTTGGTGGCTTTTGCCCCGGGCGTGCGGGTTTGGGGGTTTTCCCCGGGGCGTCAGGTGCTGGCGGGTTTGGGGGCTTTTCCTCTGTGGCGTGAGTGCAGGTTTGGGGGCTTTTCTCTGTGGCATCTCGTGTGAGTAGGTTTGGCGACTTTTCTCCAGGGCGTCGCGCACCTGTGGGTTTGGGGATTTGCCCCAGGACGTCGCGTGAGCAGGGGTTTGGGGGCTTCCCCCCGGGGTCTGGGTGTGGGTTTGGGGGCTTTCCCCCCGGGCGTGGGTGTGGGTTTGGAGGCTTTTGCCCCAGGACGTCGCGTGAACAGGGGTTTGGGGGCTTTCCCCCGGGACGTGGGTGTGGGTTTGGGGTCTTTTGCCATGGAGCGTGCGCGCGGGTTTGGGGGCTTTTGCCGTGGAGCATGAGCGCTGATTTGGTGGCTTTTGCCCCGGGCGTGCGGGTTTGGGGGTTTTCCCCGGGGCGTCAGGTGCTGGCGGGTTTGGGGGCTTTTCCTCTGTGGCGTGAGTGCAGGTTTGGGGGCTTTTCTCTGTGGCATCTCGTGTGAGTAGGTTTGGCGACTTTTCTCCAGGGCGTCGCGCACCTGTGGGTTTGGGGATTTGCCCCAGGACGTCGCGTGAGCAGGGGTTTGGGGGCTTCCCCCCGGGGTCTGGGTGTGGGTTTGGGGGCTTTCCCCCCGGTCGTGGGTGTGGGTTTGGAGGCTTTTGCCCCAGGACGTCGCGTGAACAGGGGTTTGGGGGCTTTCCCCCGGGACGTGGGTGTGGGTTTGGGGTCTTTTGCCATGGAGCGTGCGCGCGGGTTTGGGGGCTTTTGCCGTGGAGCATGAGCGCTGATTTGGTGGCTTTTGCCCCGGGCGTGCGGGTTTGGGGGTTTTCCCCGGGGCGTCAGGTGCTGGCGGGTTTGGGGGCTTTTCCTCTGTGGCGTGAGTGCAGGTTTGGGGGCTTTTCTCTGTGGCATCTCGTGTGAGTAGGTTTGGCGACTTTTCCCCAGGGCGTCGCGCACCTGTGGGTTTGGGGATTTGCCCCAGGACGTCGCGTGAGCAGGGGTTTGGGGGCTTCCCCCCGGGGTCTGGGTGTGGGTTTGGGGGCTTTCCCCCCGGTCGTGGGTGTGGGTTTGGAGGCTTTTGCCCCAGGACGTCACGTGAACAGGGGTTTGGGGGCTTTCCCCCGGGACGTGGGTGTGGGTTTGGGGTCTTTTGCCATGGAGCGTGCGCGCGGGTTTGGGGGCTTTTGCCGTGGAGCATGAGCGCTGATTTGGTGGCTTTTGCCCCGGGCGTGCGGGTTTGGGGGTTTTCCCCGGGGCGTCAGGTGCTGGCGGGTTTGGGGGCTTTTCCTCTGTGGCGTGAGTGCAGGTTTGGGGGCTTTTCTCTGTGGCATCTCGTGTGAGTAGGTTTGGCGACTTTTCTCCAGGGCGTCGCGCACCTGTGGGTTTGGGGATTTGCCCCAGGACGTCGCGTGAGCAGGGGTTTGGGGGCTTCCCCCCGGGGTCTGGGTGTGGGTTTGGGGGCTTTCCCCCCGGGCGTGGGTGTGGGTTTGGAGGCTTTTGCCCCAGGACGTCGCGTGAACAGGGGTTTGGGGGCTTTCCCCCGGGACGTGGGTGTGGGTTTGGGGTCTTTTGCCATGGAGCGTGCGCGCGGGTTTGGGGGCTTTTGCCGTGGAGCATGAGCACTGATTTGGTGGCTTTTGCCCCGGGCGTGCGGGTTTGGGGGTTTTCCCCGGGGCGTCAGGTGCTGGCGGGTTTGGGGGCTTTTCCTCTGTGGCGTGAGTGCAGGTTTGGGGGCTTTTCTCTGTGGCATCTCGTGTGAGTAGGTTTGGCGACTTTTCTCCAGGGCGTCGCGCACCTGTGGGTTTGGGGATTTGCCCCAGGACGTCGCGTGAGCAGGGGTTTGGGGGCTTCCCCCCGGGGTCTGGGTGTGGGTTTGGGGGCTTTCCCCCCGGTCGTGGGTGTGGGTTTGGAGGCTTTTGCCCCAGGACGTCGCGTGAACAGGGGTTTGGGGGCTTTCCCCCGGGACGTGGGTGTGGGTTTGGGGTCTTTTGCCATGGAGCGTGCGCGCGGGTTTGGGGGCTTTTGCCGTGGAGCATGAGCGCTGATTTGGTGGCTTTTGCCCCGGGCGTGCGGGTTTGGGGGTTTTCCCCGGGGCGTCAGGTGCTGGCGGGTTTGGGGGCTTTTCCTCTGTGGCGTGAGTGCAGGTTTGGGGGCTTTTCTCTGTGGCATCTCGTGTGAGTAGGTTTGGCGACTTTTCTCCAGGGCGTCGCGCACCTGTGGGTTTGGGGATTTGCCCCAGGACGTCGCGTGAGCAGGGGTTTGGGGGCTTCCCCCCGGGGTCTGGGTGTGGGTTTGGGGGCTTTCCCCCCGGTCGTGGGTGTGGGTTTGGAGGCTTTTGCCCCAGGACGTCGCGTGAACAGGGGTTTGGGGGCTTTCCCCCGGGACGTGGGTGTGGGTTTGGGGTCTTTTGCCATGGAGCGTGCGCGCGGGTTTGGGGGCTTTTGCCGTGGAGCATGAGCGCTGATTTGGTGGCTTTTGCCCCGGGCGTGCGGGTTTGGGGGTTTTCCCCGGGGCGTCAGGTGCTGGCGGGTTTGGGGGCTTTTCCTCTGTGGCGTGAGTGCAGGTTTGGGGGCTTTTCTCTGTGGCATCTCGTGTGAGTAGGTTTGGCGACTTTTCTCCAGGGCGTCGCGCACCTGTGGGTTTGGGGATTTGCCCCAGGACGTCGCGTGAGCAGGGGTTTGGGGGCTTCCCCCCGGGGTCTGGGTGTGGGTTTGGGGGCTTTCCCCCCGGGCGTGGGTGTGGGTTTGGAGGCTTTTGCCCCAGGACGTCGCGTGAACAGGGGTTTGGGGGCTTTCCCCCGGGACGTGGGTGTGGGTTTGGGGTCTTTTGCCATGGAGCGTGCGCGCGGGTTTGGGGGCTTTTGCCGTGGAGCATGAGCGCTGATTTGGTGGCTTTTGCCCCGGGCGTGCGGGTTTGGGGGTTTTCCCCGGGGCGTCAGGTGCTGGCGGGTTTGGGGGCTTTTCCTCTGTGGCGTGAGTGCAGGTTTGGGGGCTTTTCTCTGTGGCATCTCGTGTGAGTAGGTTTGGCGACTTTTCTCCAGGGCGTCGCGCACCTGTGGGTTTGGGGATTTGCCCCAGGACGTCGCGTGAGCAGGGGTTTGGGGGCTTCCCCCCGGGGTCTGGGTGTGGGTTTGGGGGCTTTCCCCCCGGTCGTGGGTGTGGGTTTGGAGGCTTTTGCCCCAGGACGTCGCGTGAACAGGGGTTTGGGGGCTTTCCCCCGGGACGTGGGTGTGGGTTTGGGGTCTTTTGCCATGGAGCGTGCGCGCGGGTTTGGGGGCTTTTGCCGTGGAGCATGAGCGCTGATTTGGTGGCTTTTGCCCCGGGCGTGCGGGTTTGGGGGTTTTCCCCGGGGCGTCAGGTGCTGGCGGGTTTGGGGGCTTTTCCTCTGTGGCGTGAGTGCAGGTTTGGGGGCTTTTCTCTGTGGCATCTCGTGTGAGTAGGTTTGGCGACTTTTCTCCAGGGCGTCGCGCACCTGTGGGTTTGGGGATTTGCCCCAGGACGTCGCGTGAGCAGGGGTTTGGGGGCTTCCCCCCGGGGTCTGGGTGTGGGTTTGGGGGCTTTCCCCCCGGTCGTGGGTGTGGGTTTGGAGGCTTTTGCCCCAGGACGTCGCGTGAACAGGGGTTTGGGGGCTTTCCCCCGGGACGTGGGTGTGGGTTTGGGGTCTTTTGCCATGGAGCGTGCGCGCGGGTTTGGGGGCTTTTGCCGTGGAGCATGAGCGCTGATTTGGTGGCTTTTGCCCCGGGCGTGCGGGTTTGGGGGTTTTCCCCGGGGCGTCAGGTGCTGGCGGGTTTGGGGGCTTTTCCTCTGTGGCGTGAGTGCAGGTTTGGGGGCTTTTCTCTGTGGCATCTCGTGTGAGTAGGTTTGGCGACTTTTCTCCAGGGCGTCGCGCACCTGTGGGTTTGGGGATTTGCCCCAGGACGTCGCGTGAGCAGGGGTTTGGGGGCTTCCCCCCGGGGTCTGGGTGTGGGTTTGGGGGCTTTCCCCCCGGGCGTGGGTGTGGGTTTGGAGGCTTTTGCCCCAGGACGTCGCGTGAACAGGGGTTTGGGGGCTTTCCCCCGGGACGTGGGTGTGGGTTTGGGGTCTTTTGCCATGGAGCGTGCGCGCGGGTTTGGGGGCTTTTGCCGTGGAGCATGAGCGCTGATTTGGTGGCTTTTGCCCCGGGCGTGCGGGTTTGGGGGTTTTCCCCGGGGCGTCAGGTGCTGGCGGGTTTGGGGGCTTTTCCTCTGTGGCGTGAGTGCAGGTTTGGGGGCTTTTCTCTGTGGCATCTCGTGTGAGTAGGTTTGGCGACTTTTCTCCAGGGCGTCGCGCACCTGTGGGTTTGGGGATTTGCCCCAGGACGTCGCGTGAGCAGGGGTTTGGGGGCTTCCCCCGGGGTCTGGGTGTGGGTTTGGGGGCTTTCCCCCCGGTCGTGGGTGTGGGTTTGGAGGCTTTTGCCCCAGGACGTCGCGTGAACAGGGGTTTGGGGGCTTTCCCCCGGGACGTGGGTGTGGGTTTGGGGTCTTTTGCCATGGAGCGTGCGCGCGGGTTTGGGGGCTTTTGCCGTGGAGCATGAGCGCTGATTTGGTGGCTTTTGCCCCGGGCGTGCGGGTTTGGGGGTTTTCCCCGGGGCGTCAGGTGCTGGCGGGTTTGGGGGCTTTTCCTCTGTGGCGTGAGTGCAGGTTTGGGGGCTTTTCTCTGTGGCATCTCGTGTGAGTAGGTTTGGCGACTTTTCTCCAGGGCGTCGCGCACCTGTGGGTTTGGGGATTTGCCCCAGGACGTCGCGTGAGCAGGGGTTTGGGGGCTTCCCCCCGGGGTCTGGGTGTGGGTTTGGGGGCTTTCCCCCCGGGCGTGGGTGTGGGTTTGGAGGCTTTTGCCCCAGGACGTCGCGTGAACAGGGGTTTGGGGGCTTTCCCCCGGGACGTGGGTGTGGGTTTGGGGTCTTTTGCCATGGAGCGTGCGCGCGGGTTTGGGGGCTTTTGCCGTGGAGCATGAGCGCTGATTTGGTGGCTTTTGCCCCGGGCGTGCGGGTTTGGGGGTTTTCCCCGGGGCGTCAGGTGCTGGCGGGTTTGGGGGCTTTTCCTCTGTGGCGTGAGTGCAGGTTTGGGGGCTTTTCTCTGTGGCATCTCGTGTGAGTAGGTTTGGCGACTTTTCTCCAGGGCGTCGCGCACCTGTGGGTTTGGGGATTTGCCCCAGGACGTCGCGTGAGCAGGGGTTTGGGGGCTTCCCCCCGGGGTCTGGGTGTGGGTTTGGGGGCTTTCCCCCCGGTCGTGGGTGTGGGTTTGGAGGCTTTTGCCCCAGGACGTCGCGTGAACAGGGGTTTGGGGGCTTTCCCCCGGGACGTGGGTGTGGGTTTGGGGTCTTTTGCCATGGAGCGTGCGCGCGGGTTTGGGGGCTTTTGCCGTGGAGCATGAGCGCTGATTTGGTGGCTTTTGCCCCGGGCGTGCGGGTTTGGGGGTTTTCCCCGGGGCGTCAGGTGCTGGCGGGTTTGGGGGCTTTTCCTCTGTGGCGTGAGTGCAGGTTTGGGGGCTTTTCTCTGTGGCATCTCGTGTGAGTAGGTTTGGCGACTTTTCTCCAGGGCGTCGCGCACCTGTGGGTTTGGGGATTTGCCCCAGGACGTCGCGTGAGCAGGGGTTTGGGGGCTTCCCCCCGGGGTCTGGGTGTGGGTTTGGGGGCTTTCCCCCCGGGCGTGGGTGTGGGTTTGGAGGCTTTTGCCCCAGGACGTCGCGTGAACAGGGGTTTGGGGGCTTTCCCCCGGGACGTGGGTGTGGGTTTGGGGTCTTTTGCCATGGAGCGTGCGCGCGGGTTTGGGGGCTTTTGCCGTGGAGCATGAGCGCTGATTTGGTGGCTTTTGCCCCGGGCGTGCGGGTTTGGGGGTTTTCCCCGGGGCGTCAGGTGCTGGCGGGTTTGGGGGCTTTTCCTCTGTGCGTGGGCAGGTTTGGGGGCTTTCTCTGTGTGGCCGCTTCTGCGGTGGGAGTCCGGACTGGGGTTGTGCGTGCGGGTTGGGGCTTCGGCTGGGGCTGGGTTGGGGCTTCTGCCAGGTGGCTTTCTCTGTGCATTGTGGTTTGTGTCCAGGTTTGGGCTGTCCGGCGTGGGTGGGGTTTGGGGCTTGCCCCAGGGGTCGCGTGAAGGGTTTGGGCTTCCCCCGGTCTGTGGGGTTGTGGGCGGTTTGGGGCTTTTGCCGTGGAGCTTGCGCAGGGGTTTGGGGGCTTTTCCCCGGGGCGTCGGGTGCTGCGGTTTGGGGGCTTTCGCGTGGTGTGCAGTTGGGCTTTTCTGTGGCTCGTGGGTGTGGTTTGGCGACTTTTGCCCAGGGCGTCGCGCACCGTGGTTTGGGGATTGCCCCCGGGCGTGGGGTCGGGTTGGGGTGCTTTCGGCTGGGTGTGTGCGGGGGGCTTCGGGGGGGTTTGGGGTTTTGCCTGGAGCGTGCCCGGGGCTTGCTGGAGCATGAGCGCTGATTTGGTGGCTTTTGCCCCGGGCGTGCGGGTTTGGGGGTTTTCCCCGGGGCGTCAGGTGCTGGCGGGTTTGGGGGCTTTTCCTCTGTGGCGTGAGTGCAGGTTTGGGGGCTTTTCTCTGTGGCATCTCGTGTGAGTAGGTTTGGCGACTTTTCTCCAGGGCGTCGCGCACCTGTGGGTTTGGGGATTTGCCCCAGGACGTCGCGTGAGCAGGGGTTTGGGGGCTTCCCCCCGGGGTCTGGGTGTGGGTTTGGGGGCTTTCCCCCGGGCGTGGGTGTGGGTTTGGAGGCTTTTGCCCCAGGACGTCGCGTGAACAGGGGTTTGGGGGCTTTCCCCCGGGACGTGGGTGTGGGTTTGGGGTCTTTTGCCATGGAGCGTGCGCGCGGGTTTGGGGGCTTTTGCCGTGGAGCATGAGCGCTGATTTGGTGGCTTTTGCCCCGGGCGTGCGGGTTTGGGGGTTTTCCCCGGGGCGTCAGGTGCTGGCGGGTTTGGGGGCTTTTCCTCTGTGGCGTGAGTGCAGGTTTGGGGGCTTTTCTCTGTGGCATCTCGTGTGAGTAGGTTTGGCGACTTTTCTCCAGGGCGTCGCGCACCTGTGGGTTTGGGGATTTGCCCCAGGACGTCGCGTGAGCAGGGGTTTGGGGGCTTCCCCCCGGGGTCTGGGTGTGGGTTTGGGGGCTTTCCCCCCGGCGTGGGTGTGGGTTTGGAGGCTTTTGCCCCAGGACGTCGCGTGAACAGGGGTTTGGGGGCTTTCCCCCGGGACGTGGGTGTGGGTTTGGGGTCTTTTGCCATGGAGCGTGCGCGCGGGTTTGGGGGCTTTTGCCGTGGAGCATGAGCGCTGATTTGTGGCTTTTGCCCCGGGCGTGCGGGTTTGGGGGTTTTCCCCGGGGCGTCAGGTGCTGGCGGGTTTGGGGGCTTTTCCTCTGTGGCGTGAGTGCAGGTTTGGGGCTTTTCTCTGTGGCATCTCGTGTGAGTAGGTTTGGCGACTTTTCTCCAGGGCGTCGCGCACCTGTGGGTTTGGGGATTTGCCCCAGGACGTCGCGTGAGCAGGGGTTTGGGGGCTTCCCCCCGGGGTCTGGGTGTGGGTTTGGGGGCTTTCCCCCCGGGCGTGGGTGTGGGTTTGGAGGCTTTTGCCCCAGGACGTCGCGTGAACAGGGGTTTGGGGGCTTTCCCCCGGGACGTGGGTGTGGGTTTGGGGTCTTTTGCCATGGAGCGTGCGCGCGGGTTTGGGGGCTTTTGCCGTGGAGCATGAGCGCTGATTTGGTGGCTTTTGCCCCGGGCGTGCGGGTTTGGGGGTTTTCCCCGGGGCGTCAGGTGCTGGCGGGTTTGGGGGCTTTTCCTCTGTGGCGTGAGTGCAGGTTTGGGGGCTTTTCTCTGTGGCATCTCGTGTGAGTAGGTTTGGCGACTTTTCTCCAGGGCGTCGCGCACCTGTGGGTTTGGGATTTGCCCCAGGACGTCGCGTGAGCAGGGGTTTGGGGGCTTCCCCCCGGGGTCTGGGTGTGGGTTTGGGGGCTTTCCCCCCGGGCGTGGGTGTGGGTTTGGAGGCTTTTGCCCCAGGACGTCGCGTGAACAGGGGTTTGGGGGCTTTCCCCCGGGACGTGGGTGTGGGTTTGGGGTCTTTTGCCATGGAGCGTGCGCGCGGGTTTGGGGGCTTTTGCCGTGGAGCATGAGCGCTGATTTGGTGGCTTTTGCCCCGGGCGTGCGGGTTTGGGGGTTTTCCCCGGGGCGTCAGGTGCTGGCGGGTTTGGGGGCTTTTCCTCTGTGGCGTGAGTGCAGGTTTGGGGGCTTTTCTCTGTGGCATCTCGTGTGAGTAGGTTTGGCGACTTTTCTCCAGGGCGTCGCGCACCTGTGGGTTTGGGGATTTGCCCCAGGACGTCGCGTGAGCAGGGGTTTGGGGGCTTCCCCCCGGGGTCTGGGTGTGGGTTTGGGGGCTTTCCCCCCGGTCGTGGGTGTGGGTTTGGAGGCTTTTGCCCCAGGACGTCGCGTGAACAGGGGTTTGGGGGCTTTCCCCCGGGACGTGGGTGTGGGTTTGGGGTCTTTTGCCATGGAGCGTGCGCGCGGGTTTGGGGGCTTTTGCCGTGGAGCATGAGCGCTGATTTGGTGGCTTTTGCCCCGGGCGTGCGGGTTTGGGGGTTTTCCCCGGGGCGTCAGGTGCTGGCGGGTTTGGGGGCTTTTCCTCTGTGGCGTGAGTGCAGGTTTGGGGGCTTTTCTCTGTGGCATCTCGTGTGAGTAGGTTTGGCGACTTTTCTCCAGGGCGTCGCGCACCTGTGGGTTTGGGGATTTGCCCCAGGACGTCGCGTGAGCAGGGGTTTGGGGGCTTCCCCCCGGGGTCTGGGTGTGGGTTTGGGGGCTTTCCCCCCGGGCGTGGGTGTGGGTTTGGAGGCTTTTGCCCCAGGACGTCGCGTGAACAGGGGTTTGGGGGCTTTCCCCCGGGACGTGGGTGTGGGTTTGGGGTCTTTTGCCATGGAGCGTGCGCGCGGGTTTGGGGGCTTTTGCCGTGGAGCATGAGCGCTGATTTGGTGGCTTTTGCCCCGGGCGTGCGGGTTTGGGGGTTTTCCCCGGGGCGTCAGGTGCTGGCGGGTTTGGGGGCTTTTCCTCTGTGGCGTGAGTGCAGGTTTGGGGGCTTTTCTCTGTGGCATCTCGTGTGAGTAGGTTTGGCGACTTTTCTCCAGGGCGTCGCGCACCTGTGGGTTTGGGGATTTGCCCCAGGACGTCGCGTGAGCAGGGGTTTGGGGGCTTCCCCCCGGGGTCTGGGTGTGGGTTTGGGGGCTTTCCCCCGGTCGTGGGTGTGGGTTTGGAGGCTTTTGCCCCAGGACGTCGCGTGAACAGGGGTTTGGGGGCTTTCCCCCGGGACGTGGGTGTGGGTTTGGGGTCTTTTGCCATGGAGCGTGCGCGCGGGTTTGGGGGCTTTTGCCGTGGAGCATGAGCGCTGATTTGGTGGCTTTTGCCCCGGGCGTGCGGGTTTGGGGGTTTTCCCCGGGGCGTCAGGTGCTGGCGGGTTTGGGGGCTTTTCCTCTGTGGCGTGAGTGCAGGTTTGGGGGCTTTTCTCTGTGGCATCTCGTGTGAGTAGGTTTGGCGACTTTTCTCCAGGGCGTCGCGCACCTGTGGGTTTGGGGATTTGCCCCAGGACGTCGCGTGAGCAGGGGTTTGGGGGCTTCCCCCCGGGGTCTGGGTGTGGGTTTGGGGGCTTTCCCCCCGGGCGTGGGTGTGGGTTTGGAGGCTTTTGCCCCAGGACGTCGCGTGAACAGGGGTTTGGGGGCTTTCCCCCGGGACGTGGGTGTGGGTTTGGGGTCTTTTGCCATGGAGCGTGCGCGCGGGTTTGGGGGCTTTTGCCGTGGAGCATGAGCGCTGATTTGGTGGCTTTTGCCCCGGGCGTGCGGGTTTGGGGGTTTTCCCCGGGGCGTCAGGTGCTGGCGGGTTTGGGGGCTTTTCCTCTGTGGCGTGAGTGCAGGTTTGGGGGCTTTTCTCTGTGGCATCTCGTGTGAGTAGGTTTGGCGACTTTTCTCCAGGGCGTCGCGCACCTGTGGGTTTGGGGATTTGCCCCAGGACGTCGCGTGAGCAGGGGTTTGGGGGCTTCCCCCCGGGGTCTGGGTGTGGGTTTGGGGGCTTTCCCCCCGGTCGTGGGTGTGGGTTTGGAGGCTTTTGCCCCAGGACGTCGCGTGAACAGGGGTTTGGGGGCTTTCCCCCGGGACGTGGGTGTGGGTTTGGGGTCTTTTGCCATGGAGCGTGCGCGCGGGTTTGGGGGCTTTTGCCGTGGAGCATGAGCGCTGATTTGGTGGCTTTTGCCCCGGGCGTGCGGGTTTGGGGGTTTTCCCCGGGGCGTCAGGTGCTGGCGGGTTTGGGGGCTTTTCCTCTGTGGCGTGAGTGCAGGTTTGGGGGCTTTTCTCTGTGGCATCTCGTGTGAGTAGGTTTGGCGACTTTTCTCCAGGGCGTCGCGCACCTGTGGGTTTGGGGATTTGCCCCAGGACGTCGCGTGAGCAGGGGTTTGGGGGCTTCCCCCCGGGGTCTGGGTGTGGGTTTGGGGGCTTTCCCCCCGGGCGTGGGTGTGGGTTTGGAGGCTTTTGCCCCAGGACGTCGCGTGAACAGGGGTTTGGGGGCTTTCCCCCGGGACGTGGGTGTGGGTTTGGGGTCTTTTGCCATGGAGCGTGCGCGCGGGTTTGGGGGCTTTTGCCGTGGAGCATGAGCGCTGATTTGGTGGCTTTTGCCCCGGGCGTGCGGGTTTGGGGGTTTTCCCCGGGGCGTCAGGTGCTGGCGGGTTTGGGGGCTTTTCCTCTGTGGCGTGAGTGCAGGTTTGGGGGCTTTTCTCTGTGGCATCTCGTGTGAGTAGGTTTGGCGACTTTTCTCCAGGGCGTCGCGCACCTGTGGGTTTGGGGATTTGCCCCAGGACGTCGCGTGAGCAGGGGTTTGGGGGCTTCCCCCCGGGGTCTGGGTGTGGGTTTGGGGGCTTTCCCCCCGGGCGTGGGTGTGGGTTTGGAGGCTTTTGCCCCAGGACGTCGCGTGAACAGGGGTTTGGGGGCTTTCCCCCGGGACGTGGGTGTGGGTTTGGGGTCTTTTGCCATGGAGCGTGCGCGCGGGTTTGGGGGCTTTTGCCGTGGAGCATGAGCGCTGATTTGGTGGCTTTTGCCCCGGGCGTGCGGGTTTGGGGGTTTTCCCCGGGGCGTCAGGTGCTGGCGGGTTTGGGGGCTTTTCCTCTGTGGCGTGAGTGCAGGTTTGGGGGCTTTTCTCTGTGGCATCTCGTGTGAGTAGGTTTGGCGACTTTTCTCCAGGGCGTCGCGCACCTGTGGGTTTGGGGATTTGCCCCAGGACGTCGCGTGAGCAGGGGTTTGGGGGCTTCCCCCCGGGGTCTGGGTGTGGGTTTGGGGGCTTTCCCCCCGGTCGTGGGTGTGGGTTTGGAGGCTTTTGCCCCAGGACGTCGCGTGAACAGGGGTTTGGGGGCTTTCCCCCGGGACGTGGGTGTGGGTTTGGGGTCTTTTGCCATGGAGCGTGCGCGCGGGTTTGGGGGCTTTTGCCGTGGAGCATGAGCGCTGATTTGGTGGCTTTTGCCCCGGGCGTGCGGGTTTGGGGGTTTTCCCCGGGGCGTCAGGTGCTGGCGGGTTTGGGGGCTTTTCCTCTGTGGCGTGAGTGCAGGTTTGGGGGCTTTTCTCTGTGGCATCTCGTGTGAGTAGGTTTGGCGACTTTTCTCCAGGGCGTCGCGCACCTGTGGGTTTGGGGATTTGCCCCAGGACGTCGCGTGAGCAGGGGTTTGGGGGCTTCCCCCCGGGGTCTGGGTGTGGGTTTGGGGGCTTTCCCCCCGGGCGTGGGTGTGGGTTTGGAGGCTTTTGCCCCAGGACGTCGCGTGAACAGGGGTTTGGGGGCTTTCCCCCGGGACGTGGGTGTGGGTTTGGGGTCTTTTGCCATGGAGCGTGCGCGCGGGTTTGGGGGCTTTTGCCGTGGAGCATGAGCGCTGATTTGGTGGCTTTTGCCCCGGGCGTGCGGGTTTGGGGGTTTTCCCCGGGGCGTCAGGTGCTGGCGGGTTTGGGGGCTTTTCCTCTGTGGCGTGAGTGCAGGTTTGGGGGCTTTTCTCTGTGGCATCTCGTGTGAGTAGGTTTGGCGACTTTTCTCCAGGGCGTCGCGCACCTGTGGGTTTGGGGATTTGCCCCAGGACGTCGCGTGAGCAGGGGTTTGGGGGCTTCCCCCCGGGGTCTGGGTGTGGGTTTGGGGGCTTTCCCCCCGGTCGTGGGTGTGGGTTTGGAGGCTTTTGCCCCAGGACGTCGCGTGAACAGGGGTTTGGGGGCTTTCCCCCGGGACGTGGGTGTGGGTTTGGGGTCTTTTGCCATGGAGCGTGCGCGCGGGTTTGGGGGCTTTTGCCGTGGAGCATGAGCGCTGATTTGGTGGCTTTTGCCCCGGGCGTGCGGGTTTGGGGGTTTTCCCCGGGGCGTCAGGTGCTGGCGGGTTTGGGGGCTTTTCCTCTGTGGCGTGAGTGCAGGTTTGGGGGCTTTTCTCTGTGGCATCTCGTGTGAGTAGGTTTGGCGACTTTTCTCCAGGGCGTCGCGCACCTGTGGGTTTGGGGATTTGCCCCAGGACGTCGCGTGAGCAGGGGTTTGGGGGCTTCCCCCCGGGGTCTGGGTGTGGGTTTGGGGGCTTTCCCCCCGGTCGTGGGTGTGGGTTTGGAGGCTTTTGCCCCAGGACGTCGCGTGAACAGGGGTTTGGGGGCTTTCCCCCGGGACGTGGGTGTGGGTTTGGGGTCTTTTGCCATGGAGCGTGCGCGCGGGTTTGGGGGCTTTTGCCGTGGAGCATGAGCGCTGATTTGGTGGCTTTTGCCCCGGGCGTGCGGGTTTGGGGGTTTTCCCCGGGGCGTCAGGTGCTGGCGGGTTTGGGGGCTTTTCCTCTGTGGCGTGAGTGCAGGTTTGGGGGCTTTTCTCTGTGGCATCTCGTGTGAGTAGGTTTGGCGACTTTTCTCCAGGGCGTCGCGCACCTGTGGGTTTGGGGATTTGCCCCAGGACGTCGCGTGAGCAGGGGTTTGGGGGCTTCCCCCCGGGGTCTGGGTGTGGGTTTGGGGGCTTTCCCCCCGGTCGTGGGTGTGGGTTTGGAGGCTTTTGCCCCAGGACGTCGCGTGAACAGGGGTTTGGGGGCTTTCCCCCGGGACGTGGGTGTGGGTTTGGGGTCTTTTGCCATGGAGCGTGCGCGCGGGTTTGGGGGCTTTTGCCGTGGAGCATGAGCGCTGATTTGGTGGCTTTTGCCCCGGGCGTGCGGGTTTGGGGGTTTTCCCCGGGGCGTCAGGTGCTGGCGGGTTTGGGGGCTTTTCCTCTGTGGCGTGAGTGCAGGTTTGGGGGCTTTTCTCTGTGGCATCTCGTGTGAGTAGGTTTGGCGACTTTTCTCCAGGGCGTCGCGCACCTGTGGGTTTGGGGATTTGCCCCAGGACGTCGCGTGAGCAGGGGTTTGGGGGCTTCCCCCCGGGGTCTGGGTGTGGGTTTGGGGGCTTTCCCCCCGGTCGTGGGTGTGGGTTTGGAGGCTTTTGCCCCAGGACGTCGCGTGAACAGGGGTTTGGGGGCTTTCCCCCGGGACGTGGGTGTGGGTTTGGGGTCTTTTGCCATGGAGCGTGCGCGCGGGTTTGGGGGCTTTTGCCGTGGAGCATGAGCGCTGATTTGGTGGCTTTTGCCCCGGGCGTGCGGGTTTGGGGGTTTTCCCCGGGGCGTCAGGTGCTGGCGGGTTTGGGGGCTTTTCCTCTGTGGCGTGAGTGCAGGTTTGGGGGCTTTTCTCTGTGGCATCTCGTGTGAGTAGGTTTGGCGACTTTTCTCCAGGGCGTCGCGCACCTGTGGGTTTGGGGATTTGCCCCAGGACGTCGCGTGAGCAGGGGTTTGGGGGCTTCCCCCCGGGGTCTGGGTGTGGGTTTGGGGGCTTTCCCCCCGGTCGTGGGTGTGGGTTTGGAGGCTTTTGCCCCAGGACGTCGCGTGAACAGGGGTTTGGGGGCTTTCCCCCGGGACGTGGGTGTGGGTTTGGGGTCTTTTGCCATGGAGCGTGCGCGCGGGTTTGGGGGCTTTTGCCGTGGAGCATGAGCGCTGATTTGGTGGCTTTTGCCCCGGGCGTGCGGGTTTGGGGGTTTTCCCCGGGGCGTCAGGTGCTGGCGGGTTTGGGGGCTTTTCCTCTGTGGCGTGAGTGCAGGTTTGGGGGCTTTTCTCTGTGGCATCTCGTGTGAGTAGGTTTGGCGACTTTTCTCCAGGGCGTCGCGCACCTGTGGGTTTGGGGATTTGCCCCAGGACGTCGCGTGAGCAGGGGTTTGGGGGCTTCCCCCCGGGGTCTGGGTGTGGGTTTGGGGGCTTTCCCCCCGGGCGTGGGTGTGGGTTTGGAGGCTTTTGCCCCAGGACGTCGCGTGAACAGGGGTTTGGGGGCTTTCCCCCGGGACGTGGGTGTGGGTTTGGGGTCTTTTGCCATGGAGCGTGCGCGCGGGTTTGGGGGCTTTTGCCGTGGAGCATGAGCGCTGATTTGGTGGCTTTTGCCCCGGGCGTGCGGGTTTGGGGGTTTTCCCCGGGGCGTCAGGTGCTGGCGGGTTTGGGGGCTTTTCCTCTGTGGCGTGAGTGCAGGTTTGGGGGCTTTTCTCTGTGGCATCTCGTGTGAGTAGGTTTGGCGACTTTTCTCCAGGGCGTCGCGCACCTGTGGGTTTGGGGATTTGCCCCAGGACGTCGCGTGAGCAGGGGTTTGGGGGCTTCCCCCCGGGGTCTGGGTGTGGGTTTGGGGGCTTTCCCCCCGGGCGTGGGTGTGGGTTTGGAGGCTTTTGCCCCAGGACGTCGCGTGAACAGGGGTTTGGGGGCTTTCCCCCGGGACGTGGGTGTGGGTTTGGGGTCTTTTGCCATGGAGCGTGCGCGCGGGTTTGGGGGCTTTTGCCGTGGAGCATGAGCGCTGATTTGGTGGCTTTTGCCCCGGGCGTGCGGGTTTGGGGGTTTTCCCCGGGGCGTCAGGTGCTGGCGGGTTTGGGGGCTTTTCCTCTGTGGCGTGAGTGCAGGTTTGGGGGCTTTTCTCTGTGGCATCTCGTGTGAGTAGGTTTGGCGACTTTTCTCCAGGGCGTCGCGCACCTGTGGGTTTGGGGATTTGCCCCAGGACGTCGCGTGAGCAGGGGTTTGGGGGCTTCCCCCCGGGGTCTGGGTGTGGGTTTGGGGGCTTTCCCCCCGGGCGTGGGTGTGGGTTTGGAGGCTTTTGCC